>CM069131.1:128545347-129745347 GCA_035221665.1 Okamejei kenojei | reverse complement strand
GATAGAACTAAGGAATTGTAAGGGTAAAAAGACCCTTATGGGACTAATCTACAAGCCCCCAAACAGTAGCCTGGACATAGGGTGCAAGTTGAATCAGGAGTTAAAATTGGCATGTAGTAAAATTAATGCTGTGGTTGTTATGGGAGATTTCAACATGCAGGTAGACTGGGAAAATCAGGCTGGTACTGGACCCCAAGAAAGGGACTTTGTGGAGTGGAGTGCCTACGTGATGGATTTGTTGAACAGCTTGTATTGGAGCCTACCAGGGAGAAGGTAATTCTGGATTTAGTGTTATGTAATGAACCAGATTTGATAAGGAACCTCGAGGTTAATGAGCCATTAGGAGGTAGTGACCATAACATGGTCAGGTTTAATCTACAATTGGAGAGAGAGAAGGGTAGATCGGAGCTGTCAGTGTTACAGTTGAATAAAGGGGACTATGGGGCCATGAGGGAGGAGCTGGCCAAAGTTGACTGGAAAGATACAATAGCAGGGATGACAGTGGAACAAAAATGGCAGGTATTTCTAGGAATGATACAGAAGGTGCAGGATCAGTTCATTCTTAGGAGGAAGAAAGATTCCAAGGGGAGTAAGGGGCGACCATGGCTGACAAGGGACATCAGAGACAGTATAAAAATTAAAGTGAAGAAGTACAACGTAGCAAAGATGAGCGGGAAGCAAGAGGATTGGGTATTGTTTAAAGATCAACAGAAGATAACTAAAAAATATAATACGGGGAGATATTGAGGTACAAAGGTAAGCTAGCCAAGAATATAACGGAGGATAGTAAAAGCTTCTTTAGGTATGTGAAGAGGAAAAAATTAGTTAAGACCAAAGTTGGACCCATGTAGACCGAAAAAGGTGAATTAATTATGGGGAACAAGGAAATGGCAGATGAGCTGAACAGGTACTTTGGATCTGTCTTCACTAAGGAGGACATAAACAATCTTCCTGATATAGTAGTGGCCAGAGGGTCTGGGGGGATGGAGGAATTGAAGGAAATCCACATTAGGCAGGAAATGGTGTTGGATAGACTGATGGGACTGAAGGCTGATAAATCCCCAGGGCCTGATGGTCTGCATCCCAGGGTACTTAAGGAAGTGGCTCTAGAAATCGTGGACGCATTGGTGATAATTTTCCAATGTTCTATAGACTCAGGATCAGTTCCTGTGGATTGGAGGGTAGCTAATGTTATCCCACTTTTTAAGAAAGGCGGAAGAGAGAAAACAGGGAATTATAGACCAGTTAGCCTGACATCGGTGGTGGGGAAGATGCTGAAGTCAAATATAAAAGATGAGATTCAGTCTATGAAAGTAAGCATGCAGGTAGAGCTGGCAGTGAAGAAAGCGAATGACATGTTGGCCTTTATAACAAGAGGAATATAGGTGCAAAGGGGTCCTTCTGTAGTTGTACAGAGCCCTAGTGAGATCACACCTGGAGTATTGTGTGCAGTTTTGGTCCCCTAATTTGAGGAAGGACTTTCTTGCTATTGAGGGAGTGCAGCGTAGGTTTGCATGGTTGATTCCCGAGTTGACAGGACTGTCAAATGCTGAGAGAATGGAGCGGCTGGGCTTGTACACTCTGGAGTTTAGAAGGATGAGAGGGTATCTCACTGAAACGTATAAGATTGTCAAGGGTTTGGACACGCTAGTGGCAGGAATTATGTTCCCGATGTTGGAGGAGTCCAGAACCAGGGGCCACAGTTTAAGAATAAGGAGTAAGCCATTTAGAACGAAGGCGAGGAAACACATTTTCTCACAGAGAGTTGTGAGTGTGTGGAATTCTCTGCCTCAGAGAGTGCGGTGGAGGCAGGTTCTCTGGATGCTTTCAAGAGAGAGGTAGATAGGGCTCTTAAAAATAGCGGAGTCAGAGGATATGGGGAGAAGGCAGGAACGGGGTACTGATTGACGATGATCAGCCATGATCACATTAAATGGTGCTGGCTCGAAGGGCCGAATGGCCTACTCTTGCACCTATTGTCTATTGCCTGCCCAATTAGTTTCATTCGATCCTTGCTGTGCTCAGTACTCTCAACGTGCTAATCTCTCACAGAAAGATGTGCCTGATAGGGCGTGATAATGGAAACTTATTCAAGAGGACATTGAACTGCAGGCAACCAATGCGATTTGCAATTTGAAACACATTACAGCAGTTTGCTTCTATGGCTATCAGTCTTTGGTAACTTCATTTCATTCCCTCACAAATACTGAAACATGCTTACTAGTCTGGCTCTTTAGGAAATCAAATATGCCAGTTCAATAGAAGTATTCAACTCCACTGCAGTTGTGCTCCTCTATAACTTTCTATCTTATTTACTCTGTAAAATTATTAACTTTCTTACTCAATGGCATGCTATAATTGGTTCGCATCGGCAGAAACTTATCGCCACAACAGGACTGAGCTTGCAATCATTAACCGTTCACTTAGTAAAGAGAAACCTTCCCACCACTGTTGCCTGCAATGTATCAGTGTGTTTAAGGTTATACCACATGGTGAGCACATGTTCATTTGCGTATGCTTACACCTGCCCTGCAAGTACTGCACACTGTTGGTTCTATCACCTTAGTATACAAGGAACAACATTGTTTAATGGCACAATCATCAAAAATGCTATTTTGCCAATGCATATTGAGCCCTTATTTCTTCAGAAGGTTCTCCAACATTAATAGTTTTGAAGAAATAAGTAGTTTATTCCTTCCATGAGAAACCTAAAAATGTGTTCCCAGCAATGCAGCTGTTACAACACTGATTCCCCTATTCCTTGAAAAAGAATGTCCCTTCATCACCTGCATTTCACAGCTTTAGAAAAGGAATGACAGAATAATACTCTCTGGGATTTATAGCTACAGTTTACTTTACCTCTGTCATACTGACAAGGGCCCACACATTCAGAATAGAGGCAAAACTGATATGAAGAAGGGTCGGCTATTTCCTTCGCTCCATAGATGCTGCCTCACCCACTGAGTTTCTCCAGCATTTATGTCTACAATCAATGACTTAGGAACTTTGTTGTAATTTTTCCCCATACTACCATTTTCATGCCTGCAACACGTCAGGAACATGGAATCCATAACAAAAAAATGATTTAATTAACACAAACATATCACAATTGAAACCAAATGAAACAAATTTAGCAATGATTTTCAGAACGAAAATCCCTTTTCACGTTGGTTTGCAGAGCCTACTACATTTACCCAATGTTTCTCCAATGATTACCGCCTCATCAATGAAAGGTTTCTCCCTTTCAGTGGTGAGACAGGAGATGGTCATGAAAGTCAACTCTAAGAAGCTCTGCTTCAGAAGGCCAGGATGAGGACAGCATTGTCTTGGCATGGGCAGCAGCAGCCTGAGACACCTGGCAAGGAGCACGTTGTGAAATGGACATTGTTGGAATGCCAGGGATGGAAGTGCACATGCTGCCATCCATAGAGCATAGAACAGCACAGAATGGAACAGACAACGCACAATGTATGTGCCACACATGATGCCTACTTAAATTAATTCCTTCTGTCTGCATGTGATCCAATTCCCTCCATTCCCTTAAATGCCACTGTTGTATCAGAAAAAGATGGCAATTTTGGGGGTCCATGGAACCACTACTACTCCCCCAGGATGAGAATCAAAAGCATACTGGTCATCATTGTTGCTATTGCTTCAACCCGTGTCAATATTTAATCAGAGTTACCTAAAAGCAGATGACTGCTCATGAATGGCAGCTCTCAGCACCTGGTTGGCAAACGTTAGTGCTCCTATGGGGGTGGGGTGGGCTGAGCTTCCTTTGATGCACTATTATTCTGGGTGGTCTCTCTGTGTACTTTCATGGAAGTTGAAAGCATACTTGAACAGCTGTTATACTGTGGGAGTATCAAGGCTTCCTTCCCAACTGACAGTAATGGATTTATGACCCCAGTGAAGGCCATGAAAGAGGTTTTCTTTATTGGTTGATACAGCATTGAAACAGGCCATGCCGACCACCGTTCATACTAGTTCTATGAAATCCCACTTCCGTATCCACTCCCTACACCTACGGCTATTTACAGGGGCCAATTAATCTACAATCCCGCACGTTTTGGGGATGTGGCGGGAAACCCATATGAGCACAGAGTGAACTAGCACACTCCAAACAGGCAGCTGCCAAGGTCGGGATCAAACCCAGGTCTCTGGCACTGCAAGGCAGCAGTTCTACCACCTACAGCACTGTGCTGCAGGAGCACCCCTGGAAGAAATCTTTCCAGCTCCTTTACATCTCTTGCATTCCGGGAGGGTGGGCAGGGGATCAAGCTATGAACCTTGGGTCTCAAGTCCTTTCCTGTGGTGATTCTATTCACACCGACTACTTCAGATGTTTAGAATGACTCCCAATAACACTGTGCTTCAATAGTCAGGTGTTGTTTAAGCAGTACAACCCGAACATGCACAATCTACTTTGTAAATGGATCAGGTTGGTTTCCTGTCATATCCTCCCAAAAAACAGCAATATTTACAAATCACATAGTCAAAGTCAGCAATGGCCCACCCAAACAACAATAACATCTTAATTTGTAATACATAGATTTCCAAAAGTCTTGTTGGAACAGTTCACCTATTTTTTAAATCCTACTAGGATTGTCATTTGGATTGACTGCTCACAGACTTGACGTGAGAGGGGAAAGATAAGATGAGAGGAGAAAGTTAAGGTGAGAGGGGAAAGATTAGGTGATTTGGATTTGTTTTTCTTTTGCTTCAGGACAATTTCTGCCATAATGTAGATTACTGTAGCAGCTGAAAATAGAGGGTCTCTATGTTGGAAATTACAGGAGCTCACTTGTGGAGCTCACTTAAGCAAACATACCTAACTAGGTCCTACCTATTTTTTGCTAACATCCAGTTGCTTGAGCCTTTCCAGTTCGAGTCAAGTCAAGTCAAGTTTATTTGTCACATGCGCATACGAGATGTGCAGTGAAATGAAAAGTGGCAATGCTTGCGGATTGTGCAAAAAAAAACCCAAAACAGAATGGAACGGAATCACATATTCACATATTACATATTTGTGGGAGGAAAAATAAGAAAACCCAGCAATTTTAAAAAGACACCACACAACTAAATTGGTACAGTACTTGGTACAGTTGTTGTTTTTGATTTGCCTCTTCAGTCCCACATTCTTCTTTCCCTCTCTATGAGTGCAATTCCATTAAAGCCACCATTGATCACTGAAAAAAAAAACATTATCTACATGATAAATTGTTACAAATAATACAATTGATCTTTTAAATGGTGTTCATGATCCAATTTGCTCGAACATAAATGGATATTTTTCAAGTATTTGAAACTCATTAATCTACCTTGGGAATGTAAGTTCAATATTAAACCTCGACAACCCTGAAAAAATTGATTTCATGACATAGTTACACAGAAGAGATTAAGGTATCCATGTCAATGCTACCATGTACAAATATAAGTTAAATCCAGCAGCGTAAATTCAAATATGAGCCTGAGAAAGAAAAATAATAGTGAACCATTATGGAATGCATGACCCAATTGATGAAATTACGCTCCCAGTAACACACTGCTGGTCACTGTGAGGATTGGAACAAAATTCCATACTACTGAAAGAATTTTAAACGTCAAGGGTATTTGTCCCTACATCAAGATCCTACCAGGAATTTGATCGGCAAACAGCACGAGAAAAAATAGTGGAAAATAAGTGGAAACAGTAGCGAGTTCCATGTTATCTTAGAACGCTGCTACTGTAAACATTAATGGCTATTGTGTACTCAGAGGAAAAATAAAGCACCATGTATTCCTTCACTTAAAATATTCCTCTGCATTTACTATTTCTCTGAAAATTGACAATGCTCATCTTTTTCAATTTTGTTCGACCAGAATTGGGGCATGCAGATTATAATCTCATGTACCCTGACTTTGTTTGCAAACTCAGACAAAGAATGTCACTGGCTATTTGAAAAAAAAACACAATTGATCCTGGTCCTTTATTGTACAAGTACTGAACATGATATCACTCCTTCACCACCACAACCATTTCAATTCAAAGTACTAATAATTGTAACACTCCCACTGTAAGTCCAGACAAGACTGGCTTATTCAGTGTGGAATAATTAAAATTAGAATCTTGCTCATTTGAATAAAATGCTGTCTGTGCAAACTTTAAAGCTGCACTGGCCAATTTAAGAGTCATGCTTCAGTTTTCTTAAAAAAAAGATATACAATAAATGAAACAACAGAACATACTGTAACAGCCAATTTAACCATTAAAATGGAGGCTGTTTTTCATTTCGTCAAGCCATTTCAAATAAAACATAATACACCACCCGTGGTTTCAGTCTTCATTAACATAGAGCCTGAACATGATCCTGCTTCACACAAATTGTTCAACAGCTACTAATTATTCATTTCAAAACTGTATTATTGTTTGTAACAGTCCACAAATATGGTTCTTTTCCTCCCTGAATTAGTCCAGCTAAAGTTCTAAAAGCAACAGCCTTGAAAGTACTATGACAGATTGACTAATTTATGTTTTACAGGTGTCAGTTCCTTTCTTCAGAACAATACCAAACATTTTTAAGACTGTTCAATTGAACCTGGAGCAGTTTTTAACTGTCGGAATGATAGGAAAAGCATTATTCTGGAATGCATTTTTTTATAAAGTATGTTAATACACCATAAGTTAATCAGGCTGTAAAAGAACAAATCCAGCGAGCATTATCATTTCCGTTTAAGCATATTGAAATATTAACTTGTCTTTAATCTTTCAGATGCCAATGGTGTAATCTTTCAGATGCCAATGCCTTGGCAAGATTGCCCGAAAGTCCAAAGGCAACCTTTTGTTAACAAGTAAATCCTTCAAGGAGTTTCAATGATAGTGACTGGAAATAAATGTTAAACACTGACTCATTCTGGCTGTAAAATTAACATGTAACAGTAAAGTCAATGTATTATATGTTCTAATACACAACAGACTCACAACACCTTTTTCATACATCTTTGAATACTAAATCAGCTTTCATATTTCAAATGAAACTCTACACCTCACTATACTCTTCACATTTGTTTGGTGTTTTGTTTCTGCTCAACCTCTGATGCTGATCTGTTTCCTTTAGCTGATGATGAATTTCCTGGCTCTAAATTAGTATCTAACCATTTCTTCTTATTGTCTCTGTTTGAGTACATTCAACAGTTGCGTTACTCCTGGATTTCTTTCTTTGAAATAATATGCCAAATAGCTTATAGCTATGATTTAACAATTTATTATTGAGAGACAAAAGGAAAAAATTGCAGGTGTTTATCGGGAATTTTTTTTAATTTTCTTTAAGTCCGCACTAAATGGCAGTTCAATATTTAAACTATCCACATTTACATGCAACTAAGGGAGAAAATGTTGCATCTAATTACCATTTTCATCATAAATAATCCAAAGATGTGCAACATTGAAAATTGAATGTATCAATGGGAGATTTATTTGTATTAAATTATTTTATTACATACATCTGTGAGATTAATGTGAGAATTTTCCATTGCCATTTTTCTTGCCTTCTATTTAAGCATTCATCTTAATCGGTTCTTTTGTTCCAAAGTTTGAAAACACAAACATTGCCCAAAGATTTAGGAAACTTAATTAACAAATTTCTTATGAAATTACTCATTACTATGTTGATGCACGTCACAGAGCTACACAATTGCAATAAATTACCATCTAATCTTGCAACATTGTAAAACATGGTGTCCTATTTATCACTTGCAGCATGGTCGACCTGGATAATGTGAACAACAAAACTCCTTCCAAAAGGAACTAGAAAATATTTCTCGATTAAGAAATCAAAAACGCAAGTTTGGTTTATATTTCTCAATACACTTCACAATACATAAAAATGCAGAATAGCAGTGTTGGATTTTTAATAATGTTTTGACACATTGTTGCTATTCTGCAACTGGACTGAAAGATTTGTCATTTCCCTGTCAACTGGCCTGTACTCATAACTGGGGCACTGATAATTGTATCTCAGGTCTGTGCGAGAAGGCAGGAACAATCCAGCAATGGAATGTCAGGATTTCTATTTACCATGTTTTTACAGTTGTGCACTGTTTAGATACCAACCATTATTAGAACCACCAGCACCTGCTATGCACACCTCAGCCAGCCAGGTCTAAAGCTTATCTTAAGAAATTAGGAAGTAAGAAGTATTTTAATTCTTGTTATCACAAAGATTTTCCATCAGAGAAGGTATATGAAGCACCCATAGTGACACTGATTCCTTAAGTATTATATAAATCTTATAGTGTATCTCTTACAGAATGTCTACATCACAATACTGTGGTTAATTGTGGTACCGATGGCTTCCTATCACAATTAGCGTTCACAAAGACCTGTTGACTAGTTTTGAAATTGTAATCAACTTGGATTACACTGCAAACTTTACTTTGTTAAGTTTGTTACACAGATTATTTTATTTTCTCTCGCTTCTACTTTGTCCCCTATGTAAAAGCATTACTTCTGGAGATTGATAGACCACATATATTCTGCATTCTTAATTATGGGGCCAATCTACATGCATGTATTGCAGTAATATCTGTGTGTTAGTACTATAGCCTCTGTTGTGAAACTGTTTATATGTTGCAGATGTTTTATCTGTGTTTGCAGTGTTGCAGCTTTCATTCATTTTTGCTCACTTTACAGGAAGGATGTGGTAGAACTAGGGTGGGTACAGAAAAGATCTGAAAGGGTGCTGTCAGGACTGGAAACGTATTTGAGTAGTGACTGAGCGGATTGAGAGTTTTAAAATTTGAAACAAAGGAGACTGAAGTGATTTAACTGAAGAGTGTGAAATTAGAGGTCCAGACGATGTGAATAGGAAGGGGCAGACAAAATCTGTAGGAAGGAACTTCAGATGCTGGTTTAAATCGAAGATAGGCACAAACTGCTGGAGTAACTCAGCGGGACGGCAGCATTTCTGGAGAGAAGGAATGAGTGATGTTTCGGGTCGAGACCCTTCTTCAGACTAGGAATAGGAAGGAACTATCTTCCTGGGCAAAGACATCAGAAGCTGTGAAAATAGATTTAAGCTAAATGGTAAAAACAATTAGAGTGAATTGCAGAATTTACTTTCAGACTAATGGGCCTGTCCCACTTAGGCGATTTTTCAGCGGACTGCCGGCGACTGTCAAGTTGCCGGCAGTCGCCTGAAAAACTGGCAACTGGAACAGCGACTGTCAGAGTGGAACACACATACACACAAACACATCGCTTCCTTCACCAGCCTGTTATGCAGGCGGGGGACAGGGCAAGCGGGGGGAGCACTGTCTAAAAGATTCACATGGTGCAAAGCCAATGTGAAACAGCCACACATCACAATGAACAGGAAGGTTGGCGCTGCAAAAAGATGGCTAAAGCACAGTGTACGGTAAGTTCTTTAAAAGAGGGAGGGAGAGGGGGGAGAGAAGGAGTGGAGACAACTTTTAAGAAGCCAGAGATACACGGCTGTGAATCTTGGCGGACATTTAACATTACCGGTCGGTTATCCTTGGTTCTGAAAACTACTGCTTACCTTTTTTTTCCCCAATGAGCCAATGAAATTCACCGGTCAGCACCGGCTACAACCTACAAGAACCTAAGAGAACCTTCGACCTCCTGACAACCCATTAGGACCTCCTGGCGACCACCTACGGTTCGGGAATTCTCACTACTCTCCATGGCAGCTTCATTCTAGTCGCCACTAATTTTTCAACATGTTGAAAAATTCACAAAGACCATAATGAGGCCACGACTAGTTCCCAGAATGTGGGAACTTCTCACGACCATGAAGGCAACTCCCTGGCAACCACCCGCGAACATGTGCCGACCATGTGGAGACTGCATAGTCTCCTGCAGTCGCCTAAAAAGTCACCTAAGTGGGACAGGCCCATAAGAGTACTGGTGATCTCATAATTATGTTATAAGGGTAAAGGAGTCAGAAACTCCCAATATTTTTCAAGGATGCGTGGATAAGCAGTTGAACAGCCAACCTGCAAGCCCGAGGAATGAGAGTAGGATTAATGTAAGGATAAAGAAGGAACTGCAGATGCTGGAGAATCGAGGGTACACAAAATTCTGGAGAAACTCAGCGGGTGCAGCAGCATCTAAGGAGCGAAGGAGATAGGCCTTCTCCTTTGCTCCTTAGATGCTGTTGCACCCGCTGAGTTTCTCCAGCCTTTTGTGTACCCTTAATGTAAGGATAAATGGCTTCCTTTTTGGCTTATGTAGACATTGGTTGAATAGCATTCTTTTGCACTTTACATTTTTATGAATCCACAGTTCTGTATTTTCTACAATTTTTGTTTTATTTTAAGAATTAAGAAACCTTGAATGTAAAGGGCAGAAGATAAAATCAAATGAGTAGATGCAGTGGAACATTAAAAGATTTGGACTAGTAAATATGTTGGTCAGTAAATTGGTAGTTGAAATTTAGTGCAGTTAAATGTAAATTGTCATACATTCGAAGATAAACTAGGCAACTTGCAACTCTCATGTGCTTTTGACAGAGCAATGATGTCATAGCAAGAGTGCTCAGAAACTTACCAAGATGATGCTAAATGTGTCCATTGAATACCATTATCAATGGCAACTGGCAGTCCAACAACATAATATATCAAAGAAAATAATGAACAACTTTTATATTGTCTTAGCAATAATCCATCTTGAATAGTGCACATATTTCTGATTGTCATGAAACAAACAATGTTCAAATTATGCATTAATATAGAAAAAAAATATGAGGTTGCTTAGGTATGTTAGTGCTCTGCTGTGATAAGATACTGAGAAATATTAATTATTCAGTTTGCGTAAGGAATCATTGGGAGCAGTTATTACAGAATTTTAGAAGTTTGCAGAGAAAATATATGAGCCTTGAATGTTATTTTAAGTAAAGGTGTATCCATATTGCAATATTGCAACAGTTAAGGACTCCATAATATCAGGCTTCAATTGCCATAGGCCAATTAGTTGCAATTTACTGAGGGATGTGTCAGGCAAAGAACTCCTCGGACATGATGTAAAACCTGATTCAGATGCTTTTTTAAAACTACTTTTAAGCTGTACCTCTCCATAGAATAATATGACCCCTGACCTGCAAAGTACCATCATTAATAACATTAAATATACATTTTGATTTGAAGATAGACACAAAAAGCTGGAGTAACTCAGCGAGTCAGGCGAGAGAAGGAATGGGTGATGATCCGAAGAAGGGTCTCGAACCGAAACTTCACCCATTCCTTCTCTCCACGAATGCTGCCTGTCCCGGTGAGTTACTCCAGCTTTTTGTGTCTATCTTTGATTTAAGCCAGCATCTGTACTCCCTTCTTAAACATTTTGATTTTATTGTTCATGGCTTAGCTACCATTTTTGAAGCCGATTCACATTTTAGGTAAGGCCTTAACCATAAGTTAAATTGCAAAAATAAAGTAATAGTTATTTAGCATCAATATCAGGAAGTTCTTTCTATGCAAAGATTAATGTAATCAACTTCCAGATGCAGCATGAAGAGAAAAAAACCTGGGCCTGGAAGCATTTAAGAAATAATTAAATGCTGCATCAGGTTGGTGTTAGACAATTTATTATAAACGGAGTGGTCAACCTCAACCACAATTATCTTGTAATTTTGCAGTCTTCTTAATAAACTTGAAACATAGGTTTCTCTGGTTTGCCAGTGTGCTATGTCCCTAAGTCAGAGAGATCAGAGGGATCTTGTACTATTTCCAGTGCATGCTTAATGATGAAAAGGATTCATTGTTCACCCTGTGGCCTGCTGTCCCAGAATACTTCATACATAAGGTCATGTTTCAGTTGACAGGGAGCTGAAACAGTTTTGCATAGTGCATAGGAGAAAGTATGTGGAGATGGAATTGTAATAATCCAATCCTCATTTTACTGTCTTGCAGAATTTATTTGCAATTATATTTTATATGTTGTCCGAGTCCATGTGCTGTGATGCTGCTGCGAGCTAGATGGTAATGGTGACTATACCTCTCCGTAATTGTCTATGTGGCAATAAACTGGACTGAACTCGACTCGACCTGACTTGACCTGCCCCGACAGAGGTTGCTGTTTACAGATTAAGAATGTGAACCCAACTTAGATATTTCTCTCCCACTAGCCAACAGATAGTTTCCTCATTGCCTGCCTGCGTTAAACTTGACAGAGTTTGGGACTAGTTGTGAAAAGGTGCATTCAATGTACTGATTGATGAAAAAGACCATTACCATTATGAAATCCTATTACGTTCACACTTCTGCTTGATTTATTTTCACCCTGGTTGATTTTGTTCTTATTGCACACAAAGTAAAATAAAACACTGGACCGTGGAATGTGCATGGCAGCCATGAGTGCTGAAAAGAAAACAGTGAGCGACGAGAAGTACATAACAAAGCAGGGATTCTGCTCCACGATGCCACCTGAAATAGAATGGATTGGTCTTGGAACATGATGAGTAATTTAGGTGTCCATCATCTCATTCTATGGCTTCTATAACTTGTCCCGAATTCTGCCTTTTGGCGGCTATTTAACCAGTAATTGTGAAACTGGATCCAGGTCTCTGGTAGATTTCACATGTCTTAATGTTACAAGCACATTCTGAACCCATCATGAAGCAGTGATCTTCAGTAAAAGCACCAGTTTTGGCCAAAGCTTTTAGTGGAATATGCTGTCTCTTCACAGCACCACAGAAGTCCTTCTCTATACACAAGACAGATGCAAATACTGCCTAAAGGCTGGCTTATTTCTTCAATATTCCCCAAGCCTGGGACTTGGGACTCAACTGAGATGGATGTAGAGGCTGGGTGGAAGTTCTACCACAATTTTGCTGTGGATACCGGCGATCCAATGGATGCATTTATAAGTAAATTTTGGACAACAGCAGGGTCATTGTAGAGACACATAACATAGAGTCATGGAGTGATAGTATAGAAACAGGCCCTTCGGCCCAACTTGCCCACACCGGCCAACAATATCCCAGCTACACTAGTCCCATTTGCCTGCGCTTGGTCCATATCCCTCCAAACCTGTCCTATCCATGTACCTGTCTTTCTTAAACAATGAGATAGTCCCAGCCTCAACTACCTCCTCTGGCAGCTTGTTCAATACACCCACCACCCTTTGTGTGAAAAAGGTTCCCCTCGGATTCCTATTAAATCTTTTCCTCTTCATTTGAACCTATGTCCTCTGGTCCTCGATTCCCATATTCTGTGCAATCAGAAACATCTATTAGTTTTTCTAAATACTCACTGTACGTGATCACTAGTATTTTGTGAATTGTGCACCCTGACACCCATATTACAATGTAATATGGCTCTTTATTTTTTCTGCCAATATTTTGCCTACTTGTACAGCATAACCTTTCTATATCCTATGTTTGTGTCATCAGCAAATTTAAGAACCATATCGTTGTTATGGGAATATTCAATTGTAGTTTCATAACCTAACCTTAAAAGTATCAAAATTCAATTACCTAAGCACTGAAAATACTGCACTGCACAATCCATTTCTAGGCACTTGGAATTTGCTATTTTTAAAATAAATGAAATGCATTTTTTCTTGCTTTAAGCAATGAATATCTATAGAATATTGAAAAAGAGTAATATCAAAATTGGGCATATAAAAAGATATACTGCTTTGCCTGAGCAACATATGGAAAATACCAGCAGCGAGTCACATCACTGATGCAAACATTAATGCAGCATTGGAGATCTGGAATTGTTCCTGTGTTGCAGCCTCTATTACATTTGAATAGCTAGAAAATTGCATCAAGTTTCTGCTGCTACTACTGCACATCAAACTGATCAGCCATTACTGTAAAATGCATATCATATTAATTTATTGCATTAATCCATTTAATAGTAAATCTTTATATTGTGTTCCAATAGTATTACATTTCTGCAATAAACTCTGTTTGCCTTTTGGCATCACTTTCAGAGATAATAATGGGGTGCTCAACATTAGATTGAATACTGCAGCAGTCTTACATAAATCTCCTATGATTTAGTATTTGTATATCTGTCTGTTCCATTAGCATTACATTACGGTGATAAACTCTGCTTGCCCTTTGGCATCAGTTACAGAGACAACAATGGGGAGCTCAACATTAGATTGAATAATGCAACAGTCTTACTTAAATATCCTACGATTTAGTATTTGTATTTCTGTTCAAGGAGCAATGATCACCTTCTTGCATTTTTGAAATGAAATACATTTCTCATTCATGCAATGAAATTTCTGTAGAAAACTGAACGTTATTGTTTTCTCCACATATTATTTTCTTGCTTTTCTGTATGAAATTAGCAGTTAAGGTATGGGAGCCTCATAAGGTTAGAAATAAACAATATTCAAAACAGGTCCCAGAATCAAACTATAATTTAGTTTTCTGATGAAAATATTAGTTCTGCTGATAATTCCTTTTTATTTCCTTATTTATGAATTCAATATTGAATTTTAAATATCATTCCCATCTCATAAGCTTTTGTTTAAATGAATCTGTGCTGAACATCTTATTAGATGCTTCATCATAATCAAAATATTATTAACTCCTCTACCCTAAATCAATCATTTGTAGAACTATTCTATCAATTCATTGCCAATTATCTAACTTACAAAAGAATATTAATACACCTCGTGATTTATAAAGACCTGCATTCTCTTCATTCCCCTCTCCTTGAAATATTCAAAATTAAATATTATTCAAAACTAAATTAAAAAATAAATCTGTCTTCATTATTCTGTGGAGCCAAGCAAATTTCTCTATCTTAATAGAATATACAGTGCCCTCCATAACGTTTGGGATAGAGACCCATCATTTATTTATTTACCTCTGTACTCCACAATTTGAGATATATAATAGAAAAAAAAATCACATGTGACTAAAGTGCACATTGTCAGATTTTATTAAAGGCCATTTTTATACATTTTGGTTTCACCATGTAGAAATTACGCTGTGTTTATACATAGTCCCCACATTTCAGGGCACCATAATGTTTGGGACACATGGCTTCACGGGTGTTTGTAATTGCTCAGGTGTGTTTAATTGCCTCCTTAGTGCAGGTATGAGAGAGCTCTCACACCTAGTCTTTCCTCCATTCTTTCCATCACCTTTGGAAACTTTTATTGCTGTTTATCAACATGAGGACCAAAGTTGTGGCAATGAAGTCAAAGAAGCCATTATGAGACTGAGAAACAAGAATAAAACTGTTAGAGACATCAGCCAAACCTTAGGCTTCCCAAAATCAACTGTTTAGAACATCATTAAGAAGAAAGAGAGCACTGGTGAGCTTCTTCTTAAGCTGTTTGTTCCTCTTGGGAGCTTAGGCCATTGACAAATGTCTTCCGCCTCACTGGGTTGTTGGCAGTTCTTTCGAGATCTCCCCAGTTGAGCCCACTTCAGACATTTCTGTCTGGACACCTCTTCTCCAGCTGTTCCTGGGGTGATCTCTTTTCCTTTATCTTTGGGGGTTCCATTTCAGGGTTTGCCGGTTGATGTTTGATGCAGGTTTCCCGAGGGTGTGTCCAATCCAACTCCATTTTCTCCTTCGAATTTGTAAGTCAATGGGCTCCTGGCTTGTTCTTTTCCACAGGTCCACATTGCTTACTTTGTCTCCCCACCAGATGTTAAGTATTCTCCTAAGGCACGTGGTAATGAATGTTTTCAGCTTGTTTGTAGTGTGTTTTGTTGTTTTCCATGTCTCTGGTCCATACAGCATCACCTGTTTCACATTTGAGTTAAAAATGTGTATTTTTGTGTTGATTGAGATGTGTTTTGAGCTCCAGATTTTCCTGAGCATATTAAACACTGTCCTTGCCATAGTGATTCTACTTTTTATGTCTGCCTCTGCCCCTCCGGTGATGTCCACAACACTGCCTTGGTATATGAATGTTTCTACCTCCTCCAGAGCAGTGCTGTGCATAAGGATAGGGTTGCTGGTTTTGGAGTAGATCCTCATCATCTGTGTCTTTCAGGCACGTGTTGTCAGGGTAGGCAAGGTAGGCACTGCCTACCCTGACTAAAATTATAATATGGTAATTACTAAATATAAATAGTAAAGGCATGGGAGAACTATGCCTATCTAAGAGATCGATCTTTTAGGTAGGCAGAATTCTCCGTGCCTTTTCATCTGCAGCGCTTGTAACCCTTGAAAGTCTGTGCAGCCCATGTGCCGTCAGCGCTGCTGGAAGCCGTCAATTTCAAGCAGGGCTGAAGGCAGCTGAAATCCTGCCTTTGCAGCAGTGCGCAGGCGCAGCAGCCTACTTTTATTAGTGCATTATTTTAAGTGTATCTTAGGAAACAGAGAGAGAAGAATGGAGCTCGTGTTCCAATGATGTGGTAAGTACATTTCTTGGTGATGTTTTTAAATACCGTATTTCCCAGGGTGTGGGGGTGGGGGGAGAGCTCCTTTTGGATCGGGGTAAAGTTGCGGGGAGGGTAGGAGCGTTGTGAAGGAGGGGATCTGGATCATACCAGTAACCCACTTGCGACGCTCCTTGCACAAAGCCACCGCATTGTGGCCGGGAGGGGGGGGGGGGGGGTGGTGTGGGGGGAGAAGTAGCTCGGGTGGCTGGACAGCGGAACCGGTCGCCAACTCAGCGCCTTCTGCCGGCCCTCATCTCTGGCAGCTCTCCGTCTAAAAACCTCTCTCCTGCCGATCGCTGGAGAGCCGCTTTCGCAAATGTCAGCCGCTTCCTGCAAATCCTTAAAAGGCGCTGAAGTGGCGGCCAGTTCTGCTGTCGGGTCCCGGCGGCCGCTCGCAGCTCCCCAAGCTGCTTCTATCCCCGGCCACAATGCAGTGGTCCGTGCCCGGAGCGTCGCAGCAGCGGTGAGTGAGTGAGTTACTGGCATTATCCCCAACCCCCTCCTTCTCAACACTCCTGCCCTCCCCTCAACTTTACCCCTGGCACAGACTCTCCACACGCTGTGAAAGGAACTCTCCCTCCAATTGGTCCCTTGAACAAGTGTTGTCATTCAATTACATGACAACTGATTCAACTTTTCCCTGTGCTCCCGTTTTTCCCACCATCTCTCCACCTCCCATCACCCTTCACCCCCACCCATTCAGTAATTCAGAATAAAGGAGACTAGGAAGCCTTGGGCAAATTGAATTGTTACTGTTTTTATTTTTATTTTTTATTTTTACGGAGATAACAATCTGCGCATGCGCGGTTTAAAATTTTTAAAGCCGACTGACTGCCTACCCTGAGTAATTACTCACGGCACGTGCCTGGTGTCTTTGCTGTATTGGGTGTAGGACCAAGTTTTGTTGCAGCTTGTGAGAGTCTGTCCGTCTTCTGGCCTGGGCATGTACGGCTGCTGAAGGTACTGGCTCACTTATCTTCATTTATGATACAACTGCTGATGGTAGTAGCATAATGAATTCCAAAGTGAATAGACACATCCTATCTGCTCAAGTTCAAACAAATGCCTCAAAACTCATTGGCCGGCAGTTCATTCTACAGCAAGACAATGATCCCAAACATGCTGCCAATGCAACCAAGGAGTTTTTAAAAGCTAAAAAATGGTCAATTATAGATAATAGACAATAGGTGCAGTAGGACAATCGGCCCTTTGCGCCATCACCGCCATTCTGTGATCATGGCTGAGACCCCGAATCCCCTGACCGCTATCTTTAAGAGCTCTACAACTCCAGCCTCTGTTCCACAGAGAGAAAAGTGTTTCCTTGACTCCGTTCTAAATGGCTTACCCCTTATTCTTAAACTGTGGCCCCTGGTTCAGGACCCCCAACATCAGGAATGTGTTTCCTGCCTCTAGCATGTCCAAACCCTTAATAATCTTATATGTTTCAATAAGATATCCTCTCATCCTTCTAAATTCCAGTATACAAGCCCAGCCGCTCCATTCTCTCAGCATATGACAATCCCACCATCCCAGGAATTAACCTTGTAAACCCACGCTGCACTCCCTCAATAGCAAGAATGTCCTTCCTCAAATTAGGGGACCAAAACTGCATGCAATACTCCAGGTGTGGTCACACTAGAGCCCTATACAACTGCAGAAGGACCTCTCTGCCCATATACTCAACTCCTCTTGTTATAAAGGCCAACATGCCATTCGCTTTCTTCACTGCCTGCTGTACCTGCATGCTTGCTTTCATTGACTGATGAACAAGGACCCCCAGATCCCGTTGTAATTCCCCTTTTGCCAACTTGACACCATTTAGATAGTAATCTGCCTTCCTATTTTTGTTACCAAAGTGGATAACCTCACATTTATCCACATTAAACTGCATCTGCCATGTGTCTGCCCACTCAACCAACCTGTCCAATTCACCCTGCATTCTCATAGCATCCTCCTCACAGTTCACACAGCCACCCAGCTTTGTGTCATCTGCAAATTTGCTAATGTTACTTTGAATCCCTTCATCTAAATCATTGATGTATATTGTAAATAGCTGTGGTCCCAGCACTGTCCTTGCGGCACCCCACTAGTCACTGCCTGCCATTCTGAAAGGGACCCGTTAATCCCTACTCTTTGTTTCCTGTCTGCCAAACAATTTTCTATCCGTCAGCACTCTACCCCCAATACCACGTGCCCTAATTTTGCTCTTGAATCTCTTGTTGGACCTTATCAAATGTTTTCTGAAAGTCCAGGTACACTACATCCACTGGATCTCCCTTTCCTAGTTACATCCTCAAAAAATTCCAGAAGGTTAGTCAAGCATGATTTCCCCTTCGTAAATCCATGCCGACTTGGACCGATCCTGTTACTGCTATTCAAATGTGCTGCTATTTCATCTTTTATAATTGACTCCAGCATCTTCCCCACCACCGATGTCAGGCTAACTGGTCTATAATTCCCTGTTTTCTCTCTCCTGCCTTTCTTAAAAAGTGGGATAACATTAGCTACCCTCCAATCCACAGGAACTGATCCTGAATCTATAGAACATTGGAAAATGATCACCAATGCATCCACGATTTCTAGAGCCACTTCTTTAAGTAACCTGGGATGCAGACCATCAGGCCCTGGGGACTTATCAGCCTTCAGTCCCATCAGTCTACCCAACACCATTTCCTGCCTAATGTGGATTTCCTTCAGATCCTCCGTCACCCCTGATCCTCTGCCCACTAGCATATCAGGAAGATTGTTTATGTCCTCCTTAGTGAAGACGGATCCAAAGTACCTGTTCAACTCATCTGCCATTTCCTTTTTCAGATTCTTGAGAGGTCAAGTCAATCACCCGATCTGAACCCAATTGACGATGCCTTTTATATGCTGAAGAGAAAACTGAAGAGGACTAGCCCCCAAAACAAGCATAAGCTAAAGATGGCTGCAATGCAGGCCTGGCAGAGTTTCACCAGAGAAGACACCCAGTAGCTGGAAATTCCATGAATCTCAGGCTTCAAGCAGTCATTGCAGTCATATGTAACAAAATACTAAACATGACTACTTTCATTTACATGACATTGCTGTGTCCCAAACATTATGGTTCCCTGAAATGGGGGGACAATGTATAAACACTGCTGTAATTTCTACGCGGTGAAAACAAAATGTATAAAAATACCCTTTATTAAAATCTGACAATGTGCACTTTAACCAGATGTGATTTTTTCAAATAGTGGAGTACAGAGGCAAATAAATAAATGATGGGTCTTTGTCCCAAACATTATGGAGGGCACTGTAAATATTTTAAATTCTGAACTGTCTTCTCTGTTACAATGTTGTAGTTCTGGGGCGAGCTGATGAGAATGTGAGTAGAATAGAAACACGTAATATTCTAGAATTTGTGCAATTGGTGTATTTTCACTGGTGTGGACTGTGGGACAAAGGGCCTGTTTCACTGCTGTTTCTCCTTATGACACTGTTTCTGGCATTCTTGATGAAGCTACATGCTATCCCTGGTGAACAACATGCACCTGATGACTCTAATGTCTTTTCCACATCAGGTACAGCAGTCCATATTCAATATACCTTTCTTTTAAACAGGAAGGCAGATAGTAAATCTGCTCATATCCTTGCTGCGTAAAAAAATTACTAGATATAAAATGGGCGAAATTACAGCATTGTTGGGTTCTTTGCCCTCTTGTAAGCCAAGATCCAGGGTTCTTGGGTTTTTGCCAGTAGTATTTCATGCCAAGGTTTAACTACACGTTATCCCAGTTTTGGCAATTCCCACCCCCACTTTTCTTCTCCACTAGTCACCTCCAGCCTATGTTACTATCCCCACCTTTCACTTCCTCAGCTGACTTTTTTTGCCAATCAGCCCCTCCTCTTTTTTTATTCACCTATCACTTGCCAGTTCCTGTCACACCCCTTCCTCTCACCTCCCCCTATCAGGTTTCTACGCTCTGGTCCATAAGTCCGAAGAAGGGTCCTGACCCAAAATGTCATCTGTCCATTTCCCTCCACGGGATGCTGCGTGAAACTTTGAGTTCTTCCAGCAGTTTGGTTTGTTATGCAAGATTCCAGCATCTGCAGTCTTGTGTCTCCTAAAATTGTTTGCTTATTTGGGGACCAATTTTCAACACCGCAAGGTTTTAGAATCAAAATTCCTCCCGTGTTGCAAGCAAAGTTAAACAACTCCATATCTCCACATATTAAAATTGCTAGCCAATCCTTCTATTTACTGCAAATTCAGTGTCATGATTTCAAATGTCCAACCCATTTTATTTACAAAGATCCAATAGCACAGTAAATATATATATACACTAACTCATTCTAGATCCTGCAAAATAATATCAGAGAAGTAGAGTTAAAGTTTAAGATACAGTTTTGAGTGGCTCTGCAGTTCCCGGACATATGGTAATCAATCAATCAAAACCTTATTGTCATTCAGAAATACATCAGTAAATGCAATCCTAAACAAAATTTTGTTGCATCTGGCTCCTCGTGCAACACAAAGATAACGGAAGGATAAAATGGATAAAAAGATAAAATGGATAAAAAGAAAAAATAGATAATGGTGGCGGCCCGTTACATGGCATTCAAGAGTCTGATGGCTCGGGGGAAGAAACCGATCCCAATGTAAATTGTTCCACTCTGTTCGGATATAAATTGTTCTACTCTGGTCAGAATCATCAGATCAGACACTACTTTGTACCTTTTCTAACATAATTTGTACCTTTTCTAACAATCCATCTCCTCAAACCTCAACCTAGCACCCTGGCCCCAACCTGCTCTAGGTGAACGGTCTCTCACAGCAAGGCAGGAGAAGCAATTTTAAAGCAAAGTTAAATTGCAGAATTGTAATTACCAAGAGGATACAAATTCACCAATAAACATTAAGACAGTCAATATTTATTTGTTAAAATCTTTCAATTAAAAACTTAGCAATGTGACATGCATATGATATTGCAGTAAATAACATGTGGCTTTTACATCCGTTTTCCTTCCCCACACTAAAACAAGGTTTTCCAATGCTATTCATACACATAATACCCATTTAAATAATGGTTCATTTATTCCTTTTGAAGAGATCCTATGATGAGTTGACCTACATTTTTCAGACAGGGTTCTGCTTCATGTTTTAATAACAGATCCTGACAAGCCCGAGGCAGTTAGTTATGTCTCCTGCCTTGTTAATAGTACAGACCCAGGAAGCTGAATGGACAGAACATTAGGATTGGTATTGGTTTATTATTGACACGTACTGAGATACAGTTAAAACACTTTGTTTAGTGCACCATCCAGGCAAATCTTGCCATATTTGAGTACATAAGGAAGTGCGAAAGAAAAAAATAAGCAGAGTGCAAACTATAGCGTCATATTTACAGATAAATGCCAATTAAAAAGTACAAGGGATGAATATTAGAAGATCAGGCCAACATCCTCAGCATTAGAGATGTTTGTTCAAGAGTCTGATAACAGTGTGGGAAAAGCTGTTCTTAAATCTGATGATATTTGTTTTTATGTTTTTGTATTTTTCCACCCAATGAGCGAGGAGAGAAGAGGAACTGATCAGGGTGTGATTGCTCCTTGATTTTGATGACTGCTTTCCCAAGGCAGTGTGAAGTATGGATGGAGTCAATGGGAGTGGGAGTGGGAGTGGGAGCTGGTTTACATGTTGGATTGGGCTGCATTCACAACTCACTGCAAATTCTTGCTACCTCGAGCAGAGCGGTTGCCACACCAAGCTGTGATGCATCTGGGATAGGATGTTTTCTATGGTGCATCCGTAGAAATTGGTAAGAGTCATTGGAGACATGCCTAATTTGCTTATCTTTCTGAGGAAGTAGTTTTATTCATTAGCGCTTTTATTTCCACAGTGACTAAAAGCTCTGGAGCTGGTCACCGACCTCAGGAAGTGAGGTGGCGTACACCCCCAGGTCTGCATTATTGGTATAGAAGTGAAAATAGAGATCTTGGTTCCTACATGTCAATATCACCAACAATTGAACCTGCTCCAACCACATTGATGATACAGCCACGAACACATAGTCAGAAGACTGAAATTGGACATATCCCCAATGAGTTTTACCAAGTTCTACAGAGGCACCTTAAAAAGCATCCTACCCAGATGCATGGCAACTGCTCTGCTCAAGAAAGCAAGAAACTCGCAAAACCAGCCAACATTATCAAGGACTGCTCACACCTCAGTCTCTATAGCTGCAACACTATGTTCTGCACTCTGTTTATTTTCATTTTTGCTCTCTCAGTTGTACTCATGTATGGTAAAACTACCTGGGTAGTACATCAAACTGTACCTCGGTACACCTGACAACAATAAACCAATACCTCTTCAAATTAAGTTGGAATAGCTAAGATCAAATTAAGTTGGAACAGGCAAAGATCGAAACTGGGCTGTTCTATGCCTTAGTGGTTTAATACTATTTTCAGCAGGAATGAACCACAAAATATTAATTGTTTCCATTTAAATAATCTATTTTTGCATGCATTTTTTAACCTAGTTTGACAGGGAAAAAATCAACAGTCTAGTAGTTACAGTTCTTAACATTCTGATATCTTATACCCTAAACCTGCTGACTAACTGGAACCACATGTGTCTGTCTGTCAGCGTAAAAATAAATTTATGAGAATTATTTGTAAATGATTAAACTTTGCAGATCCATGGACATTTTTTTAAAATAATACATAATCAGAACTTGTGATCATCTGAGGAAATAATTAAATCAGATGAAAAGCCAAAGAGCTGCTTTCATAATTGCGAGGCAGACTTGCTGTCTGTGCGAGCAGCACATATATATTGCTGTGTTTACTGACAGCTTGTCATCCAGATATGTTCAGGGCTTTCTCAAAAGGGGGATATCCTTTACGGTGCTGTTATATCTTGAGTGACAAATTTGAACTGACAGCTAATGATAATACATCTATCACCTTCAACCTGCACTCCAGGCATTTGATGTCTATATTGCCCCCTGGGTATCAATAAGGCAGCAGAATGATTTATTGCATGTTGCAGTCTATATACATTTCATACAGTCATTTCAAGTGTTTACCAATAAAAAACGTGTTGCTAACACTTCAATTTTCCGATTTTATATTAAACAATAGTCTTAGTGGCTAAGTTCTCCAAATTGTAAAAGTAAGCTAAATATCTTTCTGTAGCATAATCACGTAAAATTACTCATTATTCTGCCATCATATGTACAAGGTAATGAAAAGCACACAATTGTCAGAACCAGCACATGGCTTTCTTGTGCCAAACGAAGGCTGATGACTGCTGCGATTAATAATGTGCAATATTTTCAGGATCTTAGCAAATCTTTTTGATTTCTGAAACCTTAAAAATATTAATCTTTCTTCTTGTCAACAAATGTGAAAAATATTAAAGCTTTCACCGTGAGAAATCTCCAGTCATTTGGAAATGTGGGGAGTAAAGGTTGCTTTTAATAAAAGCTAGTCAATGTGCTCCAAGTATCAATGTCAAATCAGAACTCCCTTGTTCCTCCTGCAAAATCTTTTATCTGTGGCCAACATGCTAGTTAGCCAAGTTATGTCTCAGAGGTTAAAGAAGAAATGAAAACCTCTGAATCATGAGAATGCAAAATGAATGGAGGGCAATTTTTTTACCAATGAAGTGTTTTACATTTTGGAAAACCTACTAAATCTAACTTTTATTTCTACAACTAAAGTGTACTAATTGATATTTTGACTAATACAATTGAGCCTTATGTTTGAAACATTTTATGAAGATTACTTATGAAATGATTTTAAATGACCTGTGATATTCAACTATTTACCTTTCAAATAAACCTAAATTGCCTCCATTTGTAAGGGTCTGAATTTTGCTTTTGCATTTATGCTCCCATTTGTGAACATTGTTGTCACTATATTGCTCCAATTTCACCCAATCTTAAGGAGAGCATCAAATGCCCATTCTCCATTCCCACTTCATTTTTGTTTAATTATTAATGGGTGCTTGCAAGGCCTCAGGAAGCTTCTTCAACTGTTGCAATTTATGAGGCAATGGGTTGGTATAACTGATTGGTTTGATATGCAGTATCAAAGCATAATTAGGAGTCAAACATATTGCTGTGAGAATAGAGTTACATATGGAATAAGCTGGGCGAGGGCTGTTCCTTAGCTAAAAATTATCAGTGAACCAGATGTTTTATTTTAAACAATGTGGCAGTTTCATATTACTACCGTTTTTGATTCCAGATTTAATTAACTGACTTAAATCCTCCAGCTGTTGTGGGATTTGAATTTATCTCCAAGTCATTAGTCCGGGCTTCTGAACTGATATATCAGTAATATAACAACTCTGCTATCAGACCCCTAAACTCTCTCATAATACAGACCATTATTGTTTCTAATTAGTAATAAAAGTTTGTTTCAGAATAGGATGATTTATATTGCATTATGGAATTGAAGTCTTACTGCAATTTGAGTTCCAGCTGTTTACTGTTGATTGCCATAACATTCAGCTGTACAAGAGTACAAGAGCTTTTCAGAATTATTTTTCCTTCTCCTATTCTCCTGAAAGGACAAACGTCTAATGGGGTAAAATTTAATGCATACCAGCTGCCCTTTGGTACATGGTCCAAGCAATTATTCTTGATATTTGAGCCTGAAAGATAAATATCTACAGTTTATTCGCTCATTCAGAGGAAGAGTAATCAAACTCGATCCTGTCTTCATTTGGCATCAATACATATGCACCTTCCAGAAGAAGTCTCTGGACAGCAATAAAATGTTTGAGCCCCAATCCTGGCTAATTGTTTTTTTCCCTCTCTCAATTACCCAGATGTAATTATGGTCAATTTCTTTTTTTTTTTTAATTAAAAAAAAATATTTTTATTAGAAGCAATTATACAAGGATAAAACATTCGGCATCTAAAATTATACAATTATTGTACAGCTTCATTTTTAACCTTATAACCTGAAAATGAGAGAAAAGGAGAGAGAGAGAGAGAACAAGAGAGGGAAACAATGAGAAGTGAAAAGATAGCTCAAAAAAGCACATAGAAAAGACGCCTAGACTACCAAAGTAGTGTCTCGGACATGTTTGTAATCCACATCTTCACTGTAGGGACTGATGTGTGTTTCCAAAATGTAAGTATTAGTTTTTTTGCCATTATCAGGCCATAGTTAAGGAAAAGTCTTTGAAATAATGTTAGCTCAGAACAGGCTTCTGACGTACCTAATGTGATCAATTCTATGTTGGGGTCCAATTTTATTTTAAGTATTTTAGAAAAAATATCAAAAATTTCCTTCCAGAAATTGTGTAACTTTATACAGGAGGCAAAAGAGTTCTTCCTGAAGGAGACATTTATCACAAATAAGGGAGACATTTGGGAAGATCTTATTCAGTTTAGACTGAGTAATAAAGTCTACGCAGAATTTTAAATTGTATTAGCGAGTGCCTAACATTAAGAGAACAGTTGCGTGTATATAGAAGGCTTTCCTCCCAATTATGTTTTAAAATTGTTAGGCCCAGTTCATCTTCCCAAGCTCGCCTAATTATTTTCGACGATGGAGTTTGTAACATTAAAAGGGTATTGTAAAGGTACAATATTAACTTATTTGAATCAGAATTTCATGCATTCGTCTAGTATGTCTGGAACCATATACTGACAGTCTTGTGTGTGTGATTTCACATAGTCTCGTATTTGAAGGTATCTAAAATATTGGCTACCTTTCAAATGATATTTTGACTGTAATTCTTGAAATGAGAGGAGTCTCCATCTCATAAAGGTCTCCCAGCTTTTTAATTCCTAAGCTTTCCCATTGTATAAATGCCATATCCAAAGTAGATGGTTTAAACAAGTGATTATTGGTGATTGGTAAGAGAAGAGATAAATTTCTCAATTTAAAGGTTGATTTTACCTGTTTCCAGATTCGTAAGGTGCTATGGACTATCGGATTTTTCTCTGATTTAAGCTGATTTCTTCAGATTTATTGGAGAAGAATCGTGCCTATATTAAAAGGCAAACAATCTTCGCTCTCCATTATTAGCCAGTTTACCTGTAGGCATGTATCGTCCATCCAATAGATTACATTTTTAATATTCGTTGCCCAGCAATAGTAACAAAAATTAGGGAGAGCCAGTCCACCGATTTCTTTAGGTTTACATAAATGTCGTTTATGAATTCTGCGAGTTTTGTAATCCCAAATAAAGTTTGTGATCACAGAATCAAATTTTTTTTTTTAATTTTTAGGGAGAAAAATTGGTATTGATTGAAATAGGTACAGGATTTGTGGAAGGAAGATCATCTTTATGGCATTTATTCTACCTATGAGGGAGATTGGAAGCATTTCCAAAATTGAATAAGGGCATTTAGTTTGGTAATTAATGGTGGAAAATTTGCTTGAAATAAAGAAGGGTATTTTCTAGTTACGTAAATTCCGAGATATTTAAATTTTTCTGCAGCAATTCTAAAGGGAAATTTTAGAAAGTGTGTCAGGTCTTGAGGTTTTATTTACATAATTTCACTTTTGTTCCAGTTTATTCTATACCCTGAAAAGGAACTGAATTATTTTATAAGATTTAGTATGTTTGGAATACTAACTTGGGAGTTGGTAATATATAATAGTATGTCATCTGCATACAGCGATATCTTATTATTAGAATATTTAGTATTATAACCATGAATGTTCGGATGTACTCTTATGCTTTCAGCAAAGGGTTCGATCGCAAGGGCAAATAACAGAGGTGATAATGCACACCCTTGTCTATTGCCCCTGGATAATTGAAATTTAGGTGAGAGTGTTTGATTAGTCTGTATCTGGCAGTCAGCTTGTTATATAACAACTTTATCCATGAAATATAATTTTCTCCTAATTGAAATTTTTGCAATACTGTAAAAAGATATTTCCATTCTACTTGTCAAATGCTTTTTCTGTGTCTAATGAAATAATTGATGTCTTCTTTTATCGTTCTATGTGAGTACATTATATTAAACAGACGTCTCAAGTTGTTGAACGAGTGTCTCTTGGGTATAAACCCAGTTTGATCAGGGTGTATTAATTTAATAACGTATTTACTTAGTCTTCTTGCCAGGGTTTTAGCTAATATTTTCTGGTCTGTATTTAGCAGAGCTATTGCTCTATTTGATCCTGGCTCATCGTGATCTTTATCTTTTTTGGGTATCAGTATAATAGTTGATTTGGCTAAAGTTTGTGGTAGCGTCTGTTCTTTAAATGCATGTATATAAAGGGCTTGTAAACGCGGGGAGACTAATTCATAATATTTTTAATAAAATTCATTACTAAACCCATCTGGGCCTGGCGTTTTACCATTATTCAGTGATTTAATAGTCTCTTCAATGTCTTTTATTGTGATCTGCACTTATGGTCAATTTCTGATCTGAAATGAGCTAACTTGGTGCAAACACAAGACCAAATGGGTAGCTACCAATGAAGACACTGAGATTTTAATATATTACGAATTAGATGGGATGGTTAATAGTAATATTAAATGAGAACTTACCAGTTTGAAGTTTGATCTTTATTTTATGAGGAGTTGCGATGAGGGATTTTGTGAAGACCCCGCCAGCACGCATGCGCGACATTCTTCAAAGCAGTGGTGTGGAATCACAGATAACAACAATGACTGAAGATAGTAAGATTTAAGAGACTCTAATATACCAGTTGACCTTATGATAGAGGGTTGGGAGCGGAGGGCATGAAATCCCTCATCGCAACTCCTCACAAAATAAAGATCAAACTTCAAACTGGTAAGTTCTCATTTAATCTTACTATTTTACTGCGGAGTCACGTGAGTGACCGTGAAGATTTCAAAGCTCTGTGATTCCATGCCCTGGACCACGTCCATGCTCACACACTGCTGTAATTACTGATGGAGGAAGTATGTTAACGTACTTCAGACTTGAACAAGCTGAAAAATAATAACATATTTGTTAATACAAACAATAAACCCCTGAACTCGGGGACAAACATTTAGGGAACAGCACTTAAAAATGACTCCGCAAACGTTGCAGGAGCAGCCACAGGTTTGTTATAAAAATGCTGAAATGTAGTTTCACTGGCCCAGCCCGCTATTGCGAAGACATGATCCATGGGTACCTCCATGGCCCTCGCTGCTGATGTGGATGCAGCCCTGGTAGAATGAGATTAAAAAATGTTAGTGTCTTACCTGCTGCACCGAATACCACCCTGAGCCACGTGGAGATAGTCTGCACCGTCACCCTGTGATGTGGGTTTTCATGGCTGATAAACAGACCCGTCTCCATATTCCTGATGGTGTGTGTGACATTAATATAATGTCGGATATAGGTGGCTATACAGAGTCTTACATCAACGGGATATGCTAGGAATTCCATTTTCAGTCCTGTAGTCCCAGGTCTGTGGTGTTTAAGCAACTCATCTCTAAAGAAAGTCACTTTTTGGGGGTCGAGACCATTCTATCCAGTTTTAGTTTCTGTAGAGTCTGGACCCGTTGTGCTGTGGTCAGTGCCATTAACATCACCACTTTGAAGGTGAGTTAGTCCAGTGGTAAGTCCGTCATAGGCGACCAGCTCCTGAGTAGGGTCAACACCACCCCTATATCCCAGGTAATATATTATCATGGTCGGGGAGGGTTGGAATTGAATATACCCCTCATGAGTTTGGATACCAGCTGGTGAGATCCCACTCTAATGTTGAGATAGGATGACAGTGCACTCCTGGCTCTGTTTATGGCACTGTAACTGAGGGCCTCATCATAACGAAGGCCCGCGAGGAAATCCAGCACATTGGAGATCATAGCAGAGTTGTAGGTGGTCTTGGTCCGACTACAGAAGGCCTCCCATTTCCTTATGTGGGTGAGGTACTGCTTCCTTGTGGACTCTTTGCACAATGCTGTTACGATGTCCATGGTTTTTGATGACAGCCCGAATTCCAGTAGTGGTCTCTTCAGAACCTGCAAGCCAACAGGTTCAGATGACCATGACATGGATGATTTTCCCCTGTTATGGGATTAGTCACCAATTCGGGCATTTGGTAACCTGTGCCCCCCATGGTTCTTTTATCATGTTGAGGACCACTGGGTACCATGGTTGTGTGGGCCAGTCGGGTATTATCAGTATACCTGTTGCAGAATCTAGTTGAATTTTCTGCAATACCTGACTAATGAGGCAGAATGGGGGAAAAGCATAAAAAACCCAGTTATTAAATACTCGTGACCTGGTGTCCGTCACTGTATTGAGCTTACCCGGAAGGTACGTAGCTGATATCCAAATATTTCTTTCAATACACCAGAGCCAAATTAAATTTGCCAATTCATCACAAGATATTGACTTGATACCACCCATATGGTTTAAATACGCCACCTCAGTGGTATTATTTATTTTGAAGATGGACATGCGTATGATGCAGATTAGTGCAGTAAGCCCGCAGCCCGTGACATGCTCCCAGCATTTCCAAATAGTTTATACCTTGTGATTGAAGAAGACTCATGCAAATCCCATCTGCCGCCACAACTGGAAGTGGTGTCAGTAGCTCCCCTGCCCTGTGCGCTTGCGTCGGTTTGTAACACGACTGATGGGTTTGATATAATGATGGGATTAAAACAATCACAAACATTGCAAATCCACCATTGTAGCTCAATTTTTGCCTTGTTTGGCAGCTGCATAGGCCTGTCAAAATGTCCAGCATTCACTTTTAATGCTGAGATTTTTGCTCTTTGCAAGTTTTGATAATGCAACGGCCCAAATTGTGCAGCTGGAATGTAGCTACAAGTTTCCCAATCACCTTAGCAGCATGTCTAATAGTCAGTTTCCTGGCGCAAGCAAGGCTGTTACATGCCTCTATTATGTCTATTGCTTTGTTCCCTGGGATAGTGACAATCAGGATCCCATGCATCCCAGAATGTACGCAACCTCCCTCCTACTTGTGAGGTCATACATGCAGCATTCCCAAGAGAACCAGACCCCCTTACCTCCATGGTTACCGGCGGGCCTTGATGTTCTGGGCTTTTTTGGTTTGTTGTGTTGCTGGGATGTGGGGCTGGCGCATCTTCCACGCTGGTCGCTGTGGGCCCTGTCCTAAAAAAGGTTTTTGTTGATAGGGTGCGACCAGTGGATAGGTTCTGATTGCTCTGTCAGGTTGAACCCGAGGCCTGTTAGACGTAGCGTAAGGATGCTGTCTATGATACGCCGGTGGCCTGCTCGAGGATGGTGGTTTCATCAACCTGACCGCTTTTGCCTCCTCGTCCAGGTCTTTTACCTGTTTTGGCAGGTCTTCACGGAACAGCTGTCTCGGTGGCGGCGTAGCAGAGGCTTTGCACAAACCCGCGAATTTTGGGTTGTGAGTTGGGCGGATGGAGCTCTTGCAAAAGCAGTTTATTTCATATTGTGTATTGCACAGCAATGCTAGTGCATCCTGCTGCTCCTCCGTCATGTCCGTCCCGTCTATGGACCTGACAAAGGCATTAATGCCTGAGGTCAACAATTTCAGGTTTTTCTGTATTTTTAGTTCCTGGGCCCTGATCCCGGGACTGATGTTACCTCAGATGGGTGTGTTGACGGTCGGGACATTGAGCGACACACAATTACCCGGAGCTTTGTACTTGTTTGTAGCCTCCGTGAGCACCTGTTCCTGCAGCTGGTGTGGTTAAGTAATTGATGCTGGCCACTAGTTTGGGGTGAAGAGGTTGCCCTGATTGCTGGTTGGGCGTATTCTGACACGACTTCCAGTAGTTCCTCTTCAGATATCTCTGGCAACATCGGTTCTTGCTCCAACCCCTCTTCAAAGTCAGCTAATGGCTGACTTCTGGCACACCCTATTGATGAAGGAAAGATATTTGGTGGTTCTGCTGTGTCTCTTAGATCCTAGGGACACACGTTCTTGATGGAGAAGGTCCCGTTCGAGCAGCTGCGCGAACATTCGCTCCATACGAGCCATGCGACCGCCGCCGCTATCTGCGGACGGCAAGTCGACTTCCCCAAGTTCTGATGAACATCTGGGGCTTCTACCATCGGTTCGCACCTCGTCGAGGTGATGTCTCAGGAACCTAGGTAGGTAGTCGCTGCCTGCCGCTCCTGTGGGGCTACACGACTCCCGCACAGACATGCCGCTAGTCCGCCGTTGTCCGGACTGAAGCAGTCCGCCTGTCTGGTACGACAGCAGCGGTGACGAGCTTATCGCCAGTCCCGGTTATAGGGGACTGAAGCAGCGCAAGGTCCGCGATCTGGCAGACTTCTCCGGTGGCAAGTCGATGCCGGCCGCTGCAGCGGGGCTTCTCGACCTCGGTGCGGCTTTCCCCCTGGTCCGCCCTCTGGAGACTGTAACAGAGGGGAAACAGAACGTGCCGTTGAACGAGGCTCGGGTTTACGCACCTGTTTTCCGCTGGCCTGGTGATGTTTGGGCGATAGCGGTACGGAGTCAGAGTCTTGCCTACCCTGCTCCCGTGTGGTGCTCCGACCAATGTGCAGCTCCCTGGCCTGCTGTGGTGGAGAGTCCAACTGAACAGGGCTCCCCAAATTTCCCGGCCCGCGGAGCGGGTGCTGCCGGTGTTGCGGGCAGCTCCGGGGATTGTGGCCGCTGACTCCCGTTCGAAGTCCCACGGCCCTTGGAGGCATGCTTCGATGCCTTCATTCTGCTCTTCCTGTCCATCGTTTCTGTAAGCAAATAAGTCTACTACAGAAGCTAAGCAACTCAAGGTTAGTATAACTTACCTGAGGGCCTTTTTGAAGCTGCCGGTGGAGGAGCGCACTCCCCCTCCCCCCCAACTCCCATGGTGACCAGACTCTCATGTGGGAATCTAGACTGCTGCTAACGGCAAGTCTCCCGCCTACGTTTTGAGTCGGGGCCCCGGGTCTGTCTTCGCTACCTCTACCGGGTAGCATTGCCGTCAGTCCGCGGTATTCCTGCGGCATTGAGTCGGAACTCCTGCTCTGCCTTCACTACCCGCGAATGGAAGTCTCCGAGCCCAGACTCTCCTGGGTCAACAGGCTTGCCCGACTTCAGGGTAGCGTTGCCGTCAGTCCGTGGTGATCCTGCGGGCTGCGGTGTTGAGTCGGGCTGCCGCTCTGCCGTTGCTACCTGCGAACGGCGAGTCTGTGAGTCCGGACCCTGCCGGGTCAACGGGCTGCCCAACTTCCTGGTGTATTCAAGCCGTCAGTCCGTGGTGATCCTGCGGGCTGCGGTGTTGAGTCGGGCTGCCGCTCTGCCGTCGCTACGAACGGCGAGTCTGTGAGCCCGGACCCTCCTGGGTCAACGGGCTTGCCCGACTCCGGTCTGTTGCTGCCGCCGCTGACTACCCGCATCCCGCGGTCCGCAGTCAGTCTCGAAGCGGCCCGTTGGTGGAGTACTCTGTCACACAGAGTTCCTGAAAGAGAAACCTGACCTCAGGTTAGTTCTCCTTACCTGCAGGTCCATTCCGGTGGAGGAGCGACCCTCCTCCTGTCGCTTCGCATGCGGTCGACGATATGTCGCAGATGCGTGCTGGCGGGGTCTTCACGAAGTCACTCACGTGACTCTGAAGTAAAATAAATTTACGGATGATACAACAATTGCTGGAGTGAAAAAGGCTGCCAAAGGATATGGGAGGATATGGATCAGGTGTAGATCTGGGTGGAGAAAAGACAGGTGGAGTGTAATCTGGGCAGGTATGGGGTGCTGCGGTCTGAGTAGTCAAATGTAAGGGGAAATGGTACAGGTGAAGGCAGGACTTTTAACAACGTTGACGTTCGGAGGGATTTTGTGGTCCAAGTCCATAGCTGCCTAAAAGTCACAACAAGAGTAGATAAAGTGGTATGTGAATGAAATGCTTGCTTTCCTCAATTGTAAAGTTGAGTATAAGAGTCAGGAAGTCTTGTTGTCACTTTATAAATCTATGCCTCTCATAATTTTATAAATTACTATCAGATCTCCCCTTAACCTCCGACACTCCAGAGAAAACAATCCAAGTTTGTGCAATCTGTCATTATAGCTAATACCCTTTAACCCTAGCAGCCTGCTGGGAAACCTCTTCTGCATCCTCTCCAAATCTCCACGGACACCCTTCCTCTAATGGGGCAACTAGAACTGCACACAATCCTTCAAGTATTATAATGCTCTACCAGCTGTGCCATTGTGCCAACTACTCTGATAGGTAGGAGGCTGCGTAACCTGCAGTGAGTCACCCAGGTCCTTTCCACCATCTGCAAGGTATAAATCAGGAGCATGATGGAATAATCTCTACTTGCCAGGATGAGTGCTGAGCAACACCCCTCAGGAAGCTTTACACCATCAGGACAAAATATCCCTCTTTAAATATCATGTCCTTCCAACACCTGTGTGTTGCAGTGTGTACATCCATAACATGCACTGCAATCAGTCACACAGATTCTCCAAGAACACCCCCCAAATCAGTGTCTTCGACCACCAAGGGGAAATAAGGCAACAGAGACGCTGGAATACCACATTTGAGAATATCCCTTCAAGACACGTACCATCCTGACTGCGAAACATGCAGCTAATCCGTCTTCCCCAGAACCTCTCAACCCCAGAACTCCCTTCCCAACAACATTATGGCAGTACATTCGCAGAAGAACTATACTGGTTCAATAAGGCAGCTCACCACCACCTTCTCAAAAACAATTAAGGATGAGCAATAAATGTTTGCTTTACTAGCATTCCCCAGATTCCAAAACTGGGGAATTTTGTTTAAAGTTTATCAAGTTGAAGTCTTAAGATTAGTCAGTGCAACTGATAACAAAGTAGACTTTAGGACGGTCTTTCAATTCTGATGGATGAGCACCATGAAGCAGTAGTAACCTAGATTACTTTTGCATGGTCTGGAAAATTGTCCCAGCCTCCTCACCCTCAACAGAAATAATCTTCCAGTTGTCTTTAGCAGGATCCATCAGTTCCACCAAAAGTGGCACTAGGGTCCAATTTTAGATTTTGATTTATTATTCTCACATGTATTAAGTAAAAAGCTTTGTTTTGCAGGCTATCCAATCAGATCAGATAATACTATACATAAATATAATTAGGTTAAACTCAAGTATAATAGATACAGCAAAGGAGAAGAGAAAGGGGAAGAAATCCCCAGGGCCTGATGGTCTGTATTCCAGGGTACTTCAGGAAGTGGCTCTAGAAAGGAGGACACAAACAATCCACTAAGGAGGACACAAACAATCTTCCTGATATACTAGTGGCCAGGGGATCAGGGGTGACGGAGGAACTGAAGGAAATCCACATTAGGCAGGAAATGGTGTTGGGTAGACTGATGGGACTGAAAGCTGATAAGTCCCCAGGGCCTGATGGTCTGCATCCCAGGGTACTTCAGGAAGTGGCTCTAGAAATTGTGGACACATTGGTGATCATTTTCCAAAGGCGGGAGAGAGAAAGCAGGGAATTATAGACCAGTTAGCCTGACATTGGTGGTGGGGAAGATGCTGGAGTCAACCATAAAAGATGAAATAGCGGCACATTTGGTTAGCGGTAACAGGATCGGTCTGAGTCAGCATGGATTTACGAACGGGAAATCATGCTTGACTAATCTGGAATTTTTTGATGATGTAACTAGGAAAATGGACAAGGGAGAGCCAGTGGATGTAATGTACCTGGATTGCCAGAAAGCATTTGATAAGGTCCTACATAGGAGATTATTGGGCAAAATTAGGGCACATGGTTTTGCTGACATGGATAGAAAATTGGTTGGCAGACAGGAAACAAACAGTAGGGATTAACAGGTCCCTTTTAGAATGGCAGGCAGTGACTAGTAGGGTACCGCAAAGCTCCGTGCTGGGACCACAGCTATTTACAATACATATTAATAGTTTAGATGAAGGGATTCAAAGTAACATTAGCAAATTTGCAGATGACACAAAGCTGGGTGGAAGTGTGAACTGTGAGGAAGATGCTATGAGAATGCAGAGTGACAGGTTGGGGGAGTGGGCGGATGCATGGCAGATGACGTTTAATGTGGAGAAATGTGAGATTATCCACTTTGGTAGCAAAAACAGGAAGACAGATTACTATCTAAATGACATCAATTTGGGAAAAGGGAAAGTACAGCAGGATCTGGGGATCCTTGTTCATCAGTCTATGAAAGGGTCTGAAGAAGTCTGAAGAAGGGTTTCGGCCCGAAACATTGCCTATTTCCTTCGCTCCATAGATGCTGCTGCACCCATTGAGTTTCTGCAGCACTTTTGTCTACCTATGAAAGTAAGCATGCAAGTACAGCAGGCAGTGAAGAAAGCGAATGGCATGTTGGCCTTTATAACAAGAGGAGTCGAGTGTGCTGGAGTTGCTGGTTAGAGAGGAGATTAACACAATGGAAAGGAAGGACATTAGGATGTGGAATTGGTATGGGTAGAGCTGCGAAACAAAGGGCAGAAATCGCGGGTGGGTGTTGTGTACAGGCCACCTAACAGTAGTAGTGAAGTTGGGGATGGTATCAAACAGGAAATTAGAAATGCGTGCGACAAAGGCAAACAGTTATAAAGGGTGACTTCAATCTACATATAGAGTGGGTGAATCAAATTGGCAGGGGTGCTGAGGAAGAGGATTTTTTGGAATGTATGCGGGATAGTTATCTAAATCAACATGTAGAGGAACCAACGAGAGAGCAGGCTATTTTAAACTGGGTTTTGAGTAATGAGGAAGGGGTAGTTAGCAGTCTTGTTGTACGTGCCCCCTTGGGCAAAAGTGACCATAATATGGTTGAGTTATTCATTAGGATGGAGAGTGACATTGTTAATTCGGAAACAATGGTTCTGAACTTAAAGAAAGGTAACTTTGAGGGTATGAGATGTGAATTGGCCAAGATTGACTGGCAATTAATTCTAAAAAGGTTGACGGTGGATATGCAATGGAAGACATTTAAAGACTGCATGGATGAACTACAAAATTTGTTCATCACAGTTTGGCAAAAGAATAAATCAGGGAAGGTAGTGCATCCGTGGATAACAAGGGAAATCAGGGATAGTATCAAAGCAAAGGATGATGCGTACAAAGTAGCCAGAAAAAGACAAAGGGCTTAATTAGGAAAGGAAAAATAGATTATGAAAGAAAACTGGCAGGGAACATAAAAACTGATTCCAAAAGTTTTTATAGATATGTGAAGAGAAAGAGTTTAGTTAAAACAAATGTAGGTCCCTTGCAGTCAGAAACAGGTGGGTTGATCATGGGGAACAAGGATATGGCGGACCAATTGAATAACTACTTTGGTTCCGTCTTCACTAAGGAAGACATAAATAATCTGCCGGAAATAGCAGGGGACCGCGGGTCAAAGGAGGAATTGAGTAAAATCCAGGTTAGTCGGGAAGTGGTGTTGGGTAAATTGAATGGATCAAAGGCCGATAAATCCCCAGGGCCAGATAGGCTGCATCCCAGAGTACTTAAGGAAGTAGCCCCAGAAATAGTGGATGCATTAGTGATAATCTTTCAAAACTCTTTAGATTCTGGAGTAGTTCCTGAGGATTGGCGGGTAGCAAACGTAACCCCTCTTTTTAAGAAGGGAGGGAGAGAGAAAACGGGGAATTACAGACCAGTTAGTCTAACATCGGTAGTGGGGAAACTGCTAGAGTCAGTTATTAAAGATGGGATAGCAGCACATTTGGAAAGTGGTGAAATCATTGGACAAAGTCAGCATGGATTTACGAAAGGTAAATCATGTTTGGCGAATCTTGTGGAATTTTTCGAGGATGTAACTATTAGCGTGGATAAGGGAGAACCAGTGGATGTGGTGTATCTGGACTTCCAGAAGGCTTTCGACAAGGTCCCACATAAGAGATTAGTACACAAACTTAAAGCATATGGCATTGGGGGTTCAGTATTGATGTGGATAGAGAACTGGCTGGCAAACAGGAAGCAAAGAGTAGGAGTAAACAGGTCCTTTTCACAATGGCAGGCGGTGACTAGTGGGGTACCGCAAGGCTCAGTGCTGGGACCCCAGCTATTTACAATATATATTAATGATCTGGATGAGGGAATTGAAGGCAATATCTCCAAGTTTGCGGATGACACTAAGCTGGGGGGCAGTGTTAGTTGTGAGGAGGATGCTAGGAGACTGCAAGGTGACTTGGATAGGCTGGGTGAGTGGGCAAATGTTTGGCAGATGCAGTATAATGTGGATAAATGTGAGGTTATCCACTTTGGTGGCAAAAACAGAAAAGCAGACTATTATCTAAATGGTGGCCGATTAGGAAAAGGGGAGATGCAGCGAGACCTGGGTGTCATGGTACACCAGTCATTGAAAGTAGGCATGCAGGTGCAGCAGGCAGTGAAGAAAGCGAATGGTATGTTAGCTTTCATAGCAAAAGGATTTGAGTATAGGAGCAGGGAGGTTCTACTGCAGTTGTACAGGGTCTTGGTGAGACCACACCTGGAGTATTGCGTACAGTTTTGGTCTCCAAATCTGAGGAAGGACATTATTGCCATAGAGGGAGTGCAGAGAAGGTTCACCAGACTGATTCCTGGGATGTCAGGACTGTCTTATCAAGAAAGGCTGGATAGACTTGGTTTATACTCTCTAGAATTTAGGAGATTGAGAGGGGATCCTATAGAATCTTACAAAATACTTAAGGGGTTGGGCAGGCTAGTTGCAGGAAGATTGTTCCCGATGTTGGGGAAGTCCAGGACAAGGGGTCACAGCTTAAGGATAAGGGGGAAATCCTTTAAGACCGAGATGAGAAATACTTTTTTCACACAGAGAGTGGTGAGTCTCTGGAACTCTGCCGCAGAGGGTAGTTGAGGCCAGTTCATTGGCTATATTTAAGAGGGAGTTAGATGTGGCCCTTGTGGCTAAGGGGATCAGAGGGTATGGAGAGAAGGCAGGTACGGGATACTGAGTTGGATGATCAGCCATGATCATATTGAATGGTGGTGCAGGCTCGAAGGGCCGATTGGCCTACTCCTGCACCTAATTTCTATGTTTCTATGAGTATAGAAGCAAAGAGGTCCTTCTGCAGTTGTACAGAGCCCTAGTGAGACCACACCTGGAGTATTGTGTGCCGTTTCGGTCCCCTAATTTGAGGAAGGACATTCTTGCTATTGAGGGAGTGCAGCGTAGGTTTACAAGGTTAAATCCTGGGATGGCGGGATTGTCATATGCTGAGAGAATGAAGCAGCTGGTATACTCTGGAGTTTAGAAGGTTGAGAGGGGATCTTAGAGAAACATATAAGATTTTTAATGGTTTGGACACGCTGGAGACAGGAAACATGTTCCCGATGTTGGAGGGAGTCCAGAACCAGAGGCCACAGTTTAAGAATAAAGGTTAAGCCATTTAGAACGGAGACGAGGAAACACTTTTTCTCACAGAGAGTTGTGAGTGTGTAGAATTCTCTGCCTCGGAGGGCGGAGGCAGGTTCTCTGGATGCTTTCAAGGGAGAGCTAGATAGAGCTCTTAAAGATAGCGGAGTCAGGGGATATGGGGAAAAGGCAGGAACGGGGTACTGATTGGGGATGATCAGCCATGATCACATTGAATGGCGGTGCTGGCTCCAAGGGCCAAATGGCCTACTCCTGCACCTATTGTCTATTGACTTGGACAGGTTGGGTGAGTGGGCAGATGCAGTTTAATGTGGATAAATGTGAGGTTATCCACTTTGGTAGCATAAACAGGAAGGCAGATTATTATCTAAATGGCGTCAAGTTGGGAAAAGGGGAAGCACAATGGGATCTGGGGTCTTTGTTCATCAGTTAATGAAAGTAAGCATGCAGGTACAGCAGGCAGTGAAGAAAAGCAAATGGCATGTTGGCCTTCATAACAAGAGGAATTGAGTATAGGAGCAAAGAGGTCCTTCTGCAGTTGTATAGGGCGCTGGTGAGACCACACCTGGAGTATTGTGTACAGTTTTGTTCCCCTAATTTGAGTGCAGCGTAGGTTTACAAGGTTAATTTTGGGATGGCGGGACTGTCATATGCTGAGAGACTGGAGCGGCTGGGCTTGTATACTTTGGAGTTTAGAAGGATGAGAGGGGATCTTATTGAAATATATAAGATTATTAAGGATTTGGACACGCTAGAGGCAGGAAACATGTTCCCGAAACATGTAATCATAGGCTTTACCATAAAATGATTTTTAAAATGTCTTAATTTTGAATGTATGTGTATAATGGTTACTGGTGATGCCAAAAATGTGAAATTATATTTTTCAAAATTTTATTTTCAAAAACGAGAAATGAACATAGCACATTAATATTTTAAGGGAGGAAACTGGAGGCCCTGTATGAAACCCATGTGGTTATAGGGTGACCTGACAGCTTAAACTGACACAAACAGTACCCCAAGGTCAGTCTTGATCCCTGGTTTTCTGGCACTATGAGGCTGCCCAGTGTCATGTTTAATGTCCAGTGTTAGATTCACTGTCAACTTCTCACCAAAAGCACCTTCTTCCAGCGGTTGCTCGGAGCATTCTTCTAAAAAGCCAAAGTGGGATGACTTGAGCACACAACTGAATGCTACTTCCACTTCCAAGATTTTCCCTTCGGAGCATATAACAATCTCCAAATAATCTCATTCTACAGTCCTTTCTTTTAACTTCTTAAATTTGTAGCCAGTACATCATTGTCATTGTCGGTACCATTACTTCAATTGTGAGTGGAAGTTAAAGAAAAAATGGACACCATTTATTAGCAATGTGGTCTGACATGTTTGGGATCACTCAATTACTTCTTTCCGTCCAAAGAATACGAATACAAAATAATTTTGATAGGGACATTCCAGTGTAACAGTATTGTGCATATATCAAAAATATCCTCTTAATAAGCATGCAGAAAAGCAATGAATGGAAAGATTGCAATAATAGCCTCTAACCATAAGAACACAAGAAAATAGGAGCACGAGTTGGCTACCAGCTCCCACACGCCTGCCGCCGTTCAATATGATCATGGCTGATCTACGTTGTTTTAGTGGGAACTCTTTAAATCTAACTTTGTAAACATAGCCCTAGTAGACCTTACACCCATTTTATACGTGTGAGCAGATGTTCGAGTGATAAGGTGCTGTAAGTGCTGGGAATTCTGCAATGTAATTCTAACTGGTGTCATTGGATCCTAATTCTATTAAAATTTGCTGCAGAACGGTATAAGTTTCTAGTACTGATAGAAAACCTATCTCTAAAAACTGGATCGAGTGTTAAATAGAGAAACATTAGTATAACATATCAACACAAACGTGTCCATTGATTAGAAGAATGCTACAATGAAGTTTTCTGTTTTATAGCTGGCGTTAAAATGAAAGCACAATGAAAGTACTTCTCTGTGATATCTTGAAAAAAAGTACTCTGCAGCTAAGTGGCCTACATATGACCTGACAAGCAGCAGAAAGCATCCTATATGCTCTAACTCTATGACTTGTTAAAACCAGGTTACTTTGAATGCTATTTTTGCTGTAACTATAACACAGGTCATACCCTCACAAGAGGCTAAAATTAGATTAAAGAGCAAATTTAAGGAGGCTGAAGCCTGTTCAGCAAATACCACTGCATTACCCTATATAGACAAAATGGTTCACTCTGCAGCACTCAGTACATATTGTGTGACCTAGGATCTTATGTGCACAATTTATCATGGTTTTAAGTAAATGCACAATATGTGAAAGCAAAAATACGTGAATGCAAAAAATATATTAAATTACTTTTATATGAAGTTCATGTTTAACAAAACATTTTAAAGGGCCTGTCCCACTCAGGCGATTATTTTGGCGACTGCCGATGACTGCCATAGTCGTAGCAGGTCGCCAATAAACCAGCGACTGGACCCCCCTATGACAATGTCTACCACAATGTGTACAACAACCTGCCACCTAGTCGACTTCAAGCTACGGTAAGCTACCGATAACCGGCGACCCATTAGGACGTCCACCATACGACCACACGTACGACAACCTACATCCACCCGTGACAAGGTACGACCCAGTCGGCGACAACTGAAGACAACTTAAGAGAATTCAGTCGCCGGTACCTGTGCATGTAGTCGCCAATGGAATTCACCGAAGTCAGCACCGGCGACAACATACGTCATCCTGGCGACAACCTACGACAGCACCTACGTCAGGAGAAACCAAGCTATGCTCATTGGCGTCAAGCCAACTGTCGCTGATAATCGCCGAAAAGTTTTGAACATTTCAAAATCCAGTGGCGACCAGAAAAACGCTACGATTCTTTGGGCGACTGAGGAGACTACTCCCGACCATACAGGCGACACCCCGGTGACCATGTGGCGACAGCCTAGTCGCCTGTAGTCACCTAAAAAAATTGCCTCCGGGTTCCTCCGGCCCCAACCCCCATCCTTGTCGTGTGTTCACCATCCCGCCTGACCTCCCCCTCTTTAATACCGAATGGTCTGTGTTCAGCAGAGGCCTCACCTTTGTCCCCCTCCGTCCCCACCTTAATGAGGTCCGCGCCCGTCCACGATGTGGAGCTCTTCTTCCGCGCCTCCGCCTCAAAGCGTTCTTCCATGGCAAGGAGTTCTCACCCCCCAGGGATGACCCCTTCTCCCATCTCCAACGGACCTCCTCCTCTTGGACTACCCCTCATGACCATCTTCCGGCTTTAGACCTTTTTATTTTAAACTGCCAGCAGAACATCAAGCACCTCAACTTCTCCACTCCCCTGTCTCACTCTAGCCTCTCCCCCCCTGAACGTACAGCCCGGCACTCACTATGCACAACCCAGACTGGGTGATCAAACCTGCCAACAAGGAAGGTGCCGTGGTAGTGTGGCGCGCTGATCACTACAAGGCTGAGGCCACGCTCCAACTCTCAGACACCTCCTCCTACTTATCCTTGGACCATGACCCCACAGATGAGCACCAGGCCACTATCTCCCGCACCATCACTGACTTCATCAACTCCGGCTCCCTGCCCTCCCAAGCCTCCAACCTCATCATTCCCCAGCCCTGCATGGCCCGACTTTACCTTCTCCCCAAAATGGTCAAACCTGACTGTCCTGGCAGACCTATTATCTCTGCCTGTTCGTGTCCTACCGAACTTATTTCCACATACCACGACTCCATCCTATCCCCCCTGGTTAAATCCTTCCCTGCCTATGTTCAAGACACCTCACATGCTCTTCATCTACTCCAGGATTTCCATTTTCTAGGCCCCCACTTTCCTCATCTTCACCATGGATGTCCAGTCACTCTACACCTCCATCCCCACCAGGAGGGTCTCAAAGCCCTCCGTTTCTTCCTCGACCGCAGAACCAACCTATCCCTGTCTACTGATACTCTCCTCTGCCTAGCGGAGCTGGTCCTTACCATTAATAACTTTTCGTTTGAATCCTCCTATTTCCTCCATATACAAGGCGTAGCTATTGGCACGCGCATGGGCCCTGGCTATGCCTGCCTCTTTGTAGGGTACGTCGAACAATCCTTGTTCGAGGCGTACCTTGGCCCTATCCCCGAACTCTACCTCCGCTACATCGACGACTGCTTTGGTGCCACCTCCTGCACCCACACACAACTCACTGACTTCATCCATTTTACCACTAACTTCCATCCGGCACTCAAATACACCTGGACCATTTCCAACATTTCCCTACCATTTCATGACCTCACTATCTCCATCGCAGGTGATAGACTACTGACCGACATCCACTGTAAACCCACTGACTCCCATGGCTATGTGGACTACTCTTCTTCCCACCCTGCTTCCTGTAAGGACCCCATCCCCTACTCCCAATTCCTCAGTCTACGCCGCATCTGCACCCAGGATGAGGTGTTCCACACCAGGGCATTGGAGATGTCCTCATTCTTCAGGGAATGGGGGTTCCCCTCTTCTATTATAGATGAGGCTCTCACCGGGGTCTCTTCAATACCCCGTAACTCTGCTCTCGCTGCCCATCCCCCCACTCGTAACAAGGGCAGAGTCCCCCTTGTCCTCACCTTCCACCCTACCAGCCGTCACATACAACAAATAATCCTTCGACATTTTCGCCATTGCCAACGTGATCCCACCACTTGCCACATCTTCGGATCTCCTCCCGTGTCTGCTTTCTGCAGAGACCGCTCCCTCCGTAACTCCCTTGTCAATTCGTCCCTTCCCACCCGTACCACCCCCTCTCCGGGCACTTTCCCTTGCAACCGCAGGAAATGCTACACTTGTCGCTTTACCTCCCCCCTTGACTCCATTCAAGGACCCATGCAGTCGTTCCAGGTGCGGCAGAGGTTCACCTGCACCTCCTCCAACCTCATCTATTGCATCCGCTGCTCTAGATGTCAGCTGCTCTACATTGGTGAGACCAAGCATAGGCTTGGCGATCGCTTCACCAAACACCTCCGCTCGGTTCGCAATAACCAACCTGATCTCTCAGTGGCTCAGCACTTTAACTCCCCCTCCCATCCTGAATCCGACCTTTCTGTTCCTGGGCCACCTCCATTGCCAGAGTGAGGACCACCGTAAATTGGAGGAGCTGCACCTCATATTTGGCTTGGGCAGTTTACAACCCAGCGGTATGAACATTGACTTCTCTAATTTCAGGTAGTCCCTTTCTCCTCCCCTTCTCAGCTCTCCCTCAGCCTACTAGCTCCACCTCTTCCTTTCTTCCCCTCACCCCCCCCCCACATCAGTCTGAAGAAGGGTTTCGACCCGAAACGTTACCTATTTCCTTCGCTCCATAGATGCTGCCTCACCCGCTGATTACTCCAGCATTTTGTCTACCTAAAAAATCGCCTAAGTGGGACAGACCCTTGAAGCTAAATGTGGATATGGTCATTAAAAAGAACAGGAAAATGAAACAGATACGGCTAAATTATTTAAATGATTATGTTTTTAAAGTACCCCAGGTGCTTATGTTTCTTGGGATTCAATAAAAAGCATTTACCGCTGAATATTTATTCCAGGTTTAACAAATTAATATCAATTGCATGTCAGGCAGCTGCAATGAAAGCAAATTTGTTCAAGTGAAAAGTGAAGTAAAGAATGAAAACTTTATATATGTCTCAAAATGTCCCAAATTGTTTGCACACAGTTCATGCCTTTGATGCAAGCACCATTGCTACATGGCATTTGCGAGTATGTCATGCTACCTACAGTGTACCATCAATATTAGTCAGAGTAGAAGTTAATTATTATTTTTCATTTACGATTTAGCATTTCTCTATCCAGGAATATCCTTATTTTCAGGTGTTTCTTGCAAAATCTATTATTATTCATTTTCCTCATAATAATTTTAACAAAGGATACCTGAGAACCTTGAAAACAATATTCTCTGATTTGTTGCAGTATTCCCCTAAACTTAAAAAAGCAGAATATCTACAGAAATTCTACAGGCTTAAATAATTAATCATCTAAACTTCAGAATTAATGTTTCCCATTCACAGTACCTATCATGTAAAGAAATGCATCCTGACGTTTTTATATAGACACAAGGTGCTGGAGTAACTCAGCATGTCAGGCAGCTTCTCGAGAGAAAAAGGGTGGGTGACTTTTCAGGTCGGGACCCTTTTTCACACTGTAATGTCCCGACCCAAAACGTCACCCATCCTTTTTCACCAGAGATGCTGCCTGACCCGATGAGTTACACCAGCACGTTGTGTCTATCTTTGGTATAAGCCAACATTTGCAGTTCTTTGTTTCTACATTCTGACATGCTTTTAACTGGCTAAACTGGATTACTTTTCCTTCTTTTTTGTGCATAATCTTACTGTAACTAATGTCAAAGTAAAAACTCAATATTAAAGTTAATAGATGTATATGTGGTTTTCAATCATCTGAAAGAAAAGAGTTATTTAAGAGATCTACTGCCTTTTTGATACATCTGTGGTTGAAATAAAATTTAAATGATTCATTTGCAAAGTTTAACTAGTAAGTTAATTTACAAGTAAGTGGTTATTATGGTACATCATAAATGTAACACTAAATTTGGCATTAATGGTATGAAGCAAAATATGGTGAGGTTTCAGATAGTCTGAATGTAGTCAAACAGAACAGTTCAATGTCACGGGAATACCTAAATGTAAACGCTGATCCGTATTTAGATTCAGAAGGCCTCAGTCTAAAAAAATATGAAAAATGTGTGGATTTATGTGAAAATTATTTCATGGAGGTCACATATCACACAGCCATTTTAGCCATTCTATTATCATCAAACTTGTCGCACAAACCCAGCTGCCCAAATAGAAGCAACACATGAACGTCTCAGAATTTCAACTGCAGTACATTTGGAGGCTTACAAATAGATGACTCGTGTTTGTCCCACCCATCAAGAAAATAATTAATTAAACAAAACAATGAGAGGTTAAATATATTGTCATGATTATTTTGTGGCTTTTTACAATAGTTGCAAATAAAGCAAATACACCTGCCGAGATTTTAAAGTCTCTCTCAACAAGTTCCTTCAATATAAATGATATACATACATATTCGATAACAGGAGGAGTCATTGAAAACAAACTGTCAGCGTTACATTATATGAAGGCCAAGGATTAGCATCCCCTGCACCTGTGTTTTGGCAAAGCGTGCAAGAGCCATTACAGGAGTTCACAGACAAGGGTCTATTGTAAAACCTTTTGAATGTCCTCCTCATGTTTATTATCGGTTCTCACATTCCACTCCTGTTGAAAAGAGGACACAAAGTTCCAGAATCAGCTATGTCTGTAAGCAGGCAGTTTCCCCTCAAAGATCAACCAGTCTTTGTTGGTGAATGGCAAGATTATAAAGAACACAGAGAACTGATAGACCTACAGAATAATATGCTGTAGCATTTTTTGTGAATGATTCTTATATTTATAATATAATAAGAAATTTTGTTATGTTTTGTTATGAAGACTAGCTTTTCCATGGCAGCATTGTTAATTAGGTATTGAAGCCACAAGAATTACCTCTTAACTAATTTATTCCTGATATCATAAATTATGATATACGAGGTCTATCAATACCAATATGAATTTAACTTCATTCTCTATCAAGCTAGATATATTTTGATCTGGAAATTGTCCAAAGTGTGTTTAAATGTTGTCCAATCTGATGCCAAGTTCAGCTACGAGTTGTGTATTTAGACTAGATAGCAATGTTAGGTATTTTACCTTGTAAATTAAAATGAAATATAGGCAAACTCTGGACTACAGGGTTCTATTCCGGTGAGCTGTCTGCAAGTCGATTTATCCATGTCAGCAACGTTTGCTTTCTATAGCTGCCCATAAGGTATTTCTCTACATACACTTTCCGAAGAAGGGTCTCGATCTGAAACGTCACCCATTCCTTCTCTCCAGAGATGCTGCCTGACCCGCTGTTGCTCCAGCATTTGTGTCTACCTTGGTGTAATTCTTTGATTTCATTGAATAAACATCCTGACACTACCCATTATTAAATTAATGGAATAGATACTGTATCCAGTCATTAATGAATACCATGAAATGGTTTATTATTATTAGTTCTGGCTTGTACAATGCTTTGACAATGTATAGGAGAACTTGTGTAAAGTTGGACTTTTGTAAATCAGGTCATGTGTAACCCAGAGAGCCCCAGTACCAAGCACCCATTTAAGTGTGCATGCTGCTTAGATTTTCCTTTGTAATTAATTTGGTGAAACAATAAGGTACAGGGTTTATACCTTAACCAGAAATCAGGCAGTTGGACAGTTAAAATTGCCCACGGTCTTTAATGTTAATTTACTCTCTTGAGGACTGCAGGCAGGAAAAAGGAAATAAAGTCACTGAAAGTGAGGCCCAATGTTCCCTTGCGAATGAGAGAAGTCACGCAAATGTTATTAACCCATCTTCTGCACTGCGTGCTGTCAAAGATCATTACTGAGTCCAGTGTACAACTTCCAAGATTCAGGGTGATTTCAGAGCCTTAATTGATCCTAATGAGATCCCATGATAACAAATGCTGGTGCTTTCTCTGGAAATAGCCATTACAAATGCATTAGTTAGCTTGACCATTTATCCATCTATTTTCTATCTTGCAAGCTCTTTTTACTCTTACTTTCTGTGCCAGTGCAAACACAGTGTTGGCAATTTTTAAGGCACTAAATAAATAATAAGATTAATAGAATTGATGGACTTGATGGATTGAATGGCCATTTTTGTTGTGATATCTCCATAAACTGACTGTAGGCAGACCCCACAACAGGAGTCCCATTCTTGAAAACTGTCATAACCCAAACTATTCTTATGTTAGAAATGAACAAATACATAGTGTGGGAGAGGGTCATAGAAACGGCTGCAAGAGGAAATAGAGCAGGCGCAGAAAATGCAGCCACCAATGGACTCTGACAGAGAAATAAGCGAGTAATGGGCCTGTCCCACTTAGCTGATATTTTGGATGACAACAGGCAACTGCCGTAAAATTTTCAACATGTTGAAAATGTTTTGGCGACAATGGCACCAATTTTTGCTGTTGTAGGTTGCCATAGGTGTTGTCGTAGGTTGTCATAGTTGCTGTCGTAGGTTGTCGCCAGGTGTTGTAGGTGAATTCCATTAAAATTAGTCCCTGGCAGTCGCCTAAAGAGTCGCCTAAATGGGACAGGCCCATGTGTCTGCTCAGCATCACAGCTCTGGTAGGCTTGACCCAGCTCTCAATTGTTGTGGGTCAGAGATGAGGGGAGGATGAGACAAGGCATGCACATATGCCCCATTTCTATCCAACAGAAGATGCCTAAAGCTCTGTAGCTGCGAGCAATACAGGTACATCCCACTGGTCTCTCAAATGCTCATTTGTATGTACAAGGAATGCACAAATTGGCTGTTCATAGCCTGTGTATGTAACTTATCAATTTGCATCTCATGTTTAGTTTACCCATATTTCATCTGTTGCCCTATAACTTATCTAACACAATTCCCCTGCCTGTTAATCACAATCTTAAACATTTCAATTGACCTATTGGGTAACAAGTTAAGCTTTCTGTAAATTTTGTGCGATAATGTATTTTGTAATTTCAAATCTAAGGCCTAGCATCCGTCTGATAAACTTGTACAAGGCTATACTGGTTTAGTGGTAATCTGGAAACCTAATGGTCATATAGCACCTGGACTAATGAACTGGTGACATAGTTCATATCCAAACATAACAGCCTAGATTATGAACAGGAGCAGGAGGTTCTAGTTGTACAGGGTCTTGGAACTGGAGTAAGTAAACCATGAAAGGTTTGACTTTTGGTAATCATATTAGATTTTTTTATGAAACCATAGGTCTATTATCTTGCCTATTGCTTTAGTAAAGCACACACATGCCACTCTCTCTCACTTATTCAAATTAAACTAGGTCCTTCTTGAAATAGATTTGTGGTTCTCTTAAAACCAATTTTACATGAAAATAAAAGAAAACCAATTGAAATCACTGCCCCAGCGGTGAATGATGACCTCTGACGTCAGCTGTGCACAATGAAAGATGCTCTGCAATGTAATTCAAGTGAGCTGTCCATAGGCTGAAATTATGATTAGACATTTGCCTAATCATTTAGCATTTGAGAACATGAGGCTATGCTGTTACAATTTGTCCTCAAAGGGAATAAAAAGAGCATAGAACAATGCAGCAAAGAAACAGACCATGCATCAACCACAATATCAATCTAAATTAATCCCACCCACCTGCATATCCCTTATTCCCTGCCTGTTCATTTGTCTGTTTAATTGTTTCTTAAACATTGGTATTGAATCCGCTTCTATATTTTTCCTGTCAATGTCTCGCAAGCACCTAATGTGCAAAATATTTTGCTCACAAATATTCTTCAAACATTCCCCCTTCATCTTAAACCTATACCTCTGGTATATGACATTCCACCTTGGGAAGAAGACTCTGACAATGTATCCTATCTGTGCCTCTGATCATTGTATACAGTGCATTCAGAAAGTATTCAGACCCCTTCACTTTTTCTACATTTTGTTATGTTACAGCCTTATTCTAAAATGGATTAAATTCTTTTTTTTTTAATCATCAATCTATACGCAATACCCCATAATAAAAAAGCAAAAACAGGTGTTTGAAATTTTTGCAAAGTAATTAAAAATAAATAACTGAAATAACACATTTGCATAAGTATTCAGACACTTTACTCAGCACTTTTTTGAGGCAGCTTTGGCAGCACTCACAGCCCCAAGTCTTCTGGGGTATGACACTACTAGCTTGGCACACCTGTATTTGGGTAATTTCCATTCTTCTCTGCAGATCCTCTCAAGCTCTGTCAGGTTGGATGGGGAGTGTCAATGCACAGCTATTTTCAGGTCCCTCCAGAGATGTTCGATCGGGTTCAAGTCCGGGCTCAGGCTGGGCAACTCAAGGACATTCATGGACTTGTAACAAAGCCACTCCTGCGTTGTCTTGGCTGTGTGCTCAGGGTCGTTGTCCTGTTGGAAGGTGAACCTCCGCCCAGCCTGAGGTCAAGAATGCTCGGGAGCAGGTTTTCATCAAAGAAATCTCTGTACTTTGCTCCGTTCATCTTTCCCTCGATCCTGACAAGTCTCCCAGTTCCTGCCGCTGAAAAACATCCCCACAGCATGATGCTGCCACCACCATGCTTCACCGTAGGTATGGTATTGGCCAGGTGATGAGCGGTGCCTGGTTTCCTCCAGGTGAGACGCTTGGCATTCTACCAAAGAGTTCAATCTTGATTTCATCAGACCAGAGAATCCTTTAGCTGCCTTTTGGCAAACTCCAAGTGGGCTGTCATCTGACTTTTACTGAGGAGTGGCTTCCGTCTGGCCACTCTACCATAAAGGCCTGATTGGTGGAGTGCTGCAGTTATAGTTGTCCTTCTGGAAGGTTCGCCCATCTCCACAGAGGAACTCTGGAGCTCTGTCAGAGCGACCATCAGTTTCTTGGTCACTTCCCTGACCAAGGCCCTTCTCCCCCGATTGCTCAGTTTGGCCGGGCGGCCAGCTCTATGAAGTCCTGGTGGTTCCAAAGTTCTACCATTTCAGCATAACAGAGACCACTGTGCTCTTCGGGACCTGCAATGCTGCAGAAATTGTTTTGTACCCTTCCCCAGATCTGTGTCTCGACACAATCCTGTCTCGGAGGTCTACGGACAATTCCTTCGTCCTCATGGCTTGGTTTTTGCTCTGACATGCACTGTCAACTGTGGGACATATAGACAGGTGTGTGCCTTTCCAAATCATGTCTAATCAATTTAATTTACCACTGGTGGGCTCCAATCAAGTTGTAGAAACATCTCAAGGATAATCATTGGAAACAGGATGAACCTAAGCTCAATTTTGAGTGTCATAGCAATTGGCCTGAATACTTATGTAAATGTGACATTTCAGTTATTTCTTTTTAATTACTTTGCAAAAGATTCTAAACACCTGTTTTCGCGTCTTCATTCTGGGGTATTGCGTGTAGATTGATGATAAACACAAATAATTTAATCAATTTTAAAATAAGGCTGTTACGTAACAAAATGTGGAAAAAGTGAAGGGGTCTGAATACTTCCTGAATGCACTGCATACTTTTTTGTGCTGTCCCTCATTCCAACATTCCAGAGAAAACAAACCAAGTTTGTCCAATTTCTCCTTATATGCCAATCATGGCAACATTTAAGCATCTGGATAAACAGGGTCTGATCAGGAACAGTCAACATGGATTTGTGCCTGGAAGGTCATGCTTGACAAACCTTCTTGAATTTTTTGAAGCGGTAACTAGGGAAATTGATGAGGGTAAAGCAGTGGATGTTGTCTATATGGATTTCAGTAAGGCCTTTGACAAGGTTCCCCATGGAAGGTTGGTTAAGAAGGTTCAATCTTTGGGTGTTAATGGCGGAGTAGTAAGATGGATTCAACAGTGGCTGAATGGGAGATGTCAGAGAGTAATGGTGGATGGCTGTTTGTCAGGTTGGAAGGCCAGTGACCAGTGGGGTGCCTCAGGGATCTGTGTTGGGTCCACTGTTGTTTGTCATGTACATCAATGATCTGGATGATGGGGTGGAAAATTGGATAAGTAAATATGCAGATGATACTAAGATTGTGTGTGGATAATGAAGTAGATTTTCAAAGTCTACAGAGAGATTTGGGTCCATTTGGAAAAGTGGGCTGAAAGATGGCAGATGGAGTTTAATGCTGATAAGTGTGAAGTGCTACATCTTGGCAGGACAAATCAAAATAGGACGTACATGGTAAATGGTAGAGGAATTGAGGAATGCTGTGGAACAGAGGGATCTAGGAATAACTGTGCATAGTTCCCTGAAGGTGGAATCACATGTAGATAGGGTGGTAAAGAAAGCCTTTGGTGTGCTGGCCTTTATAAATCAGAGCATTGAATATAGGAGTAGGGAAGTAATGTTAAAATTGTACAGGGCATTGGTAAGACCAATTCTGGAGTATGGTGTACAATTTTGGTTGCCTAGTTATAGGAAGGATGTCAACAAAATAGAGAGAGTACAGAGGAGATTTACTAGAATGTTGCCAGGGTTCCAGCAACTATGTTACAGAGAAAGGTTGAACAAGTTAGGTCTTTATTCTTTGGAGCGCAGAAGGTTAAGGGGGGACTTGATTGAGGTCTTTAAAATAATGAAAGGGATAGACAGAGTTGACGTGGATACGTTTTTCCCATTGAGGGTAGGGAAGATTCAAACAAGAGGGCATGACATGAGAATTAAGGGACAGAGGTTTCGGGGTAACGTGAGGGGGAACTTCTTTACTCAGAGGGTGGTGGCTGTGTGGAATCAGCTTCCAGCAGAAGTGGTGGAGGCAGGATCGATTTTAACATTTAAGAGTAAAGTGGATAGGTATATGGACGTGAAGGGAATGGAGGGGTATGGTCTGAGTGCAGGTAAATGGTCGGCACGGACTGGAAGGGCCAAGAGGGCCTGTTTCCGTGCTGTAATTGTTATATGGTTATATGGTTAATTTTGGTGAACCTCCTCTGCATCCTCTCTAAAGCCTCAACATCATTCCTGTAATGCAGAGGCCAGAACTGCGCACTATTCTCTAAATGTAGTTTAACAAAGTTTTATACAGCTGCAACATGATTTCCAAACTTCTATACTTAGTGTCCTGATCAATGAAGTCAAGCATTCCATATTCCTCTTTGCCACCATATCTACTTTGGTTGCCAGTTTCAAAGTGCTATGGACTTGCATCTCAAGCTCCTTCTGCACATCAATGCTCCTAAGAGTCCTACCTTTTCCCTTTGCATTTGGCCTCCTAAAACCTCACACTTGTCCAGATTAAACTCCGTCTCCATTTCTCTGTCCAAATTTCCAAATGATCTTTGTCCTTTGGCAACCTTCCTCAATTCCAGCAATTTTTGTGTAATTTACAAACATACCAATCACCTGCATTTTTTTCAAAATCATTTATCTATGTTAAAATCAACAGAGGTCAAGGACTGATCCTTGCAGAACACCACTGGTCACAGACCTCCAGTCAGAATCACACCCCTCCACCAATACATTTTGTCTTCTATGGCGAAGCCAATTTTGTATCCAATCCACCAAATCACCATGGATTCCATGTCATGTAATCTTCTGACTCAGTCTCCATGAGGGGTCTCATCAAATGCTTTATATTTCATGTAGATTCAAGAGATTCAAAATTCAAGAGTGCTTAATCATCATATATACCAACAACAGAACAATGACATGTTTATTTGTTGTAGCTTAACAGGCCCGTAAACTCAATAACACATGGATAATATTTAATGATCAAAAAAATAATATATTAATACACATCATTGACACACACACATCAAAGTCAACAATCAGCACTTTTGTCTTGCTAACTTTGAGAGCAAAAGTGCAAAACAACCATTGCCCTCCCATCCTCAATCATCTTTGGCACCCCCTCACAAAACTCAATCCCAGGTTTGTGAGACATGATTGATTTCTACATGCAGAAAATAATTTTGACGTGTCTAACACGTCAATGCTTTTCCAAATGTTAGTAAATTCCGTCTCTAAGATTTTTTTCCAATAAGTTCCCTACCACTGATGTCAGCTTCACAGGCCTATAATTTGTTAGATTATCACTACTGGCCTTCTTAAACTAAGGAATAACACTAGGTGTTTCTAGGGTGGTAACAGTGGCACAGCGGAAGAGTTGCTGCCTTACAGAGAATGCAACGCCAGAGACCTGGGTTCGATCCCGACTACGGGTACTGTCTGTACGGGGTTTGCACGTTCTCCCCATGACCTGCGTGGGTTTACTCCAAGATCTTCGGTTTCCTCCCACACTCCAAAGACGTACAGGCTTGTAGGTTAATTGGCTTCGTAAAATGTAAAAATTGTCCCTAGTGAGTGCAGGATAGTGTTGGTGTGCGGGGATCGCTGGTCGCTGCGGACCCAATGGGCCGAAAGGCCTATTTCAACCCTGTATCTCTAAACTAAACTGGAATTTAGAGGGATGAGAGGGAATCTCAATGAAACATATAAGATTGTTAAGGGTTTCCTGCTAGAGGCAGGAAACATGTTCCCGATGTTGGGGGGGTCCAGAACTAGGGGCCACAGTTTAAGAATAAGGAGTAAGCCATTTAGAACGGAGACGAGGAAACAAAGTGTTTTCACAGAGAGTGGTGATACTGTGGAATTCTCTGCCTCACAGGGTGGTGGAGGCAGGTTCTCTGGATGCTTTCAAGAGAGAGCTAGATAGGGCTCTTAAAGATAGCAGAGTCAGGGGATATGGGGAGAAGGCAGGAACGAGGTACTGATTGGGGATGATCAGCCATGATCACATTGAATGGCGGTGCTGGCTCGAAAGGCCGAATGGCCTACTCCTGCACCTATTGTCTATTGTCCAACAGCGTTTCATAGGGAGAGCTTTCTGGAAACAATAATCTGAACTCCCTTGGTTTTAAAATAGCTATGGATAAGGATAAAACTGGGCTTGGGGGCGGAAAGTGCAACATTTAGGTGAGTTATTTGCAATAGTGCTATATGTAAATTGGGGAAAGAAGATTGGCTGCCCAGTTATTGGGTAAATTGATATCTGATATGTAGGAATCTTATAAAGATCTGTTGCTTAAACTCAAGGACAAAGTAAGGAATTTATGCCCGGAACAGGAGGAAATGAAAAAAAGATAAAAGGAAAAAAAAGAGATACTTTACATTGGTTCATCATGGATGATAATGAGATCAGTGTGGAGCATTTTAGTATTTTAGGGTATGTTGATATCTAGAAGAAGGTGTTGGGTCTCTTGAAGAATATTAAGGTGGCTATGTTCTCATGGCCTAATGATATCTATCAGTTAAAAAAGGGAGAATGTGGTTGGGGCCTTGAGTGTACAAGCCCAGCTGCTCCAATCTCTCGGCATATGACAGTTCCGCCATCCCAGGAATTAACCTTGTAAACCTACGCTGCACTCCCTCAATAGCAAGAATGTCCTTCCTCAAATTAGGGGACCGAAATTGCACACAATACTCCAGGTGTGGTCTCACTAGGGCTCTGTACAACTGCAGAAGGACCTCTTTGCTCCTATATTCGATTCCTCTTGTTATAAAGGCCGTTTACTTTCTTCACTGCCTGCTGTATCTGCATGCTTACTTTCATAGGCTGATGAACAAGGGCCCCCAGATCCCGTTGTACTTCCCCTTTTCCCAACTTGACGCCATTTAGATAGTAATCTGCCTTCCTGTTTTTGCTACCAAAGTGGATAACCTCACATTTATCCGCATTAAACTTCATCTGCCATGCATCTGCCCACTCCCCCACCCTGTCCAGGTCACCCTGCAATCTCATAGCATCCTCCTCGCAGTTCACACTGCCACCCAGCTTTGTGTCATCTGCAAATTTGCTAATGTTACTTTGAATCCCTTCATCCAAATCATTGATGTATATTGTAAATAGCTGCAGTCCCAACACCGAGCCTTGTGGTACCCCACTAGTCACTGCCTGCCATTCTGAAAGGGACCCGTTAATCCCTACTCTTTGTTTCCTGTCTGCTAACCACTTCTCTATCCATGTCAGCACTCTACCCCAATATCATGTGCCCTCATTTTGCCCACTAATCTCCTATGTGGGACCTTATCAAATGCTTTCTGAAAGTCCAGGTACACTACATCTACTGGCTCTCCCTTGTCCATTTTCCTAGTTACATCTTCAAAAAATTCCACAAGATTAGTCAAGCATGATTTCCCCTTCGTAAATCCATGCTGACTCGGACCCAGCCCATCACCTGCCCAGTTAATTTTCAAATACAAGGTCTGGTATGCCCTTCTCTGGTTGGACACTCAACACACAATTCCAAGATCCCTCCTGAATGCACCTGATAAGTTATTCTCCAACTAAACCTTTGGAACCAAAGGAGTCCCAGCCAATACTGGGGAGATTAAAGTCTCCCATTAAAACAACGCTGCTGTTGTTACATCTTTCCGTGACCTGCCAGCATATCTCTTCCCGTATCTCTTGCTGGCTTTTGAAGGGCCTAAAGTATAACCTTATCATAATAACTGCACCATTCTTATTCCCGAATTCCCAAGATGGCCTCATTAGTTAAGCTCTCCAGCATGTCTTCACCAAGAGCAGCTGTGATATTCGACCTGTGCAGCACCCCACTTATTTTGCATCTCTCTCTATCATATTTAAAACATCTATATCTTGGAATGTTGAGCTGCCGGTCCAAACCTTCTGTCAACTATATTTCTGTAATATCTACGATATTGTCGTTCATGTACCATTCCCAGGTCTAAATTTATCTATCTTACCTATAACACCGAGTGCATTTAAATAAATATGCACAGACCATATTTCCACTGTTCATTAACTTGGCCCTGCCTGTTCTTCCTATTAGACATACTTGTTCTAACCTCAACATTTCCATCAATCCACTTTGTTCCCCCCCCGCTGCGTGCTCGTTTAAAACCTCTTGAGTTGCACTAACAAAATTCCCTGCCGGGATATTGGTGCATTCCAGTTTAGGTCCAAACTGTCCTTCTTGTACTGGTCCCACCTACCTTGGAAGACAGGTAATTTAACTCTACCTGAAGCCCTCCCTCCTGCACTATATCTATAGCCATGCATTCAACTGTACTATCTTCCAATTTTACTTCGGAGTCACGTGAGTGACTACGTGAAGAAGCCCCGCCTGGCGCTAGAACGGCATTACGTCGACGCTGACGGCTGAAGCAAGAGCTGCAGAGCGCAGCTCCTCGCAGCGGTCGGAACGGACCCGCAGGTAAGTGCAAGGAAAGAGGGGACGTTCTGGGAAAAAAGATGCTACGCTGGTAGAACCAGCAAAAGCGAAAGTAAAATCAGAGTCACGCTGGCGTAATGATTTAGCCAGATAATAAAAAAGGAAAAATGGAGAAGTCTCAAAGAAAAATTTCACGGGTAAAAAGATCGTCCCGGGGTGAAGCTAAAGAGTCGGGACAAGAGTTTAGTGCGGATCCGGTTCCGATACCGGTGGCCGTTGATTTACCCGTTAGTGAGACTATAATTTCTCCAGAAATACAAACCACGGAGGAAAATGTTCCTAGAAAAAGCAAAAAGAAATCCGTGAGGCCCGTGGTTTCTGATAATGACTCTGATAATGAAAGTCCTCCGGATAATAAAGCTATATGGCTTAAAATGGAGCATATGGAGAAAGTACTCCAGAATATAATGAGACAAGGGTCACAGTACCCAGAAGTTTCCCAAAATGACCCTGAGGGGTTTGAATATCCAGAATATGGCTATGTGCCAAATTGGGAATTTGAAACTCCAGACCCAGGATTAAGGGCGGAGGAAGTCTCATTGGATATAATTCCAAGTGTATCAGGGCTGCAAAGGTCAGACCCTGCAAGTGGTGATGTGGATTATGAGTGCACACCACGAATAAAAAAGAAAAGGCCAGATGTGCCTGATGTGGCAAAAGAATTTGCTATACCGGAAGGAAGTGGTGAGGCTATGGAAGAAAACCTAGATGCCAATATTAACTATATGGTATCTCACCAACTTCAAGATTCTGTGATGGTTGAAACAGCAGAATTATATAAAATACCGGATAATTGCACCTCATTGAAGGTACCTACGGTTAATCCGTCTATATGGACGCCTATGTCTCCAGGCATGAGAGGACAAGAAATAAGATTTCAAAGAATCCTCAAACTGATTTCTGCTGCCATTACTGCCTATGGAAGGCAAATGGAAGGGTCGGAAATGGTTAAAATCCAAAAAGATACTTTGGGCTTATTGTGCAATTCCTTCTATGAAATTAATTGTATGAGGAAAATTGCGATTCGGCCCATATTTCATCCAAGATTTGCAGGTCTGTGTCGATCAAGTGGTGTTCAAGCTCCTGGTTATCTGTTTGGAGAGAACCTGCCTAAACAAATAAGAGAAATGGATGAAGAGGCTAAATCTATTAGCCACATGAGACCTTTCGTTTTTGGACAAAAAAGGTATTTTTCGTCAAGAAGGGGATTTGATTTCGGAAACAGAGGCAAGAATATGATAAGAAAATATTACCATCCGACACAGCCTAATGTTCACCCGTATACGGGGAGAAGGAGACCGCAACGTTCATATGGAGAGGTACAAAAAAATTATTCAATTCCTAAAGAAACTGTGGACGAATCTCCAGTTGGAGGGAGATTACAAATGTTTTATGACGAGTGGCTTGCCATCACATCTGATCGGTTTATTTTACAAACAGTTTCAGGAGCTATTATAACATTTAAAGAAGGTGTTAACTCTCCGGTACAAAATAAACCTGCTTATGGTTTCATGTTTTCTGCAATTGAAGAGGCAGAGATTAATGTGGAAATTGACAAATTGTTTAAAAAAGGTGTTATTGAAAAAACTGTTGATCATGAACATCAATTTGTGTCAAATATATTTCCAAGAAGTAAAAAAGATGGTGGTTGCAGAATTATTCTGGACCTTACAAATTTTAATACATTTGTCGAGTATAAACATTTTAAGATGGAAACATTCAATACTACAAGACATTTGATGTCAGCAGGTTGTTATATGGCCACAATTGATTTAAAGGACGCATACTATTCAGTACCGATACACCAATTTTTTCGAAGATATTTAAAATTTAATTGGCTGGGACAGCTGTGGCAATTTAAAGCTTTACCAAATGGGTTAAGTTCAGCTCCCAGGCTCTTTACAAAGCTGTTGAAACCAGCTTTAGCACAATTAAGAGCACAAAAGCACATCGTTATGGCTTATCTGGATGACATTTTAATCATCAATTGTAATCAGGAATCAGCTGAGAAATCAGTTTCAGCAACAAAAACCTTATTTGAGAAATTAGGGTTCTTGATTCATCCAATTAAATCCCAGCTGCAGCCAACACAGTCAATTAACTATTTGGGGTTCGTGATCAACTCAGTTACTATGTTAGTAACTTTGCCAACAGATAAGATTGATGATATTATAATGACCTGCAGGGGTCTTATGCACAAACCTTATCCCTCCATCCGGGAAGTAGCAAAAGTTATTGGGAAATTAGTAGCAGCATTTCCTGCAGTGGAATTTGGTCCATTACATTACCAAAACCTGCAAAGAGATAAAATAAAAGCTCTAAAAAAGAGAGCAGGCCATTTTGATAGGCCTATGCAATTAACAAAAAATGCCTTATTGGAATTGCAATGGTGGATTGAAAATGTCCCACAAGCTGCTAAAAACATTGTGATACAACAGCCTGAAGTAATTTTACAAACAGATGCTAGTGCTCTCGGATAGGGGGCGACAGATTCATTTACCAGCTGTGGGGGCAGATGGACTGTCCAAGAGGAAATGTTTCTCCAAACATATGGTATTAACTATGTAGAGTTATTGGGGGCATTTTATGGATTAAAAGCCTATTGTTCTACAAAAAAGAATCTGCATGTACTAATACAATTAGACAATACAACAGCTGTTGCATATATTAATCACATGGGGGGAGTCAGATCAGTATCATGTGATTGTCTGGTCAATCAGATATGGCAGTGGTGTATTGAGCACCAAATTTAGATTTCGGCGAATTATATCCCAGGTAAATACAATGTGGTGGCAGACAATAGATCAAGGGTTTTTAAAGATAACACAGAATGGATGTTGAACCCAGTAATTTTCAGTAAAATTGTGATTCAATATGGGTTACCAGACATTGATCTATTTGCATCAAGATTAAATCATCAATTACCTAAATATGTGTCTTGGGAACCAGATCCAGATGCAGTAGCAGTAGATGCTTTTTCACTGCATTGGGGGAATATGTTCTTTTATGCTTTTCCGCCATTTGCTCTGGTTCAGCAAAGTCTGAAGAAAATAGAACAAGATTCTGCCACGTGATTATTGGTGATTCCAAATTGGCCGACACAACCATGGTTCCCATTAATGTTAAACATGATTAAAGAACCATATATGTCAATTCCTAGCAGCAGTGATTTGTTAATAAAACCGGTGACCAAAGAAATTCATCCATTACATGCTTATATGAATTTGTTAATCTGCAGGTTTTGACCAGACCACTACAAGAGCTTGGATTGTCGGATAGGACTATGGATATTATAGTCGCATCATGGCGAGATAGCACCCAGGGACAATATATGACACATATAAAGAAATGGGAAAAATTTTGTAGACAATCAAATATATCCTATCATACTGTGAACATTGCAAACATATTGGAGTTCCTTGCCGAGCTGCATTTTGAACAGCACTTAAGTTATAGTGCTATTAATAGTGCACGTAGTGCATTGTCATCCTATTTAGGACAAATCTCTGATCAAAAATCAATTGGATCACATCCATTAATATCGAGATTTATGAAAGGAATCTTTAACAAAAATCCACCCAAACCAAGATATACAGAAATTTGGGATGTCAGCATTGTACTTACTCTACTCAGGCAATGGACTCCAATCGAAGTTTTATCATTGGAAAAGTTAACATTTAAATTAGTAATGTTAATGGCATTGGTTTCAGCTCAAAGGGTGCAAACATTACAATTGCTACGTTTAGACTGTATGCATGTGGCTACAGATAACATTGTGTTTTATGTTTACAATCTGATCAAACAAATCAGACCAGGAAGAACTGGAGCAAAGGTAACGTTTCAAGCTTACCCTATTGATCCAACATTGTGTGTAGTTAAACATTTGAACCAATATATTAAAATTACCAAAACTCTTCGAGGTAATGAAAAAACATTAATGATTACACATAAGAAACCACACACAAAAGCTTCAGTGCAAACAATTTCGAGGTGGTTAAAACAGGTGTTACTTTTAGCAGGAGTAGACACTGATGTGTTCAAATCTCACTCCACCAGGGCAGCAGCTACGTCCGCGGCGAAGTTACAGGACGTGCCACTCGAACATATTTTAGAAACCGCAGGGTGGTGTAAAGAAGAAACTTTTTCAAAGTTCTACAATAAACCTGTTCACACAATGACAGGCTTTGGACACGCGGTGTTGGGTTCACTATAATCACCTGCTTTGTTTCACTATCAATTGATATTATTGATTATGTTATCACTTATATCTTTTATCACTTTGTAATGGTTTTCCCAGATGTAAAAAAGGGGTTATTATATGTTCTTTTATCATTAAAAGATTTATGGAAAGAACTGAAACTGGTCTGGTAAAAGGTTTTTACTCATGTATGTGTTGACCTAGCCGGACTGTCGTATGGAAGAATTCTACGACATGGAAAACACAGAAGCTTCAAAATCTTCACGTAGTCACTCACGTGACTCCGAAGTAAAATAGTAAGATTAAACGAGAACTTACCAGTTTGAAGTTTGATCTTTATTTTATGAGGAGTAACGATGAGGGATTACGTGCCCTCCACTCCCCACCCTCATAAAATAAATGATCATCTGGTAGTTCTAAATCTATGAGAAGTCTTACTATCTTACTCCGGCTATTATGTTCTGTGTTTTTCATGCCGCTGCTTTGAAGTATGCCGTTCTAGCGCCAGGCGGGGCTTCTTCACGTAATCCCTCATCGTTACTCCTCATAAAATAAAGATCAAACTTCAAACTGGTAAGTTCTCATTTAATCTTACTATTTCTTGTAACATAACTGTGGATGAGGGCAGGCCACCAGAGCAAGCATCATACTCATTGTCTTTTGCTTTTCTTTTCACTGTTGCTCATACCATCATAAATGTAGTTAATAAAATGAATCTGGAATCAAATTTTATTTTTTTATCTTGCTCAGCCCAAGAAAGGAAATTAAAGCTTTTCCAGTGGTTGCAGGAATCTGTACAGTTTGAAATTCCAAAGCTTACTGACTGTAATTGAAGATTACCAAGATAGTATAGTAAAACACACAAAGTAAGAAGTATTCTCTTGGGTCACCTGCAGCAGACATTCCTGGAGATTCACAGGCAAACTGTAATTGGGTATACCGTAATTGGATATTTTTCATTGCCCCACCCGCTTCCCTTGAAATTTGCACATTCAACACAAGGTTTTTTTAATCATAATTAGATTATGATTTTTTAATCATAATTAGATTAAAAAATCAGATGCTGGGAATCTGAATACAAAATTAGGATGTTAATGAACAAAATTGAATAGAAATTGGTTCCTTTTTCTTTGCGCCCAATTTTCTCTATTCTCATCTGAAAGCACCAAGTCATAATGATGTAGTATTAATACTACATTAATTCCCACTTCAATACGTTGTCATAGATTCATCTGCTCAGCTTCTCCCTATAGCCTGCCAGAGAGGCTGTAGAAGAAGGTACAATTACAATTACAGTCTTTGAATAACAATAGATTTGCTGACTGATATCTGTTGCTGTATGTTACTGATAACATTGTCATTGAGCTTCAAATTTGTCAATATTTAGAGGATTTATTGCACATACATTGCCCTCCATAATGTTTGGGACAAAGACCGATCATTCATTTATTTGCCTCTGTACTCCATAATTTGACATTTGTAATGGAAAAAAAAATCACACGTGATTAAAGTGCACATTGTCAGATTTTATGAAAGGGTATTTTTAAACACTTTGGTTTCACCATGTAGACATTACAGCTGTGTTTATACATAGCCCCCTATTGCGGGGCATCATATCTTTGGGACACATGGCTTCACAGGTGTTTGTAATTGTTCAGGTGTTTAATTGTCTCTGTAATGCAGGTATAAGAGAGCTCTCAGCTCCCACTCTTTCCATCACATTTGGAAATGTTTATTACTGATTATCAACATGAGGACCAAAGTTGTGCCAATGAAGTCAAAGACGTCATTATGAGACTGAGAAACAAGAATAAAACTGTTTGAGACATCAGCCAAACCTTAGGCTTACCAAAATCAACAGTTTGGAACACCATAAAGAAGAAAGAGAGCACCGGTGAGCTTACTAATCGCAAAGGGACTGGCAGGCCAAGGAAGACCTCCACAGCTGGTGACAAGAATTCTCTCTATAATAAAGAAAAATCCACAAACACCTGTCCGACAGATCAGAAACATCCTTCATGTGTGGATTTGTAAATTACGACTTCCGCAGAAGACTTCATGAACAGAAGTACAGAGGTTACGCTGCAAGATGCAAACTACTGGTTAGCCGCAAAAATAGGATGGCCAGGTTACAGTTTGCCAAGAAGTACTTAAAAGAACACAAGTATGGTGGAGAGAACGAACTGCACAAGATCCAAAGCATACCACCTCATCTGTGAAACACGGTGGTGGGGGTGTTATGGCCTGGGCATGTATGGCTGCTGAAGGTACTGGCTCACTTATCTTCATTGATGATACAACTGCTGATGGTAGTGGCATAATGAATCCTGAAGTGTATAGACACATCCTATCTGCTCAAGTTCAAACAAATTGCTCAAAACTCATTGGCCGGCGGTTCATTCTACAGCAAGCCAATGATCCCAAACATACTGCTAAAGCAACAAAGGAGTTTGTCAAAGCTAAAAAAATGGTCAAGAGAAAACTGAAGGGGAAGAGAAAACTGAAGGGGACTAGTCCCCAAAACAAGCATAAGCTAAATATGGCTGCAATACAGGCCTGGCAGAACATCATCAGAGAAGACACCCAGTAACTGGTGATGTCTGTGAATCGCAGACTTCAAGCATTTATTGCATGCATCAAAATGCTAAACATGACTACTTTCATTTACATGATATTGCTGTGTCCCAAACATTATGGTGCCATGAAATGGAGCGACTGTGTATAAACACTGCTGGAATAAGCAAGTTCGGTATTCTGAAAAATGCAAGGAATCATAGGATTTGTCAAAGGTTACAAACAATAAAAACTCTTGGCAGCTGTGTCGTGGCATGGAAACAGACCTGTGCCTCATCTGCAGCCAGGACTGAACCCAGGTCTCCAGCACAGCAATCGCTGCCAAACCACCATTGGACCATCCCCTCCTGAGTGCCCCCCTCCCCACCCATCCAGGGGCAGCCGGAGACGTCGGGAGTCAGATGGGAGTGGCGCCTCCAGGCCCACAGCCAGGGCAGAGAAGCAGAGCTAAATCCAGTTCAACTCTGCCTGTCTCGCCGGGTTAATCTACAGCCCTGCCTGGACTGACGGGACACCAGCCCAGAGCCGTGGTGTTAGCGTGCTTCTCTGCCCCGGCTGTAAGCCTGGGCCGTTGTTTCCGTAAGTCTCGTCATTAACCTCTGAGAGTTTATATTCTATAGTGCTATTGAGAACTCTTGTTAAGTTTCTCTAATAATTTTATGAACTCCACCATTGACTTTATCTACACCACACTGCCTCAGAAAAGCAGCCAACGTAATCAAAGACTTGTTTCACCTTGGTCCATTTTGGACATTGGACTTTGTCTATGGAATTGATGCACTACAATGCTGAGAAATATATTCAGCACTTTGTATCTTCCCCTTTGCTCTATCTATCATAGAGTCGTAGTTGTACTTATTGTAGTCATAGAATTATTGGGGCTGCGTTTGGCCTATATCACTCTAAACCTTTCCTATCTACGGACAAATGTCATTTAAAAAACTGTAATTGTAATTGTACCTGCTTTTACAGCCTCTCTGGCAGCTAGTTCACCACCCAGTCATAAGATCATGTGATAGGACCAGAATCAGGCTATTCGGTCCATTAAGGCTATTCTGCCATTCAATCATGGCTGATCTGAAGAAGGGTCGCGACCTGATACATGACCCATTCCTTCTCTCCAGAGATGCTGCCTGTCTGCTGAGTTACTCCAGCTTCTTGTGTCTATCTTGGGTTTAAACCAGCAGTTCTTTCCTACATATGGCTGATCTATCTCTCCCTCCTAACTCCAACCTCCTGCAAAAAAGTATCTATCTCTGCCTTAAACATATCTACTGACTTGGCTTCCACCGCCTTCTGTGGCAAAGAATTCTATAGATTCACCACCCGCTGTAGAAATAAATTCCTCCTCATTTCCTTCCTAAAAGAACATCCTTTAATTCTGAGGCTATGACCTCTAGTCCTAGACTCTCCCACTAGTGGAAACATCCTCTCCACATCTAACCTATCCAAGAATTTCACTATTCTATATGTTTCAATAAGGTACCTCCCCCCCCCCCCCCCTCTCATTCTTCTAAACTCCAGCGAGTGCAAGCCCAGTGCCATCAAACGCTCATCTTATGTTAACCTACTCATTTCTGGGATCATTTTTGTTAACCTTCTGTGGACCCTCTCCAGAGCCAGCACATCCTTCCTCAAATATGCTGCCCAAAATTGCTCATAATATTGTAATTGTACCTCTCTGTGAAAAGAATACCCCTCAGGCTCTCTTTAAAATATTTTCCCTCTCACCTATGCCCTGTTGTTTTACTCCCTCACTCTGGGGATAAAGACTGTGACCATTCATCTAAACTGTGCCATAAATTATTTTAGATACCTCTATAAGTCACTGTTTAACCTGCCACACTCCAGGGAAAACAGTCCCAGCTTTTTCAGCTCCCCCATAAAACTCAAGCACAACAGTCTTGTAACATCCTCATGAATGTTTCTCCACCCTTTCCACCATATTGACATCCTTCCTACAGCTAGGCAGTCAGAAATGTGCGCAATAGTCCAAGTGTGGTCTCACCAATGATGTGTACAGTAGGAACATGACACCCCATGGACAACCACATTGATCTTTAAGAGGACCTCGCCTCTCCCTTTATTGTCTTAATGAAATTGTAGCATCTATTAGGATTTGCTTTACCTTATGTGCAAAAGCTATCATTTGCGACCCCCCCCCCCCCCCCCCCCCCCCTCCTCCCCTCCCCCCCCTCCCCTCCCCTCCCTCCCCTCCCCTCTCCCTCCCTCCCCTCCCTCCCATCCCCCCCCCTCCCCTCCCTCCTCCTCCTCCTCCTGATTTCGCTCTGAGGTGCACTGCTGGGATTTTTATATTCTTCAAGTGATTCACGATTCCAGCTCCCTTTACCTGACATATGCCTCTTAATTTCTCCTGACTCGATATCTCTCGTCAACCAGTTTCCTAATCCTGCCATGCTTCCCCTACCCTGTAACAGATATTTGCTGAACATGGGAACCCCCTATCTCACACATAGATAGGTGTTTCCACCACTGCACAAGGTGTTGGACGTATCGCATCGAGTATCACGTTTGGTCTGTTTATTTATGGTCAGTGTCCTTCTTCACTGTGTATACAGATGGGAATTATTGATTTAAGACCTCATCTGCATACTCTGGCTACACGTGCAATTAACACTTTGGTCACTAATGAGCCCATCTCTTTTCCCAGTTACCTCTTGCCCTTAACATGCCTATAAAATGCTTTAGAGTTTTCCTTACTCGTTGGAGGTTTTTTTTTTAAAAGACAAAAATTATCTTAATGAAACGCAAGATTTTCAAGGGGCTTGAAAAAGTTGATGCTAAAAAAGATGCTAGGAAAAGTTGCTGGTGAATCTGGAACTCCGGGTACAAATTTAGAACCAAACAAATGTTAGGCTTTGGAATTAACTGCATAAGAGCGTTGGCGAGTCTGAGTCGATGAGGCTAAGATGGTTTGTTCTTTATGGGAGAGTTAGATTTAGCTCTTAGTGCTAAGGGAATCAAGGGGTTGGGGTTGTTGGGGGGGGGGGGGGGGGGGAGCCGGAACGGGGTAGTGTAGTGATTTTGGACGATCAGCCATGAATGGCGGTACTGGCTCGAAGGGCCGAAAGGCCTACTCCTCCTACACCTATTTTCTATGTTTGTTTTCGAATAATGGTCATCAACCTGAAAGAACAACTACGTTTCTCCAATCTGAATTTGTAGCCGGCAGGGCAGTACTCTGCATATCGCCATCCCTCCATTGGACGCCCAGCCTCTGCGGAGCAGTTCCAACGTGTTCTGGCTTTATTCAACGATGTTTTACGTGTACTGAAATTAACTTTGGGGATCTCTGTTGCACGCAGCGGTCCGGAGGAACACACGAATGAATGACTGGCCGACCGACCGACTGACTGGAAGAAGGCTCGCCGCGGTCGGTCGGCTGGTTCCTGCAGACCTGTCGCTGTGAAGCAGGAGGTTGGATGGGCGGGGGGAGCCGGGGCTCTTTCTCCATATAAGGGATTGGGACGGGCCGACACGGTGAAGCAGCTCGGGTGCTCCTCCTCCTTTGAGACAGCGAGGAGAGAGGAAAAAAAAAATTGAAAACTCGAAGTTTATCGGCGGCTCCCGTCCCGTCCCGTGCTGTGCTGTGCTGTCCCGTAGCTGGACGGAGAGGTGACGGCAGCTGCGGTCCTGGATCCCGCACTGTGAGCAGAGCAAGGCGCGGGCCGCTCCTCAGCAGCACAGAACTCGTGAGCGGAGGGAGGATGCGAGTGCGACCGCGGGGCTGTAGAGAGGATTTTTTGTTTTTGTTTTTGTCGTGACCTCTACTCCCCAAGACAAAAGCGCTGTGTGTGTGTTTTTCTGAGTCGGGCTGTGCTGAGGGAGGCCGACCGTTGCTCCTTTACACTGGCGCCCATGAAGTGAAGCAGGACAAAATGGCGGCGGCGGCGGCGGCGGCGGCGGGGGGAAGCCGGGCGGCTTTCAGCGCCGACTGCTCCACCGCGGGCAGCAGTCGCGGCGGCAAGAGTGCCGAGTCGAGGGACGAAGAGCCCGTCTCAGCCCAGAGGCAACTCGCCTCGTACAGGAAGCACCTCCGCAAAGTGAAGAGCGTCGATTTCGATGCCTCGGTGGAGAAGGAACCGAGTGGCGACCCGTGTCCCCAGGCTGAGCCCTGCGCCGAGCAGCCCGCACACGGCACCGGGGCAGCGGCAGCGGCGGCGGCGGCGGGCGGCGGCTCGGCTGGAGCCATCCTCATGGATATAGGCGCTCCGTTCAGGTAAGGCAGCTCCTTGCGCTGTGCTGGTCAAGCCGTTCATTGGTATTGGGGGTGGGCGAACATGCTGCAGCTACGCTGAGGCGCAGTTATGTCTGCGGCAGGGCTCGGCGTCGCTCAGGTGTCCGTCCCAATGTAAATAGTGTGACCACCATAACAAGCCAAACCTACAGGTGAACGATCGGCTGCGAAAGTGTTGGGGGGGTGGATGCGTTTTGTCTCTTGTCGGGTGGGTTGATTTTTGTCCGTGCGCCCGTCAGTTCTGCTCAGTCAGTAGTGCCTGTACCAAGCGCAGTTTCCTGTCCTGATTTTGAATGTGTTCTCGGTTGTTGTGTTGTCATATAATCCTCTTTGATCAGCGAACGAAGTTTCGCCATAATGTTCATATCACTTATCATTTGAAGGTGGGGGGGGGGAGTTGCCTTGATAAGCTGCTGCTGCCGCGTACTCGCAATTGTATTTCACACCTATTCTATAGTTGAACTGGGCATTTTTCCTACCTACTCGTGGCTGGCAAATGCCGTTGATCTAACACATCTATACGCATCAGTGATCTTGGGCTACAGCTTTCGTTTCAGTCTACATTTAAACAACGTGAACGAAGACACGTAAACGGAGACACGCGTTTATTTTCCCCGTGGTATGTTGGCTTTCAGACAGTAGGCGTCTTTACATTTGTACCTACGTGCGGAACTGTGTCGTGCCTTTACAAACACGTCTTTTGATGCATGTAGCCTCGTGCATTTGATTGCAATAAATCACCGATTCATATGTTAAATATATAAACTGATTGGAAGCAGTAAGTCATTGATAAAAACAACTAAATGACTGAAAGCTAGAAACATTCTGAGATCTACATAATATCGTGTATAATAAACATGTTTCGTTAAATTTAAAGCGTGAAATTTTGGTTATTGCTGGCTTTTTAATTTGGCGAGGGCACGAGAGTCTCGGATCATTGCAAGCCTAGGTTCTATTAATGAATAAAATGGTAGCAGATTAATACAGCGACTTGCACAACGCCTTTTGGATTTAACAAGGCACTTCAATCGCTTTAATGGTTATGGGGGTGTGGTGGTTTGTTGTGGTGATGGACAATATCTTGGCGAGATGTCAAGTTTTGAATAGGGCAAGGTGAACGGATTTATGCCGAGAATTCCATGAAATAAAATTAATCGGTTATTATAAATTTGGAAATCATTTAAAGTATTGACAAATAGTCTACACAACAAACACTTGGTCATTTCATTGTAAATATGAGTAATTCTACATAAGCAGAGATAGACAATTTTGGCCCCACATGCCTGAGCTGCTATCTATAATAATTCCATGTTCCTTGATTTCGTCTGTAGGATCCTGACTTGTAATGACAACTGTCAATTTTCCTCCACGAGTGCTTCCTGAGCTGCAGAGTCCCTCCTGCAGTTGTTTGCTCAAAATTCCAGCACTTGCAATTTGCTGCCTTACTTAAATTTCTTCTGCACACAAAATAAATTATGTCTTCACAGATGAGGGCATCTACAATACTCCCAAGTAATGGATTTGCCGATCTCTGGGTGCTGGATCTCCCCCCCCCCCCCCCCCCCCCCCCCCCCCCCCCTCATTTTCCTTCCAACTGATTGTTCATCTTTTGAGATTGTGACCTTTTTGGTTCTACACTTATCTCATCCAGAGGAAACATATCTGCACCAACCCTGTAAAGTTCTGTAAGAATGTTTAGGAAAGAACTGCAGATGCTGGTTTAAATCGAAGGTAGACACAAAATGCTGGAATAATTCAGCGGGACAGGCAGCATCTCTGGAGCGAAGGAATGGGTGATGTTTCGGGTCGAGACCCTTCTTCAGACTGATGTCAGGGGAGTTGGCGGGACAGATATAGGATGTAGTCGGAGACAATAAGACTGGTGGGAGAACCTTACACCTTACCGACATGCCCTATGATACAATCATTGTAAATTAACAAAATATCTTGATTATAATGAAATAAGATGTATGTCTCAGCATTTAATATTTATGCTACATTCAGTGCATAAATGACATTTGAAAAGTTGGGTTTTTGTTTTACAGTTGGTTTTGCCAAACCTCGCCTCTGGATTCTTTCTCATAAATTAAAAACTGGTTTAAAAAAAAGTGACAGGAAAACCTTACAATGTATAACACTAAATATGCAGTGTATGATTGTGTGAAACTGGTGACATCTTGTGTTGAATTTTAATTGTAAATTATTTTATTTTGTTTCAATGTTTATTTGTGAGTGAGTGCATTGGTCACTGCATAATTTTGATAATCTAAGACCATCATTCCATACTTGCTATTGAGTTCAATTGAACCGAATCTTGTTGATCTCGCCCACTGTTTGTTCACCATAATTGGACACTTTTTAATGTTTCTCCTGCCTCTTTTTTTTAGTTTAGAAGCAGTATATTTGGACTCTTGTCGTTTGACTGTTAACCTGCCAGCACCATGTCCAGCTGGTCGTTCTTTATCTTTTTAATCGGTCATCATTCCCTACCCCCTATCCCAGCTTTGTTCTCAGAAAGAGTGTAATAAGCCACTTGACTGACATGTGCTAAGCTGTCTGAAGCAATTTGATGTATTTTATGGAGTGCCACGTTTCTGTAATATAACAAGCCCAAAATTATTGTGCTGTTGGTTTATGTCTGAAATAACTTCAATTTGTGTTGAGAATTTCCTCTGTATTTTATAATCTGTTCTGAACAGTGCAAATAAATAGATAATCTGCATGTAAAGGTGATAACTTTTTTTTCAGTGCCTCTTGCTGGTATCAAAGTTTTTGATTCTTGTTAGAACTTAACTGGCTTATTGGCCTTTAACTACATGTAGTCGATTTGTGCCTTCTCTGACTCAACTGCCAATGTTACATCACATATCAGAACTAATTTTAATCCATCAACACAGGATAGTTGGCTGCCATCATGATTCTTCGGATACTCTGCCATTTAATTTCCAATGCTTGTTGACTCCATTTTCTTACTCTGACACATGACCATCAGATTCAAATTTTATGCAAAAATGACATTCACTAAGATTAATCGGATGAAGACTGCACGGTTATTTAAATAGGGGTTGCACGTAAGGTAAAGGGCGTGACGCACGGAGTAGCTCAACCCTTCTGGAGTATAAGGCAGCACCAAGGTGTAAGCGGCCGAAGGAGAGGATCCTTCCGGACCCCCACCCCCCCCCCCCCCCCCCCCCGGGTCAGCGCTGTCCGGCCATGGCCGCCCTTTGCCCCATCTCCCCCTGTGCGCCCACGTAGACCCAGACCCCAACCCACGCACGACACACGGGGTGATTCACCCCCAGGCCCAACCCACACATGGGGTGATTCACCCGACCCCCACACGGGGGGACAGACGGCCCGGGGTCCGCGAGTGTGGAACCAGTTAGCATGGAGTCTGGTTGCTGGGTCAGAAGAACAGTTTGACTGCCTGCTGCACTGGCAACCATAGTAAGTGCTTACCTGGCGTTCACCGATTGAACTCCAGAAGGCCTTGCGTGGAAACAGTACGGGTTACGGGTCGTGACCTTGACTTCCGTGCAACCATCCTATAGGGAGGTTTCACGGCAGTCGGGTCACGGCCCATGACCCGTACTGTTGCTACGCCAAGTGGAGTACTCTCGATGAACTGCAGGTAAGCACTTACCGTTGTTTCCTGCGTAGCGGGGCCCATTAAAACCCGCCGAAATTGTCAATTTATGCGCTGTAAATAATTATGGAAATCGGGATGAGCGTGAGAGACATTTAGCCTACTTCAGAATTCCAAAAGTGAGGAGAAATGATGGCAGATAGAAGCGAGAGCTGAAGGGACAACAGCCAGAGTGCTTGACGAACATTGGCCGTTTGCTCACTGCATTTCATCAACTAAGGCATTTTTTGTGTTTTTTCTTGATTCCTTTGGCATCTAAAAAGTTTCAGAAGTGATAAATTTGGCTGTAAAATTTTAAAATCGCCCATGGTTCTCAAGTTGATTTTTACATACAAAAAGAAAACTCCTCTGAAGCAAAATTTACAGCTAGATTTATCACTTCTGAGACTTTTTAGATACCTAAGGAATTTAAAAAAAACCCCACAAATAATGCCTACTGTTGATGAAATACAGTGAGCAAATGCGATAATTCCCAATATTTTCAATTCCGATATCTGCACGGCCAATGTTCGCCAAGCACTTTGGCTGTTGTTGCCCCTTCAGCTCTCGCTTCTCTTTATCTTCATTTCGCTTCACTTTTGGAATTCTCAAGTTGGGTACATGTCTCTCACACTTAACCCGACTTCCACAATTGTTTACAGCGCAAAAATCAACATTTTGGCGGTTTTAACAGGTGCGAAAGTATGCGTTTCTTGCATTAATAACATGTACCGGAAGTTACGGATGTCCTCCAGATGGATTGAGCGGCTCAGTGCGTCAAGCCCTATGACCCAGTGACCTTACGTGCAACCCCCCTATAGTGAGAAAACGGGGAAATAGTTTCCTCGTGAATATTAAATTTCCAAACTTACTAGATAAGATTATTACCAAGTCCTTTCCTCCAATAAATCCTCTCAAGAAATCGTAACTACAATTATTTCTGTAAAAGTGAAGATTACTGACAGCATTGGTAATTGTAGTAAATAACAATCGAGGAAAATATTTAAATTGTGATTTGATCACTTCTAATTGTGCGCATTCAAATGATATAAGCTACACGTACAAATGGCCCATATCATTTGGTCACATTAAATCGTGTTCTTTCAATTAAAATTTAATTGCTATAAGGAGAGATTTGGAATAAATAATAGAGCTGGTAATTCTTGAGTTAAAACCGATATGCGGAGCCTTTTCATATGTGTTATCGGGGAGTTATCAAATATTAATGTTTGTGCCATTTTGACTCGTTTTACATAAGAATTAACCCTTGCAGGACAGGTCAATTTTTTTTTTTAGGTGTAACGGTCTTTCAAGACCTATAGCTGAAAAGGGATATCTAAATTATACTGAAGGAGGATTTTTACATACATAGATACATAGACAATAGGTGCAGGAGTAGGCCATTCGCCCCTTCCAGCTAGCACCACCATTCAATGTGATAATGACTCATCCATAAAGTACTCTGTTCCTGCTTCTCCCCATACCCGTTGATTCCGCTAGTCCTAAGAGCTGTATCTAACTCTCTTTTGAATGCATCCAGTGAATCGGCCTTCTGAAATTCACAACTGTGTGACATTTTTTTTTTTCCCCCTCATCTCAGTTCTAAATGGCCTACCCCATATTCTTAAGCAGTGGTACCTGGTTTTGGTCTCCCCCCCCAACATCAGGAACATGTTTCCTGCATCTAGCGTGTCCATTCCCTTAATAATTTTATATGTTTCTGTAAGATTCCCTCTCATCCTTCTAAGCTCCAGTGTATACAAGCCCAGTCACTCCATTCTTTCATCCTATGACAGTCCCACCATCCTGGGAATTAACCTCGTGAACCTACGCTGCACTCCTTCAATAGCAAGAATGTGCTCAAATTAGGAGACCAAAACTGCACATAATACTCCAGGTGTAGTTTCACCAGGGCCCTGTAAAACAGCAGAAGGGCCTCTTTGCTCCTATACTCAACTTCTCTCATTGTGAAGGGCAACATGCCATTAGCTTTCTTCACTGCCTGTTGTACCTGCATGCTTATTTTCAGTGACTGATGTACTAGGACACCCAGGTCTTGTTATACTTCCCCTTTTCCTAACTTGACACCGTTCAGATAATAATCTGCCTTCCCGTTCTTGCCACCAAAGTGGATAACCTCGTCACACTGCCACCACGCAGCTTTGTGTCATCTGCAAATTTATTTGGAAACGTCGGACTCTTGTTGCAGTGGTGTAGGGTATTTCAATACTGCAACCAGCAAGATGCATCCAATGGAAATATTCTATTTTAAATGTGTTTTAAATAATTAGTTTAGAGATACAGTGCGGAAACAGGTCCTTCGACCCGCCGCCCAGCGATCCCCACCCACACACACTAATTTACGCTATACCAGGCCAATTAACCTACAAACCTGTACGTCTTTAGAGTGTGGGATGAAACCAAATATCTTGGCGGAAACCCACGCAGTCACGGGGAGAATGTACAAACTCCATACAGACAGCACCCATATAAGGGATCGAAGGCGGGTCTCCGGTACTGTAAGGCAGCAATGCTACTGCTGCGCTACGTCTGCAAAATATGGCAGGACTGGCGCGTTTCAGTTATAAGGGGAGGCTAGATAGGTTGAGCCTTTTCTCCTTAGAGCATAGGAGGCTGAGGAGTGACCTTTCATAGAAGTGTATAAAATAATGGGGCATAGAAATACCCCTCATGTAATAAACAATCACACTTTCCCCAGGGTAGGAGAGCCTAAAACAACAGGGCATGAGTTTAAGGTGTTACGGGAAAGATGTTTAAAAGGATCTGAGGGACAACCTTTTCAAACAAAGGGTGATATGTTTATGGAACAAAATGCCAGAAAAGTGGCAGAGGCGGGTACAGTTATAACATTTATGACAAAATAACACTTGGACAAGGACCTGCATAGGAAATGTTTGGGCAATTATGGCGCCAGGTGCTGGCAAGTAGGACAAGCTTAGTTTGGCACATGGGTGAGTTGGGCTGAAGGGCTGTTTCTGCGCTATATAGCTCTGCAATTCTCTGATCTTATATAACCTAATGTTTCTCAACATTCAGAAGGTACCACCGCATCTGTGGAAAGAAAATCAGCCAATGCTTCGTGTTGGTCAAGGTTCACGTTCATTTGTCACATGCACCAATTAAGGTGCAGTGAAATGAGTTACCATGCAGCCATACAATTTTTAAAAAAAGAACACAATACACAATAGAATTTAACATAAACATCCACCGCAGCATTCTTCGCTGTGATGGAAGGCAATAAAATTCAGTCTTCCTCCTTTGTTCACCTGTGGTTGGGGACCTTGACCCTCCGTAGTCGCTGTTACGGATGGCCCGATGTGCAAGCCCTCTCGTTGGGATGATCGAAGCTCCGACATCGGGACTTGTAAATCAAAGGTAGACAAAGATGTGTCTACCTTTGATTTAAACCAGCATCTGCAGTTCTTTCCTGCGTATGATTCTAACCTTCATGGCTTTGTGATAGAGAAGTGCATTTATATATTTGAACTTGGAACTGTTTTCTAATGCGTCCATTTCTCCCAAGAAGAATGGAGTAAAGGAACAAAGAAATTGGAGGAAAGGAACAAAAAAAAAAATCACACATACATCAAGTTTTACAGCCTTGACTCAAAACTTAATTTCTGTGTGATTATCAAAAGGAAAGGTGTGATACCAGGAAAAGCCATTCCATTTTTATTCTGATGAAGGGTCTCTGATGATGAAGCTTAACATCTGTTAACATTGCGGAATATGAGGTGCTGTTCCTCCAACTTGCGGTGTTGCTCACTCTGGCCGTGGATGAGGCCCAGGACCGAGAGGTCGGATACGGAATGGGAGGGGGAGTTGAAGTGCTGAGCCACCGGGAGGTCGGGTTGGTTATTGCGGACCGAGCGGAGGTGTTCGGCGAAACGATCGCCAAGCCTCCGCTTGGTCTCACCGATATCCGACCTCTCGGTCCTGGGCCTCCTCCACGGCCAGAGTGAGCAACACCGCAAGTTGGAGGAACAGCACCTCATATTCCACTTGGGGAGTCTGCATCCTCTGGGCTTGAACATTGAATTTTCTCAATTCTGTTAACCCTTGCTGTCTCCTCCCCTTTCCACCTAGTCGCACTAGCTTCTCATTTTCACTCTACAAGCAGCTTACAATGGCTTGTTCCCTTTATCATCGATACTTTTTTGCATATATTTCATTCGTTGTTCTTTATCTCTCCACATCACCGTCTATACCTCTCGTTTCCATGACCAGTCTGAAGAAGGGTCGCGACCCGAAACGTCGCCTATCTCCTTCGCTCCTTAGATGCTGCTGCACCCGCTGAGTTTCTCCAGCCTTTTGTGTACCCTCGGTTCTCCAGCATCTGCAGTTCCTTCTTTAACCCAATATCCCCTGGTGCTGACAAGGTAGTTCAGAGTTTGTAGTATGCTGGCTCTTTTCACCACCGACCTGTTGATCCTCACCTTTCCTTTAAAGTCAACAATCAGTTCCTTGGTTTTACTAACATTAAAAGAGAGGTTTTAGACAATAGGTGCAGGAGTAGACTATTCAACCCTTCGAGCCAGCACCGCCATTCAATGTGATCATGGCTGATCATCCCCAATCAGTACCCCGACCTGCCTTTTCCCCATATCCCCTGACTCCACTATTTTTAAGATCCCTATCTAGTTCTCGCTTGAAAGCATCCAGAGAACCTGCCTCCACTGCCCTCTGAGGCAGAGAATTCCACAGACTCACAACTCTCTGTGAGAAAAAGTGTTTCCTCGTTCTGGCACCATTCCATCGCATTGATCTCCCTCCTATACTCTGAGTCATTATCTGTAATTCATCCAACAACGGTGGTGTCGTTAGCAATATGCATTTTGTATACACTGTGTATGCAAGCAAAGAATTTCACTGTGCCCAGTCACATGTGACAATGTATTCCATTCCATCCAAATTTAAAAGTGGAATTAGACTGCACAGCTATGCAATCATGGACATAGAGTAGAGCAGGGGGCTGAGTGCACAACCATGAGATGCCCCAGTGCTTACAGTATTTGAGGAGAAAGTGCTCTTGCTGATTTGTACTGATTGTGTTCTATTGGTTTAACCAGCTAATTGTGTTCTGTTGGTTTGACTCGAGGCTTGTGATTAGCGGCGTGCCACAGGGAACTGCTGGCCCATTGCTGTTTGTGGTTTATATCAACAATTTGGAAGAAAATGTACAAGGCATAATTAGTAAATCTCTAGATAATACTGAATTAGGTGGTATTGTCGACCATGAAGATGGTTATTCAAGAATTTTCGCATGATCTTGATCAGCTAGCAAGTGGGCTGGGGAATGGCTAATGGAGTTTAATTCTGATAAGTGAGAGTGTTGTCTGGAAAGTCAGATAGGGTGGTCTTATGGATAGTAGATGGGGTGGTTAAGAAAGCTTTTGGCATGGTGGCCTTCATCAGTCTGGGTACTGAGTATAGAGGGGGAATAAAGGCAAGGTGCTGGAGTAATTCAGCAGTTCAGGCAGCATCCCTGCTGAATGGATGAAGTTTCAGATTAGGATCCTTCTTCAGACTGAGTATAGCGGTTGGGGCATAATGTTACAGATGTACAGAACGTAGGTGAGGCTGCATTTGTAGTATTGTATTCAGTTTTGGTCACCCTGCTGTAGGAAAGATTCCACTAAGCTGAGAAGATTTTCGAGGATGTTACCAGGATGTGATGACTTCGGCTATAGGTAAGGATTGGGCAGGCTAGGACATTATTTCTTGGCATGCTAGAAGTTGAGAAGTGATCTCAGACGCATTTAAAAATCATGAGGGTGATATACAGTGCCCTCCATAATGTTTGGGCCAAAGACCCATCATTTATTTATTTGCCTCTACTCCACAATTTGTGACCAGCCTGATTCCTGGGATGGCAGGACTTCCATATGCAGAAAGACTGGATAGACTCGGCTTGTACTCGCTGGAATTTAGGAGACTGTGTAAACACTGCTGTAATTTCTACATGGTAGAAAAATACCCCTAAATAAAATCTGACAATGTGCACTTTAACCACATGTAATTTTTTTTCTATTACAAATGTCAAATTGTGGAGTACAGAGGCAAATAAATAAATAATGGGTCTTTGTCCCAAACATTATGGAGGGCACTGTAAGTACAGAGCTGTTTTAATCCTAACCTTTTTTGTAGCTCACTGCCCAAGATTGGTAAAATGTACCAGTAGTAAAGATTCTGTGGGGAGTTTGTATTTTTAGGTGGGGTTAGTTTTGAAGGCTAGGATTACATTTTGAATTGCAAGTTGCCATTCAGTCAGAGCTATTGACATTTTTTCAACTTGGTTTCATCACAAAAGGAAAAATCGAAGTTGAAGTGCAATGTATTGTTCTGAGATTTTAAATTGTATTCAGCAATATTGTGCAATGGAGATGAGGTTTAAAATAGCAGAACCTTTTTGCATGTGATATCTGTCAGCATGTAATACACACCAATGCACACAGTGCACATGCACTTTTTTAAATTTAAAGCCCATCGTTCTGTTTTGGGTTAAATGATAACTTTTTGATGCCCCGTTTTATACCATGCGCTTTAACTTTACAGATGAGCTTGTTGCATGACACCTTATGAAAACTCTGAAAGTTTAATTGAATCATGTGGTTTTTTTTTAAAGTGTAAAACAAATCCTGCTTTTACCAAGACAAATCTAGTATTTCCATGATGAATACCATGGAAATCATATGGAGTTTTGTTTAGAAGAAGAGTGCTTTTGTGCAGCTATTACTTAATTGACAAAGCCCTGCTACTAATTGTACTGTGCAAAATGATCTTGTGTTTGTATTTAAGGCTTTAAATAAATTCTAAATAAACAGCCAATGTGTTCAAACTAATAAGTAGTATTTTCACTGTGTTCTTAAGATGAATTATTTAAAGGAGTTAATAATGTGCATGAACATTTTTAGTGGTCAAAAATTGCATCGTTAGACAGTACCTATAAATTTGAAAGCAGGAATTCAAAAAATGTTTACATGCTGGTTTTTTACAAGAACCCTTGTAAAATAACAGCATGGAAACATTTTTTGAATTCGATTTCTTGCTGGTTTTTTTTTGTTTTACTTGGTTTCTTTCTGACTTTTTGCTAATCACTTGAATTATTAATGAACTATAAATTGACATTTTGGATAGAAAATAAACTCTCACATCACAGGAGTTTGTTTAAGTTTAAACGGGCTGCATGTCTGTTTGAATTGATGCATTTCTTTGCTTTGCAGCTGTAGAGGAAATGCACTAATAGATGTTTTTAAAAACAGTTAGTTTGTACATCTGAGCCACTGCTTACTGATGTTTGATTCGGTTAATGTTTTTGAAGTATTGTATTTGACTTTTGTATAGCTAAATTGTAATGTTAGTTTAAGTAAATGCCAGGTTTGGCTCTTTTTGCTGATTTTTAAATTCCATGTTTTAGGATGTTGGCCTATAAAATGGTGTCTTTCAGTCAATCAGTTCAAATGTCTCAAGTTTAAAAATATAAAATGTAAGTTTTGATGTGAAATTTATTGATACTTGAGAATATAAGATTCTGAAAATGCAATGTTTGATTTAGAGTTTGGCATAACATGTTTCATGCTGCTTTTCTTTTAAACATTTTATTTTGAGACTACGTGTGACCAAACTAGTTGACATCAAGCAACTTGTCCAATTTGAAAATATCGAGTCTTGCAGAGAAACCGCCTGACTCAAAATACTCGCTTTTTTCCCTCGGGTGTCTTGATTTGGAATGTTTTGCCAGTGTTAAACAAAAAACACGTATTAAAAGATTTTGCACAATGTAAGTAAATGTACTTCAGACTCATCTAATTATTCCCAACTGGCATTGAGTGGTGACACTTGGCAGTCCTCCTTACAAATGAGAACATGGAATAGTACAACATACATTGTGGGCCAAAGGGCCTGTTCCTATGTGCTGAACGTAATATATTCTTAAATTAACCCTTCTGCCTGCACATACTCCATATCCCTCTGTTGTCTGTATGTTCATGTTTACAAGCTCTTAAACGCAACTGTCTTTTCTCCTTCCATCACTACTACTAGCAATACGATGCAGGCACTTATCATTCTGTGTATAGGCACTTCGCTCTTTACGCAAAGATTACATTCCTGAAAAGTGTGTAATTCCGGTGTGGGCAAGTTGGGTCGAAGGGCCTGTTTCCACTCTGTATCACTCTATGACTATGAAGTAAATTAAACATGTATACATTTAAATGTGTCAATGTGAGCACTTTCTGCTGGATAGAATACATGAGTTTGTTAACTCCACAGATAACCAGTTTGGCTTTAAAGCTAAACATGGCACTGACTTATGCATATATGCCCTAAAGGAGATTGTAAACAAATATAGAGGCAAAAACTCTTCAATCCTTATGTGCTTTATTGATGCTTCCAAAGCCTTTGACCGTGTTAATCACAGAAAGCTGTTTGGTAAAATGCGTCAAAGAGGGGTACCTAAATACATTGTGAGAATACTGGCCTACTGGTATGTCCACCATACTATGCAAATAAAATGGGGCAATAGGGTCTCAGCCCCATTTGGGGTTAGCAATGGTGTTAGACAAGGGGGAATTTTATCCCCAGTCCTTTTTAATCTATATATTGATGATCTGTCTAAACAATTGAAAGCCTGTAACACTGGGTGCGTAATTGGTAATATTTTAGTGAACCATATTATGTATGCAGATGATCTTGTGGTCTTTAGTCCATCTAGCACTGGTCTCCAGCAGCTCCTTACTGCATGTTCCGTGTATGGTTTGGAACATGACATTAAATATAATGCTAGTAAGTGTGCTGTTATGGTCTGTAGAACCAAAGAGGATAAAAGCCTAAAATATCCTGATTTTAAATTGTCTGACAACAATCTTAGTGTCTGGAATAAGATAAAATATCTAGGGCATATTATTACAGAACAAATGACAGATGATGAGGATATTTATAGGCAACGACGCATGCTGTATATACAGGCGAATATCCTCTTGCGTAAATTTGGTGCGTGTGCAGATGTGGTGAAGATGTCGCTATTTAGAGCATACTGCACACCCCTCTACACTGCGCACCTGTGGTCGAAATATTTAAAGACAAGTATGCAGAGACTAAAGGTTGAATATAACGATGCCATGAGAACACTGCTAAGGCAACAAAGATGGTGTTGTGCCAGTAATATGTTTGTGGCTGCAGGAGTCAGTACTCTAGAAGCTATCCTAAGACAACACATGTATAAATTCATTTGCAGGATAAATGACTCTAAAAATGTGCTTATTGTGGCCTTGACAAACATAAGGGTTAGCATTACACGCTACGAATCCCAGTTGTGGAGACTGGTATCGTTGTCTCGTTGTACGACATTGATCATTTTTTACTCTGGATTTTTAACTTAAGTATTGTGGGTTTTTTAAAAAAATATATAAATTATGATGTTTTTATGTGATTTACCATGATTTTATATATATTTATGATATTTGAGATGCAATGCATTTTTAATGTAATGTTGTCCCTTGTCTGGACCTTGAGTCCGTAATAAAGTTATTATTATTATTATTTAAAAAATACAGTGCTTATATTAGGTTTTGGTATTAATTAAACGTTATTTCAGACATGAATAAAACTTGCATAAAACAGGTGTGTCTGTCGTCTGTCTGTGTGTCTGTCCCCTGTACATCTTTAATCCAGAAATACTAGGGGACCAAGGATCTAATGGGAGGGAGGAACTGAAGGGAATGCACATTACTCAGGAAATGGTGTTAGGTAAACTGCTGGGACTGAAAGCAGATAAATTTGCAGGGCCTGGTGGTCTGCATCCCAGAGTACTCAAGGAGGTGGCCCTAGAAATCGTGGATGCATTGGTGATCATTTTCCAATGTTCTATAGACTCTGGATCGGTTCCTGTGGATTGGAGGGTAGCCAATGCAACACTTTAATAAAGGAGGGAGAGAGAAAACTGGGAATTATAGACCAGTGCATTTGGAAAGCAGTGACGGGTTTGGTCAAAGTCAGCATGGATTTATGAAATCATGCTTGACTAATCTTCTGGAATTCTTTGAGGATTTAACAAGTATAATGGATAAGGGAGAGCCAGTAGATATGTATTATCTGGATTTTCAAAAAGCCTCTGACAAGGTGCCACACAAGAGATTAGTGTGCAAAATTAGAGCACATGGTACTGGGGGTAGGGTATTGACATGGATGGAGAACTGATTGGCAGACAGGAAGCAAAGAGTAGAAATTAACGGGTCATTTTCAGATTGGCAGGCAGTGACTAGTGGGGTGCCGCAAGGTTCGGTGCTGGGACCTCAGTAGTTTACAATATATATTAATGATTTAAACAAGGGAATTACATGTAACATCTCCAAATTTACAGATGACATAAAGTTGGGTGGCAGTGTGAGCTGCGAGGAGGGTGCTATGAGGCTGCACAGTGACTTGGATAGGTTGGGTGAGTGGGCAGATGCAGCATAATGTGAATTAATGTGAGGTTGTCCACTTTGGTGGCAAGAACAAGAATGCAGATTATTATCTGAATGCTGTCAGATTAGGAAAAGGGGAGGTGCAACGAGACCTGGGTGTCCTTGTACATCAGTCACTGAAAGTAAGCATGCAGGTACAGCAGGTAGTGAAGACAGCAAATGGCATGTTGGCCTTCATAGTGAGAGGATTTGAGTATAGGAGGAAGGAGCTCAGACTGCCGCTGTACAGGGCTCCTGGTGAGAGCACACCTGGAGTATAGTGTGCAGTTTTGGTCTCCTAATTTGAGGAAGGACCTTCTTGCTATTGAGGGAGTACAGTGCAGGTTCACAAGGTTAATTCCCAGGATGGTGGGACTGACCCAGAGAGTTGTGATTCTGTGGAATTCTGCCAGAAGGCAGTGGTGGCTAATTCACTGCACCTATTTTCTATGTTTAAACTTTCTCCATTTGACCTTGTGAGTATGCCCTCAAGACAATTAGAATATTTTTCCCAGGTGGAAATGACAAATACTACTTTATCTATGCCTCTCATAATAGCATAAACTTTTATCAGATCTCCCATTCATCTCTGCTCCAGAGAAAATGATCCAAGTGTATCCAACCTCTCCAAATAGCCAATATCCTCACATCCAAGGAGCATTCTGGTAGACCTTGTCTGCACTCATTTGTGTCATGTAATGTGGCAACAAGAACTGCACACAATATTCCAAATGCAGTAGAACCAAACATGGTTTCCTGATTATGTTACTCAACTCCCTGATCAATGAAGGCGAGCAGACCATGCACTGCCTTTACTTCTGTATATACCACCTTACTATGGATTTGATTCCCAAGATCTCCCTGTACGTCAGTACTATTAAACACTACATTTGATCTGATTATTTATCAGTAAATGAAATGAAATCTAAACTTTACCTTACTATTACTCCTATCCTAAATGTTTTTCTAAAGGTGTATTGGAATAAGACCTGCTTCATTCTTCCCTGGATGCATTGCAAATCTGTGCGAGATCTTTGGCAATGTGTGGTTTTTCAGCCAAGGTTTGGGCAGCTTCGGTGAACTTGTAATCAAAGCACAACAGTAGCATTAAAGTTACATGAGTTGCCAGTATTCAACAGTTACACTTGCCCAGTAGGTCATTAAAGTTTCAGTTTATTCCCCTGATTTACCATCATTTTTGCCACTCAATTATTTGCCACTCACTGAAAGATTTTTAGGTGAGATCTAGATGAAGAATCGCCTAATTCTACATTAAGGAATATAAAAATGAATGAAAGATTTCTGGGTTTGTTTTGTGAAAGCGTTTGATTTCACAGTTTGTGATCTCCAAAATAGTGCATTAATACAATAAAACAAATAAACTAAGCTCTTAAAAATAAATTGTACATTTTATTCTCTTTGCAGTATTGACCACAAACAATACTCGAAAGAAAAATATGTTTGGCCCTAATTTATTTACTTTGTGATTGGTGAGAAACAAGTTAGCAAAACTTGAGAGAAATCACTTGATTTGAAATCATCTGAAATTGACTTTTGGTGTTCCTAATTCAGTGATCTTTTGACTGGTTTTGAATATATTTACATTTTGTGTTTCGGATCCTTTAACTAAATTCAAGCATTTGTTCTAGTGGAAGAGATAAAATTAATGGTAAACTATGTCCTGAATTATAAATAATTCTCTCCATGAGTTATTATCTACAATGCTTTAAATATGATCTAACCTAAAGTTCTATGTCTCTGCCTCAATCAAGCAATTCTGATCCAAGTTATAATTTTCTTCCGTACTCCACTCGATCTAGCAGTAAATCTAGCAATCTCAAATATCCTACTCGCGTGTGGTAATACTAATGGGGCTGTCCCACTGTACGAGCTAATTCAAGAGCTTTCCCGAGTTTAAAAAAAAAAAACTTGTGGTAAGCACGTAGAATGTACGTTGCGGGTACGTCGGAGCTCGGGACGTCTCTGAGCGGCTCGTAACGCTAACGGCAGGTACTCGGGAAACGCGGTAAGCTCGCGAAGGCCCGTGTCCACGTGAGCCCCGAGTACCTACGAGCAGCCATTACCGTAATTCTCAGAGTTCAAATCAGGGGAAACTCGGGAGACTCTTGAATTAGCTTATACAGTGAGTCATCCCCATAAACGAATTACCCTGAAGTATTAAGCTGAGTTGACACAGCATTGCATGACCCAAAGCGACTCTTGTAACTGAGCCCCATAAGGCTTGGGTTGGGCAGCTACTGTCAAGACATGTTGAACTGGAACAGTGTGAGTAGATTCTGTTTTTGCTTCTGGTTTGTTTACAGTTTAACATTTATGATAAGTGATTCGGCATTGTCATTTTTTTTCATTTTCTTTTTAAAGTGAACCGCCAAGTTACTCCCAACATTTCGCTGCCGTAGGAAATATTTTTGACATGATATTTATAGATGGCCCCTCGGTTGTGGCTGTTGTTTATGGAATTTCGCCCAAGAATTGAGATGCAGAATAAAATCTCGGATGTAAATAAATCAGTACTTCATCTGGAACTTTTGATGCATGCATGGATGATCCGGGTTCATGTTACAGAAGTTCATAATGCAGGATGGACTGTCATATGCTGAGAGAATGGGGTATCTGGGCTTGTATACTCTGGAGTTTAGAAGCATGAGAGGGGATCTTGTTGAAACATATAGGATTATTAAGGGTTTGGACACGCTAGAGGCAGGAAACATGTTCCTGATGTTGGGGGAGTCCAGAACCAGGGGCCACAGTTTAAGAATAAGTGGTAAGCCATTTAGAACGGAGATGAGGAAACATTTTTTCACACACAGAGTTGTGAGTCTGGAATTCTCTGCCTCAGAGGGCGGTGGGGGCCAGTTCTCTGGATACCTTCAAGAGAGAGCTAGATAGGGCACTTAAGGATAGTGGAGTCAGGGGATATGGGGAGAAGGCAGGGACAGGGTACTGATTGGGGATGGTCAGCCGTGATCACATTGAATGGCTGTGCTGGCTAGAAGGGCCGAATGGCCTATTCCTGCACCTATTGTCTATTATTGTCTAACCCATTTGCTGGGAATGCATTCCTCCCACCACCCTCTGCCCTCATAATGCAGCGGTCACCTGTGATGGGACAGAATTTGTATAGAGTAAAAAGCCACCTAACATTGCATTGACCACCATATTAGAGAGACTTGCTTTCTCCAAAATCTGCTTATCATCTTGCTGCATAAAGCCTACTGATCCAGGCGTCGCACCTTGTAGGATGGTGCTAAGCTATCAATTGAGTGGTCCAAAGCAAGCCATGTCCATGAGACAGCACAGGACAAAAAAAACTTAAACTGTCCAAATACAAAATCTGAAAAAGATTTTAAATGCTCCTTGAACAAATAAGACTGAGGACAGACTGGTCGATGGGGGAATTAAAATGATTGGCAGCCATGAGATTGGAGATATTTATTTGTTCTTTGGCATTCGTTTCATGTTTTCATTTTGCCTTTGTTAGATCCTTTTCATGTTGGTTTGAAATATTAATTTTAGATCTCCAATGACTTTTAATTTATTTTCTGGCAAATATTTTGTGTGTGCAAGCACAAACTCTCACGTTGGCATCATTTATTTCTCACTGCGATGTCCAAGTGGTTTTGGTTAACTAGTCTGTATTAGTGGATTATAGAATTGTGGGGACGAGGGGGAAGAAGCTCATATAATTTGTAGGAAGGTACTGCAGATGCTGATTTACTCTGATGCTAGGCACAAAATGCTGGAGTAACTAATCGGGTCAGGCAGTATCTCTGGAAAAAAGGAATAGGTGACGTTTCAGATCAAGACCCTTCTTCAGACCCGAAACGTCACCTATTCCTTTTCTCCAGAGATGCTGTTTGTACTGCCTAGTTTCTCCAACATTTTGTATCAACATAGAATTTAATCCTGTTCTCACCAATTGCTTGGCTGGACAAATAATTTAAAAGCAACCCTGGAATCTAAGAAGGATAGGCGACGTTCGGGTCGATTCGCTCGCCTGTTTTGAAGTTTCAGCATGGTAACCTTCGTTAATTGTTAAACTATAAGAGGATTTCTATTGTTGAATTGAACTCCACTGTAGATAACTGCCATAGCATTACCTGAACCATCTTTGGCCAACAAAAGCAAATGTACTCAGCAGGTATGGCAGCATCCATTGAAGGGGGGGGGGGGGGGGGGGGGGGGGGGGGGGGGGGGGGGGGGGGGGGGGGGGGGGGGGGGCTGATTTTGTTGGCTGCTGATCTTTCATTTCGCTGCCATTAACAATCAAAAGTTTCTATTGCTGGGATTCTGAACTAATAACAGAATAAAATGCTGGAAATATCAGTGTTAAGCAAATGTCAGCAGCATTAAGGTGTGTCATTAAAATAAATGCTGTTAATTCTATTAGTTGCTGAACAAACTCCCTCTTAAATGGAAATGCAAAGTAGTATGAAATAACGGAATGGCCTTTGATAAGTATTAGCAGCCTACACTAAGTTGCAAATCAACCTCTGGTCTGTACTCTTGCTTTCCATGTCAACTTGACAGGACATGTAATGTTAAGCAGTTTTCAATAGTATCAACATGATGTTTGTTTATATATTTGTCTTCACTCAGGACCATGTGACTGTGAAAAATTATCAGTAAATTTGCCGGATGTAACAATGAAATGTATTACAACACCTCAAAGTAATCGTATCAGCAGATCAAGATACAAGTTGAATCTTTATAAATGAATATATATTTTTGTATGGCCAGATGTATATTTAGAATAGAGAAACTACAAATGCTGATTTGTATTTATAAAAAATAAAAAAAGTACTGGAAAAACACAGCAGGTCAGGCAGCATCTCTGGAGAATGTGGATAGGTGATTTTTTGGGGTCCAGACCCTTCTTCAGACTGAAGTGTCGGACTGAAAGTCAATGAAAGTAAGCATGCAGGTACAGCAGGCAATGAAGAAAGCGATTGGCATATTGGCCTTTATAACACGAGGCGTTGAGAATAGGAGCAAAGATGTCCTTCTGCAGTTGTATAGGGACTTAGTGAGACCACACCGGAGTATTGTGTGCAGTTTTGGTCCCCTAATTTGAGGAAGGACATTCTTGCTATTGAGGGAGTGCAGCGTAGGATTACAAGGTTAATTCCCCGGATGGCGGGACTGTCGTATGCTGAGAGAATGGAACAGCTGGGCTTGTATGCTCTGGAATTTAGGATGAGAGGGAATCTCATTGAAACATACAAGATTATTAAGGATTTGGACACGCTAGAGGCAGGAAACATGTTCCCGATGTTGGGGAGTCCAGAACCAGGGGCCGCAGTTTAAGACAAACTAGTAAGCCATTTAGAATGGAGACGAGGAAACACTTTTTCTCATAGAGAGTTGCAAGTCAGTGGAATTCCCTGCCTCAGAGGGCAGTGGAGGCCGGTTCTCTGGATACTTTCGAGAGAGAGCTAGTTAGGGCTCTTAAAGATAGCAGAGTCAGGAGATATGGGGAGAAGGTAGGAACGGGGAGCTGATTGGTGATGATCAGCCATGATCACATTGAATGGCGGTGCTGGCTCGAAGGGCCGAATGGGCTACTCCTGCACCTATTGTCTATTGACACTGTCCATGTTCTCCAGAAATGCTGACTGACCCATTGAGTTGCTCCAGAACTTTGTGTATATTTAGATTGTCAGCTGACAGAGGGATGCATTTGATTACTTTTATGTTCTGTGATCTGGCATCATTTTCCTCAAAAACGTAATTAACTTTAGTCGAATTTACAGATCTTGGAAAAATTGCAGAACTGCTTATCCAATACTTCCTGTCATTTAGCCTGTAACATTGCACAGAGAAATATAAAAAATACCATAAGATATTTTCCTTAATTAATTCAATCTTAGATGGTTCTTATCATATCCGGTAATATTCTTCTATGTTTTTTGTTCCCTCCAGTTATGGAGACATGCTTACTGTACCAGGGTGCCCAAAACTCCATACAGTTCTCTTAAGTGTGGACCTGCCAATGTCTTGTAATCTATAACATAACATCGCTGCTCCTGTACTTAATAGTCTGACTGATGAAGGCAAGCAAGTCAAATGCCACCTTCATCACCCTGTCTACCCATGCCACTTTCATAGAACTATGTATCTGCACCCCTAAGTGTCGATGTTCTGCAGCATTCCCAGTGTCCCTGACATTTACAGTGCAAGTCCTGCTGGTTTGTCTTGCCAAAATGCAACACTTCATACCTGTCTGAATTAAACTCCATCTGCAATTCCTTGGCTTGTTGGCCAAGATGATCAAACTTCTGTTGTAATCTTGGATAATCATCTCTCCTGAAGTATTGATTGTGTTCTTGGTTTGGAGTGAATGAAAATTACTGCGAAAAAAGCATTTATTGAAGTAAAAGGCTCACTTTGTTCTGGCAAATTGGTAAGATTGCTCTTGTTAAACTGGAACAAGCTGTTTGTCATGTGAAATGTAATTATGAAGTCTCGCTTAAGCATGTGCTTAAAATAATTGAGGCAGATGACATGAGGGCTCTATCATTTAAAACTGTGGCTTTACTAAAGTTTGAATTGCTAAAATTCTTAGGTTTTGAAGCTGAGGAACTCAAAAGATGTTCATTTATCTGAGTGATGTGTTGTAAAAGTATTAAATATATATTATACATGTGCTAACTGTTTTTGGAACTGTCTATAGTGTGACAAGGGATGGGAGATACAACTGGTTTAATAAAAAACTTGTATTCGCCAGCATGTCTGATCCAAACTGGCCCCGCTTTTTATTTAAGTATTTTAAACGCTCCAGATAAGCAAGGAACTGCTGATGCCGGTTTGCAAAAAAAGACAAAGTGCTGGAGTAACTCAACAGGTCAGGCAACATCTCTGAAGAACTGGACAGGTGATGTTTTGGGTTGAGGCCCTTCTTCAGACAAAAGCGTCCTGGCCCGAAACGTCACCTATCCATATTCTGCAGAGATGCTGCCTGACCCACTGAGTTAGTGTCTAGTTCGGTCATTCCAGTAGTTTTGTGCGATTTTGTAAAAGTATGAATTTACTTCTGTTTTATTGTACAGTTCGAATCGATATTGGCTCAGGATTGTTTGAGCTTTAAACATGTTTTTGCCAATTTAAACCTCGAGCAATAGACAATAGATGCACGAGTAGGCCATTCGGCCCTTTGAGCCAGCACCACCATTCAATGTGATCATGGCTGATCATCCCCAATCAGTACCCCGTTCCTGCCTTTTCCCCATATCCCCTGACTCCGCTATCTTTATGAGCCCTATCCAGCTCTCTCTTGAAAGCATCCAGCGAACCTGCCTCCACCGCCATCTTCGACAGAGAATTACACACGCTCATAACCCTCTGTGAGAAAAAGTGTTTCCTCGTCTCCGTTCTAAATGGCTTGCCCTTTATTCTTAAACTGTGGTCCCTGGACTCCCTCAACATCGGGAACATGTTTCCTGCCTTCAGCGTGTCCAAATCCTTATCAATCTTATGTTTCAATAAGATTCCCTCTCATCCTTATAAACTCCAGAGTGTACAAGCCCAGCTGCTTCATTCTCTCAGCATATGACAGTCCCGCCATCCTAGGAATTAACCTTGTAAAGCTACGCTGTCTCAATAGCAAGAATGTCCTTCCTCAAATTAGGGGACCAAAACTGCACACAATACTCCAGGTGTGGTCTCACTAGGGCTCTGTACATCTGCAAAAGGACCTCTTTGCTCCTATACGCGACTCCTCTTGTTATATAGGCCCACATGCCATTCGCTTTCTTCATTGCCTGCTGTACCTGCACGCTTACTTTCATAGACTGATGAACAAGGACCCCCAGATCCCGCTGTACTTCCCCTTTTCCCAACTTGACGCCATTTAGATAGTAATCTGCCTTCCTGTTTGTGCTACAAAAGTGGATAACCTCACGTTTCTCTACATTAAACGTAATCTGCCATGCATCCGCCCACTCCCCCAACCTGTCCAAGTCATAGCATCCTCCTCACAGTTCACACTATCTCCCAGCTTTGTGTCATCTGCAAATTTGCTAATGTTACTTTGAATCCCTTCATCCAAATCATTGATGTATATTGTAATTAGCTGCGGTCCCAGCACCGAGCCTTGCGATACCCCACTAATCACTGCCTGCCATTCTGAAAGTGACCCGTTAGTCCCCACTCTGTGTCCTGTCTGCCAACCAAATGTTCTATCCATGTCAGCACTCCACCCCCTATACCAGTGGTTCTCAACCTTGTTTGCCCCATGCACCCCTTTCACCATATGTCAGAATGTCATTCCCCCCCAGCAGCAGGTAACCGGTGCATACTGAAATTTGTGCCGCCCTGGGGAGCTCAAAGGCAAAAAGATCAACATTCTAACCGTTTGAGTTTGCTAATCTGTGGTCCCAATTCCCCCCCCTGAAAACATGAAATCCCCCCCCGGGGGGAATTCCCCTCTGATTGAGAACCCCTGCCCTATACCATGTGCCCTAATTTTGCCCACTAATCTCCGATGTGGGACTTATCAAATGCTTTCTGAAAGTCCAGGTACACTACATCCACTGGCTCTCCCTTGTCCATTTTCCTAGTTACATCTTCAATAAATTCCAGAAGATTAGTCAAGCATGATTTCCCCTTCGTAAATCCATGCTGACTCAGACCGATCATATTACTACTGTCCAAATGTGCGGCTATTTCATCTTTTATAATTGACTCTAGCATCTTCCCCACCACCGATGTCAGGCTAACTGGTCTATAATTCCCTGTTTTCTCTCTCCCGCCTTTCTTAAAAAGTGGAATAACATTAGCTACCCTCCAATCCACAGGAACTGATCCTGAGTCTATAGAACATCAATGCGTCCATAGATCACCAATGTGTCCACGATTTCTAGAGCCACTTCCTTAAGTACCCTAGGATGCAGACCATCAGGCCCTGGGGATTTATCAGCCTTCAGTCCCATCAGTCTACCCAACACCATTTCCTGCCTAATGTGGATTTCCTTCAGTTCCTCCGTCACCCCAGATCCTCTGGCCACTTCTATATCAGGAAGATTGTTTGTGTCCCCCTTTGTGAAAACGGATCCAAAGTACCTGTTCAACTCTTCTGCCATTTCCTTGTTCCCCATAATAAATTCACCTTTTTCGGTCTTCAAGGGTCCAACTTTGGTCTTAACTTTTTTTTTTCTCTTCACATACCTAAAGAAGCTTTTACTATCCTGCATTATATTCTTGGCTAGCTTACCTTCTAACCTCATCTTTTCTCCCCATATTGTCTTTTTAGTTATCTTCTGTTGCTCTTTAAACATTACCCAATATGATGGATGCTACATAAAGACTTTCTTTTAATGGCCAGTCTTTGCCACGTTCCAGACCATCTGACTGTCATGCCCATGAATAAAATGATTTGTGGTGTAGTTTTACTGAAGTATCTTAGTGTTCCGGCACCTTCTTGCTCCCAATCTTATTTTCTCTAGCGACAAATAATCTGTTTGAGAAACTCGGCGGGTTGAATCGTCGGCTATTCATTTTCACCCACAGATGCTACTTGGCCTGCTGAGTTTCTCCAGCAGATTGTTTATTGTTCCAATGTCTGTAATGTCTTGTCTCCTTATTCCCATTGGCTACACGAGGAGATATCACCTAAAATATCTCTTTACTGCATTTTTCAAGATGGCAAAACTGAGGGTTATTCTTTTGTGGAAAGTAAATATATTGACTACTAGATAGTTGCTTGACACTTCAAATAAAAGAACACACAATGGGTGGTTGTACCTCAACTGTACGTGAGGTTACTACAATTCCATATGGTTAATATTTCAATAACTGCAATAGATAAGTGATAAGTACATTATAGAATCATTATTAACTTGACAATGCAGAATACATTAAGGGAAATACAGTATTTTATTATTCATGGGAGGTGGGCTCCATGGCCTATTTGTAATTGTTCCTGAGAAAATAGTGGTGAGCTGCTTGCTTGAACTGTTGCTGTCCTTGATGTGTGGATATTCCCTTAAAACTCTTGGGGAGGGAGTTTCAGGATTTTAAATCTGTGATAGCTTGACGACTAATGTAGATCAGAGGTGAATTCATAATGGGAAGCAAAGAAATGGCAGAACAATTAAACGAGTATTTTGGTTCTGTCTTCAGTAAGGAAGACACAAACAATCTCCCAGAAATCCCTCAGATCTGCATCCCAGAGTACTCGAGGAGGTGGCCCTAGAAATCGTGGATGCATTGGTGATCATTTTCCAATGTTCTCGCGATTGGATCAGTTCCGTGGACTGGAGGGTAGCCAGTGTAACCCCACTTTTTAAGAAAGGAGGGAGAGAGAAAACAAGGAAATTATAGACCAGTTAGCCTTCATAGTGGAGAAGATGAGTCGATTGTTAAAGATGTTATAGCAGAGCATTTGGAAAGCATTGACAGGATCGGTCAGTCAGCATGGATCTATGAAGGGGAATTCATGCTTGACTAATATTCTGAAATTTTTTGAGAAGGTAACAAGTAGAATGGATAAGGGAGAGCAAGTGGATGTGGTGTATCTGGACTTTCAAAAAGCATTTGACAAGGTCCCACGCAAGAGATTAGTGTGCACGTGGTATTTGGGGTAGGGTATTGACATGGCTAAAGAACTGGTTGGCAGACAGGAAGCAAAGAGTAGTAATTAATGGGTCCTTTTCTGAATGGCAGGCAGTGATAAGTGGTGTGCCGCAAGGCTTGGTGCTGGGACCCCAGTTGTTTACAATGTATATATTAACGATTTAAATGAGGGAATTAAATGTGACATCTCCAAGTTTGCGGATGACACAAAGCTGGGTGGCAGTGTGAGCTGCGATGAGGATGCTATGAGGCTGCAGGGTGACTTGGATAGGTTGGATGAGTGGGCAGATGCAGTGTAATGTGGATAAATGTGAAGTTATCCACTTTGGTGGCAAGAACAGGAAGGCAGATTATTATCTGAATTGTGTCAGATTAGGAAAAAGGGGAGATGCAATGAGACCTGGGTGTGCTTGTACATCAGTCACTGAAAGCAAACATGCAGGTACAGCAGGCAGTGAAGAAAGCTAATGGCATGTTGGCTCTCATTGCAAGAGGATTTGAGTTTCGTAGCAAGAGGAGGTCCTACTGCCGATGCACAGGACCCTGGTGAGACCGCAGCTGGAGTATTGTGTGCAATTTTGGTTCTCCTAATTTGAGGAAGGACATTATTGCTATTGAGGGAGTACAGCACAGGTTCCCCAGGTTAATTCCCGGGATGGCAGGACTGACATACGATGAAAGAATGGGTCAACTAGGCTTGTATTCACTGGAATTTAGAAGGACGAGGGGGATCTTATAGAAACATATTAAAATATTAAAGGATTGGACAGGCTAGGTGCAGGAAAAATGTTCCTGAATGTTGGGGGAGTCCAGAACCAGGGGTCAGTTTAAGAATAAGGGGTAGGCCATTTAGTACTGAGAGGAGGAAAAACTTCTTCACCCAGAAAGTTGCAAATCTGGAATTCTCTGCCACAGAAGGCAGTGGAGGCCAATTCACTGGATGTTTTCAAAAATTAGATTTAGCTCTTAGGACTAAAGGAATCAGTGGATATAGGGGAAAAAGCAGGAATGGGGTACTGATTTTGGATAATCAGCCATGATCATATTGAATAGCTTAACAGGCTGAACTCCTACTCCTGCATCTATTTTTCTATGTTTCTCTAGTTTGGCAAGAATATTGATGGCGATGGAATCATAATGTGCTGAAACAGTCATTTGGCCCAACTTGTCCATGCCAATGAAGATGCCCCATCGAAGTTAGTCCCATTTACCCGCATTTGGCTGATATCCCTTTAAACCATTCTTCTCCATGTACCTGTTCAGATACCTTAACTGTTACCTTTGGCAGCTTCTGCCACATTCCCACCTCTTTCTGTGTGGAAAAAAATTGTGCCTGGCATTCCATTAAATCTTGCCCCCTTTCCTCAAATCGCTGTCCTTTAGTGCCTCACTTGAGTGGGAGAGAGGGGGTGGTAAAGGAGGTACACTCATTTTTTCAATCTAACGGAACTGGATCAAAATCTTGGGATATAATGTAATATAACGCTAATTAACTTCCATTGCACTAATACATTTTCTGCCATCGGGCAAACAGGTAATGTGCTGCCAATGCTAGGCATTGATTGTTTAAGTGGGGAATATCAAAGTATTAAACCCCTGTCTCACAGTGCGATTGGCCCACGAGTGACCCCGAGTTTTCACTCGTGATCACGTAGCGGGAACGTCGGAACTCGCACGAGCAACTTATCGACTCGTGGCGCTAACGGCAGGAACCCAGGAAACTTGTTAACTCGTGAAAAATATCAAACATGTTTGATTTTTTCCACGAGTCAAATTAATTGTTCAAGTTAAAAATTGAAACATTTAAACTCGTTGTAATAACGTAGTGGCCCGTGCGTTTACCTTAGTGACTCGTTAGTCTACCGTGGGAACTTTCTTATCTGTTCGTTCGCTCGAGTAAAGACTGAACCAAAGATAGACACAAAATGCTTGAGCTCAGCGGACCAGGCAGCATCTCTGGAGAGAAGGAATGGAGTCGAGACCCTTCTTCAGACTTACCCGAAACGCCACCCATTGTGTTAAACCACTGTACAATATTTAAAAATATTTATAACCTGTATCTATTTATTGGGTGACAAAATAAACGCATCGAAACCTAAAAGCGAGAATGAGAAAATAAATAGGTCCGATATTTGCATGAAATCATCTCCTAGATTTTAGAAATGATGCAAAAGTCCGGCTTTATCATTCAAAACTGCAGCATTTCAAATTATCTAATTTATAAAAATACATTGAGAATCAATGATTCATAATGGAACGACTCCGCTCTTCAGTAGAAACAATTAATTTCCTCTGGGTTTTTTTTAACAGACATTCTCTTTTTAAACCAGAATTAGTTTAGTTGTTTTTGTTTGGAGCTCCTCCGTCGAGAAAATCTCCACTGAACGCACCGGTTCTGATGGAGGAATTAAATAACATATATAGTGGAAATGTCAACATCTTTTTGATCTTGGGGTAGGTGGGGCCTGCAGACTCACTCACCGCTGCCGCAGCGCTCCGGGCACGGACAGCAGAACTGGCCGCCACTTCCGGGGATAGAAGCAGCTTGGGTGCGAGCGGCCGCCGGCACCCGACAGCAGGACCGGCTGCCACTTCAAGCGCCTTCTGCCGACCCGCTCACCTCTGGCAGTGCTCTTCGTCTGAACATCTCTCACCTGCCGCTCGCCGGCTTCGCTCATGTCAACCGCGTGCCGCAAATCCTTAAATTCCCACAGCCAAGTAACCTCAACTGGTCCCGTGAATGCGCTGTCGGAATTTAAAGATTTGCGGGAAGCCGGCCGGCGAGCGGCAGGTGAGAGGTGTTCATACGGAGACACTGCCAGAGGTGAGCGGGGACCAGCAGAAGGGGCTGAAGTGGCAGGGTCCCGGCGGTCACTCGCAGTCATCCGAGCTGCTTCTTTCCTCTGAAGTGGCCGCCAGTTCTGTTATCCGTGCCCGGAGCACTGCGGCAGCCACCCAAGCTAATTCGCTCCCCGGCCACAATAAAATCATATAGCAATTACAGCACGGAAACAGGCCATCTCGGCCCTTTTACTCCGTGCCGAACACTTACTGTCACCTAGTCCCATCTACCTGCACTCAGACTGGAGCGTGATAAGTGGGTTACTGACCCCAATCCCCTCCTTCACAACGCCAGACTCCCCAAACACTGAACTGAGCTCTCCTCCCACCCCGGGAAATAAAGTGCGCATTTTCCCTTTGTAGGTCATATCAATAGATGCGGCCGCGCTGTAACTCAAAGCCACAGGATGGAGATGTCTTCTTTAACATTGTTGCATTATTAAAACATACCTTCATTCATGGTTGGCTCGAGTAACAGGAGAGGAACTTGGTAACTCGGGAGAGGAACTTGGAACATCGCAGAAATGACATACCCGTGACATACTCGCAGTAATGACATACTCGGTTAAACACTTGATCATAAACTTGAAGTCTTGTACACAACCACGAGTCTTTCACTCGGGGTACCTCTTGGGTCAACTTGCACCGTGAGACAGGGCCATTACTACCTAATTTCTTCCATGTGCAGTAGTGGACCTTATTTTCTATGAAAGTATGTTGCAAATAATAATTTGAGAAGCTATTACTATCACTGCTTCATGGTTCCTATTTTTACATTAGATTGGCAGTTATAGAAGGGAAGATTTATTTATGGAATGGGTATTTTATAGTAAGAAAAACAATTTATGTTCCAGGAAACAATCCAAGAAACACATTTACTTTGAAATCACAATGGAAAATCGCTAACTTTTGATTCCAGTTTTATTGTGTTCGTGTATCTTCCTTCCCACATCGTCTAAAGAAGTGCTAAATGATTACAAAATGAACGCTGACTATTGTTTTATATTTGTACAGATTTTTTTAAACCTATTAGAAAAGTCTAAATGTTTAAATAAAATTGATGATTGTCAGGAGCTAATTCTTCAAAGTTGCGATGTAAATTGCAAACGGCAATAAATATCTTGCTAGATAGATATTAAAAAAATAGTCAACTCGTGAACAAATCGTGTTTGTACAATTGAGGAAATTAAGTTCTACGTTTCAAAATATTTAGTTTGTTGCAATGCTTGAAACCCAATTAATGCCTTATGGGCCTGTCCCACTTGGGCGATTTTTTTGGGGGCGACCACATATGACTGCCGCAAAGTTTTCAACATGTTGCGAAATTTTCAACGACAGTGGCGACTATTTTTGCTGTCGTAGGTTGGCGCCAGGTGTTGTAGGTGAATTACATTAAAACTAGTCCCTGGCAGTCACCTAAAGAGACGTCTAAGTGGGAGAGGATCATTATTAAGCTGCCCTTATTGCACGTCACTGTAACTGGCTGCCAGTGCATAAGATGTAGAGTGGAAACGTCTTCAAATTGGCTGCTATAAGCTTGCCTATTATTGGCACAGATGATTTGTGAGCTATGTGTACTTGAGTCCTGCATGGAAAGTGTTCTGGCTTAATCAGTGAGCTTCTAGATATTTTAGCTATATGTGATGGTACTCGCAGCTTTATAATCTTTGCCAGGTGTAGACTGGTACAATGCTTTCTTGCGTTAAATCCAGGTGCAATACTGTTGATTTGAGCAATCCACTAACAAACGAGCTTTGATTATTTTTTTTCAAGCCTCTCTGCGCTTCATCTCGTCTAGTGGCAGTATGCCTCAAATGTGCTCAAGTTAACAATGCATATGTTAACTATGTGGTAATCTCTAGTTGGAGCCATGAAAAGGTGATCATGCAGAATCGACAAGGTCATTGGAACTATGTAGAAAGTACAAGTTGTCAGTAGAGCAGATGCACTTCAATATTTATATTCAACTCTATCCTTCCCCCATGCCTTTTGCCATCCTTTGAGTATGATGTAAAATCAATTACTGGGGTTCTAGATAGAGTGGCTGTGGAGAGTATGTATCCAGTAGTAGGTCAGTTTATGATCAGAGGGGGACGGTCCAAATAAAAGGGCATTTATTTTTAGAATGGATATGAGGAATCTATTTTGCCAGACGGTCGGTGAATCTAGAATTCATTGCCACTGAAGGCGGTGGAGGCCAAGTCATTGGGTATTTTTAAAGCAGAGATCAATAGGTGCTTGATTAGTAACGGTGTCGAGGGTTATGGGGAGAAGGCAAGAGAATGGGGTTGAGAGAGAAAAATAGATCGACCATGAGCGAATGGCAGAGCAGCCTCAATGGGCTGAATGGCCAAATTCTGCTTCTATGTCTCATGGTTCTAATCTTGTACTATTTTTATAGGCGTGTGTCCCTACCAGAGCAGTATCAAGATTAAGAGGTTGTGTTAAACATGTTAAAATGTTTTTGAGTCTGTTGCTTTTAATTGTATGACTGACCAGGCCAGTGAAATTCCTCATATGTTACAAAAACATACTTGGCGAATAAATTCTGATTCTGATATTCTTAAAAGTAATAGAACTGTTTCATTTAAGACTGATGGAAGTTTTGATTTTGTGTTCTGAATTTTTTTAGGATGTAACTAGGTAAATGAACAAGGGGGAGCCAGTGGATGTAGTGTACCTGGACTTTCAGAAAGCATTTGATAAGGTCCCACATCTATACTATTACTAAAACTTGACCACTTACAGTCTGCGTTGTTTTAACATTTGCGCAAAAACGGTACCTATATCGCTAGGATTTTTCACCACCTTACTCACAGTTCTCTGCTCCAAGCGCACCAAGTTTTGTACTGATCGGTGGAATATTAGAAAAGTTATAAAGGTTTAAAAAAATCGTGAGATCAGCAGATTGGTCTTCTCATTGTAAGTCACCGTGAAGGTAACACCCCTTCCGGGGGCGAGGAGAATAAAGCCCCAGAGGCCGGGCATGAGTCAGTCAGCCTCGAAGCCGTGAGTGAGAGTTGAGTCCAGAACTGAGTCCACCGGCCGTGAATGACTGAACTGTGAGTCCACAAGGCATGCTGAGTCTGGAAGTTGCGCTGGAGTCCGGAAGTTGCTCTGGAGTCCGGAAGTCGCATTTGAAGTCGCAACCTTCACGTGGTCCGCCCTGTTTCGACGAATGTAATCAAGAAGAAGACGACCACTCACGGCTGGTCATCTTCTATGTGGAACCTTCAACTGTGAAGGTTGAAGGTCCCACATAGGAGATTAGTGGGCAAAATTAGGGCACATGGTATTGGGGGTAGAGTGCTGACATGGATAGAAAATTGGTTGGCAGACAGAAAACAAAGAGTACGGATTAACGAGTCCCTTTCAGAATGGCAGGCAGTGACTAGTGGGGTACCGCAAGGCTCTGTGCAGGGACTGCAGCTATTTACAATATACATCAATGATTTAGATGAGGGAATTCAAAGTAACATTAGCAAATTTGCAGCTGACACAAAGCTGGGTGGCAGTGTGAACTGTGAGGAGGATGCTATGAGAATGCAGTGTGACTTGGACAGGTTGGGTGAGTGGACAGATGCATGGCAGATGCAGTTTAATGTGGATAAATGTGAGGTTATCCACTTTAGTAGCAAAAACAGGAAGGCAGATTACTATCTAAATGGTGTCAAGTTGGGAAAAGGGGAAGTGCAACAGGATCTGGGGTCCTTGTTCATCAGTCAATGAAAGTATTCATGCAGGTACTACTGGCAGTGAAAAAAGCGAATGGCCTTCATAACAAGAGGAGTTAAGTATAGGAGCAAAGAGATCCTTCTGCAGTTGTATAGGGCCCTAGTGAGACCACACCTGGAGTGTAGTGTGCAGTTTTGGTCCACTAATTTGAGGAAGTACATTCTTGCTATTGAGGGAGTGCAGCATAGGTTTACAAGGCTAATTCCCGGGATGGCGGGACTATCATATGCTGAGAGAATGGAGTGGCTGGGCTTGTATAGTCTGAAGTTTAGAAGGATGAGACGGGATCTTATTGAAACATGTAAGATTATTAAGGGTTTGGACACGCTAGAGGCAGGAAACATGTTCCTGATATTGGGGGAGTCCAGAACCATTGGCTACAGTTTAAAAGTAAGGGGTAAGCCATTTAGAACGGAGACGATGAAACACTTTTTCTCACAGCGAATTTTGAGTCTGTGGAATTCTCTGCCTCAGACGGCGGTGGAGGCAGGATCTCTGGATACTTTCAAGAGAGAGCTAGATAGGGCTTTTAAAGATAGTGGAGTCAGGGGATATGGGGATAAGGCAGGAATGGGTTACTGATTGGGGATGATCAGCCATGATCACATTGAATGGAGGTGCTGGCTCAAAGGGCCGAACGGCCTACTCCAGTGCCTATTGTCTAATTGCAACCACGTTGACATCTTGCAGTTGATGGCTAGTTCTGTAGAAAATTTCACGTGATCAAGCCACATCAGCAAAGTAAATGATTTACTTTTCAAGTACTGTACTTGTTCTATCAGTATTTACTGTTAGTTAGTGAAGGTATTTTACTTAGCAGGTATATGTACCAATGTGATGTGCACAGCTTTCACTCTGACAGTAAATAGACATCACACACCTTTTGCGTTCTCATTCTATTGTTTTTCTTCGTCAATCAGTGTGCGGTCAATGAAACGATGTTGGGTGCAGGATTGGGAGAAGGACAATAAATTGCTTTGAGATGGCCCCTTTTGGAATAAATAAGTGAGGGTTAAGCTTAATTTTATGCCTGCATTTGCAGCCCACCCCTTTGGGAGTCACAAAAAGGAATCAGAAGCCCATGTATGCTTACTCCCAGAGGAAGAATCTCGACCTACAACGTCAACTGTTCATTTCTATCCACAGATGCTGTCTGACATCACTTGGGACTTTGAGCTTTCATTTTGTACTAATGTTGGATTTTTATTAATTGAACTTTCTTTTGTTGTTTTTTGTGAGCACTGTGTTTACAGACCTGTTATGCTGTTGCAAGTAAGAATTTGATTGTTCTGTTTTGCTATATATGACAGTTTAACACTCTTGTCTTTTAAGTTCCTTCTACACTTTTTTATGCTGTGGAGCAATTCTAAAATTCTAACTTTAACCTATTGTAAGAAAATAATTGCCTTTTAATCTTTAATTGTGTAAAATAACCATATTAAGAAGTATCAAATAAATTCATGGCACTGAAGAACAACAGTTGGGCCCATCTCCAAACTGTCATGGAATTTGGGTCTTCCAAGTGTAATTTAAGCGTGCTTCAGTACAATTGATTTTGTTTCTGTATTTGCCACACTCTTGCCAGAATTACTGCCTTAGAGTGTGCGAGACCCGGGTTCGATCCTGACTATAGGTGCTGTCTGTATGGAGTTTTACGTTCTCCCTGTGACCTCTGTGGGTTTTCTCCAGTTTCCTCCCATATTCCAAAGATGTACAGGTTTGTAGGTTAATTGGCTTCTGTGTGTGGGACAGTGTTAGTGTGTGCGGATCGCTGGTCGGCGCGGACCCGGTCGGTCGTAGGGCCTCTTTCCGCGCTGTATCTCTAAACTAAAGTAAACTGTTCCAACGTAGACACAAAATACTGGAGTAACTCAGCGGGACAGGCCACATCTCTGGAGAGAAGGAATGGGTGACATTTCGGGTCGAGACGTCATCAGTCTGAAGAAGGGTCTCGATCAGAAACGTCACCCATTCCTTCTCCAGAGATACTGCCTGTCCTGCTGAGTTACTCTAGCATTTTGTGTCTACCTTCGATTTAAACCAGCATCTGCAGTTCTTTCCTACACAAACTGTTCCAATGCATGAATAGAGAATGGGACCAAAAAAGAGAGGTGGCAGAGAAGGAATGAGTATTGTTCCTAGCAATTGTTTAGATTGGAGATACAGCGCAGAAACAGGCCCTTCGGCCCATCGAGTCAGCACTGACCAGCGATCCCCATACACTAGCATTATCCTGCACACCAAGGATAATTTACAATTTTTAACCAATGCCAAATTAACCTGCAAACCTGTACATCTTTGAAATGTGGGAGGAAACCGGAGCACCCGGGAAAACCCACGTGGTCACGGGGAGAACGTACACATTCCGCACAGGCAGCACCCATAGTCAGGATCAAACCTGGGCCTCTGGTGCTGTAAGGCAACAACTCTACCACTGCGCCACCGTAACACCCCGCGGAGAGGTTCATGGAGGAAATATTGGCCAGGTTCAGTAGTGGCTTCTTATCTTGAATTTGGCACAAATGGGGATCTGATTGTCCTTCAATTATTCTTTGTTCTGTCAGTGAAAGTGTTGAAGAATTAGCTGCTTGGCCATGGAACACGCATGAACCCTCTTGAGTCTTTCTTCAATCTTGGTCGTCTGGATGGGTCTGTGTGATATCTGAACTAGCATATCATTTCATGTTATAATTTGTATGCCACAAATATATAGGAAACGGACCATTCTCAAGCATTTTTTTGTGCTCATTATTTCTTAACCCATTTTATTCTCCCCTTCCAGAAACCTACACATTCTACATTCACCTGCTCACTATGGGCACCTACCAATCCTCAATTATTTTGGATGTTGGAAGAAGCCAGGCATCTAGAGAAAACCTGGAGTTACTAAGAAAATGTATAAACTTTACACATGTAATATAGAAACATAGAAAATAGGTGCAGGTGTCGGCCATTCGAGCCGTACCGCCATTCAATATGATCATGGCTGATCATCCAACTCAGTATCCAGTACCTGCCTTCTCTCCATACCCCCTGATCCCCTTAGCCACAAGGGCCACATCTAACTCCCTCTTAAATATAAATATGAACTGGCCTCAACTACCTTCTGTGGCAGAGAATTCCAGAGACTCACCACTCTCTGTGTGAAAAAATGTTTTTCTCATCTCGGTCCTAAAAGATTTCCCCCTTATCCTTAAACTGTGACCCCTTGTTCTGGATTTCCCCAACATCGGGAACAATCTTCCTGCATCTAACCTGTCCAAACCCTTAAGAATTTTGTACGTTTCTATAAGATCCTCCCTCAATCTTCTAAATTCTAACGAGTACAAGCCGAGTCTATCCAGTCTTTCTTCATATGCAAGTCCTGACATCATAGGAATCAGTCTGGTGAACCTTCTCTGTACTCCCTCTATGGCAAGAATGTCTCTCCTCAGATTTGGAGACCAAAACTGTGCGCAATACTCCAGGTGTGGTCTCACCAAGACCCTGTACAACTGCAGTAGAACCTCCCTGCTCCTATACTCAAATCCTTTTGCTATGAATGCTAGCATACCATTCGCTTTCTTCACTGCCTGCTGCACCTGCATGCCTACTTTCAATGACTGGTGTACCATGACACCCAGGTCTCGTTGCATCTCCCCCTTTTCCTAATCGCCACCCATTCAGATAATAGTCTACTTTCCTGGTTTTGCCACCAAAGTGGATAACCTCACATTTATCCACATTATACTGCATCTGCCATGCATTTGCCCACTCATCCAGCCTATCCAAGTCACCTTGCAGCCTCCTAGCATCCTCCTCACAGCTAACACTGCCCCCCAGCTTTGTGTCATCCGCAAACTTGGAGATGTTGCATTCAATTCCCTCGTGCAAATCATTAATATATATTGTAAATAGCTGGGGTCCCAGCACTGAGCCTTGCGGTACCCCACTAGTCACTGCCTACCATTCTGACCTGGCCTATGTGAGGTTCTAATGTAAATATAAACCAACAGTTGAAGGATCCAAGCTCGGGGCATAAAATACAAGGTGTTTACTCTAATAAAAAATAATATTAATTTTGAGCGTGACAAAATTTGAACTACCAAGTAATATAAGTCCATTTTATTGATGAATTTGGTGGCTACTTGAAGATAAGGGTTTGATACTGCTGTTTCAGATAGCCAACAGAGGCTATTTGAGATGTCAGATATTTGCATCCTGTGAGGTAAATTACCAGCTGCTGATTGAATATTGCAATTCCTCTAAGAATTCACAGCAAGATGTAACTAAGGAAACGGAAAGAATTGTATCTTGCAGTGTTAACAATACAACCAGTCCTGAACAACATGGACAAAACAAAAGCTAATGATCAAAATATTATCCTTGGAAATGCCTTGTGTATTGTATTATAATGAAGAGAATGGGGAATTGGTTAAGCATTGCTGCTAAGATCAGTTTTAACAGAATGCATTTTCCGTAGTTGAGTAATCCAGGAAAACTGCAGAGTCCTAAAGGAATGCTTGAAGACCAGTCTTCCATTGGTGTGACTTTATATAAAAAGCCTGGGTAGCAGCACTGAGGTTCCAAGATTATAATCAGTAGTTTTTTCTCCCCCTTCATCTAATTATTAGAATTAACAGCTCTTCACAAAGTCAAAGTCAAATTTATTCGTCACATGCACCCGAAGGTGCAGTGAAAGCCAGCAGCGGTACACTTAAAAAAAGTACACACAATACACAATAGAATTTAACACAAACATCCACTACATCATTCTTCACTGTGATGGAAGGCAACAAAGTTCAGTCAGTCCTCCTCCTTTGTTCATCTGTGATTGGGGCCATGAACCCTCCGTTGTCGCCACTACGGCCTGATGTACAGGCCCTCTCGTCGGGATGATCTAAACTCCGACGTCGGGGCAGTCGAACACACTCCGCAGCTTGGGGGGAGCGCCCGAATCGGCACTTTCCTACCGGAGACCGCAGGCTTCGGGATGTTATAGGCCGCAGGCCAGCGGTTGGAGCTTTTCTCCAGCGATCCCCGGCAAGGGATCCCAGACTCTGGATGGTAAATCCACGCCACACCAGCGGCTAGAAGCTACGCAGACCACAGCCCCATGATGCCAAAGTCATCATGCCAGCGATCGGAGCACTCCTTTCCCAGAGATGTCAAGTGTCCCGGATTCGCCGTATTTTTGTCCCGGCGAAATAACCTTTTTACGGTGTTCCGGCAGCCAAACAGCTGTTCCGGAACACCGCCGCGCCGGTGTTCCTCCCGTGGTGAATGCCGGCGCCATGTGCCCCCGGTTTGCCAGCCGGCAGCTCGCAGCCACGCCCGGCCCAGAGCCCGGGCGGCGCCGGCCCGCGCGAACAGCGGCACTTTCTTGCCGCCAGCCGGCCGCTCGCGGCAGCCCAATCACTGGGCCTCAACCCCCACCCCCACCCAGTGCGCAGGCGCAGCCCGCCGGCAACCTTGCAAGTGCGCATGTGCCGCACCCGCCGCCGGCAGCCCGCTGATCTGCACCAGTGCGCAGGCGCATAGCCGCCGGCAACAACCCCAAGTGAGTATGTTACGGAGAGAAATGCATTTAACCCCATTTGTTACGGACAAATTCGGTTGAATGTTACTGTGAACTAAATTTAGGGTTGGCATCTCTGCTTTCCTGCAACCCCCGGCAAGGGTTCACTCCTGCTCTGCGATGGAAAAGTCCACTCTGCGCCCGCTGCTGAAGCTCTGGGCCCAACTCTGGGGAAGGTCGCTCCAATCAAAGCTGTTAGGCCGCGAGAAGGAAGGTGGAGAAGCAACATGGAAAAAGTAGCCTCTCTGAGGGTGACTGAAGAACGGTTTCCCCCTTTTCCCCCATATCGCCATATATGCACCATATCATTTTGTGGTTAAGCAGCAATGATAAACCCACCATTCAGGAAATCCTCAAAAGGTAGAATATCATAATGGTCTTTGACTACATCAGTGCCTTTAATAGGTTTTGTACTTCATGCATTGGTGAACAGTAATTGGAGGAAATTATGGCCAAAGCATGTTCACAACTCTAGGTTTATGAACCTGAAAAATCTCCCAGGACGACTTTGTCAGGTTGGCATTGAGGCTGGATTGGGTGAAGTAGCCAAGGTTGATATGAAAGATCCATAGTAGTTTTATGATGTGTAACCAGACACAGCTCCAACACCCTTTAAATTTGTCGACAATACCACTGTTATGGACAAATGACTGGTAAAATGAGTCAGGATACAGGAGGGAGATCAATAACCTGAATAGTGGCAGAACAACAATCCTGCTCTCAACGTTAGCAAGGCCAAAGAGCTCATTATTGGCTTCAGGAAGGGAAAGTCAAGAGTCCATGAACCTGTCTTCGTTGACAGGATAGCAGTAGATAGTCAACCAGCTTCATGTCGTTGACTACTTTATCAAACTGCAACAGGTTTGAACTTTGAATGGCGGAGAGTTGGTACATCATAGCCTGGTTTGATAACTGATAAGGGAAAACCCAGACTGATAATCTAATGATAAAATGGAATGAGAGATAACCAACATGGTATCCTCAAGGCTGTTTAACTGGAAATCTACCAGCTTGACTTTCTGGATCCCATTTTGGCATGAACGATTGAGCATGTGTCTGTTATTCCTCGAGTATACAAATTATTAATGCAATTATTAATTCATCTGAAAAAGATCCCATCCTTGAACATTGTGTATCCATTTCCTCCACAATGCTGCCTGAGCTGCTGAGTTCCACCTGCACTTTGTGGATCGCTTGTTATTAATGCACTCAGTGGTTGAGCTTTAATTTGCACCCACCCCCCATCTTTGGGCATTCAGTTTGCATTCCTATTCCCAAAATCAAAACAGTCAACATTTGATTCTTCCTTCATCGTACTCTCATTGCAATAAAATTTGTTTACTGCCAGTTGCATTTTTTATGGGTCAATTGCTGGCTGAATCTTTCAGGCACTAGCATCCAAAATGCTCTGTTAAATTTGTGTCAGAGGTGGTTATTAAACTTATTTTCTTTTCATCCTCTTCCCCTCTTTCTCTCTCCCATTCCCTCATTTTCTTGAGATGCAGACACGGTGGGCTAAATAGCCTACCAAACTGGCCCATGGAGCAATCCCATTAATCAATTATTTCCTCAGCCTATTCTCTCACCGCCTATGTAGATATGGGATAGTTTACAATAGCCAATTAATCTGCATGTCTTGGGAAATGGGAGCGGAAACTGGAGCTTCTGGGAAAAACATGTATAGTCACGGGGAGGTCATGTGCAATCCATACAGATTGCACCAGAAGTATGAACGAGCCTGGGTCTCTGGAGCTGTGAGGGAGTTCTCCAAATGCACTGGCCAGGTCTCCCATCTGTTAATCCTCATATTACCTTCCATTATTGTTGACTTGAAACTGCTCTGGCCTTACTACGTGCCTTTAGGTACGAATCCCCTGCTGCCCACCCTCGGGTCTTTGCAGAGTTTGGGATGCTGCATTTTTGTTTATCCTCTGCAGCAGAGGAGAATAGCTTTTTTTTTTGAAACAGGAAGTTGGCTCAACAGGAAATGTGCCACATGTGCAGGATTATTAATAATGTGTATTTTCTATAGAGAAAAAAAGCATAAAAGCGTGGGGTGCGCCTTTCTTGTAAAAACGGTTGTTTTGCAGAACCAAACCAAAACAAAAAAAACCCAACAAACCAGAATGAATCTTGTAAGTTTACTACTTGTGACTAGTGATTAAAATATATTTTGCTCTGAGCATCAACAAACTGCTGAAATAGTCATGTGCATTCCTAATGAGGGATGGTTTCAGTATCATTGAACTTTTGAGATAAATTGGTGATGGTACTCCGTAATAATACCAGCCTTGTTTTACTGAAGGCGATAGCTATAGCAGTCTGCTCAGTAGGATTCATTTATTTTAGTTAAATGCACTGGCCTAAATTATTTGTCTGTAAACTGTCTTATGCTCTGTTGGGTTATTTGTCCTTGCACTACAACCTTATTGGTATGTTTCTCCGAGGGCCTCTAGTGTCAGAAAACTAAGATTACAGCTCCAACGTATGCCAAGCATATTTTTGCAAATCTAAATGTCTGCTCATCAATGTGTGGAAGTTGTGGGGGAATCATTATTTTTTGTCAGGGACTGGAGGCAATGCAGTTATATTTAACTTGCCTTGTTTTGTAAGTATTGTTGAATCGTTCTTTATGATAACTCCATTTTTATTCTTGTTGAGATTTCATTTTGGACCAAACATTCGATATCTTGGATCGTGTCTTTTGGCAATTGAAGCCATATTAATCCATCAGAGAGATGTGGTTGATTGTGTCCCACCGTGTACATTTTTAAGGGGAGGGTTCAAAAAGTACAGGGCAAAATGCACTACAGTTGTTTGAGAATAATAGACTAACGGTGCTTTATCTGCCAAAACAGAAAAACGAATTTTGTTTAACTTAATTGTATTTGCTTATTTTTCCCCAGTCCGTGACAACGAAAACAAGGAACACTCAGAGGGTAACGAATGGATGACCGTCCCAGAAGGAGCGCACGTTTAGAGTAAAGCTCAAGTGACGTGTAGCCAGCTGGAAGCATGGAATGGCTCAGAAAGAAGGAATAGGCGGGACTGTAGTAAGTAGTACGAATTACTGTTTCAAAAATGAAAAAAATGCTTATTTTTGGCCAAAAAAAAAGTAAAATGAACAATGAATTTTGTCTAGAGGTATTTGAATTTGTTCCATGGAAAGATAAATATTTTTCATTTAAATCTGTTTAAAAGTAAAGAAAACAAAGATGGCATTCAAATTGCATTTTGTATTGTTGGAACGGTATGACTTAACTAGTCTCAAAACAGACTCTCATCCACACAACATTCCACAATTTCAAGATTTTAATGTTTCAAACGTTAGCATTTCCATTTCTTTTATTCACATACAATGACTCAATCCCAGTTGCTTTCTGAAGCAATGATTATAATATTTTTTATTTCCTGGTTTACTGTTTGTGTCAGCCTGGTTCTTCATTCTGCTTAATGAAGCACCTTTGCATCTGACTTCTGTTAGGGATTATTCTGGAATTATAATATGTGGTTATCGCAGGCATCAATTCAAACATTAACCAATCTTCAGAAAACTTGTTCTAATGTTCTTGTTTGCTTTAGTGCCTGCTTTGTCTGCATAATTTTATAACTCTTGCCTAATCCAGAATCTCATAATCGGTTTAAAAGTAGCATCAAAGCATTTTGTCTACCATCAAAGTAGAATAATTCCATTGCTGATCACACATTTTTTATTTTATCAGTGTACATGTTTAATAACTGACCTGCAGTTATTTTGGGCATTGTAAAGGAGTTAAAATATTGTATCTTGCAGACGTGATGGTTTGTTTTACCATTACATTTAAAGCCTGATCACAGTGCCCTCTATTGTTGCTTCAGATACTGGTTGAAGATTTCATTGAAATATGTATTTAAGCATTTCAGAATTTTTCCATTTCTTTTGGTATTTACATTAACTATGAGTTAAAGGTTTATGGTAAAAGGTAATTTACAGTCTGCAAATGTTATAGTTATGAATATTATTTTTGATATCTTACATGTCATGGATCAGAATTTTTGGTTTTGTAATCCATGATAATTCCTTATCATTGCCAAACATATATTTGGTAAAATTGCGAATCGTTTATAACATTGATTAAAAATCTTTTTTCTCTTTGTAAAATTTGATCATCGGAAATTAATTTAACGGAGTCATGTTTGAATACTTTGCAGATTGTGAAACCAATTCCAGTGAAAGCAGATGGGGCAGAGTTTGGAAAACAAGTAGCTGAAGGTCAAATAAATGCAAATGCCTCTCCACAAATGCAACGAGGAAGGCGCAGTCCTTCACCTGGTAGTTCATCTTCATCGGCCACATCATCGTCATCATCTTCAAAAAATGGTGCAAAGTCCGAATCTCCTGGTGCAAGAAGGAAAAGAATATCACCAATTCCTGTAAGTGCATGAAGTAAGAATTTCTATCCTTAACCAGCCACAAAGGAAGAATATTTAAACGTACAAGAATTTAAAACATTAAATTGCAAGGTAAATACAATAAAAAGCATAATGATATCTAAATTAGCCTTTTTGTTTGACATCTTCACATTAGTAATGCTTGAGCTAACCATCTTGGGACTCGAAGTGGCCAAATACAAATGAATACATCTTCACCACTGAAGACTGATGTTTAAAATAAGTCTTATTCCTAGTACTGAGTATTAAACTAGTCTGCCAGTTGATTTGGATTTTTTTTTAATGTTGAGGATATCCTGGATGTATTAAATTTCATAGATTTTCTTTTCCGGTGATTGAATGGATCTGCTTGGTGGATTAGAACTGCCATTTTCCATAGACAACATGGTAAAATGAAAAACAAATTTAAACATGCACTGATGGTGCGTGAAATGTTGTTAATTTGACAATCAAGGTGAAAATGTACGTTTCCTTGGGCTGTTGTTTTGTATTTTCATAGAAATGTTTCAATTCACACTGTTAATGTTGCTTTTGAAACCAAATTTGATGTTCTATATAGAGTACACAATGGAAGAAATATACTTGGTCTAATGTAGGCCATGATATGTCTAAGTGGTTTTTATAATGATTATTTAAGATTCAAATTCTGGATATATGATGTTGCCTTACACTATTATGTACACACCCAGGCATGGGCCATGATATTAGCATCAGGGTAGGCAGGGGCTTTTAAAAAATCTTGAAAATCGCGCATGAGCAAGATTATTCTCTCCCCCGCGCGACTGTCAGTCAGCTTAAAAAAAATCGTGGATGGATGGATGGAAACCGTGCATGCGCAGATTGAGCTTTCCCCCGCTAGCTTTTCAGTCGGCTTTAAAAAACATTCTTGAAACACAGCGCATGCGCATATTGGTTCTCTCGACTTTTATTCAAGTAATATGTTACAATAGGGTCCTATACTCATAATAAAGTATTTTAAAAAAAATATAGCTCTAAGAATAGATGCACTTACCATAATATTTGTCCCCAAAAATCCATTCTTCTCACTTTGTTTCCTGTTGTACCTAGCGTTTAATTTTTAATTATTTTTGTTCCTTTGCACGTTGAGTTTTTTAAATTCCAAAACGTTGGTCTGCCATTTTCATTTATTTTGGTCTTTCCTCATTATTTGCTTCGAGAAACTATTCAGGTAAACTATCCATCTTTGAAAAACCCACAAGAAACTTGCGCATGCGCAGTAGGCTGGTGCGCATGCGCAGTAGTCTGGTGGCGTGCGAAGCGCGAGCAACATGCTGCAGTCCACGGTGTAAAGAGGAATTTCAGCTGCCTTTACGGACTGTTCCCACTGATGGCTTGACGGCATCGTTCGACGGGCACGTGAAGTGGCATTATACTTCCTACGTTTTTTTTTTAAATGTTCTGCGGATGATAGGCACGGAGATTACGCCTCCTCCCTAGAACCGATCTCTATTTTATGACCATTTTATATATGTTTTATATATATTATGTATATATATTTTATATATATATATATATATAATATATATATGTCTTTATATTTATATATATAGATATTCGATACTATATATATATAATAAAAGACCATTTTATAATTTTAGTCCAGGGTAGGCGCTGCCTACCTTGCCTACCCTGACGGCCACGTGATGACACACACCAGCTATGTACTAGTACTTTGGTTGTTAATTATGTTCCATGATGCAATTGGGTGGGTGGGCTAGGGGGGAGGCCTACAAACATAATTGAAATGCAAGACTTCATGTGTTTAAATTGTAAGATGCACTGGAACCAGAACAACAAAAACTTTCTGGTAGTGGGGGGGGGGATTGGCGTGGGGGGTAGGGGGCAGAGGTCGGGGGGCCGGGTTTTTTTTTCCCTTTCCTTTTTTCTGTCCCTTTTAATGAGATCATTGTTGACCTAATTAGAACTCTGCATTTCCATCTATCCCCACTAACCCTATCGCCTGCTTGTTGACCTGAATTAATCCATCCTGGCCTTGAAGAATATTTAAAGATTCTGTTTCTGCTTCCCTTTTGAGGAATGGAATTGCAAAGACACAACGCCTTTAGAATGTATTTAGGCTCCTCTGCCTTGAATGGATAACCCATTATTTTTGACCATGTTATATGAGACATAAGAGACTGTAAATACTGGGATCTGGTGCAAAAGGCAGGTTGCATATAGCTTTTTTAGGGCTTCAGATGGATGCTGCATTGCCCTTTGTGTTCCTCGAGTAGCTTATTTTGTACCCTGGTTATAGGTTCACCCACAAAAGGAAAAGTCATACTGCAGAGAAATAGGCTCTTCTGCACAGTGTGTCCTTGCCATTGATCAAGTACCCATCTTTACTAATCCCATTCACCAGCCCATGGTCAGTTGACGTGCGCCTGGTGATAAGTTGCTCATCTAATACTTCACATCGTTGAAGTATCTGCCTTCCCCCTCTGGAGTGTATTCCAGATTCCAAAACCACTTTGGGTAAAGAAAGTTTATTCTCGAAGCGTAAATGTCGACTGTAAGCATACTTGGACAGGCATACCAAACAATATTTAATAATTAAGGAAAAAATAAGAGAACTAGTTATTTAGAGGATTTTAATATCTTAACTACAGTTCAGAAATAAACAATGAACTGTGTTGTAAAAAGTACCACTAAAGATGGGTTGTTGCTTTCACATTTTGCAGAGCTATCTATGTTTGCTTCAACTAGCTGCATGAATATCAACCATATTAATGTCATGAGTCACTTTGGCTGAAAGAAAATCAGAATCTTCACTCTTATTGCTATGTAGTTTAGCCAACCTCCATTCATAAGCGTTGTTAGTATTTTGCTACAGCACCATGTGGAGAAGAAGAAAGCTTATAGTTGCTGGATTCTGAAGTAAAAATGAAAATGTGGAGATACATTAAATGAAAGGTCATCGACCTGAAATATTAATTCTACTTTTTCACAAATGCTGCCTATCTAAACTGCCACTAGCGCTTTCTGTTTTTTTTAATTGCACAAGCTGAAGATCCAAGCTCTGTTTCTTAAAGAACAACGTAAAGAGTTCAAATTTGTGCAATACTCATGTGTATTTTGGTATGAGAAAAGCAATTCTTTCCCAGTACTCTCCGTGTCCTGCTTAAACTTGAATTACTGGAGATCGGAAATGGCATGGTAGGAGAATGATAGAGAAAAAGAAAGACCACTTGTGACATAGCAGACTGAAACATTTTCAAGATTTTAAAGAATTTACCTGTAAATAGTGCTATTGGAAAAATAGGAAAAATAAAGGTAAAATTCACAATCAACTTGAATAATTGCGTCTGATAGAAACAATCTGATTTTCCTGCCAGGCGGAGTCTCATATCTTCCAGATGTAGTGTTTCAAACATAGTTGAAATCCACATATTTAATGTTGGTATAGGGGCATTTTTCCAGAATTTTAAGATTAGCTTTTTTCCTATTATTAAGCCGTAATCAAATAGATTCTTTGGTACTCATTTAGTTCCGAGCTACCTCAGTCATTCGAAATAATCATTCTGGCTTTGGCGTCATTTCTATTTTCAACAGTTTTTTTGAAGATTTCAAAGATTTCAGTCCAAAACCTTTGATTTTTGTATAAAAGATGATTGAGTGCGCTGGTAGTTGCTTCTTGAGATGGCAATTTATCACAATATTGGTGAGACGTTGGGGGAAAAAATTATTTAATTTAGTTTTTGAGTAGTATAATCTGTGTAAGATTTTAAATTGTATTAAAGTGTGTCTTACGTTAATTGAGCATTTATGCAGGTTTAATAAGTACTCTTTCCACCTTTCATTGGAACTTTTTATGCTTAATTTGTTTTCCCACTCTCCTGATACCTTCCGTTGTTGGTATTACTGCATTTAATATAATATATAAATATGAAATCAGATCGTTTCTATCAGACGTGGTCTGCATTTATAGAATTGCTACAAAGATAGGGTGCAAGAGTACCTCGGGCCTTAGTAAAGGGGGATGAAAAACTATCGAGTTGGTAAATTCCTTTTGCGTGATATATAATATAGTAACTGGCTTTTCCTCTATTTTCTTTTTCTTTTCTAAGGTCTATCTCTTAATCCCCTTTCTCTAACTCTTTGACCAAGGGTTTTTTCCTTCTCCCCTTTGGCACGCTCTTTCACTTTCACAACTCTTTTCACCTACTTCACTCTCTCTGTTTCTATTCTTTTTCTTTAAAAGCCATAAAATTATGGGGTACAATGATTGTAACAATATATACTGGGTGATGTACGCTGATGTATTTACCCTCTATTTAAATACAAAATATTAAAAAAAACAAAAACTTGAATAATTGCAACACATTTTGTTGATCTAACTTGCCGCTTGTTTTTTATGGTGAAGTGCTTTTATTAAATAGTTGACTCAAGCTATAAAAATACTGGTTTCCTTACTTGTGTACATACCTGATTGGATCTGACCAAAAAGAATAATTACTCCAGAGATGGAGATAAAAGGAACTGTTACAAAAAAGATACAAACATCTGGAGCGACTCAGTGGGTCAGGAGCATCTCTGGAGACTGGATCGGTGACATTTCCGGTCAGAGAACTATTCCGTGGGTTAAAAAAATGAGAATGTAAAATCTGGCTGCAAAAATGTTTACAATCTCATTCCATTCTTCTTTAGTTTCAGAATGGGCGTGTGACACCTCCCAGGAGAGCTCCTTCACCTGATGGCTTCTCACCTTACAGCCCAGAAGAAACTAATCGTAGAGTCAACAAAGTAATGCGAGCACGACTGTATTTGCTGCAGCAAATAGGGCCAAACTCCTTCCTTATTGGTGGCGATGTTCCTGACAATAAGTACAGGGTGTTTATTGGTCCTCAGGTTAGTTGGATAACAATTGTTAATGTTTTAATTTTCATGTATAAAAGAAATGAGGTAAGGCAAAAGGTGTTGCTCATTTGATGGTTCCATAACATATATTCCATAACATTATATTCCATTTAATTATTGTGTACATTACTTTGACAGTCCATTCTTCTTAATTTGTTAATCAAAGGTGAGATCATTATGTTGCAAATTCCTGGCAGGTAATGCTTTTTTATTTTTTACGATGTACTTTCTCATATTCCCATAACCAAAATGATGTCGGCTTTCAAGATCCGATATTCATTGATTCGAATTTTACAGTGAATTATTCAGTCAAAGTAGATCAGTCTTTATACATTAATGTTGGCAATTTGATGTCTGGAGTGTTTAGTGTAGTAGGCAATGAGCATTCACTTGATCTATTGATCTCTTTAGGCTAAATATGGAGTAGATTGTTTTTGCATTCACACTATTCTACACTCAAAAGAAGATGCTTTGCATTTTTACGAAACTGTATATGTTATTTACATAAATTGTGCATCTGCTAGATGACATGGGATTAAACAGCATTTAGCTCCATGTCCACCTGAATCCATGACTATCCTGTATTAGCCAGACCCAGAAACATGTCTACAGTAGTAGACATCTAAAGTAGCCTCCCTTCTACTACTGTGCTGACTATGATTAAACACATAATGTCATGGTGCAATTAAACACTGAAGAGGTGGCTCCTCAAATAACTACGGTGAGGTCCATGAAAATTTGAAAAAACTAACTCAAAATTTACCTGCAGTATTTGCAGGGACTTGAGGAAAATCTAAGTACAATTTTCTGGCATGCTGGTATCCCATCCCCTCTGGGGCATTGTCCCCCAAATGCACCCGTTTCTGGCAGGGTGTGTTTGGATGGGAGACCTGAGCAAGTAAGTCACAATTGTGTCTATATTGACAGTTCCTCTGCACAGAGTGGGATGGCAAAGGAAAATTTCCAAAAAGTGGAGCTCCAGGGTCCTGTAGCAGGGAGACCTGCTGAGTTGGAGTATATCTAGTGAGATCGCCACATGCAAATTAGAGCTGGAAATGGGTGCAGTTTTATTGTTTTATTTAAATCTTTTGCATGCCAGATCTAATTTGAAGTCCCACAAAGACTACTCAAGGCGTAATGATGTTTGTAATGCTGAATTTATACTTTGTAAATTAGTTAAAAGCCACAATGTTCCTGTTCTTTAGCAGACAGGGAAAATGTATGCTTTTTTTGGTTTGCTAAAATTAAACGTCCAGTCTCAGCTGGGGAGCGGGGGTATAGTGATGGTAACAACACCTTTCGATAACTTTACAATGCTTTTAGATCTTCTAGATTGAGTGTCCTTCTATTAGACTTAAACTTCAATCCTTGAGAATGTTGTCATTTTGATCTTTTATAGACCTGCAGTTGTGGACGTGGAACATTCTGTATTCATGTTCTATTTGTTATGTTACGAGTCTTCCAGTTAGAACCTTCTGATTCATTATTATGGAGAAAGACGTTAAAAAATTTTGAGGTGAGTAGAACTTTGAAATACATTTCTTTGGGAATTCATAATCGCTAGATTGAATTTGTGGAACCATTCAGTCCTAGACTGTACCATAATACCATACAGTCAGAAAGAACAGTCACTGATTTTACAAACAGCCCTCTAATTTCGACTCTAAAGTCCACCAAATATGAATAAATTACTTTTATGAATAAATGTATTATATCAGCGGTGCGGTAGATATTGGACAGATCAGCCAGACGAACTTGCCTTCTCTACCATAGAATTGTTATGTAAAGTGTTTTGTGCGCAGCTGAGCAGACGAGCCAGACCTCAGTATATCATCTCATCTGAAACACAACCTTGTGTCCTTTTGTGTTATTAATACATTTTTCCGGAGATGATTATAAATACTTGATTTAAAAAAAAATTTAACTAAGCATATTTTTAGGGAAAACCACAATTACATGTAGACTTGTTTAGCATATGTGTAATGGAATAATTATTGGACCATCATAAAGGGCAAAGACAACATTTTGTATCAGAACCATACAGTAGTTGTCTCAAATAAGTGTTCGGGGGAGGGGGGTAAGAAAGAGTATGGAAATACTTGAAGGTTATGGAAGAGCATGTAATGGATTGCAATACTTAATGTAGTTTACTTTATGACCCAGCAAGGGGAACTTAGACTTGATAATGCAGAACATCAAGGTCTGTTGCTTTAATACTGAGTGAAATAACAAATGAAAAGGATTTGATTTGCCTGGATTTTGCTTCACTATTCTACAGTAGGCTGTTCCTCTGGGCATGTAAAATATTAAAAGTGCTTTGGTCCAATGGGACATGGATAAGGATTGCTGAGGAAGAAAAGATCAGCAGCTGCAGACGTGGTTATCCTGAAGAGTTTTTGGGGGTGGGATTGTGTTTTTTGGCAATAGATACCAAAACTGTTCTATTTATGAAAGACTTCCTGAGGAAATGTGCCAGACGATGAGGGCTTTGATTAATTATGTGTACGTGTAATCTCTGCTCAGGAAGATGGGTGATGTGGAAGTTTCAGACACATGATGTGGAAAGTTGTCAAAGTAATGCAATAGGATAGGCTTTAATCAAAATATAATGAAATGCCTGTTTTAGAAGTCAAGAATTAATTATGTTTTTCTCAAAAGGTGGAGAGTCTGTTTCAGAAGTACCACAATAGACGGAGCTCGCGTATCAAAGGCACCATCACGTATTACCATACAAAAGTTTGTTTCCCGTATGTCTAACTCGCATATATCTGCTTCATCCAGTACATCTACATCCAATTCAGAAAATAGGTACGTATAACCACAAATAGCCTTAAAGAAAGTTGGTGAAAAGAAAGTCCAGCATAGGAGGAAAGATCAAGAGAATTGCAGACAATTTGTCATTAGAAAGCAAGAGCTTGCAGTACTTTATTTTCAGATACTCCAAAACACATTAGATTCAATTAGGTTTTTATTAATTTGCATTGCTCCCCATCTTTCTCTTGCCACTCCCTCCTCACAATTCTCTCAACTTCAAAAATCTCATATTCCTGAAGAAGGGTGCCGACCCAAAACATCACCTGGCCATGTTCTCCAGAGATGCTGCCTGACCCGCTGAGTTGCACTAGTACTTTATCTTATTTCATCTCATATTCCTCCTTCGGGAACAGCTTTTGCATTTCCAGTGATGACTTAAAGCAAATCTGCCTCTTGCAAGTACTGAAGTGCATGTTTTCTTTTTGAAGAATAGATGTTATCCTCCTAGTGAGCCACATATTTTATTCCAGACAATGTCACTTGAAATTTTTTTTTTAAACTTCCATCAAATGCATTTTCACTCTTGGGCATTTGAAAATTGATTTTCCATGTTGTTGAGTAACTTTTAAATGGAACTCAGTCACTTGATAATTGTAGTTGTTCAAATAGGAAAATTGATTTATCTCTTGAGATTGTGTATATTATCCACAGGGAAGAGTTTTGAAACTTAAGTTCCTGTAGCTATAAAATTATTATTTTAACCTTTATAGCATGAAGGATGAAGAAGAGCAAATGTGTCCCATTTGTTTGCTGGATATGCTGGATGAGGAAAGTTTAACAGTGTGCGAAGAAGGCTGCAGGAATAAACTTCACCATCACTGCATGTCAATCTGTAAGCTTCTGATTCTTTTTCAACGTTTTACTTTTAAATCCAAATGGAATGTGAAAACTTGAACAATTTGAGATGACTGGATTTTCTATTTAACTTTGCTGACCAAATATTTGAAAAAATGATGCAAATTTGATTTGCAAATTTAAATTGATGAACTTTTTTAATTTTTGCATTTGGTTGCTAGTTTCTAGTCTCTGTTATTTTGGTCTGAAATTAACCCATGTGAACATCATGAGTGATTTGAAAGATTCATTCTAAAATTTGAAATTATTTTGAATTGGGAACTTCTGAATTGAGAGTTACTATGACCATTTTCTGAATGCATTAAAATCAGTTTTTAAATAATGGTGCACAAATCTGGATCATTGTTTGAAACGTGGTCTATGCTTTGCTTTGCATGGCCCTTCCAGTCCGTGCCGACCATTTGTTTTCCCCTAGTCCCATCTACCTGCACTCAGACCATACCCCTCCATTCCCTTCACGTCCATATACCTATCCACTTTACTTTTAAATGTTAAAATCGATCTGCCTCCACCACTTCTGCTGGAAGCTCATTCCACACTGCCACCACACTCTGAGTTAAAGAAGGGGGAGTTTTCCCCCTCACGTACACCCCTATTTTCTGTCCATTAATTCTCATGTTCTATGCCCCCACTCTTGTTTGAATCTTCCCTACCCTAATGGGAAAAGCTTATCCACGTCAACTCTGTCTATCCCTTTTCATCATTTTAATAGACCTCAATCAGTCCCCCCCTTACTTCTGCGCTCCAAAGAATAAAGACCTAATTGTTCAACCTTTCTCTGTAACATAGTGCTGAAACCTGGGCAACATTCTAGTAAAATGTTGGAACAAGTTAGTTCTTTATTCTTTGGGAGCGCAGAAGGTTAAGGGGAACCCCCCGAGTGGGGGGGACTTGTTTGAGTCTTTAAAATGATGGAAAGGGATTGAAGAGATGACGTGGCTACGTTTTTCCATTGAGGGTAGGGAAGATTCAATCAGTGAGGGCATGACATGGAGAATTAAGGGACAGAATGTTTCGAGGTAACGTGAAGGGGAATTATGTACCAGAGGGGTGGTGGCCTTTGTGGAATTGAAGCTTCCAAGCAGAAGTGGTGGAGGCAGGATCGATTTTTACATTTAAGACTAAATTTGGAATAGTATATGGTCGTGAAGGGAATGGAGGGGTTATGGTCTGAGTGCAGGGAAGATGGGACTTAGGGAAAACAAACAAATGGTCGGCTCGGACTGGAGGGGCCGAGAGGGCCTGTTTCCGTGCTGTTTTTATATGGTTATATGGTTAAATCTTCCTCAGTACCATCCCTATATTTTGTTGAACATCCTTCCTATATAGGCGACCTTAATTGTACACCTACTCAGAATTGGTCTTACAATGCCTTGTACTAATTTTAACATTTACTTCCTACTCCCTAATTCAATGCTTGATTTATAAAGGCCAGTCACAAAGGCTTTCTTCGTTTAACCACCTCCCCCCCCCCCCCCCCCCCCCCCCCCCCCCCCTTTTACATGCGATTCCACCTCTCAGGAAACAATAAACTTTTAACAAATTATAATTGGAATTGCTGTACTGTAGTCTGCCTTATCACTGAAGCCAAAAATGTAAGATGCAACCTGAAATGTGTGTGAATTCTGTATACGGTGTTGCAGTGTACACTATTTTTCACTCTGGAATGTATTGCCCCAACAGTTGTATGGAGGCAATGATCCATAAAACTGTCTTGAAACAATATAATATACGGAAATTTTAGTGTGTGGGTAGTTATTTTCAAGACTGCACTTGAGTGGATATTAAGTTTTTGTTAAAACATTGATTTTAGGGGCAGAAGAATGCAGAAGGAATCGGGAAACGTTGATCTGTCCTCTGTGCAGAGCCAAATGGAAGTCCCATGAATTACACAGGTGGGAACATTTGCTTCATAAATCTTAGATTTTGTTTTGTGCTTTTGCCTTTTAATTCCTTCGCTTTGTTTTAAAAGCTAGAATGGGGTAGAGGCCTGAATGTTGCTGATAAAGCCTTATATCCCGAAACTCTTCAGAACTTCCTATGTAAATCGAGATTTAGTGGCAAAGCTTTCAGCAGTTCCAGCGATGGTTCTGTGGAGAACTTGTTCTCGGAGCTTTAGCAGTCATAAAAGCTGTCATGTTTGACTGCCTTTTGACTTTCTGAAATATTTTAAAAGTTATCACTCCCTTGTATGACTGCTGGGAATTCTCTACAAGATACAGCTCTGAGGAGTGTATTGATGGAGGGGGGTGGGGGGTGGTGGGGGAGGGCTAGTGAGAGAGTTGTCCCGACCAATTAGGGATATGGAAATGCAGTTGTCAAATGCTGAAGAACCAGACTTGCTGACATTTTGCCAGCAAAATGTGAGCTTGTGCTTTGCATTAATCTAGTTATTAATCAGTATTAATTAATTTGGTATATTTTTATCACTGAATTTTACAACGTGGTTCTATTTTTCCTTTTTAAAGCCATGAATCTCAAAGTTCAATACAGGTCCAGAATCAGCCACAGGAAGTAGCTGCACAGAGACAACAGCAGGACAGTGACTTTAGTCTTCATCATTATGGTGTCCAACAAATTCCACACTCTTACAAAGAGCTGACGGAACCCTGGATTCAGGTGATGGCACTACAGAAATATTAAACTACATTTTGCACAAAATGCTATTACAGTGTAGTTGAATGCATTGGAATTTTAAACATGCACACCCCTTGGTAAATGTATGGTAAAATGTTTTGAAACCAGTTTCTTACATTCTGCAGGTTTACAATGTTCACTAGGAAAAACTAGCATTGACATTTTTTAAATTGATTTATGAGCAAACAAAATGAATTTTAATCTAAAAATATCTTTGGAGAAAGTGTTCTAACTATGTAGATTTTTATTTATAATCTGCTTTTTATTTTCTTGTCTAGGTATTTGGAATGGAACTTGTTAGCTGTCTCTTTTCTCGGAACTGGAATGTACGCGAAATGGCATTAAGACGTCTTTCACATGATGTTAGTGGTGCCTTGCTGTTGGCAAATGGTGAAATCCGTACTGGAAGTTCCTCCTGTATTAGTGGAAGTGACACTGGATCTAGTCTAATGGGAGCCAATGGAGCATCTCAGACTGATATCTCAGGAGACGTGGTGGTGGAATCATGTTGCAGTGTACTCTCAATGGTCTGTGCTGATCCAGTCTACAAGGTTTATGTTGCTGCACTGGTAAGATACTGGTAATTTACTATTTCAAATGCACAATCAATAACATGCCAGAACTGGACACCAATTCCAAAATATATTGTGAAATGGCATCTTAAACCCCACCATTAGATTGCAGGGGTCATAAAAACAAGATTTACATTTTTTTAAATATTTAATCTTTTAAAAACTCGTGTAATGAAGAGATATCTTGGAACATCGGTACGAGAGTTCCAATAAAATTGAAATCATGGCCACTAAGATGCCTCTAGTATATGCTTAGAGTTGTAGAGTTTATTTTATTATAGCCATTTCATTATTATGCCTATCAGGTAGAAAGCAATCTTAAAATATTGGAATTTTTAATTTTGGAATTTTGTTCTTTTTCTTTTGGACTTTGAGTAAAACAGCTGAGAGAAACATTTAAGATCTCATTAGAACGTAATTTAATGGAAAAGTATACATTTCCAATGAGTTAATGTCCACCGTAAAATATTTGTTTGAAAAAAATCATTCTCTATATTGTCTTCCAGTAGTTGCTACTCTTAATGCAGTTTCCAATGCAACATTTATTTCATTTGTTTATGTTCTAAATGATCAGTTTGTTTTTATTTATAACCTCATTTGCAAATTAATGTAGAGCAACCACACATTTTTTCCATTACTCTTTTGGTCTCAGACACATATCCATCCTCTCATTTTTCCACCAGTGGTCAGGATGATAGTGCAGTGTTTGTTTTTGGCTGTAGGCTCATTTGCACCACATAATTTTAGCTTAAAATGAAATAGTAGAAAATAATGGATTTTGTGTGTATATATTTCAATCTTTCCGCAAGTGTAGCATATCTTGTGGTTGCAAGGGAAAGTGCAGAGGGGGTGGTTCAGGTGGGAAGGGACAAATTGACCAGGGAGCTACGGAGGGAGCGGTCTCTGCGGAAAGCAGGGGAGGAGATGGGAAGATGTGGCAAGTGGTGGGATCACGTTGGAGGTGGGGAAAATGTCGGAGGGTTATTTGTTGTATGTGACGGCTGGTAGGGTGAAAGGTGAGGACAGGGGGGAGTGGGGGAGGATGGGGTGTGAGGGCCTCATCTACAGTAGAAGAGGGGAACCCCCGTTCCCTGAAGAATGAGGACATCTCCGATGCCGGGTGTGGAGCACCTCATCTTAGGTGCAGATGCGGCGTGGACGGAGGAATTGGGAGTAGGGGAAAGGAGTCCTTACAGGATGCAGGGTAGGAAGAAGTGTGGTCCAGATAGCCATGGCTATCTGGACCACACCTGTTCCCTGACTCAAATGGCTATCAGGGAACGAGGGTTCCCCTCTTCCACTATAGATGAGGCGCTCACCAGGGTCTCTTCTAAACCCGTGACTCTGCTCTCACTCCCCATCCCCCCACTCGTAACAAGGGCAGAGTTCCCCTTGTCCTCACCTTCCACCTACCAGCCGTCACATTAAAAAAATAATCCTCCGACATTTTTTGCTACCTCCAACGTGATCCCATCACTTGCCACATTCTTCCCACTCCTCCCCTTCTCGTGTTGCTTTCCACAGAGAGACCGCTCCCTCCGTAACTCCCTGGTCAATTCGTCCCTTCCCACCCGAACCACCTCCTCTCCGGGCACCTTCCTCCCTTGCAACCGCAAGAAATGCTACATTGTCGCTTCTCTCCACCCATAGACTCCATTCAAGGCACCCAAGCAGTCTTTCAGGTAGGGGTCTGAGGTTCAGACCTGCACCTCCTCCAACTTCATCTATTGCATCCGCTGCTCTAAATGTCAGCTGCTCTACATCGGTGAGACCAAGCTTAGGCTTGGCGATTGCTTCGCCGAACCCTCTGCTCGGTTCGCAATAACCAAACCTGATCTCCCGGTGGCTCAGCACTTCCACTCCCCCTCCCCTTCTGAATCCGACCTTTCTGTTCCTGGGTCGCCTCCATGGCCAGAGTGAGGACCATCATAAATTGGAGGAGCAGCACCTCATATTTCGCTTGGGCAGTTTGCACCCCAGCGGTATGAACATTGACTTCTCTAATTTCAGGTATAGTCCTTACTTTCTTCTCCTCAGCCCTCTGGCTCCACATTTTCCTTTCTTCTTCCCGCCCCACCTCACATCAGTCTGAAGAAGGGTTTCGACCCGAAACGTTGCCTATTTCTTTCGCTCCATAGATGCTGCCTCACCCGCTGAGTTTCTCAGCAATTTTGTCTACCTTCAATTTTCCAGCATCTGCAGTTCTTCTTAAACGAGATGTAATAACAGTTCCTTTAAAAAATGGATATGTTCTACACTTTTATAAACAGTCAATTGTCAATTTAATTAGTTTTAAATGCAGCTCCACATGCAATTACATATTTCAACTCAATTCTCATTCCATTAAGTAAAAACAAATTTCAAGCATAAGCAGCCTCAACTTATTTTGCTTGCAGTTGGACCAAGCCCGCTGCCAAAACGAAACATGCAAATGTGGGCCATTACCTGTCTTTCAAAGCACTTCATTATGATTGATGTTAGAGCTACTGGGTGGTGGTAATTGAGGCAGGTTGCTTTTATTTTTCTTGGCGATGGGAATGATTGAGGTTTCTGTGAAGTAAATGGGGAAAGAAGAGATTGACAAAGACCAGCTAGTTGATAGGCACAAAAATTCAGAATCTGTTCAGGTGCTCCATTCGGGCTGGTCATTTCTGAGAGTTTACCCTTGTGAAGGCACTCCTGACCTGCCACCGAGATGTATGGGACAGAGCCAGCGGGAATGTCATGGAACAAATCTACTATTCTTTTTGCACTATAATGGCAGCACTATTTTACTCTGCTTTGGTAATGATTTTATTGGGTTGTACGCGAAGTAAAGTATTTCACAAGATACATGTGACTATAAAGTAACTATTGAGATGCACCTTTGGTGGAGATTTATTTCCCTGTTCGAATGGTGTGAAAGGCATCAAGATATTCCAGTGGAGATGCGTTGATGCCGAAGATCTTCCTGATTTGGCTTGTAGTCAGTCCATAATGGTATTCAGGCTGTCACATTTGTCCGGCATTCATTTGATTACATTTAAGACTCGAGTCTGTTTTGGAAGTCTTGGCATTCCTGATAGCTTTGCAGAGATCATTATTGGCCACCGGGTGGAATGCGGAATCATCCTTTTTTGGCAGCCCTGGATCCAGATTTTAGCAGAGTGAATTTCCCTGTTCATGCAAGGTTTCTGGTTAGGATAGACCATTAGTGTCTATGTCAGAATGCAGTTCTCAGGGTTTCTTGATGAAACTACTGAAGTATTCTTACTCGGGCTCGTTGAAGTGGTCTTGAATGTATTCCAGTCCATCGACTCAAGGCAGTTCCCCACACCCCCCCCCCCCCCCCCCCCCGAAAATGGACGCATGGGTTCCTCGGGCCACTACTGTATTATTATTTTTGTTGGTACCTTGCATTTCAGTCTCTGTAAACTGGCAGGTTAGCATCAACAGATAACCAGACAGCTGAAATCAGAGCAAGCGATGAGTCAACTTGATGGTGGTGCAGAATGTTTAAGAGTGTTGACTCTTACTCCATGTGGGTTGTTATTCTGGTGGTATTTGAGGAGTTAATTCCTGAAGTGAGCATGATTTAAATCACCAGCTATGATAAACAGTGAGGGCACCAGGGTTTGCAATCTTTAGAGTAGACATCCAGGTATAATTTGCCCATTGGTTTGCAGTGGTATGTAGACCGTGGACAAGATGGTAGAGGTGAATCCCCTTAGTAAATAATAGAGCTGTTTTTTATGAGCTGAATTGCAGGATTGGGGAACAGAATTTAGCTAAGATCATCAGCTGATTGTTGCCACAAAGCATTGACCAAAAAGCGGACTCTGCCGCCTTCCCCTTTATCTGAGGATTGCAAATTGCAAAACCCTCAGGTTGTATTGGTGAATCGTGGTGAGCCAGGTTTCAGTGAACAAACACAGCAGCCCCTGATTTCCATTTGAAATTGGCTTTGGTCTAAGCACTTCATGCTTATTCTCAATTGATTGAACTTTAGCTGGAGGTTTGCTGAGGAGGGCGTGACGGGGCAACGCCCCGTTGTTTCAGCCTCACTTGGAGGGACCCCCCCACCCCTGAAATCCACGCTCGGCTGTGCTGCTCACACCTATTCGAGTAAAGATTGGTAGTTCTGAGAGTTCCTCTGAAATAGACATTCAGTGCTGGAACCAATGACTCTCTCAGTGCAGTGACGGATAGATAGTAAGGAGAACCAATTATAAAAGGCTGTTTTAAGAGGAAAGTTTTGCCAATCTCTGGCACCATCTTATTTGTTGGAAACGTGTCCCATGGTCAGTTATGATACCTGAGGTTCAAACTATTTGGTTTGGTCTTGGGCACTGGCCAAGGATAGAAATTTGGTCAGTCATCTAGATCAGAGTTTGTGATGGGATCCAAAGAAGATGGAAGTGTCCAGCAATTGGATGATGAACCAGTGGGCTGGTAATTAGTGACAATATGTGGTCTATAGGGAAAAAGCCATCAGCATCTATGTGGGAATCATGTCATGAGTGGAAGTGTGTCATTGAAACCGACAGGATGAATGAGAGTGGGGTTAAATAAAGCTGTTGCTGCTGGTTCTGTGATCAGCAGAATGTAAACCAGGAAAGTCAGTCCCACAAAAATGGAGGTTTGGAGAGCTGCAGAAAGGAGGAGAGGTGACTAACACGCACGTGATATCATTTACAACTTTGATAGCAGAGGTTTAATTTGATATTAGCTTTAGAATCTGAGGAAAAAGAATGTCATCAGGATGATGGTTGAATCCACAACATACTGTCTTGAGAGGACAGATTGCCTTGAAACTCTCACCACAATTTTTTTTCTAGAGATATTCTTGAATCGCTAAGGAGGATGTAGGACATAGTGATGGAATGAGTACAATTGTAATGGGTAGTTATGCGGTAGTTGCATTCTGAAGATATCATGTTGTATAAATGTGTGGAATAAGGCAATTAGGGCTGGAGGAGAGTTTCAGATTTTTTCAATTAATTGGGTTTATTTTTTTTTTTTTTTTATTTAAAGTTTTTTAAATTTTTTTTAATTGTAGAAACAATATATACCGAGAGATACAACTTTTATACGCAGTGAAAATTATATAATATACAAAAATTATATCATATTGATTATCAATTGATACTGTTTGTGTTAATTGTAATGTTATCCATTATTTCATTTCCTGGTTATTTATTTTGTATAATTGGGAGTGTATGTAGTATATTCCTCAAAAATAAGCAATATACTCACACTTCTATACCAAGATATTCTTCTAATTACCAAAACAAATCCCCCCATAAAACTACATAATACCCAATCTTAACCAAACTTCTATGATTTCATAGTATTTTCATAATATTAAGAATGGGGGGGTTTGTATTATTATTAAAACTTTATATTTCAAAATTATTATTTATAGTTGAAAATGCACAATTTTATTTATAATTACAAATTAAGTCATTATAATCTTTTCATTACAAGTAGTAATAGTGTATTATATTAAGAATTTATATGATTTGTTTCTATATTTTTTTCCCTAATTAAAGATAGAAAGATAGAGAAAGAGAGTAGAAACATAGAAAAGAAACATGTGAGAGATGTTTGATGGAGATTAAAATATTACTAAATAATCCATTCTTGGAGATATGTCATGGTTTATTATATGTATTTCTTCATCCATTCAGATATTCAGGCCTCAGTCAAGTCCCCGCGCAGCCGACCATTATGACCCTGTAAATATTTAATGTATGGAGACCAAATCCCTTTGAAGGATCTAACTGTCCATAAGGACAAGTCTCATCTCTCAAGTGAAGTGTCTCCGTCATTTCTGTATTCCACATTTTAATTGTTGGGGATACAGGGCCTTTCCAAAATTTTAAAATTACATTTTTCCCAATTATTAAAGAATAGTCGTTTATAAAAGTTCTTTGATTCCTTGTAATTATTTGTTCCGTTTCCGGTGTATTCCAAGTATGATGATTAACTTTGGGTCAGGAATCATAGTAATATTAACAACATTCGAGTTATTATCTGAAATATTTCATTCCAATATTGCTACATTCTTCGTACAATTAGTAAAATGAATGTGACAAATTTGCTTCTAAGATTTGACATTTATCACATATAGGTGATAATTTCTGGAAATATATTATGTTATTAGTTTGGAATAAAGTAATTCTATGTAAAATTTAAACTGTATAAGAGCATGTTTTGCATTTAACGAACAGTAATGTATGTGTTGTAAGCTTACTTCCATATTTCTGGGTTTATTTTTGTTTACTGTAAGACTAAAGACTGTATTGTTAAGTATTTAATAGAGTTTGTTTGCACAAGTATCAAGAGAAGCAATTGCTTGCCAATTTTAATGGGTACCCAGGGTTAAAGTAGCAGCTGTGTTCTTAAGAGACAATGGTGTCTGACAGCCCTGCAGGGAGGGGGCCTGCTCCAGTTGAGAGCACGTGGGTGGACCGGACCTTAGGCTTTGGAAATGGTGCCCGCATGTGTCTACATACAAAAAGAATTTCACTGTGCAGTTGCATATGTGACAATTAAAGCACCATTATTGTAGAGAGGTTACATGGGAACGAGTCTATGGAATTCTCTGCCTCAGAGGGCGGTGGAGGCAGGTTCTCTGGATGCTTTCAAGAGAGAGCTAGACAGGGCTCTTAAAAATAACGGAGTCGGGGGATATGGGGAGAAGGCAGGAACAGGGTACTGATTGGGGATGATCAACAATGATCACATTGAATGGCGGTGCTGGCTCGAAGGACCAAATGGCCTACTCCTGCACCTATTGTCTATTGAGTTCTTCCTCATCCATAATAATAAATTCCAAGATAGCTATTTTTTTCTGCTCGTCTGTTTCCAGTTTTTAATTGGATACCTCGTTCCCAATTGAGATTGTTGTAACTAAATTGGCCCATGTAATGCAAGTAATGTAGCCCAATTCATTGCTTGCATTGTATCCAATTTGTGATGGGAACAAGTAATAGCTAAACTACCAGTACTCAATTATCAGCACGCGATGGGGACAAAAAGACGTGATTTTGAAGGGTGTGACTTTGACGATGAGCCGTTTTGTTATTAAGACACGGTCGGTGCAGTTCTGATACACTAATTTGAAGTGACAACCTTTTTGTAGGGGTTCTTGGAAAGATGGTTACAGACTATAGTGCAAACAAGGGCTTCGGATAAAAAGCTGGAAATGATGTATTATTTTGAAATTATGCAGATTATAACAGTTGGACCTACATGGAGTTGTACAGGACGGAAATAGGCCCTTCAGCCCAACTCGTCCATGCCAATCAAGATGTCCCACTGAACTAGTCCCACTAAACTAATCCCATTTGAAAAACATAGAAAACACAGAAACATAGGAATTAGGTGCAGGAGCAGGCCATTCGGCCTTCGGCCCTTCATTTGGCGCATAAACCTTTAAAATTTTACTATCCATGTACCTGTCCCAAGTTATTTTTAATGTTGTTACTATACTTGCCTCAACTACTTCCTCTGGCAGTTCATTCAATGTACCCATCACCTTCTGAGTGAAAATTTGCTCCTTGGTTCCCTGTTAAATATTTCTCCTCTCGCATGAAACCTATGTACTCTGGTTTTGATTCTATTACCCTGGGTAAAGTACTCTGTTCATTCACCCAATCAATTCTCCTCATGATTTTAGATACCTCTAAGATCAGAGTGGAATCATGATAGTAAATATAAGGTAAGGGGCCAGAATCTGATGGTCAAGAACTATAAAAAATACGGACTGATGTGAGAGTGCGAGGCAAAGGTGAACAAAGATATACTTTGGTTACCAGGGTGGTTGGAGCCAGATCATAGTCATAGAGTGATACAGTGTGGAAACAGGCCATTCGGCCCAACTTACCCACACCGGCCAACATGTCCTAGCTACACTAGTCCAACCTGGATTTTGGTCCATATCCCTCCAAACCTGTCCTATCATGTACATGTCTAACTGTTTCCTAAATGTTGGGATAGTACCTGCCTCAACTACCTCCTCTGGCAGCTTGTTCCATACCCCCACCACCCGTTGTGTGAAAAAGTTACCTCTCAGATTCCTATTAAATCTTTTCCCATTCACCTTAAACTTATGTCCTCTGGTCCTCGATTCACCTACTCTAAGCAAGAGACTGTATGTCTACCAGAACTATTCCTCTCATGATTTTATACACCTCTATGGGATCACCCCTCATCCTCATGCACTCCAAGGAATAGTCCTACTCGTCTCTCCCTGTAGCTCAGACCCTCTAGTCCCGGCAACATCCTCGTAAATGTTCTCTGTGTCGTTTCAAGCTTGACAGCATTAATCATTAGACAAAACCAGACCATTAGACATATTTATGGTTTAAATGGGTAAATATTTCTAAAAGATCAAAGGATTGAGGGAACTGACGTTGATTGACACAGATGACAAATGATCATATTGAATGGCAGGGTGGGCTTGAGAGGCAGAGACCCATCTCCTATTTTTTGTGCATGTGTCATTTGACACATAGATCAATCAACTTAAAAAGAAAAAAGTCCTTTGCAATGTTTAAATATACAGAAAAATGAAAGGGAATGTATGAACAAAACAAAGGAAGTGTTTTTGAACACCTGACAGATGGAGCCTAATTGAAGTAGGTCACATTTTGATACCAAGGAGGTAGTTTAGAATTGAAATTGGCTGTGGCAAAAGACTTCCAACCTGCTAGATTTTTAATTTACTTTTGCACATTTTAGATTGTGAAATGCCTTGCAGAGTATACTCGGTATCTCGCAACAGAAAATAAAGTAACAATTTCATTTTTGTTGGGCTCTGTGATACTTGCTAAAATTAAAACCAAAGTTTATCCTTTTTTTGTGAAATAATCAAAGGTCTTACTTAATGAGTCCACGTAAAAGATGGAAATCATTTTAACTAAGCATTTATGACTTTTGTTAGGGTAGAAGAGTGAAATTTGAAACCCAATCGTTCCTGTTTGGTATTGCCAACCCTGTCCTTTTGAATTCTTAGTCTTTTACTGAGGCTGACATTTGCTTGTGGCATTTTATTTAGAGGGGTTGGCATGCAGGAACATTGAAAAGCATTGTTCATTTAGGTTTGCAAACACATGCCTTACAGAATGGCTTTTCTGTTGTACATTTGTATGGTGCTATATGCTGTATTAAGTAGGAACACTGAGGCATATAAAGCCAATATCTATGAAAAATTATTGTTTGGTATTAGAAAATGGCAGGCGTACATCAAGTTTAAATAAAATGTTTTTACATAGAGCACAAAGAGCAGCCTTTGCTGTCCAAATGACCACATTTAAGAACATACATTGAGCTGTAGCAGTGCAAAAATTTTTCCGTAAATTAATGATCAGTTGTGTGTTAATTCAGCTTACAGTGGATCCAGCATGAATGTATGTAAGCCTTGTAATTGATTACAAGATCAAGCACCCTTCATCGGAATGATCTTATGCTTACAGCGAAGTGGATATTTTGTAAAATATTTGTAATGCCACATAGGTGTTCTACTAGTATTAAATTTAATTTAAAAAAAAACATTTGGAAACTTCATGCTCAGACCAGCTCAAACTTGCCTCATTAGTGTGTCTGGGAAAGTAGGGTGTATGGAATAGCCATAGTCGTGCAGCATGGAAACAGGCCTAATTTGACCACGCTGACCAACATGCCTCATCTACACAAGTCCCACCTGCCTGCATTTGGCCCATATCCCTCCCAAACCTATCCTATCCATGTACCTGTCTAAATGCTTGTTAAATGTTGCAACGATGCCTGCCTTAACTACATCCTCCGACAGTTCATTCATTCACCACCACTTTGGGTTTTAAATAAAATATATTACACCTTGGGGTTCTTCTTTTACCGTGTTCAGTTCCTACTAAAATTCCCCCTTATCATACACCTATGTCTCTAGTCATTGAGTTTCACCATCTCTGACCTTGAAAGCATCTTCTGCCGCACAAACCACCGTTTGACAGCTGAGTGCTTCAGCACTCTGTCCATTTTTCACTATCACATTCGAGGACAGAAGTTATTATGCAGAAGGTGTTTTTTTTTTAAATAAGAGAACATTTTATCCAATGTTGCAAGAGGATCATGTTTATTTGCAGCTGGGGAACGTTTTACCCTCAAGTCACAGGTTTGCTTTCAGTAGAAGGGTAGTTAACCTGTGTTGTAGAAAACCTTGCAATTATGTAGAAAAGAACTGATGCTGGTTTATATCGAAGGTAGACACAAAATGCTGGAGTAACTCAGCGGGACGGGCAGCATCTCTGGAGACATGGAATGGGTGACGTTTCGGGTCAGGCTTCAGTCTGAGGAAGGGTCTCGACCCGCTGTCCCGCTGAGGTACTCCAGCATTCTGTGTCTACCTTGCAATCTACCTGTAGATGGCTTGAGGGTCGGTGGAAGGAAACAATTGGGGGGGATGGGAGGGGGGGCACTCTTGTTTAGAATCCTTGCCCATGAAAAAGTCTGCGTTTGTTTGTTTGTTTCATCTGATACGATGAAGTGCTGTGCTAAGGCAGCTAGTCATAGTCGATGTCTTCTTTTTCTTTTGTTTTCACCTTATTAATTCCAAGTTTTGTGTGCCTTGTGTGTTGTGACTGTCGGAGACCAATCTCTCGGGATGAATTAAGTTTTATCGTGTCGGATTCATATACTGAACAACTTAAACTATTCAAACTCCGCACCCTAATTATGCTGACCTTTTTGAGATGTTCCTTGAAACCGACCTCTTTCACCAAACCTTTGATCAAGTACTCATAATGTAGCTTGAACAATAACGTTTGCTTGATTTAATATTCCTTTGAATAGTCTTGTGACATTTTTCCATGCGAAGATGCAGTATAAATAGAAATAGTTGTTTATTCATCGGGTATTTTGGAAAATAGTTACCAAGAAGGATGAAATTGAGATCTTGAGTTGTAAAATTTTTATGAATATTAAGGACACTCGTTTCACTTTTCCTAATGTTTAGAAGAAATTTCTGCTTTTTCCAATGCCTGTTTTCTGACAATGGTGTGCTTGATATTAAAATTGGTAGTCAAGAGTAGGGGGTCATAAGTACACGTGTGCAAATCAAAACTATATTTTTGGATGATGTTGCTGAAGGGCTGTCTAATGAGAAATGGGAAGAGGCTATATGTTGGTCTGTGAAGGACAGGAGGCACAGCTATTGCAGACATTTCTGTCCATAAACAATAGCCAAAATTAGAAGAGTGGCCACGCTTATGCATGGATGGCTGGCAACCCATTGGGAGAGAGGTTGGTCAACAGTGTTAGATTGTTGTTGGGTCGATTGGTTGGGCTATAGTTGTGATATGCGATGGTGTGGCTCGTAACTGAAAAATTTCCATTTCGGTCATCCTACTTGGGAAAGATGGCATTAAGGTAGAAGAGTTAACAGGGAAGATTTATGAGGATTTTTGCCAGGAAATTGAGGCAGTGGTCAGGGCTATAGGACATTTTATCTGGTGTGCGGAAGTGAGGGGTGATCTTCTAGAAAAGAGTATTATACCCAAGAGTTTGGAAATTGAGATCTAGAGGGCACATGGGTTAAGGTGGGAGCGGATAGATTTAATAAGAACCTGAAGGAATACTCTTTTACCACAGTGGTGGCGGTGGTCCTATGGACGGAGCTGCCAGAGACGTTAGTTGCTGACGGTCAAATCCCCTACGTAAATTTCCTTCCCGTTGTCGGCGCCTCACGGCTTTAGAAGCTGCTTTTAACTTACTCTTGCTAATAAATAAAAGTAGCGTTATTTACAAAATACCCTTCATGATGAGAGAGAAAAGTCGGGCAATTTTTCATCGGCAACGAAAATCCCCCGACATTGGATCGATTTGCCCTGTTTATTCCCAAAAACGGCATTTCTAACCCGCCCTGCTTGAAAGGCGCCAAAGTCAGCACACGGGGAGCGGCAGAACTGCAGCGCTGCTAAAGGGTAGTTTGTGTAACATACCTAACTTAAAACAGTCTGCTTAGTAGATAACAAACTCTTCTGAGCCTCTCTCCAAAAATATTTCCACAACACGGGTTTGTTGATGTATGCTTAATGTACTGGATGTTTAAGAAACTTGAAAGATGTGGAACACTTAGTAACTGAATTTGTTGTTTTGTACATTACTTCCAGAAAACCATGACGAGCCATGTTAGATGTACACCCCTTGTCATTGGCAGCAGGTGAAAGGCTTGCGACTTCCACGGCTTCTTAGGCCCGTAGTTGAAACTTATTGGTCAAATGTTGAGATGCTAATCAGGTAATCAAAAATGTGAATTAGACGTTTACTTTCCTATCTTAATCATTACATGAATTTTGCATTCTCTTATATGCAACAAGAATCAGCTTTCCCTCAGCTGCTAGATGCTTGTTGAGGTTCTTCTGTTTACAGCCATTCATTTTCAACCACAAATTCCAAAGTTGCTTTGTGTTTTTCTTTTCCTGAATTTAGCTGGTTCACGCCATCTTCTTACTGTCTTTATAAATATTCCATTCTGTCTTCAGTTCTTAGATTTGCAAGCCTAATTGCAAATACCACAAATTAACATGTGAATTTTGTTCTCGTCCCCGTATCCCACCACTGTCCTTCTTCCTTCCGCAAGGTATCTTGACGGTTAAATCTTTCTCCTCTCGCCTTAAATCTCTTTCCTCTAGTTTTAGACTGTTACCATCCCTGCGCTCCTTCCAGCTCAATGACATTCTTCCTATAGCTGGCTGACCAGAATGTCCAACATACTCCCAAGTCTGGTCTCACCAATGACATACAGTTACAATGTGACGTCCCAACTACTGTACTTAATGAAGATAGACACAAACAGCTGGAGAAACTCAGCGGGACAGGNCAGCATCTCTGGAGAGAAGGGATTGGGTGAGATTCTTAAATGCCTGATGCTGAAAGGGCAGCGATCCTACGCCATTCACATATATTTCGCACTTTCTGGAAATATGTTGTATCTTGGGGGTCTCTTTTAGTATTGAACTTGAGAGCAAACAATATTGCCCAACAGTTGGGCACATAATAACTGTGTGGTTACGCTTTCTAAACGGATACATTTGTTTTTCAAGTATATTCAATGACCCAATATTTCAATAATTCCAAGCTTATTTTTGTTTCTTTCAACCTACATTTGTTCTAATAATAAATAAAGTGAAAAATTAAACATAATTTAGTTAGAAAAGCAGTACCACGTGCAAAACTACATAATATTTTGTGTTTTATTTCTAGTCGTACGAGTCAACTTTCTGTCTCTACAACTGTGGAATTGTGCAAAGGCCAGTCAGGAGAGCTTGCTGTGGGCAGGGAAATTAGCATAAATCAGGTAAGAATATTTGCTGTTTATAACTCTTTCTTATATTGAATGCTGTAGCTTACGTGTATCTTTATTTTTCCCTCAAACGCTTTGATTAAAAAGACGGTTTTTGGATTAAACACTTTTTTGATGGCAAAAGTACTGGATGTGAAATATTAATGAGGAATCTTGCTCGTTTGTGATAGTTAGGAATAGGTTCCCCTAATGGATATCACTTATGATATTGCATATGTCGTTTATGAAGATGGAACATGACCTATCATTAGGAACCATGTAATAATGGTGCAAATAACAGTATTAAGAGGGTTCAGTCTGAGGATCTGGCATGCTTTTCCATCTTGGATTATAAATTAAAAGGGTGGAAATTGCAGATGTGTTATAATTTTGCCAATCTGAATAAAATAAATTGTACTTTATAATATTGGAAATATAAAATTCCCAAGAATTATCGACTGCTTATCAAAGACAAGTTCTTAAAAAAGCTACTGGAATCTATAATTGGTATGGAGTTTCTGAGCAAGTATGAGCTGTCAGGAGGGTATAAATCATGATGGTGGCACATACGTATGATGTTTTCATTTAATATCCTGATCTGGATGACACAAATTTGCCAGTTGTAAAAGAAAATTGTTCTTCAGCTACCTGCTTTTGAAGTTAATACCTAAAGGTAACCTGTTTTTTTTCTCTCATAGGGTCCATTGGAGTTGGAGGTGTTGACTATGTCTTAAACTGTATCCTGGGCACCTCAACAGAGTCCACAAATTGGCAGGCTTTGCTTGGTCGCCTATGCCTTATTGATAGACTTTTACTGGAATTCCCTGCAGAATTCTATCCTCACATTGTTTCTGGTAGTGAGGGTCCGGTTCCTCAAACAGAATTTGTGCTAGAAAGGTAAACAAAAAATAACATAACGGCTGTCGCCTTTATAAAGTCCTTGCATGGCCCACTGGCGGGTAATATTACCCATACATTGCTTTGCGCTAACAGAGGTTAAGAGTTAATGCTACCAGCAGCCCCAAAGAAAGCTGCAAAGGCAGATTCAGTAGATTTCACTTAATTATAAATTATTTCGTTTTTGGATAAGGGTAATGATTTATGGTAAATTTTCAATGTGGATACTTTTGAAGGCACATTTGCTTAAAGCCCACTAAAAACCTTGGCACAGATTTGAAGCATGCGCTGATTTCTGCTGTTAGATGAAGCAAAAGGGATGTTTGTGTTTTTGTGGTGCTATTTTCTGACTGTTAAGAGCCCTTGCGCAATACAACTAGTTTTATGAGTTCTTTTATCTAATACAGTTAACTACAATGTATGAGCTCTCTTAGCTACTACCAGTGTGTGGCATGATTTAGATGGTTGAATATTTTGTATTGAAAATCCATGATTTGTATGTCCCCATCTGTATTTTATTTATCGATAAATTCTTGCTTCATTTTGTTCTGGGTTGTTTTCCAGATACAAGAAGCTACTGTCACTTTTGAACTTTGCACTGCAGTCGATTGATAATTCCCATTCAATGGTTGGGGGAACAAAGTCCCGGAGTCCCGGAGAGTCGTCTTCCTCCGTGTCTGCACGATATGGGTAGCACGGGGAGGTGCTCTGTTTTTTGAAACTGATACACATGGCTGAGTGCACCAGGCTCCAATCATTACCACACGTATGAGACGGCGCTTGATGGCAATTGCGGAGGAGATGGACATTCTTGATGCCATTCAGTTGGGTATAGAGGACCTACAAACTGTGGAAGGAAGACATGATAACTTTGTGGAACACTCGGCTCCCAATAACTCGCATGTGCCAAGAAATAATTCCCAGTAACACCGTGCCGTTATCTGGAAGAGTAAATGAAAAGTATGTTAAGTCCTGATCATGATATTAAATCTGGTGTTCAGTCAGATGATGTGGGAGAGATATCAGGAAATAATTCTACGATACGACTTCCATCAAATTCTGTGTCCTGTGAACAACCAAAGACAGCCAATCAAGAATTGTCAGGCCAGAATCAATGTGCCAGTTCACCAATAAATCATTTCCCAATTTTCTTCCATCTTTTCCTCTCCCCTTATATTAGCCCCCCCCCCCCCCCCCCCCCCACCAATTTTAGCTGGGCAACTGGCTATTGAAGGTTCCAAATTAAGACCTCAGGGTTTTGTTCAGAGCAAACTTGCGTCGTCTTCCCCAAAAGCACAACGTAAATTTTTTCTTCAGATTCAAAACAACTGTTGTAAGGATATTATTGGAACTAGAGAGACTGAAAAGCTGTCTCCAGTTTTTACCCAGGCCCAGCCCCCTGCATCCAGTCAGCTTCACAGACCAAAAGCATCTCGGCCGTGCCAAAACGAAGCTGGGAAATCGCCATGTGACTTGACTAGAAGTAATATGATGCTTGAACTAAAAGATCTGACACTGAGTGATCCCTCCAGCAGCAATCCGATTATTCAGGTGAGGAAACAGTTTCACACAGTGGAGGATATTTTTCACCTCAATACTTCGGCAGAACTAAACTCTAGCATGGAAGACCTACTTGAAGCTTCTGTGCCTGCAGGTGATAGCACTGTTACCTTTAAATCTGAAGTTGCTGTGCTCTCCCCTGAGAGGGCAGAGTCTGACTGTACCTACAATGATGATGTTAATCAGAATAAAAAATGCAAAGAAAAGATGGAGGCAGAAGGGAGGCTGCATCTAGCTGTTGCCTTGGACTTGTCGGATTCCAGGATGCCTTCCTGCTAAACCCTCAGGCTGCAAGTTTCCAAAATGGAGAGGATGTCATTTTATTTCAGATGATGTACGTGTTCTCATTTTTACACCTCTTTAGTCGTTAATTTTAATTTTATCTGTCATTTTCCTGGCGAACTTACTTGCAATATTTTATTGGGCTCTTAAACAAACAGCAGTGTACAGGATGGCTGACTACTTGTCCACTGTCCTTTTAAAATGTTTTTTAAGTGAATGGGGTTTAAAAACAATTTGGTGTGACTGGACCATATTTTGGCGGAAATGGAATTGCGGTGTAGCTCTAAAGAGGACACAGGAAGATTCTACAAAGGCAGGCGGACTTTGTATTTAAGTCCATCCTAATTTTTTAGACGCAACATCGTTTTTGCTGGATAAAATGGGGCGGAACAATGCCTTTATCTTCTCCCTCTTTGCCTTGCTATTTTCCAGCCTCTATCCACACACCTGGCGTTTTCTGACTCTCCACCTTTGCCTGGTTTACTCCCAGCTTGCATGGTCTCTCTCTGTGCTCTCACTCTACTGTTCCTCCAGTTATCTTCTGTTCAATGCTCAGATAGGCCTCCTTTCAGCGAGCGAGACAAAGCGTAGATCGGAACTGTTTATGAGGCACTGCCGGTCGGTCTGTCAGGCCCCATGGATCTCCCAAATCGAATGTAACTTAGTCATCATCATGTTACCCTCCAGTCGTTAACCATTTTAACCCTCTCCATTCATATGATTTCTGCATGGGCCTTGGGCTCATTATCTCCTAGTACTACATTGGGTAGCTTATAACCCAAAGGTAAGAACATGAATTCTCTATTTTCGGTAAACTAACCAGACTACTCCCCACTCTTTCCTCTTCCTGTGCCTAGGTGTATAAAATCATGAGAGGATTAGCTCAGATAAATACAAAATCAGTCTCTTGCCCAGAGTAGGCAAATCGAGGACGATTGGTTTAAGATGAAGGGGGAAAAGATTTAATAGAATCTGAAGGGTAATGTATTACAAAGGGGTGGTGGTGTGTATGGAAACCAGCTGGCCAGAGGAGGTAGTTGAGCATGGGACTATCCCATTTTAAGAAACAGTTAGACAGGTACATGGATAGGGACAGGTTTTGAAGGGAAATGGGCCAAACTCGGCAAGGTGGGACTAGCGTTAGCTGGGAATATGTTCACCGGTGTGGGCAAAGTTGGCCGAAGGGCTGGTTCATGTTCTATCACTCTATGACTATCTTGCACCAATGTTCCCCTCCCCTTCCAACTGCTCAATTTTTCCTCTGTTTCTCAATTGAAAACTCTTTTATCCTCATTTCCACTATGTGTTTTTCACCTATGGCTTTGTCAACCCTCTGCCTATCTACACCCTCCACCTTCACTTGACTGCCTTCCCACCGCTTTTGTTCCAGCCCCCACCCCCACAATGGTCTGAAGATGTTCTCCAGGGGGTGTTGCCGCGCCTGCTGAGTTATCAGTACTTTGTGTTGTTTTGTAGACAGTCTGCAATTCCCTGTTCCTAAATCTCAGGCTATAATCTTTTATATAAACTGTTGTCAGCTATGGTGATTCTGGCCAGATAAAATGTTAAATCAACTTCCCAACAAAAATAATGCCCAATAATGTGATTGCCTTTTTTATGATTATAAACCTATTGTATATGTAACAGTAATTTTGGAATGTACTGTGAAATGTAAGATAAACGTGTTTTGTAATGTGGTATTATTCAAATTGCAGAACACAGAAACTCTTACCTGGAATAACAAAGCAAAATTTGCTTACAGAGGAAAGCGCTGAATGGATCAAAGGCCAACAGATTGGGCTTGGAGCCTTTTCTTCATGTTACCAGGCCCAAGATCAGGGAACAGGGACATTAATGGCTGTGAAACAGGTATTTCCTATTATTCTAAGATACTGCTAGTGGGAAGATGTAGCGGCCTTCAAAATTTGGTGCTCAAGCTGAGTTTTGGCGATGTTTTGAATATGTGCAGTATATTTTGTATTTGTCTTTTTTTATTGACCTCACCTGAAGGTTCTGTACCACTGTCAGATAGGAGCAGGGGGAAGGATTGGCTGGGGTGGGACACGCCTTTGATTTTGTTGGCTGCTTTTCTGAGGCAGATGGAGTCAGTGGTGGGAGGTCTGGTCTGTATGATGGACTGGGCTACATCTTCAATTTCTTGCAGTCTCAGACAGAGCTGTTACCAAACTAAGCTGTGACGCAACCCAATGGTATGCTTTCTTTTTTTTAATGTTAATTTTTTTTTAAACAAAAAAAACAATGGTATGCTTTCTATGATGCATCTGTTGAAGTTTGTAAAAGTCATGTGAGACTGTCCAAAATTCATCAGTCTCAAGCAAATGGAGGCATTGGCTGTCTCTTCAATGTGTTTGGGCTATGACAGATCATTGGTAATATTTACACCTTGGAACTTGACGCATTTTCACTTTGTTCCATGATGTGTCTGGGGTCTGTACTCCACAGTGGAACAAGGAAACCACCTCCTGATTTACCACTGGTATTCTTCTCTCAGTGAGGCCGTAGTGTTCTTTTTTTTTCCCATGTTGAACAACCATGACTGAAAGCACCAAGGCCACAAAATATTTTCTGGTTGGTAAATTCAATGTTCATAGGACGTTAATAGTGGCTTGGTTGCAGTAGCACTGCAAATCTTGAGGGATATCAATTGTAGGTCTGGCACAGTTGCATGTGTCGCCGTGAATTCAACTGAAAATACGCTAATTTGACTCATGTCACAAGAATTAGCTGTCCAGGGACAGCTTTTTGTGAAACACAACCATCACAGGCTCGTGGCCATACAATCATGCCACATTGGTAAGACTCAGGACAGAATTTGTCTCTGAACTAGTTATCCTTAAACCACCATGGACCATAATCGACAGCGGAAGTATACATCATCATTTAATCTTGCACAAAATGTTATGGACTCTAGTTCTATCTATATAGTCGACCCAGGAGGTCAATTGTGATTCAGTGAAGGGTGTAGAAGTGCATGCTAGACATACCCAAAAATGATGAGGTGCCTGCCCAGTAAACTCACAATTTGCATGTGTGCTAAACAGCAAAAATGGTTTGTAGCAGACAGCTAAGCGATATCACAGCGTTGATTGGATTGAAAGTTTACAATCTAACAATCAGGCCTAAACACTAAATTGCTAAACTAATAAGAGGTAAGAATGCTCCTGTTCGGGAAAATGAGTGTGAAGGAAGAGATGGAGCATTTGCAGCCATCCCCAGGCAGAAATCCTAAATTGATTTATCTCGGCTTTCTCCTGAGATTGCCACATAGATTCCCATCTTCAAAATTAGTTCACCCCTTGTGATATCCGTCATGGCTGAGAACATTAGATCAGGAAAGGATATGGGGTCAGACAGCACCTTGGTATTCTGACGTTGCTGTTCTCGTTGCAACTTCACATAGCTGTGCTTCTAGCAAGCTTTCCGTGCCATTAAAACACTAGAGCCGAACCCATCAAAGTGGAAAATTGCCCTGTGTGTAATTTTTCAAAAATGCCAGGGCAAATCAAGCGGCTATTCTACCATTAAGCTACCATCAGTCATCAACAAATGATGGAGTGCATTTACTCGTCCATCAATGACACTGATGCCCAGTCGGGATTGCCCATTTCCTTCATCTTCAGACCGAAAATTGACCATAGAGTGAATTTAGACTTACGCAAGAGTGAAATGCCATTATGTTAAGGCAACATTGGACCAAATGTGGAACAGATATTTTGGTGAATCAAGGGTAAAAAACATCAGTGGTTGGAGTTGTACTTTCACCAAGTAAGGGGGAGAGTTATTGGTTGGAGCTATGTATCTCCCTCCCTCATGACATCATGAAAGTGTTAGAATACACTGCCTTGGACACTAACCACTTTAACTGTTTCGTTAATGACGGACCAGCACCTAAGACAGGATTTTGACATTCAGGATTAGTTGATAATGAAAGTAACACTAGTGCCACAAAAGTACCAGGCATTAAACATCTCAATGGAGAGAAGAATCAAACACCATGACATTCAACAAACATTACTTATGGTTGAGACTCACACTCAACAACATAGAATTCACATTGACCAAAGGTGCTGACCAGTCACTTACAAAGCATTGCCTAAGATCAGGTCAGGTGAATGGGACCTACCTTTCCACCATTTCATGATTCCATAGTAGCATGGGGAATACTCTCCATTTGCATGTATGTAACGGAGCCTGTGAGTCTCAAAAGTCAATGCCAGAGTAATGCTACGGCTAAAACGGCTTTTCAGCTGAAATGAAAATTGTCTGTTAATGTCCCTATGTCGAGCAAGCAGGCTTGTCAGGAAAAAACCAATTGGGTGTTAGGAAATAATTAGGCTACTTTGAATATGTAGTATAAAACATGAGGCCTCAGATCATTTGCAGCTGCAAGGACGGAAGAAGAAAAAAATTCTTCCCCAATACATCTGAGATGAGTTCAGTCCTGATAAAATAAAGAATCCCTGTTCCCATTCGTAAGAAGTAGTTCCTAGCTTTAAACGTAGTTGTGATGTTTGTAGATTAAAGGAAGAGATGCAGTGTAATTGAGAATTATAGGTTTATGCTAGGAATGGATCACTCCCAATCAACAGCAAGCTTGAGTACGTTTCTCAGTAAGTTTTGCACTGCTACTTTCTCAAGGACAATTAGGATGTACAGTAATTAACTATAATGTCATGATAACAGATTCCCAAAAAATTCTTATTAAAAGGATTGTGGACAAGCGATTTAAATAGCCAATGAGAGAGAGTGTGTAGAGGTTTGTACGAAAAATTGAATTTGCATTCATTTGGTGGTTTTCATGTTAGACCCCATTAAGTATATTTTGAATCGTTATCCTTTGTATTGTTGGCATGTGGAATTTTGTCAATTCAGTGTACTTAATTTATTTTTATAACTTCACTAAACAGGTGACATACGTCAGGAACACATCTACTGAGCAGGAAGAAGTGGTACATACTCTAAGGGAAGAAATCCGTATGATGGGACATCTTTACCATCCTAATATCATTCGGATGTTGGGTGCCACTTGTGAGAAGAGTAATTATAATCTGTTTGTTGAATGGATGGCAGGTAAGAATTTGTTTTAAATTCATGAAATCATTTCATAATATAGATAATTTGTATTCCGGTGGCTTGTTATTGCTGATCGTAAAAATAATAATAATTTATTATTTATTAAACATTGCAGGAACTCTAGGAGAAATTCATTAAGCTAATAATTATTTTTAAGAGCGAGTGCTGGAAATCTGAAAATGTTTAAAACACAAGTCGGGTAGCATTGGATAAGAGAAAGAATTGAGTCACTTTAAGTCCATGTTAATTTTGTTAAAACAGTCGGTTATCTTGGATGAGAAAGTATCCTAACACAATCTAGACTGAGACATAGAAAAATAGGAGCGGAGGAGGCCATTCGCCCTTCAAGCCTGCCCACATTATGATGATCATGGCTGATCATCCCACAATCATAACGTGCCTGCCTTCTACCATTCCCCCTTGATTTGCTAGCCAGGAGTTCTACTAATCTTCTTTTAAATGCATCCAGTGAATCGGCCTTCCACTGCCTTCCTGTAGCAGAGCATTCACAAAATTCACAACTTCTGGGTGAAAAAAAGTTTTTTTCTCAATCTCAGTTTTAATGGCTCCCCTTTATCTTTGACTGTTGTCCTGGTTTGGACTCCCCAACATTGGGAACATTGTCCCAGATTACTGGTCCACGTCTTTTATAATTTTATAGTTGAACTAAAAATATATATTTGAAGTTTCAAAGAATGTTGTGATCTGATTGAAATGTCTAATATTGGCCTTGTCAAAAATGTCACAGAGGGCATGACAAGGTAGATATCTTGTTGCTTCCTTGTTGGGAAGTATCTCCATAAAGGAGATGGTTATAATATTAATGAGGTGGTACCTTACTTTCAGTCTAGAGCTGGAGGAGGGCAGCACGGAAGGTTTTAAAAGTGCAGCAATTGATTGGTCCATGAAGGCATGAGTTCAACAAGAAGTAGTGGGGAGCTAGTTACGGTAAGAGCTGTGTGAGGGTAAGTGTGACCGCTTGATTGAGAGGCTTCAGTGCCGTTGGTTTGAGCAGAGGGTGACAACAAGATATGGCGTGGTATTTTATTTTAAACTTCTATGGTTTAAGTGCAGTTGGGGCAATAGTATGCTGCTCCTGCATGATGTGGGAAGCCAGGGGAACTCCCAGTCTTCCTGAGGACTACAACTGTGCGAATGTGGGAAGTGTATCCAGCCACAGCTCCTGACTAGGTGTATGGGAACTGGAGCTGCAGCTGGACGACATCGGAATTGTGTGGGAGGCAAAGAGTGTTATGGATAGGAGTTACAGTAATGTGGTCGCAATAAGATACAAGCGGAAAGTAGATGGAAGGGTAAATGGAGTAGGCAGAGTGTAGGAATCTCCTTTGGTCATTCCCCTCAAATGCTTACCCTTTTGGATACTGTTCATGTTCAGGACAACTGTGCAGGAGAAACAGTGACAGCCAGGCCTGCGCCATCAGGTCTGGCTCTGAGGCACAGCGAGGTAGGGTGAAGTCAGACAGGGCAATAGCAGAGCTGCCAAGTAGTACGGATTTTCCGTATTTTGTACGGAAATGCAATAAGAATACTGATGAACGATTTTGCTTTGTTAAATATGGATTTTTTTTAAATCAACCCGACTTTCTGTTTCATTAACATACCACTCGCCAATGGAAAAGTAATGACCTGGTGAAATTGACAAGATCTTACTGCTGAAAAAATGCAAGATTATAAAAAGCCATACTGTACCTCTAAAAATTATAGCAGATTAAATCTATTAGTATTTTAAATTTCAAGATCTGGAAGTCCCTACTTTCTCCTCCCCTTCTCAACTCTCTGTCAGCCCACTGGCTCCACCTCTTCCATCCTCCCCCACCCCCCCCCCAACCTCACCATCCGTCTTAAGAAGGTCTCGACCGGAGAGTTTAGTATTTTCACTCCAGAGTTTGCTGCTCAACCGCTGGTTTCTACAACATTTGTGTCTACCTTCTAACATTGCATTAGGTAATTTTCATGTTGCTTAGCCTTTTGTGTTGTAAAAGAACAAGAAAAGCAGAAGGAGATGATGTTACTTAGAAACATAAAACATAAAATTTTTACATTTAAAACAAAGTAAATTTTGCTTCAGTTTTAGATATAATTCTTTTGCATGGGCATTTTACTTTCCAGGTGGATCGGTTTCACATTTTTGACGGAACAAGGTTACGGTGTTTTAAGGAACAGTTTTATTATTTAATTACAATGGGGGTAATGCAGCTGTTGCGAGGGCTTGGTTATCTTCCACTGAGAACCCAAATAATTTCCCGGACATCCAAAAGGTAAGAAATTCCCTTGGATCTAGGCCAGGAACAATGTGTTCAAAAGACCAATGTATGATACATAGTATAGTCCTTGTTGTGAGTAAAACCGTGCTTTGTGGGTGCTGTCTAGCTCTGACCTTTTTTTAAAAACCCTCAGAACCTTTGGTGAAATCCAATAAACATTTTCTTTGTTGTAAATGTTGTTGGCTTGTCAGTATTTTTTGTTGGGGGATGAGGTTTTCTTTGGGAAGCATTTTTTAGGTTATTTGAGAGGAATATTTTGGGGGTTTGTGCTTGGGAAAAAAGATTTTGCTTCCTTTGGATTACTGTTAACTACTTGTAGCGTTGGTTTTCTTAGGTTGCCAAATCTGTTAATTTGTCGACAGGGGGGGACAAGCGATTTAAAGGATAGCTGGAATTTGGGAGCTTGCTGCCAGGGATGGCGGTTCAAATGGGCACTGGTGCAGGGTGAATTTTTCAAGGACAGCTGTTAGGAAAGACTATTGCATTTACATGGCACCTTGGGAGGTGCAGATGAACCTAAAAAAATTTCATTTCTTCTTTCTATTTTGTAGTAAGTTCTTAGTTTGTCACGTTTTCCGCCTCCAAATTCCATTAAAACAATTTTGATGAAAAGAGATATTGGAAAATCGTCCTTTGGTATTCTTGCTTTATGGTCCAAAAAATGGATTTGCTTAGTTTGTGATGATTTGGAAGGAAGACAATGCAAAAAAAAGTCCTTTGCGACAAAATTCCTTTGGTGGGTATCCATTTTTGTTTTACAGAATAAGGTGTTTAATGTTGTCTTGAAAAACTGGCTGGTTATGGTCCTGGGAGCCCACATTTTGCTTGTGAGGAGGGATGTGGGGGGACAGGAAGTAGATGAATTTCCTTAATTTTTCCATGAACAAACTTGTATTTTGCTCCAAATTAAATAGACATTAGGTTAAAGTTATTATGGTTCAGTGTACCGAGTACAGGGAAAAAAAAGCTTTGATTTTTTGGACTGATAGTCTCATTACTATGATTGATCATTCAAGTCAAAACTTTTCAAATTTTACAAAATGTAAGAGCAAAAGGCGAGGAGAGTGGAAGGTATGTGTGTTTTTCGAGCAAAGGGAATCTTGGGGACTGTGTATGTTAACTTTCGTGTGTGGTAACGAACGTGCGGCCTGGAATACCAAGTTGTAGTTATCCCGCATTTCTGTCTGTCTATGGTGGTTAACTTTGTTTATTCTTTTCCACAGTTGCTGCTAACTCTGCTTTGCCATTCTTCGAGCATTTTTTCTTATATTTATTTTACAGGTTTTTCAGATCTGATTCTCCAAACACCCCAAAAAAAAGGGAAGAGTGTAGGGGTATATGGGTTTAACACGTGAGGGGTAACTTCTTTTATCAGAAGGGTTGGTGTGACTTGTGTGGGAAAGAGCTTTCCCAGCAGAGGTGGGTGGAGTGGAGGCAGGGTCGATTTTAAATACTTTTAAAAGTTAAGTGGGGATTAAGGGTATATGGGGGACGTGGAAAGGGGAGGAAGGGAGGGGTGTGGTTGGGAGTTTGCAGGTAGATGGGGATGGGGGAAAACAAATGTCGGCCGGACTGGAGAAGGCGAGAGGGCCTTGTTTCCGTTGCTGTATATTGTTATATGGTTATATGGTTATATATTTATATTACCACATTACCGGTTGTGAATGTTTGCAATAACTTCCAGGTGTTATGTGTGCTTTTTGTAGATGTTTTTAAATTTTCCTATCCAAAGTACTTCCATTGTAAGCATGTAAAATTGCAACACTATTTTTTATTCTTGGCATTTGCTCTTTTAGGTGTTTGCGGGGGCCAGGCTTTGGGCAGATCAGCTGCGTTGATTGTGTGGAGGTGTTGGCTGTGTTATTATCGAAATGGTTGTAGCAAAAACCACCCTTGGGAATGCAGAAAAAAAAAAAACACTTCCCATTCACCCTTGGCAAACTTACTATTATAGGTAGGTATATAGTGTATGCAGAGGATTATTCCACATATAATATTGGAAAGATTGCAACAATTTTAATAAAATGGTGGTTGATTTGATTGATTATCATGTATTTAAGAGTGTTCCCAATTTTCAGCTGAAGGAATATGGGAAGCGGCATTAGTCAATTATTTAAAACCACATTTAATCCAAAAGGGGCAAGGAAGGAAATGGAACAAATGTATAGGGAATTGTGCTTGCTGATAACAAAAAGTGATATTTGGCAACACCAAAATTCTTATTTGCCAATTTTAAGGACTTTTTTAACATCACTTCAATTGGTGTATTTGTTAATTAGAAAAACTTGTTACAGCTTAAGTGCATACAAGAAATGTGTTTTTCATGTAGGATTTTCTTTCTTCATTGAAACATGATTTTGCCGTTGCAGACGGTGTGCACCCAACCAATTTTGCCAAATTCATTTTCTATCGCCAGCAATGCGTGATGTGGCTCTCCGGTGCTGGAGCTTCAGCCCCAGGAAGAGACTCATCACGGGAGAAGTCATGAAAAAAACCCGGTGTTCGGGGGAACGAGGTGAAGACACTGTCAGGATGAAGAAAAAGCTTGTGTGCCAAGGGGATCAACACTTTACTGAAACAAAAGAAGAAATGCTCAAGTGTTCGGCCTGCAATGCATTGTTAGAAAAGCTACAAAAAAACAGATGGAAAACAACCTTGGACCTCAACGTGTGAAGTTAAAAAGCAGCAAAGCCAAACGGAGCCTGTTGTTCTTCACGGGAAAATGGGATTCCCCACCAAACAAGGAAATCGATATTCTTTAAAAATTAGTATGTCAGATGTTCTGTTGTGTTGTAAACTGTGTGCCTTTTTTATCGATTTTAGACTTGTTCCTGTTGTGCGAAAATTTTTATGTTTGGATCTTGCCAGTTATAAGCTAAAAGGGCAGTTGCGAGGGAAACATTTCTTTCCATTGGAAGGCACTTTTTCAGTAATTACTGCAAGCTGAGGGGGCTTCCTGAGGGAGTTTTTGCTGTGTTTTTAAACTGCTACTGGAATTTGGTAAGTGCCTTTTTTGGAAGTTAGCACAACAGGATTTGTTTACTTGCCCAGGATCCCCTTAAAACTGTTCTGTTAAAAAAGTTTTTAATTTTTGGGTTTTGTGCTTGAGATATTTGGGGGTTAGAATTTTCCACCTTTGAGCGCAATCAGGCCCACTAAATGTAAAGTGCGCATTAGAATTGCACTAGAGTTTTGAAATTGGATTATTATTTGCTTTCAAGTTTCCAATACATTTATAAGTGAAGTCCATCGTGAACATATACAATCCGGCAGCATATTTTTTGACGGTGATGTTTTTCTATTTTGTGTACAAAAGTTTAAATGTAGGGGGGGGAGGGGGGGGTAAAATCATATAACAATTTTCATGCAGGCTGAAATAAGTTTGTTCTATTAAAAGAAGCTAGATATTTTAACGGTCCATTTTACCAGGTCTCAAAATACTGAAAAAGGGGGCTCTGATAGTTTAATTGTTAAACTTTAAAATCAGTTTTTTATATTTAGTTTCAAAAAAAGATTTTGGGTTCTAATGTTTTTGCCATCGTGCCATAATTGTTGGAGGCTCCTCAAAAAGCCCACAAACAGGATGAGATGCAGACGTGATAACTTGTTGTATTAATTGAGAATCTCTGTTTTAGTGGGTGTGGAATTCAGATTTGGGGTGCTTTTTTTTAAAACAAGCACAAAAAGATTGCAATTGAATAACGATGTTCACATACACTTTGGCACTTGAAATTTTTCTCAATTTTTCTGATTCCCATGTTGGGGATTTTTGGTTTAATTTTAAAAGCTGGGAGACACCAGCGTGCCCTAAGGGGGAAAATTCTTCCCTTTGTTATTTCAGAGGTTACTTGTTAGGTTTTTCAATGTGAACGGGACAGTGAATTTTGGAAAAAATCAGTTCAGCTTGATTGGGACATTTGATAGAATAGGTGCCTTCTTGCTGTATTGTCCGTTTTAGTGGGGGAACAAGTTGTCATTGTAGTAGTTACAGGTAGGGTTCTATTGATATTGACTTGGGATTAATTTGTTTTTATATTCAGGGGAAAAGGGGTATATTTTCAATAAGAAATTATGTGTAGAAGGTTTTATGCACAATTCATCCATTGGGAGTTAATAAAAAAAAAATATATCAAATGTTCTAATTCTTTTTAAATGCTGAAACCAAATAGCTTTTTGAATTCCATATGTCAATTTATCTACAGTGATCTTTGTTGGAAATTTGGGCCATTTATCACTTGTGCTACTCTATTCGGACCTTTTCAGTGTGTTAAATATTGTTCGATTCAGTTGAACTTGCTTTTGTTTACTGCTGTATAAAATTTGGGGGGGATTCTGTGCGGAATAGAATGTCTTATTTCCTTTACTTTTTTCTGAACCAACAAAAAGGCAAAAAGTTAAATTTGATCCTTGGATCTGCAAGGATTTTTTTCATTGTTATATATTTTTTCTTAGAATTTCAATTAAAATTTTTCTCACCCCCCCTCCCAGGTTAAAATGTATTTACACAATGATTTTAGTCAAGATGATTATGCCCTTTCTTCCGAAATTTAAATGTTTCCAATTCAGTCAGGCGAATTGCTGCTTTCAAAAATGGCAGTGATTTAAATAATGCTGATGAATCTTGGGATGAAAACCATTTGTTATTGAATAAAATTTACATGTCACACTCTTGGGGGACATATTAAGTTTTTCGTTTCTGTTTTTACTACGGTTTTAACTTAAAACTAAAGATAGGAAAATAGTTTGGAAAGGGTTTTTTGCCATTTATTTTATTGACATTATCTAAATTGTAAATAAAACTTTTAAAGAATATTCGGTATCATCTTCACATGAAAAGAAACATTTCCTATTGATCTATGTATTTACATAAGCAACAATTGGATGGACAATGTTTGAAATTAAATTCTATGCATGCATTCGCTGTTTTAAAGTGGGCAAAAAAACAAAATTCTGATTGACATTTAATTCAAAATTTACAGTTGGTTAAATAATTCACACTTTTGAAAAAGTGGCGTTTTACTTGGATGTTTTTTTTATTGGGTTCTAAATATGTTGCGTGCTGTTTAAAAGTGGTTGGCTGTAAAAAGCTTGTATCCTGTTAGGTGTAATTAGGTATTTTAATCTTTCCAGCACAATAAGGTCCTTCATTGTTCCACAAGATTTTTTAATTATTGTTACCATAAACTGTGGCAAAGTTGGTAAATAAAAGTAATTTGTGTCAAATTGATTTTACAGGGGGTTATTACAAAAATGTTAAAAGAGGGAGTTTAAAGCAACAATTGAAGTGAGGGGGGGTTTTGGGTTCCATAGTTAACAAGTTTTTTTAAATTTTAAAGCCATTTATATTGTGATGCTCTAGAAAATGTTAAATTTTTAATAAAAGACGTTGTTAATATTTGGTTGTGAACAATCCTTAATTGCGGTTAGAAAAGGTGGGCTTTTATTGTTGAACGAAGGTTTAAAAAAAAGGTGTTTTTCAGCTGGTATTTGGAGATACTTAGCTTTTCTATGGGATCTTATTGTGTATTGGGAGCAATTGGAAAATCATTATTGTGGTGTCCTTTTTAAAGTCAGTTTTACGGTTTTAAAGTGTTTTCTCATGAGCTTTTAAAATGATGGGCCCCACAACTTTGCCCATTTTATACTGGAGATGTTTTAGTCATTTTCACTTTTGGACATAGGGCATTTAAAAATGATGAACCTCAGTTAATCAGTAATCTTTGTAGTGATCTCAGCTTGGGCCTTGTTTAAAAAGTTGTTGCTTTTTTATTTTCATGATAGTGTTTTTTATTGAGAATTGTTTGCGTTTGCCCTCAAGCTTGGCGGTAAATTCATGTATTTATCTGTTAATTTTTCTTTTTAATTTTATGGCACATGTGATGAAATATTCCTTTTTCTTTGGGATCAAGACGCTGGATGAAAAATTGTAAGGTGTAATTATTTGTGCTTGTGTACTTTTATTGTTATTTGGTACTTTCTTAAATTGTAAATAACGTTACTAATGGCAGTTTTTATCCTGTTTTTACTAACCTCAGGTCGGTCCTATAGGTCTTTCTTACCAAAGTACACTTTCATAATGAAAAAAAAAAACAAAATCTAAGATAATTTTGCTAAGTATGTGGGGGGGTAACTATTAATTTCTATAAAATTTCCAGGGGGCTTAAGGGCTTAGATGTTTTAGCCACTTGCTGTGCAAGCAAAAATAAAAAAACTAAAAAATCCTTTTCTCGGTGTTGAAAAATTGGTTAAATGTATCCTTTGTATTTTCAAATATAATCAAATATTTTTAATTATTGAAATTTTTTGACCCCATTTTGAAACATTTTATTTGCTATAAATTGGGACCTATTTTGTGTTTTTTTTGTCTTTCTAGTAAAATAAAGGTGATTTCTTTTAAGGAAAAAACAATCATTTCATGTTTGCTTGCTTGTTGCATTTTATTTCTATGCTAATTTCAAGTGGAATTGTGTTTCGAATCGGGTGGCTGAAGATGGTGGAAAGTTGCAGGATGGGACGTCGGCAGTGTTTTCAGATTCAATCACAACCAGTGTTTACGGTGGAAATAAATTTTCCATTCTGTAACAAATTCCATTTCTGAGGGTTATGCGGACTTCTTGCAAATGGGGCATTATCGAAGGCTGTTCTCTGGGCTTCTCTCATTGTAAAAATAAAAAAATATTTCATGCCACTAGTAAAAAATAACTAGGATTTTTGATTGCCTATGGCAAAATTCATTAAAAAACAAAGAATGTGAGCATGAAGCCTTGATTATTGCAAAGCTTACAGGTTAAGCATTACTATGTTCACTGGAAAATTGGCTCTTAGAAACAAGTTAGAGGAATATCAATTTACCGCAATGCAATTTATTATAAAACAGGGGCCTGTCCAAGGGATACAATCACAAACTCCACGGCTGTTAGAAAAAAAAAAACGGTTGTCTAATTTATTTTAGTCCAGTTGCATATTTTATTTTTTTTGAAGAGAGGGTCTCGGCCGAAAAATGTTGTTTGTCCAACAGATTGGCGTACACTGCTGGAGGTTTAGTCTTTGGGATGCAGGAAAGAAATTCCGGGACCAGTTAGGGGGAGAATGGTACAAAAACTGGTACAAGTTTAGGGGAGTCCTGGGATTGATACGGGGGGGTACTCTGCTGCTGTTAAAGGGCAGCATATAACTCTACAAGCCAGTGCCACCATGTTCCCCAAAGCCCACTTTCTTGCTTCATTCTGTTGTTTATGCAGATGAAGTTGGGGAATAGTTACAAAAATGGGAAGGGTCCTTTGGGCCACAATGCCCAGTGGTCCATACGTGATGCAAAAATAAAAAACTAGCCCCAATTCTGCATGCCATTTGATCTATTATCCCACTTCCATGCTGTGTTTCATTGGTCTCTTAATTGGCCCTTCCTAAAACATCCACTTTCATATCTGCTTCCACCACCCTATCCTGGCAGCTGTCCAATTTTCTTGTAATAACAAAAAAATTCGCCACAAATTTTTGTTTCGACTTAGGGTTATGGCTGTGTTTTTAAACCAAGAGTACAGAGAAAAGATTTGTTTTACATTTGCTATCCAAACAAGATTTCAAGATTTTTACTTTATAGAACCAAGGCATCGTCCTTTTTAAAAAACATTTCCCACTCTTGAAAATAAATTTTTACTCGATCTATGACTCGGAGGGATTTTAATTAAAACTTTGATCAGGTTGGCCCTTTCAGCCTCTGATTTTACTGACAAAGGAACAATCCAAAGTTTATCCCAAAACTATTCCGTACATACAACCAATCATTTTTACTACAGAATTTATCAGTTATAAACCAAACTGTTCGTCAGTAATTAAAAATTGTGGGATGTGGTTTTTGACATCCTATATTTTCATTGAATTCAAACAAATCCATTAGAGAGCAATTTAACAATGAACAATTAGAAGCCAGAGTGTTCCCGGGTTTGAAAAGTTCATTGAGATAATGAGTTTGGGATCATTTGCATAAGCCAAATAAATGGCAGTTAAATGGGTGGGGTTGGGTTGGTGGGGGGTGGGGGGGGGCGGAGGGGGGAAGGGGAATGAGGTTTGGTGTTTAAACAGCAGACATTAGCAAATTGAATATAAAAAAAATGGGACGGTACAAGCCTCAAGGCCTTTCCAAAACCCCCCATGTTTGTGAAAACTCATGGAGTTCCTAGGCCGAAAACATTCTCATCTGCCTTGCACATTGATCCATATCCAAAATGTTTATTGGTTTATTAGTGTCCTGTGCCAAGATATTGTGTCAAAAACCTTTACATGCTCTTCAGGCCCAAATTTTCATATCACATATACCAAGTTGATCCAATATTCTCAGAAGGTGCATTGGGAGGGAATACACAAAGTATCAGAATATGCACTTTTTTCAGCTGCAAGGCCGAGAAAATAAAAGGGCGCCATCCGGGGTAAGAATTGAAAAGTTTGGAATTCAATCCTTGGCCTTATGAGAGGTCCAGTCAAGGGAGGGTTGATTACACAGCAGGTAAGAAGCTGTTTCTTGAAATCTGGTGATACCGTTACTTTCAAGTTTTTGTTATTTCTAACCTGCTGGGAGAAATACTGACAGGGGTATGGGAAGTGGGTCCTGGATTTCATATTAGGGATGGTTTCTCCCCCCAGGGGCCACATTAAATTTGCAACAGGGGAAATAGAGGAAGGCTGGTTTGTTTTGTGGGGGCTGGGCTGCGTTCACAAACTCTGCAATTTCTTGCAATGTAGGCAGGAACTAATTGGCCATACCATACCCTATGTGTTGGATTTCACCCTTGATTAAGCTTGCTGGAATATTCTTAGCCTTCTGAGGACGTAGAGGACATTGAATGCAAATGGCCAAGATAAGTTACAACCATGTGGTTAGGACCAGGATAAATTCATTTAGTGATTTTTTAAACTAGAAAAATGTTGAAAGCGGCTCTACAAATCTCCAGCACATTAATACAGACTGGGTGTTGTTGTTTTTGTTCCTGAAGTCATTGATTTCAGGCTCGTTAATGCTTTACGTAAGTCTGTCTTGCATTCTCTACTTCTTATTTCCATTTTCTGTCAGTTGTCTCAGTGTTTTGAGGGATACCTTTTTTGCCAAAAACTTGTAAAATGGAATTTAAGAGAAAAGGGAATTGTTCTTGCACACTCAGGTGAGTGTATGGGACATATATTAAATGGGCAAGTAAAATAAACACACTGCAGTCTATGGATCTGGGACAGTCATGGATCCGTTTGCAGTGGGGTCTGGTGTTTAGGTCCAGGGTGTTAGTGAGATTGAGGTTTTTTGGTTGGGATAGGTGGATGAAGGTGGGAAGGTTGTTAGTCAATTTATCGTTTTTCTAACTAACGTGTTCAAGAAAGGGGTTTCCGGGGGGAACGGAGTGTAGGCACAGAAGACGCTGAGATGCCAAGTGTCCCGGAATTCGCCTTATTTGGTTTTTCCGGCGAAATAACTTTTTTTTCGGGTTTGTTTCCGGCAGCCCAAAACATGCGGTTACGGAACACCCTGCCGGCCGCGACGGTTCGTTCCTTCCGTGGTGAAACGGGTCCGGCGCCATGGTGTTCCCGGTTTTCCGGCCCGCAGGCGATTCAGCGGCATTTTGGCGGGCCTAGTGAAAGGCGCGTGCGCAGGTTTGGGGGGAGGGTTTGGCCCGGGGCCCCAAGTTGGGACGCGCCTGCGCGTCAGGGGGAGGGTTTTGCCGGGCCCCAGGGGGGCCGCGCTGCGCAGATGTGGGGGAGGGTTGCCGGGGCCCCAGCATAGTGCGCAGTGGGGGAGGGTTGCCGGGACCTAGTGGACGCCTGCGCAGTGGGGGGGGGAGTGTTCCGGGCCACCCCAGAGTGTTGACCGCGGTGCGCTGCTGCAGTGGGGAGGGTTGCGGCCCCAGTTGACGCGCCTGCGCAGTGGGGGAGGGTTATGCCGGCCACGTTGGCCTCGCGTGCGCAGGTGGGGGAGGGTTGCCGGGGGGCCCACAATGTGGGCCGCGCGGTGCGGCAGGTTGGGGCAGGGTTGCCGGGCCTGGCGCGATTTCCGAGCAACACGCCACGCCCGCACCCAAGCCCGGGGGCGGCGCCGGGGCCGCGCGATCAGCGGCACTTTCTATGCAAGTCGCCAAGCCGACGCTTCGCGGCAGCCCCATCACCGGGCCCCTCCCACCCAGTGCGAGGGCCAGACCCGCCGCAACCATGCCAAAGAGTTCGCATGTGCCGGCACCGCAGCCCGCCGGCAGCCCGCTGATCTGCACCAGTGCGCAGGCGCATAGCCTCCGGCAACAAAAAACCCAGGTGAGTGTTACGGAGAGAAAAAATGCATTATAAAAACCCCATTTGTACGGAACAAATAGGGTTAATAGTTTACTGTGAAACTATATTTAGGGTTGGCATCTCTGGAGACGTGGGCGTCTCCGGTGGGCCTGTTGAGTTGGTAGACGAATTGCAGTGGATCAAGGCTACCTGGGAGGCTGGATTGGTGTACACCATAATCAACATCTCAAAGCACTTCATGATGGTTCATGTCAGAGTCCCCACCATACTGGAATTTGGAATTAAGCACATTCTAGTAAGTTCAGTAAGATGCATCTACTGATAGGCACTGCACACTGGAAAACTCTTGTGGGAAAGATTTTGCAGTCGGCAGTGAAAATGGAATGCACGATGCACATAAAACATAACAAGGGCTAGTCGAAATGATGAGCTTGAGAGACTATTCCCATAGTTATTGTAACAAAGTTTCAGCTTGACACTATGTTGGAAAGGTATATATAGGTTGATATACTACTGGCACAGTCAGATAACAGAGTCATACAGCATGGAATCACCCCAACCTGCCCGTGCTGGTCAACATACCCCATCTACAGTAGTCGCACCTGCCTCGTTATGGCCCATATCCCTCTAAACCTTTCTTATCAAAGTTCTTGTCCAAAAGTCTTTCAAATATTGTTATACTTCTGGACTCAATACCTGCCTTAACTACCTCCTCTGGCAGCTCGTTCCATATACGCACCACCCTCTGTGAGGAAAAGCTGCCCCTCAGGTTTGTATCTTCCTACCCGCCTTTAGCTTTATGTTCCCTGGTTCTTGATTCTTCTACTCTAGCTAAAAAACACTGCATTCACCCTATCCCCTTCATGACCATATACACCTCTATAAGATCACCCACCCCTCAGCCTCATGCGCGGCAAGGAATTAAGTTCTAGCCTGCCCAACCGCCACCAATAGTTCGGGCTCTCAAGACCTAGCAACGTAATCGTAAATCTTCTCTGCCCTCTTTACAGCTTCACATCATTTCAATAGCAGGGTGACCCAACTGAACACAATACTCCAAATGCAGCCTTGCCAATGTCTTGTACAACTGTAACATTACGTCCCAACCTCTGTATTCCGTACCTTTAGTTTAGAGATACAGCACAGAAACGCCCTTCGGCCCACCGGGAATGCGCCGACCAGCGATCCCCACATATTAACAACATCGGATGGCGCCAGCAGTCTGTCGCGTCCATTGCTTGTTGTTGTTTAGATTGTGTTAAATGTATGTTTTGGTGTTTAGCTTGTTTTTTATGTGGGGGGGAATTGGGGGAAACTTTTTAAAATATCTTACCTCGACGGAGATGCAATTTTTTTTCCATATCGTATCTCCATCTGCACTGCGGCCTAACATCGAGGAGCTGAGACAGCTTCTGCAGGAGCCCGACTTCGGGAGTTTCCCAACCGCGGCAGGTAACTTTGACCTCCCTGAAGCAGGAGCCTCCGATTGGCGCCTTCGATGTAGGGACATTTGTCATCGCCCACTGCCGGCCCCCCTACTGCGGATGGTTCGACTGCCCGACCGTGGAGCGAATAAAGAGTGGAAGAAAGATTAGACTTTCTGGCCTTCCATCACAGTCAGGAATCCGCAGTGGCTGGATGTTTATCCTTAACTTTCTTATGTAGCAGTGTGTCTGTTGCTTTTTTAGTATGACAATAAGGTAAATCGAATATCAACTACCCCTTAATGACAATCAAAAGACTTTTGAACTATCCCACACACTAGTGGACAAGCCCTTATTACATTTACGCCCAAGCAAATTAACCTACATACCTGTACGTCCCGCTTGGAGTGGGAGAAATGCGAACGAGCGTGCAAGAAAACCCCGCAGGTTCATGGACAAACCTCTCCTACAGGCAGCACCGTTTGCGGAACGAACCCTGGTCTCCGACACTCGAGCATTAGCTGTAAGGCAGCAATCTACCGCTGCGGCACTGCCCCCACCGCCGCACGCCCTGACTGATGAAAGCGCCACGGTCGCAAACATGCTTCATCGACCACCAATGTGTCTAAATGAGACGCAACAGTAAAAGTGATCTGTAGAATGCCCCAGAAATCTCTTGTATTCTAATAAAGAGCTATATGGATTACAATAAATTTGTGTGCTTGTTGAAACATGAACAGGCCAGGCCAACGAAGTTATATCTAACGAGATAAATAACCGTTGTCTACGAGACAAGAAAGTCACTAAACCTAATTAATATTATATACACCATTTATACACTATTGCCCCCCAGTTGCTGGGGCAATTTAAAGATGTTCACAAAATGTTATTGCAATACCATCGCTTACTCAGAGGAATATGAAAGTCAACAACAAGTCAGACAGTATCTGAGCATCGACATAAAATAAATAAGTTTGCACAACTCAATAAGGGAAACTACGCTTCCAGTCCGCTTCCTGCGGGCCGCCGACTATTTCACCGAGTCGCGTCCCTACACCCCCCCCCAACCTCTCGGCTACCTCCTGGACGCAGCGGCCCTTTCCCTTCCTGCCGGGGACCGCGACCGGACCAGAGCTGCAACTGTGGAGCGGCGTGGCGCTGGAGTCACCGCGGAGCGCGCGATGCCCTACCTGGTCCGCCGTTGGAACTCCGGAGCGTATCTGGGCCCACTGCACCCAACATCGTCGAGCCTCTGGATTTAGAAGCTCCAACGCCGGCGGCGTGCTGAACCGTCATCGTGGACGCTGCGCTCCCTGGGCCCCTTAGTGCCGAGGGCCTTCAGCTTTGCATCTCCAGCGCCGGGCGCCCCGGCCAGAGACCTGAACTGGTTGCGGAAGTCCGTCGGGGACTCCGGCTAGGATGGGCCGACTCGGGTATAGGCCCCGCTTGAGGATCGTTCCTCCAAGCGCCCCGACGTCGGACTTACATCAATCACCCCCAGGAAGCGGGCCTAACATCGGCCGGCCCATACGGCGACTGCAGGGGCCATCGTGGGCAGTCACCGACCGGACGGTGGACAAAGTGGGGAACATCAGGGGCGAGCAAACTGAGACCTCACTTTGGGCTTCCTTCCTCACAGTCATTGGGGGGAAATTTTGCGATCCCTGCACTGTGGGGGGATGTTTTCTTCTCATGCTGAATTCTATCTACTCATGTGTGTTTCTTTATTTTTACTGTATGGGCTGTATGTCGTGATTTAATTTTTCTACTGTGCCAATTGGCACATGTGGCAAAGTAAATGCATCTTTTCTTAGACAGAGAATGTTCTGATTTTGGAGGAAAGTGTTTTTTGGAGATAACATGAGATCAATGACTTATAGCGCAGGAAAAGTTTAGTTATTCTAGTTTATTATTGGTCATGGTGTACCGGTGGAGTTCCAGTGATGAAAAGCTTTTGTTTGTGTGATATGGTCGAAAAAAAAAAGAGCTATACATGAATAAAATCAAAACCGTCCCAACGTGCAAATCTAAAGGGGAAGAAAGGATACAACATTTAGTTGCAAAGATTATAATAATGAACTGACTGCAAAAGTTTTTATAGATATGTGAAGAGAAAAGAGGTTAGTTAAAAACAAATGTAGGTCTTTGCTAGTCAGAATCAGTGAGTTGATCATGGGGAACAAGGTATACTGAGGCGGATCCAATTGAGAAAAATAACTACGTTGGTGGTCTCCGTCTTCACTAAGGAAGACATAAATAATTCTGCCCTGAAATAGCAGGGGACTGTGGGTCAAAGGAGGAATTGAGTGAGCAATCCAGGTCAGTCGGAAGTGTGTTGGGTAAAATTGGAAATAGATCTAAAGGCCGATACATCCCCAGGCCAGATAGGCTGCGCATCCCAGAGTACTTAAGGAAGTAAGCTTCAGGAAATAGTGGATCGCATTACTGAAAATCTTTCAAAATCTTTAGATTCCTTGGAGTAGTTTCCTTGATTGGGCGGGGTAGCAAATGTTAACCCCTCTTTTTACGAAGGGAGGGAGAGAGAAAAAAACGGGGAAATTACAGCAGACAGTTAGTAAACTAACATCGGTAGTGGGAAACTGAGCTAGAGTCAGTTATTAAAGATGGGATAGCAGGCACATTTGGAAGTGGTGAAATCATTGGGACAAAGTCAGCATGGATTTACAAAAACGGTAAATCATGTCTGACGAATCTTGCGTGGAATTTTTCAGAGGGATGTAAACTAGGAGCGTGGATAGGGGAGAGGAACCAGTGGATGTGGCGTATATCTGACTTCAGAAGGCTTTCGACAAGGTCCCACATAATAGATTAGTATACAAAACTTAAAGCATACGGTATTAGGGGTTCAGTATTGATTTGTGGAGGCGATAGAGAACTGGCTGGCAAACAGGAAGCAAAGAGTAGGAGGAAAACCAGGGTGGTCCTGCTTTCCACAATGGCAGGCCAGTAAACTAGTGGGGAGGTACCGCAGGGCTCAGTTTGCTGGGACCCCCAGCTATTTACTATATATTTAATGATCTGGATGAGGGAATTGAAGGCAACTATCTCCAAGTTTGCGGGACACTAGACAGAACTTGGGGGGGTCAGTGTTTTCGCTGTGAGGAGGATGCTAGGAGACTGCAAGGTGACTTGGATAGGGCACGGTGTGTGAGCTAGGGTGAGGTGGGCAAATGTATTGGCAGATGCAGTATATAATGTGGATGACAAAGAGTGAGGTTATCCCACTTTGGTGGCAAAAAACAGGAAATCAGACTATTATTTAAATGGTGGCCGAGTTAGGAAAAGGCGGGGAGATGCACTCGAGACCTGGGTGTCATCGGACACCCAGTCATTGGAAAGTAGGCATGCAGGTGCAGCAGGCAGTGAAAAAAGCGAATGGTATGTTAGCTTTCATAGCAAAATGAGGAATTAGTTGAGTACAGGAGCAGGGAAGGTTCTACTTCAGTTGTACAGGGTCTTGGTGAGACCACGACCTGGAGTATTGCGTACAGTTTTTGGTCCCCAAATCGAGGAGGTACATTATTGCATAGAGGGAGTTTGCAAGAGAAGGTTCACCAGACTGATTCCTGGATGTCAGGTACTGTCTTATGGAAGAAAGGACCTAGGATAGACTCAACGGTTTATACTTACTCCCTGGAATTTAGGGAGATTGAGAGGGGATCTTATAGAAACTTACAAAATCTTAAGGGGTTGGACAGGCTAGATGCAGGAAATTGTTCCCGATGTTGGGGAAGTCCAGGGGACAAGGGGTCACACGCTTACAGGATAAGGGGGTAAGGGGAATCCTTTAAGACGAGATGAGGAAAGACTTTTTCACACAGAGATTGGTGAGTCTCTGGAACTCTCCTGCCCTGAGGGTAGTATTGAGGCCAGTTCATTGGCTATATTTTATTTAGAGTGAGTTGGATGTGCCCTTGTGGCTAAGGGGATCAGAGGTAAGCGGAGAGGAAGGCAGGTACGGGATACTGAGTTGGAGATGATCAGCCATGATACATATTGAATGGCGGAGCAGGCTCGAAGGCTGAATGGCCTTACTCCTGCACCTAATTTTTCTATGTTTCTATGTTTTCTATAATGTTGTTGTCCGATAAAAAGTCCGATTAAGAAAGTTCAAAAGTCTGTAATGGGGTATAATGGATGTCAGGATTGCACTTTAGCTGTTGAGAGGACGGTCCAGTTGCTTGATTACAGCTGGGAAGAAACTGTCCCTGAATCTGGAGGTTTGCATTTTCAAACTTCTGTACTTCTTGCCTGATGGGAGAGGGGAGAAGAAGGAGTACTGGGATCAGTCTAGTCCTTGATTATGCAGGTGGCCTTGCCTAGGTAGTGTGAAGTGTAGATGGAGTTGATGGAAAGGTGGCTGGTTTGTGTGATGGTCTGCACTGCATCCACCACTCTATGCAATTACTTGTGGTCTTCGATGGAGCTGTCCCCAAACCATGCTGTGGTGCATCCCGATAAAATACCATCAATGACATATCTGTGGAAGCTGATGAGGCTTGTTGGGAACATGCCAAACTTCCTACGCCTTCAAAGGAAGTAGAGGCATTGGGGTACTTTTCTGTCTGCAGCTTTGATGTGGCTGGGGTCCAGGACAAATTGCTGGTGATATTTATTCATATGACCTTGAAGCCTTCCACTTTGGCACCATCACTGTAGTCTAGAGCGTGTGTACTGCTTCATTTTGTGAAGTCAATCACAATCTTCTTTATCTTGCTGATATTGAGGGAGAGGTTGTTTTCTTGGCAGCAAGTTACAAGGTTCTTAATCTCCTATCTCTACTCTGTCTCATCATTATTCAATCTCTGGCCCACTATGGTGGTGTCATCTGCAAACCATTTTATTGAAAGCATATTTAACAACCTTAATGCATATTTTATCAACTAAAAATGTTTGAATTCGATGCTAATGACCTATAAACCACAACCAAGCTCTTGGTCCACTGGACCCCATCTTCCAGCCAGTCCACATAGAGCATACCCTTCAAAGCACTGGCGAAAAACCAATGCTATCTCATAGAGCAATGCAGTTGTTTGGCCCAACTCATTCATGCCATCTGATGCCCAGCTATGCCAATTCCATTTGCCACACTAGGTCCATATCCCTTCCTTTGCAATCCAACAACCTATCTAAATCCTCTTTAAATGCTGTGATTTTATCTGCCTCTACCACTTTCAAGTAACTGCTACTCTGTGTGGAAAAACCTGCCTTTCAGATCTTTAAATACCCCTCCCCTTAACGTATTGTCCCCTAATTATAGACCCCTCCCCCCAACCCTATCAAAAGACTCTAACCATCTACCCTCGCTGTGTCCCTCACAATTTTATAAACTATAATAAGTTCACCCACTCAGCCTCCATTCTGCAGCTTTATAGAACACAGAACAGTGCAACACAGGAACACAATCTGTGTCATCTCTTAATTGCCTGCACATAATCCATATCCCTCCATATCTATGTGTCTACCCAAAGTCGCTTAAATGCCACTGTAGTATCTGTCTCCACTACCCCTGGCAGTGTATTCCAGGCACTCTATACCCTCTGTGTATAAAACAAAACAACTTCCCCTGCACATATCCGTTAAACTTTGCCCCTCTCACCTTTCCCCTTGTGGCTAAAGGGATCAGGGGGTATGGTAAGGCAGGTACAGGATACTGAGTTGGATGATCAGCCATGATCATATTGAATGGCGGTGCAGGCTCGAAGGGCCGAATGGCCTACTCCTGCACCTATTTTCTATGTTTCTATGTAAAGCTAGGCCCTCTGGTATTTGATACCCTATCTGTGCCTCTCATGATTTCATACACTTCTATCAGGTCTCTCTTCAACCTTCAGCATTCCAGAAAAAATAATATGCCTGTCCAACCTCTCCCTATTGCTACTCCAGGCATCATTATGGTAAACCTCTGCACTCTTACTATCAAAGCCTCCATATCCTTCCTGCAATGGGACGAACAGAACTGCACACAATACTCCAAATGCAACCGAACCAAAGTCCTATAAAGATGCATCAAGACTTCATGACTCCTATATTCAAAGCCCTGACCAATGAAGGCAAGTATATCATATGCCTTCTTTATCAGTCTATCTACCTGAATTGCCACCTTCAGGGAGTTATGGACTTGGATCCCAAGCTCCCTCTGTACATCAGTATCGTGTGTGACTTTTGTTGTCCCCATGAGAATAAATTTCTCCTATCCAATCTCTCCTCATAAATAAAGCCCACCATTCCATGTGCATGGAAGTAGAGATGGGGAGGAGGATGTGCAAACCATTTTCCACACCACACACCTGCCCACCTAGTCAAACACTTTCTGCCCTCCATGTGCTCAGGACAGCAGATTCCATATTGGGGTCATCGACGTCTGCGAATCCACAGACAAGGAGTTGAAGCAACCCTTGCTTGAGGGCAGCACGGTGGCGCAGCGGTAGATTTGCTGCCTTACAGCGCTGTCAGCGCCAGAGACCCGGGTTCGATCCTGACTACTGCTGCTTGTCTGTATGAGTTTGTTCGTTCTCCCCGTGACCCTGGGTTGGTTTTCTCCAAGATCATTGGTTTCCTCCCACACTCCAAAGAAGTACGGGTTTGTAGGTTAATCGGCTTTCTATAAATATAAACTGTCCCGAGTGTGCGTAGGATAGTGTTAACGATCGGCAAGTACTCAGTGGGCCGAAGGGCCTGTTTCTGCGCTGTATCTCTAAACTGAACTAAACTAAACCCATCCTCTATCCTGAAGCTCTGCCAAAGAAGACAATGGAAAAGGTAGAGGCTCTCACCAATGCTCCACAGCCTAAGTACAGGCTGATTCAAGGTTGTTCCTGGGATGTTGCAGTCTTTTGGAAGTTCCAAATCTTGTCACATGCTGTTTCATCATGTATTGAAAAAGAATATAAACATGGATGTGGAGCAAGAAGCCACAAAGTATATATGAAGATTGCAAGAAAAAGTTAGCAAGAGAAGCTCTTCTAGTTTGTTACAATATTGTCCGGATGTTGAAGTTGGTATGTGATGTGTCAAGATATGGTGTAGATGCTGTGATAAATCACATGATAGATGATGCGCATTAAAAAACTATCCCTTTTGCTTCCCACGCCCTCCTGAGAAGAAACAACATTACTGCCCATGATTTTTTTTTTATTTAAAAAAAAAAGTTTATTTATTAGAAGTAAGTACATTACATTTTAATGGTACCTTTTTACAGGTTGCCAGAATTATTAAAACATTCTTTGTACAACTTTTTTTTTTAGAAAGAAATGAGAAAGAAAGAAGTAGTGAAGAGTAAAGAATAGTCTAGTGAGTGTAGTGTAACGAAAGAAATAAGTGAGAAAAGTGAAGCAGAAAGGAGATTCTCCCACGCCGCCACGTCATTTTTAAAAAATATTCTTAATCATTTTTCACTCAAACCCATGATTTAAGAAGCAAACAAAAGTGTTCGGAATCAAGAAGTATTATCAGTGTTTATTCAGCAAAGCTTCTACACTGGTAATAGATCACCCTCCATAACTAGTGATATAGGGTCTTAAGCCAGCATCACTCTCTAAGAACACCTTAAGGATTCAAAGGTAAGCAACTCTCGCTCAACTGGGAACAGGAGTTGTGGGCTGAATGCTGAGGTTGGAAGTGAAAATCTGCCCTATGCATAAATATATAAATATAAATTGTCCCGAGCGTGTGTAGGATAGTGTTAATGGTTGGCGCGTACTCGGTGGGCCGAAGGGCCTGTTTCCGCGCTGTATCTCTAAACTAAACTAAACTACACTCATCCTCTATCCTGAAGCACTGCCAAAGAAGACAAAGGAAAAGGTAGAGGCCCTCACCAATTTCGCATCCGGGTGTCTCACTCGGTATATTTGGTGGTGTATTTTGTTTGGTCACAGGCCAGGGATTCCTGTGGGTCGAATTGTTGGGTTCAAATTGTTATAGGTTTCATTTCATGGTCAGTGGGGGCACTGCAGGCCGGCAGCCCTGCCAGCAGCGTGTTTGTTTTTACCACTTTTTTCGTGTGCTTTATGTCTTTAATGTTTCTCGGTGTGTCTTGCGTGAAGGTGGTGTGGGGGGGAAAGGGGGAAACTGTTTCAGTTGCCTCCTCCATGGAGAGGCGACTTTTTCCATGTCGCCTCCCCCGTGGTCTAACATCAAGGATCGGTGCGGCCTTTCCCGGAGACGCGCCCGGGGCTTCAGCTGCGCGGACTCTCGTCGCAGGGTGGGCGAGCCCTCGCCGGGGGTCGCCGGAGGGGAGCGCTCCGTTCACTGGCCCGCGGCAGCCGGAAGCCGCAGTCTGCGGAGCCCCAGCTGGCGCTGTGTCCCTCGTTGGGGACTGCCGGTCCGCAACCAACCTCTACCGCGGGCGCAGCGGGGATTTACCATCCGGAGCGGGGTCCCTCGCCGGGGATCCCTGGAGAGGAGCTCCGACCGCCGGCCCTGCGGTCTGCGGTGCTTCTGGCTGCGGCGCGGCGGGGACTTTAAATCTTCGACCGCCGGCCTGCGGCCTACACCAACTTGAAGCCGCGGTCTCCGGTGGGGGAGGCACCGATTCAGGACTTACCTGGACTTACATTTTTCTGTACATCTGGACGGCTGCAGCGGCGACTGCGGAGGGTTGAGGTCCCGACCATGGGGGGAAATGGAGGAGGACTGGCCAAATTTTGTGCCTTCCACCATAAATGATGTGGTGATGTTTGTGTTACATTTTTATTGTGTATTGTGTGTTCTTTTTTATTGTACCGCTGCTGGCAAATGCATTTCACTTGCACTTTTTGTGCAAATGATACTTTATGTGCAAGTGACAAATAAAACTTGACTTGACTTGACTTTATAGTTCTCTTAAACTGGGGGTGCAGAATGTCCCAGGTTGGGAAAAAACACAGTTTTTCTACTTTTAAATATGATAGGACTTTATTTATCCTAGGAAGAAAATTGGTCTGCCAATATTCATAAAGCACAAGATACATGAAACATGAAATTAAAATGACAAGTGGAAAGTCCAGGATTGGGGATGCGCAAAGATTGAGGGGGGGGGGAGGGGAGGGGGGAGAAGGGATGTTAGTCTACCCCACGGCAGAACTGGGAGGAATTGTACAGTTTGATAGCCACAGGGGAAAAAGGATCTCCTGTGGCATTCTGTGCTGCCTCAATGGAACCAGTCTGTTGCTGAGTGGGAATTTGCTCTACACATCATAGTGTCTCATAACATGAAGGTTGATGTGATTCATTACAACACTCAGTACATTTGGTAGTGCATCTTGTTTGGTCACAGGCCAGGGATTCCTCTGTTCTGAACAGCTAGGTTCAATTTGTTATGGGTTTCATTGATAGTTCTCTTAAACTGGGGGTGCAAAATGTCCCAGCATTAAAAAAATTCAGAATTATTACTTTGAAATAAACCTATGAGTTTGATAAAAGCAAAATGAATACTTCCATTTATTCGTCACTAGACTAAGTGGGATCCGTTGGATCCCAGGTTCACACGGGAGGGCTGGTCCCTCAACGCAATATTCCACCTCTCCACCATTTCCAATATTGGTGGCCAGTGAGGGGGGGGGGGGGGGGGGGGGTGTTCTGGAGCGCTAGCATGGGTGTTGTGAGTCAAGTCAAGTCAAACACAGTGAGTGCAGGGCTAACAATCCATTTCATGTCAAGTCAATCCATTTCAAGTCAAGCACAGGGCAGGCGGGGCCAGCCAACAATACAAGCCATTTGCTTTCATTTCAGGTGAGGTTAAGCAAAGCAAAGGCAAAGCAAACGCAAAAGCACAGGACAGGCGGGGCCAGCCAACAATACAGTCCATTTGCTTTCATTTCAGGTTAGCTCAAGCAAAGCAAAGGCAAAGCAAAAGCACAGGGCAGGCGGGGCCAGCCAACAATACAATCCATTTGATTTCATTTCAGCTGAGGTCAAGCAAAGCAAAGGCAAAGCAAAAGCAAAAGCACAAGGCAGGCCAAACAACGCATTTCATTTCATTAAGGGCTAACAAATCATTTATTGCAAGCACATTAAGGGTTAACAAATCATCATTCATTGCAAGCACATTGCTGGCCAACAAATAAATTATTGCAAGCACATTAAGGGTTTACAAATCATCATTCATTGCAAGCACATTGGTGGCTAACAAATCATTTATTGCAAGCAAATAAAGGGTTAACCGCATAACCACATAAAGGGTAGACTCACAGTTCAGTAGACTCACAGCAGAATCATTGTTGTGGCTTGTCCCTCGCGATCTTCCAGAATGACTGACTCACGTCCAGGCATCCCGGGTTTTATAGTCCTGCCCTCCCCCCCGGAAGGACGTTACCTTCATCATGTAAGTAAGGTGGACGAACTTAGAGCCTGGATTGACACCTGGAAATATGATGTTGTGGCAATCAGTGAAACATGGTTGCAGGAGGGCTGTGATTGGAAACTAAATATTCCAGGATTTCGTTGCTTCAGGTGTGATAAAATTGGAGGGACCAGAGGGGGACGTGTTGCATTGCTTGTCAGAGAAGATATTACAGCAGTGCTTTGGCAGGATAGATTAGAGGGCTCGTCTAGGGAGGCTATTTGGGTGGAACTGAGAAGTGGGAACGGTGTAGCAACACTTTTAGGGGTGTATTATAGACCGCCAAATGGGGAGCGAGAATTGGAAGAGCAAATATGTAAGGAGATAGCAGATATTAGTAGTAAGCACAAGGTAGTGATTGTGGGAGATTTCAATTTTCCAAAAATAGGACTGGGAAATACATTCTGTAAATGGGCTGGATGGTTTTGGAGTTTGTAAAATGTGTGCAGGATAGTTTTTTGCAGCAGTACATAGAGGTATCGACCAGAGAAGGGGCAGTGCTGGACCTCCTGTTAGGAAATGAGGCAGGTCAGGTGACGGAGGTATGCGTTGGTGAGCACTTCGGGACCAGTGATCACAATACCATTAGTTTCAATATAATTATGGAGAGAGTCAGAACTGGACCTAGGGTGGAGATTTTTGATTGGAGAAAGGCTAACTTTGAGGGAATGCGTAAGGATTTTAAAGGAGTGAATTGGGACACTAAGTTTCATGGGAAGGATGTAGAAGAGAAATGGAGGACATTTTAAAGGGGAAATTGTAAGAGTACAGAATCTTTATGTCCCTGTTAGGTTGAAAGAAAATAGTAAAAAATTGGAAAGAGCCATGGTTTTTCAAGGGAAATTGGACACTTGTTTCGAAAAAAAGAGAGATATCTACAATAATTATAGGAGGCATGGAGTAAATGAGGTGCTAGAGGAGTTTAAAGAATGTAAAAAGAATCTTAAGAAAGAAATTAGGAAGGCTAAAAGAAGATATGAGGTTGCTTTGGCAAGAAAGGTGAAAGTAAACCCAAAGGGTTTCTACAGCTATATTAATAGCAAAAGGATAACGAGGGATAAAATTGGACCATTAGAGAACCAGAATGGACAGCTATCTGCAGAGCCAAAAGAGATGGGGGAGATATTGAACAATTTCTTTTCTTCGGTATTCACCAAGGAGAAGGATATTGAACTCGGTGAGTTAAGGGGAAAAAGTAGAGTAGCTATGGAAACTATGAGATTCAAAGAGGAGGAAGTACTGACACTTTTGAAAAATATAAAAGTGGATAAGTCTCCAGGTCCTGACAGGATATTCCCTAGGGACATTGAGGGAAGTTAGTGTAGAAATAGCAGGAGCTATGACAGAAATATTTCAAATGTCATTAGAAACGGGAATAGTGCGGAGGATTGGCGTAACTGCGCATGTTGTTCCATTGTTTAAAAAGGGTTCAAAAAATAAACCTAGCAATTATAGACCTATTAGTTTTGATGTCAGTGGTGGGCAAATTAATGGAAAGGATACTTAGAGATAATATATATAAGCATCTGGATAAACAGGGTTTGATCAGGAACAGTCAACATGGATTTGTGCCTGGAAGGTCATGTTTTGACAAACCTTCTTGAATTTTTTGAAGTGGTAACTAGGGAAATTGATGAGGGTAAAGCAGTGGATGTTGTCTATATGGATTTCAGTAAGGCCTTTGACAAGGTTCCCCATGGAAGGTTGGTTCAGAAGGTTCAATCTTTGGGTGTTAATGGCGGAGTAGCAAGATGGATTCAACAGTGGCTGAATGGGAGATGTCAGAGAGTAATGGTGGCTGGCTGTTTGTCAGGTTGGAAGCCGGTGACCAGTGGGGTGCCTCAGGGATCTGTGTTGGGTCCACTGTTGTTTGTCATGTACATCAATGATCTGGATGATGGGGTGGAAAAATTGGATAAGTAAGTATGCAGATGATACTAAGATAGGTGGTGTTGTGGATAATGAAGTAGATTTTCAAAGTCTACAGAGAGATTTTGGGCCATTTGGAAAAGTGGGCTGAAAGATGGCAGATGGAGTTTAATGCTGATAAGTGTGAAGTGCTACATCTTGGCAGGACAAATCAAAATAGGACGTACATGGTAAATGGTAGGGAATTGAGGAATGCTGTGGAACAGAGGGATCTAGGAATAACTGTGCATAGTTCCCTGAAGGTGGAATCGCATGTAGATAGGGTGGTAAAGAAAGCCTTTGGTTGTGCTGGCCTTTATAAATCAGAGCATTGAATATAGGAGTAGGGAAGTAATGTTAAAATTGTACAAGGCATTGGTAAGACCAATTCTGGAGTTATGGTGTACAATTTTGGTCGCCTAGTTATAGGAAGGATGTCAACAAAATAGAGAGAGTACAGAGGAGATTTACTAGAATGTTGCCAGGGTTCCAGCAACTATATTACAGAGAAAGGTTGAACAAGTTAGGTCTTTATTCTTTGGAGCGCAGAAGGTTAAGGGGGGACTTGATTGAGGTCTTTAAAGTGATGAAAGGGATAGACAGAGTTGACGTGGATACGTTTTTCCCATTGAGGGTAGGGAAGATTCAAACAAGAGGGCATGACATGAGAATTAAGGGACAGAGGTTTCGGGGTGGTAACGTGAGGGGGAACTTCTTTACTCAGAGGGTGGTGGCTGTGTGGAATGAGCTTCCAGCAGAAGTGGTGGAGGCAGGATCGATTTTAACATTTAAGAGTAAAGTGGATAGGTATATGGACGTGAAGGGAATGGAGGGGTATTGTCTGAGTGCAGGTAGATGGGACTAGGAGAAAACAAATGGTTGGCACGGACTGGAAGGGCCGAGAGGGCCTGTTTCCGTGCTGTAATTGTTATATGGTTATATACAGCGCAGACAGGAAGTGGTCAAGATGAGACTTTTAGTACATAGATATTTTCATTCATGTTTATCAATTGTTATTTTAATTTATCTTTTGAATTTTGTATTACTCCTTTGAGATAATGCATTACTAAGTGATGGTCATTTGTGAATGTGTTAAAGAAGGAACTGCAGATGCTGGAGAATCGAGGGTACACAAAAGGCTGGAGAAACTCAGCGGGTGCAGCAGCATCTAAGGAGCGAAGGAGATAGGCGATGTTTCGGGTCGAGACCCTTCTTCAGACTGGTCAGGGATCAGGGAAACGAGAGATATAGACGGTGATGTGGAGAGATAAAGAACAATGAATGAAAGATATGCAAAAAAGTATCGATGATAAAGGGAACAAGCCATTGTAAGCTGTTTGTAGTGTGAAAATGAGAAGCTAGTGCGACTAGGGTGGGGAGAGAGATAGAGAGAGAGGGAATGCCAGGGCCCGAGGGCTGAGGGAGAGGTGGGAAGGGGAGGAGACAGCAAGGGTTAACAAAATTGAGAAAATTCAATGTTCAAGCCCAGAGGATGCAGACTCCCCAAGCGGAATATGGGGTGCTGTTCCTCCAACTTGCGGTGTTGCTAACTCTGGCCGTGGAGGAGGCCCAGGACCGAGTGGTCGGATACGGAATGGGAGGGGGAGTTGAAGTGCTGAGCCACCGGGAGGTCGGCTTGGTTATTGCGGACCGAGCGGAGGTGTTCGGCGAAACAATCGCCAAGCCTCCGCTTGGTCTCACCGATATAGATCATCTGGCATCTGGAGCAGCGGATGCAGTAGATGAGGTTGGAGGAGGTGCAGGTGAACCTCTGTCGGGCCTGGAAGGACTGCTTGGGTCCCTGAAAGGAGTGGAGGGGGGAGGTGAAGGGACAAGTGTTGCATTTCTTGCGGTTGCAAGGGAAAGTGTATTTGTGAATGATCGTTTTAATACTGTGTAACAGCACCATCTACTGGTTTAGCATCAGAAAGTCGCCAGGTTTCATCAGGGGACAGTTGCATCTGTTCCTGAGAAATGTTTGTAACCTGATCCACTCATAAGTCAGAAACAAACGGAAACACTGTGTGGAAAAGGATCACAGAAAAACAGTTGTGATGGTAGGGTGAGCTGTCGTCAGTGAATAAGTGAGTCTGAATGTAGAAACAAGGAACTGCAGATGTTGGTTTACGTGGTCACCGGAGTCGGGTGAGTGCTCCAGAGCGTTTCCCACGTGTCCACCTCCGTCTCAAGACCTTGAGAGAAATCCGGAACAATGTTTGGAGGTACCGTATGTCCGATGTTTATGAGTACCTCTCTCGTGAAATTAATCTTTGTAGGGTTTTCACAGACGACACAAATGAACAAACACATACAAAACAGCAAGGAGCAGTACACCGTGCCCGCCATCGTCAGCGCCAGCAGCAGCAGGCAGCTACACGGGGTGGACAGGGATTTGGTTGTAACCCCGGACAACATCTGCCTTAGAGAAGAACGTGGCGCCCTCAAGGTGCGTGGTGAAATCCAGGATATGAGGCACCGGGTAACCGTGGTTACCGCGTTAAGGCTCCTGTAATCACCGCATGGTCTCCATCCCCCATATGCTTTCGGGACCATATGTAGCGGGGAGGCCCACTGGCTGTCAGACTGTTGGACAATGCCCATTCCTCCATCAGTTAGAATTCATCCCGGGCGAGGCAGTTTGTCTGGCGGGAGGCGGCGTGCCCGGGCGTGCACAGTGTGGCTCTCGGTGGGGATGTCATGCGGGACCCCGTGTCGGGGAGCTTCCCTGCTGAAATGAAGCATAAGGAACTCGGGAAACTTGGAGAGCAGGGCGGTGTACGGGCTTTCGATCTCGGCGACGGCGTTAAGCTGCGGGACCGCGCGATGGCCGACCGTGAAATCATGCGACCGCCCCGTAAATCGACGATGAGGAAGAAAGCGCGGAGGAAATCGACTCCCAAGAGCGGCTGCGCTAGTTCGCAATGATAAATGTCCGCTTGTACGGGCGAGATTCGAAAGTAAGGGTAAGGGTCCGCATCCGTACGTTTGGATATCGCTCCCGTTAACGGCCGAGAGAATGGGGCCCTTCTTACCAGCACCAGTGTCACGGACGGTAGGGGGAAAGATGCTGATGATCGCACCAGAGTCCTCCAGGAAACGGCGGCCGGAATGGCGGTCGCGGACATAGAGGTGGTTGTTTGGGCCGTTTGCGATCGCTTCTACAGACGATCGGCCGAGGCATTTCCCTGAAATGAGCAGGGACGGCGGCAGCGTCGAGCCTCTGTGCCATAGCGGAGGTGATAGTAACACCAACGGTGCCTACCTCGAGCCTCGGGACGCTGCTGTGGTTCTTCGGTGGGAGACGAGGGCGTGCCCTCCTCGTGGAGCTGCCGAGGCGAAGGCCTCAATGGTGCAGGGAAGCGGTTGATGGAGCAGGTGTCCTGGTGTCTGGTGATCCAGAGTTCGCCAGCCCGCTCCGCGAGCTGCAGGGGATTGGTGAAGTCCGCGCCGGCGAGCATTTGCCTCAGGCATCTGCTCGCGAATAACCTGTACGAACAACAGGCACGGGCGGTGGCCGTCCATGAGTGCACGCATCCTGGCCATGACGGATGGCCAGCGATCTCCCAAACCGTCCATGTGAAGCATGCGGGCGGCACGGTCCTGGCGGCTGAGTCCAAAAGAGTGTAATAGGAGGGCCTTGAGGCCGTCATATTTAGCGGTTGCAGGAGGGTCCCGAAGATAAGGCAGTAGACGGGAGGCTGACTCCTGCGGCAGGGCTCCCATCATAAGGAAGTACCTCGTCTCGTCCGCAACGATGTGGTGCAGATGAAACTGCGCCTCAACGTGGGCGAACCACACCTGAGGCTGATCCGGCTAAAACACGGGCAGTTTCAGGCTGACCGCGATTTGATGGGCATCGGGAGGTAATTGTTCTGCATTCCAATCTTCGGTTCAACGCATCGGGGCAGGTGCCGTTACAGTATATGAATTGGCAAAGTATAAGAAAAAGTGGACGAGCTTGAGGCTCAGTTAGAAATTGGCAAGTATGATGTTGTGGGAATTACAGACATGGCTGCAAGAGGGCCAGGGCTGGGAACTGAATATTCAAGGGTATACGTCCTATTGAAAATACAGACAGGTGGGCAGAGAGGGTGGGGTAGCTCTGTTGGTGAGGAATGAAATTCAGTCCCTTGCAAGGGGTGACATTGAAACAGGAGCTGTGGAGTCAGTATGGATAGAACTAAGGAATTGTAAGGGTAAAAATACCCTAATGCCCCCAAACAGTAGCCTGGATATAGGGTGCAAGTTGAATCAAGGGTTAAAATTGGCATGTCGTAAAGGTAATGCTACGGTTGTTATGGGAGATTTCAACATGCAGGTAGACTGGGAAAATCAGGTTGGTACTGGACCCCAAGAAAAGGAGTATGTGGAGTGCCTCCATGATGGATTCTTAGAGCAGCTTGTACTGGAGCCCACCAGGGAGAAGGCAATTCTGGATTTAGTGTTGTGCAATGAACTGGATTTGGTAAGGGAACTTCAGGTTAATGAGCCATTAGGAGGTTGTGACCATAATTTGATAAGTTTTAATCTACAATTTGAGAGGGAGAAGGGTAAATCGGAGGTGTCAGTATGACAGTTGAACAAAGGGAACTATGGAGCCATGAGGAAGGAGCTGGCTAAAGTTGACTGGAAAGATTCCCTGGTAGGGATGGCAGTGGAACAACAATGGCAGGTATTTCTGGGAATAATACAGAAGGTGCGGGATCAGTTCATTACAAAGAGGAAGAAAGATTCCAATGGGATTAAGGGGCGACCGTGGCTGACAAGGGAAGTCAGGGACAATATTAAAATAAAAGAGAAGTATAACATAGCAAAGATGAGCGGGAAGAGCAACAGAAGATAACAAAAAAGGCAATATGGGGAGAAAAGATGAGGTACGAAGGTAAGCTAGCCAAGAAAATAAAGGAGGATAGTAAAAGATTCTTTAGGTATGTGAATAGGAAAAAAATAGTTAAGATCAAAGTTGGTCCCTTGAAGATGAATTTCAAAGGTGAATAAGGAATTGGCAGATGAGTTTGGATCTGTCTTCACTAAGGAGGACACAAACAATCTTCCTGATGTACCAGTGGCCAGAGGATCTGGGGGGACGGAGGAACTGAACGAAATCCACATTAGGCAGGAAATGGTATTGGGTAGACTGATGGGACTGAAGGCTGATAAATCCCCAGGGCCTGATGGTCTGCATCCAAGGGTACGTAAGGAAGTGGCTCTAGACATTGTGGATGCATTGGTGATCATTTTCCAATGTTCTATAGATTCAGGAGCAGTTCCTGCGGATTGGAGGGTAGCTAATGTTATCCCACTTTTTAAGAAAGGTGGGAGAGACAAAACAGGAAATTATAGACCAGTTAGCCTGACGTTGGTGGTGGGGAAGATGCTGGAGTCAATCATAAAAGATAAAACAGCGGCATATTTGGATAGCAGTAACAGGATCGGTCCGAGTCAGCATAGATTTACGAAGCGAAAATCATGCTTGACTAATCTTCTGGAATTGTTTGAGGATGTAACTAGGAAAATCGACAAGGGAGAGCCAGTGGATGTAGTGTACCTAGACTTTCAGAACGCATTTGATAAGGTCCCACATAGCAGATTAGTGTGCAAAATTAGGGCACATGGTATTGGGGGTAGAGTGCTGACATGGATAGCAAAGTGGTTGGCAGACAGGAAACAAAGAGTAGGGATTAATGGGTCCCTTTCAGAATGGCAGGCAAAGACTAGTGAGGTGCCGCAAGGCTCAATGCTGGGACCGCAGCTATTTACAATATATATTAATGATTTAGATGAAGGGATTACAAGTATCATTAGCAAATTTGTTTGATGACACAAAGCTGGGTGGCAGTGTGAACTGTGAGGAGGATGCTATGAGAATGCAGGGTGACTTAGATGGGTTGGGTGAGTGGGCAGATGCATGGCAGATGCAGGTTAATGTGGATAAATGTGAGGTTATCCACTTTGGTAGCAAAAACTGGAAGGCAAATTATTTTCTAAATGGTGTCAAGTTGGGATAAGGGGAAGTACAACGGGACCTGGGGATCCTTGTTCATCAGTCAATGAAAGTAAGCATGCAGGTACAGCAAGCAGTGAAGAAAGCAAATGGCATGTGGCCTTTATAACAAGAGTTGAGTATAGGAGCAAAGAGGTCCTTCTGCAGTCGTACGGGGCCTAGTGAGACCACACCTGGAGCATTGTGTGCAGTTTTGGTCCCCAAATTTGAGGAAGGACATTCTTGCTGTTGCGGGAGTGCAGCGTAGGTTGACAAGGTTAATTCCCGGGATGGCGGGACTGTCATATGCTGAGATAATGGAGTGGCTGGGCTTGTATACTCTGGAATTTAGAAGGATGAGAAGGGATCTTATTGAAACGTATAAGATTATTAAGGGTTGGGACACACTAGAGGCAGGAAACATGTTCCCAATGTTGGGGGAGTCCAGAACCAGGGGCCACAGTTTAAGAATAAGGGGTAAGCCATTTAGAACAGAGATGAGGAAACACCTTTTTCACACAGAGAGTTGTGAGTCTGTGGAATTCTTTGTCTCAGAGGGTGGTGGAGGCCAGTTTTCTGGATGCTTTCAAGAGGGAGCTAGATAGGGCTCTTAAAGATAGCGTAGTCAGGGGATATGGGGAGAAGGCAGGAACGAGGTACTGGTTGTGGATGATCAGCCGTTAACACATTGAATGGCCGTGTTGACTCAAAGGCCCAAATGGCTTACTCCTGCACCTATTGTCTATTATTACTTCAGTACTTTGTGTCCTTTTAAGCATGTGGCTGCTTATCGTTTTCAGCTCCAAGTGTGCCATTCCCACCAGGCAGAAGATGCCAGCAGTCGGCAAATCCATCCCCATCCCAACAGTCTCCAATATGTATCGGGTGTTCCAAAGTTGGATGTTTGTAATTCGGATGGGTCTTGGATTAGTTTTAATGCCACAGTCCTGGTTATTTTTCTGCGATAGCTGCAACATAATTCAATCTTTGCAGCTATAATATGTTTTCATTAAAAAACAATGTTAATAGTAGCACATCAAAACTAAAGACAGGAAGAGAGAAAGTAGGGTAGAGGAATCAAGTCAAGTTTATTATCTAATGCACAGATTCGGTTAGGTACAGGTACAATGAAAAACTTGTAGCAGCATCAGGCAATGCGAGACAATACGCAAAATATAAAATATACATAAATTCTACAAGATTATGAAAAGATTGTGCAAAAAAAACAAAAGAGACATTCGTGCAAAACGAATTAGAAAGCTAGTCCATAGCAGTGCATCAGTCTCAAGTTCAAGTTCAAGTGAGTTTATTGTCATGTGTCCCTGATAGGACAATGACATTCTTGCTTTGCTTCAGCACACAGAACATAGTAGGCATTTACTACAAAATAGATCAGTGTGTCCATATATATCACTACATAAATACATACACACATGAATAAATAAACTGATAAAGTGCAAATAACAGATAATGGGTTATTAATGATCAGAGTTTTGCCCGAGCCAGGTTTAATGGTTGTGGGGAAGTAGCTATTCCTGAACCTGGTCGTTGCAGTCTTCAGGCTCCTGTACCTTATACCTGAAGGTAGCAGGAAGATAAGTGTGTGGCCAGGATGGTGTGGGTCCTTGATGATGCTGCCAGCCTTTTGAGGCAGTGACTGCGATAAATCCCCTCGATGGAAGGATGGTCAGAGCCGATGATGGACTGGGCAGTGTTTACTACTTTTTGTAGTCTTTATCTCTCCAGGGCGCTCAAGTTGCCAAACCAAGCCACGATGCAACCGGTCAGCATGCTCTCTACTGTGCACCTGTAGAAGTTAGAGAGAGTCCTCCTTGACAAACCGACTCTCCGTAATCTTCTCAGGAAGTAGAGGCGCTGATGTGCTTTCTTGATAATTGCATTAGTGTTCTCGGTCCAGGAAAGATCTTCAGAGATGTGCACGCCCATAGTGTCTATAGTGTTTCATTGCCATAGTAGGATTAGGATTGTGCAGGTCTGTTCATCTGATAGATGTCGGAGAGTAGCTATTCCTCAACCTGGTGGTGTGGGACGTTGTACCTTCTGCCTGATGGTAATAGTGAGAAGAGGGCATGGTCTGTGTGGTGGGGATCCATGATCCTATCTACTGCCACTTTGAGGCAGGTGAGAAATTTGAGTGGGGGCAAGGAAAGATTAAGGTGCCGTGGAGAAAAAACTAAAGGAAACAGAGCAAGGAGGGCAGAGGTAGAGAGAGAGGAGAAATGAAGAAGTAGAGTTGGGGAGCAAAGAGCAAAAGGGCTGACTGAGGTGGAGTGAGGGGTGAGAGGGAGGACAGTCATAAAGAGAAGAGATATGAAGATAGAGGTAGGAAGAAATGAGCAGTGGAGAAGAGAAAGGGGAGGAAGGAAGAAGGGGGGCATACAAAAACTGGTAGTGGGGGGAGTGGGGGTTATGCGAAGAACTGATGCTGAGAGAGGGGAAAGGAGAGATGAAAAAGAGAGGGTAGAGAGTGAAGGAGCGCAGAGGGAGGGGAAGAGATGTGGTCTATGAGAGAGGATTGAGGGACAGAGAGATAATGCGATTAGAGATGGAGGAGAGGAGGAAAAAGTGAGACAGAGAAGTGACAACAGTGGGTAGAGGATGGGTTTAGAAAGCAGTGATTAGTAAGTAAGGAAAAGAGCAAAGATAGGAGCTGAAAGGCCAGGGAGAAGAAGCTGAGAGAGGCACACAGTGATTGAAAGGCACAAAGAAACGTAATCATAGTCATACAGCACGGAAATAGGCCCTTCGGCCCAACTTACCCATGCCCACCAAGATGGTCCATCTATGCCAGTCCCACCTGCCCGCATTTGGCAGCTCATTCCATATACCCACCAGAGTGGTGAAAGAGGGGGGCAGGAGAGGAGGAGGTGAGCAAAGAGAAACATGGGAAATGAGTAAGAGGTAATATAGGACTGCGATGAAGCAGAGATGCCGAGAGTGGATACAAGCAGGTGGGGAGAGTTGGGGGAACAGGAGGAAAGGGAAGAGACAGAGGGAAGGGAGGGTTAAGAGGGAGACGCGAAGGATTGAGAGAGGAGGGTATAGAGAGGGCAGTTAGGGAGGGAGGCGGCTAAGAAAGGAAGGGTGTCATAGAAAGAGGGTGCAGAGAGAAGGTTCGTCGAGGGTGAGGGAGGTGAAAGAGGGAAGACACTTAGACCATTATCAATAGAAACACAAGTTTTCCCCTTCCTTCCCAAATGTTCTGTAATCACCTCCTTAATGCAGGTGGACCTTAAGGCTGCATGCTTAACCCCCTTCTTTATTCTCTTTGCATCCCTATCTGTGTGGCTACGCACAGCTCCAATGCCATCTATAAATTCACTGACACTACTCGTTGGTCGATTCACCGGTGGTGATGAGTCAGCGTAGAAGAGAGATACAGAACACCTGGTTGAGTGCTATCACAACAACTTCTCACTCAACATCAACAAGACCAAGGAACTGATTGTTGACTTCAGAAAGGGGAAGACGGTGGCGCTATGGAGGGCTAGAGGATAACGCCAGCCAGCTCCACGAAAAGAAACCGAGAAAAACGGGGGATTAACGGACCTACCTGCTGCCTGCTGCTTGCTGCCTGCCGTTTCTGCACCGATTGTTGTGAGTGACGTCATCAGGCGCGCGACTAATTATGTCAACAACACGGAGCCCTACCGACAAAGGGAAAAGTCGATCAACCCGGCAGAGACAGGCAGAAGGCCAAACTGAAGCCTCGGACTCGAGTAGGACCTCCTCCCAGGAAGATGTATCCAAAAGAACAGGGAAAAAAAAACGGAAGGTGAGAAATTGAAAACTTTTATTTCACAACAGATTGCTGGTTTAAGGGAAGAAATAAACCAGATGAACAGCCAGATGAACCAGATGAACAATCAATTGAAAGAATTCCAGCAGGAAACAAATTTAAATGTTAATAACAAGATCAAGAAATTATCGGAAGATTTGAAGAAGGAATTCACAGATATGATTAACAAAATGTCAAAGGAGATGGACAAAAAAAATTGAAAAGGTTAAAAAAGACTTTGAAAATAGGACGAATCCTATGGAGGTAGTCCTGGAACAACAGACGGCTGGTATAAAGAACCTTGAAGAAGTAGCTGATACAAGTGCTTTGACTACAGCAAAGTTGCTTACAGAAAATGAACGTCTAACGAACCTGCTGACCAAAATAACTGAGAAATGTATTGAGCTAGAAGGACGCCAGAGAAGACAAAATCTAAGGATTGCAGGGATTCCCGAAGGACGAGAGAAAGATGAAGATTCTCGAGAATTTACTGCGAAATGACTGCAACGTGTTCTATCTCTGGAACAAAAGCCTTTATTAGCCCGTGCTCATAGAGTCATGAGACGTCAGACAAAAACAAACGCCCCTCCAAGACAAATGATCATAAAGCTACAATATGACTTTGACCTGGACGAGATTATGCGAAAAGCCTCGAAAAACAGAAACCTGGAATTTGAAGGACACAGGATTAGCATCTACCGAGATTATCCAGCAGAGGTTGCCAGGAAACGGAAAGCATTTAACGAAGCTAAAACTCTCATGAGGGGTGTGGAAAATCTGAGATACGGCTTGAATTATCCAGCTACTTTAAGAGTCACCTTTAACAACAGGGAACAGTTCTTTACCAGCCCAACAGAAGCACTGGGTTTCGCTCGGCAGATCGAGACCTAAGAAAAATCTTCCATTGAATGTACTGACGCTCACTACTTTTAGAGACTTTATAAGGATTTTCAACATCCTGCAAGACTTCACAAAATAATGTTGGACTGGACGGATTGGACAATGTCGAATGGAATCGAGAGGAAGAAGTGGATTGGAAGACCTCATCCGGACACTAATAATTACTAAAATCACACTATTAATATAAATAAATAACTAACTAATATTAAAACCACAACGCGGTATTAGTGTCAGTGTTATTCTTGCTAATTAAGATTGCCCACTATTACTAATCACTACTATTAATAATTAACAACTAATGCTTATTTATGTAGGAATGAATAGAGTCAAATAAAGGGATGGATTTCAATTGGAGATCTTTTTCTTATAATAGCAATTTTCAACCTGAACTTTTGTTTTTCTTTTTGTTTTATGGGATTTTTTATCCTTTTTTTTATATAGCTTTTTTATTTTTCACTTTTAACATTATTTAGATTTTAAAATTAATTTTAGATATAGATACTCCTATATCTTTAATCAGTATAATTTGATAAATGTCTCTCTTTTTTTTCCTGATTTGTCCCTTTTTAATGAATCTTTTTCTTTTTTCTTTTTTCCCCTTTTTTTTATTTTTTTTTTTACCCCTTCTTTTTTTTTCCCTGAATGTTATACCCCCGGTAAAATATTATTATGGAATAATAATTCTTAAACCCAGGAGCTGGTCAAGTTAACAACATCAACGACGGAAGTCGGTAGATGGTTAGCCATGCTAGTATGGCTAGCACTAACTGCAACTACTCTAGATGTAGTTTTTTCTATCTTTAAGCACAATACTAACCTCTTAATCTATCCTTTACTATTCTTTTATATAAACTGTTGTGTTTTTCAGTTTGGAGTTATATATTGGATCAAGAAACTCACTTAAAAAAAGATGCCGAGCATAGGTTGAAAGCTAAATGGATAGATAAAATGTATCACTCATCTTTCACGCATAAATCAAGAGGCGTAGCAATATTATTTTGTAAAGGTACTTTATTTAGGCATACATCAACTATAACTGATAAAGATGGCAGATACATTATTGTGATAGGAGAATTAAACACAGAAAAAATGATTCTTGTAAATATATATGGACCAAATTTTGATAGCCCATTGTTTTTTAAGAAAGTACTTAACAATATTCCGGAACTAACACAATATAATTTAATAATTGGAGGAGATTTTAACTGTACATTAGACCCCTATTTAGACAGATCTACCAGGCAAAGAAAAATTAAATCACACTCTAGTGACTTATTAAACGCATATATGCAAACGACTAACATCAAAGATGTTTGGAGAATAGAAAATCCTACTGGACGAGAAAACTCCTTTTACTCGGCAGTACATAAAACCTACTCAAGAATAGATTATTTTTTGTGGTGGATGCAAAACTTATTTCACTTACCTACGAATCCAAATATCACAATATTATAATCTCAGATCATGCGCCATTAACATTTAAGATCAAAATAAATGGTAAAATAGAAAAATCAGGACAGTGGAGATTTAACCCACAAATTTTAAAAAATAAAACTACTCAGGAATATATTACAACACAAATTAAGATTTTTTTTGAAACAAATGATCAACCAGAAATATCTTGCTCCTTATTATGGGAAACATTTAAAGCATATCTCCGGGGAATTATGATCTCTTCACAAGCATATTATAATAAAAATAATTGGAAGGAACAACAAGATTTGGAAAGGGAGATTAAACAATTAGACATACAGAATGCAACAAACCCAGATATAATATTACACAATAAAATTGCAGCATTGAAATATAAATTAAATAAAATATACACGGATCAAGTTCTAAAACTTTAACATACTAAACAAATACAGTTCGAATTTGGAGATAAACCCCAAAAATTATTGGCCCGCCAATTAAGGAAAATGGAAGCTGAAAAAATAATCCCTAGGATTAAATCACATAACGGCGAATTGCTAATACAACCCAAAGATATTAATGAAAGATTTATGCAATATTATAAAAACTTATACACTGCTAAAACAACAGAAAATAAAACAGAAATAGAAGCATTTCTAAAAAAATGTAACCTGAAAGGGCTGGACTTACAAAATAGAGAATTATTAAATGCTGATATCTCAACAAAAGAAATCCAAGAATCTATTAGATCATTAAAAAATGGTAAATCACCGGGACCAGATGGTATTGGTTCAGAATTTTATAAAATATTTCATGATCATATGGTTCCGCGTTTGAAATCATTATATGAACAGATATATACACAGCAGAAATTACCAGAAACGCTGAATAAATCTATTATAACTCTTATACCTAAAATAAATAAAGACTTGGATGAACCAGGATCATTTAGAGCAATAGCTCTTTTAAATACTGATCAAAAGATATTAACAAAAATATTAGCACAAAGGCTAAGTTTAGTTGTCAATGAATTAATTCATCCAGATCAAACAGGATTTATACCAAAACGATATTCCACATATAATTTAAGACGATTATTCAATATTATATTTTCGAAAATAAGTAATAAAAAAGACCTTGTAGTCATTTCACTTGACGCAGAAAAAGCCTTCGATCAAGTGGAATGGCCTTACCTATTTTCGGTTATGGAAGCTTTCAAATTGGGAGAGAAGTTTACCACTTGGATTAAATTGTTATACACAAATCCGACAGCTAGAATAACAACAAACCGAATGTTATCAACTAAATTCAATTTATCTCGAGGTTGTGGACAAGGTTGTCCTTTATCCCCTTTATTGTTTGCACTCGCAATAGAACCTCTCGCCCAGAGGGTGAGATTACATCCGGAAATACATGGATATGATACTAGAGACACTAAAAATAAAATCTCCCTATATGCGGATGATGTATTACTTTATATCACAGAACCAGAAACAAGTATCCGAAACTTGTTAAAATTAATAACAGAATTCGGATCTTTCTCAGGATACAGTATCAATTGGAATAAAAGTGAACTTATGCCAATAACGGTGAATAACTTACATATACTACAACAATTCCCTTTTAAGATAACAAACGAAAAAATTAAATACCTTGGAATTTTTGTAACAAAAAGATTCGACTCTTTATTTAAATCTAACTTCCCCCAATTATTGAATAAATTAAATAAGAATATTTTATATTGGAAAAGCTTACCTATCTCAATGTTAGGTAAAATTAATACAATAAAAATGATCTTTCTTCCACAATTATTATATCTCTTCCAATTAATTCCGATATATCTCCCTAAAAATTTCTTCAAAAAGGTAGATTCCCTAATTACTAACTTTATCTGGGATTATAAGAGTCATAGAATAAATAAAAAACATTTATGTAAATCTAAAATAAATGGAGGATTAGCATTACCAAATTTTATGTTTTATTACTGGGCAGTCAATATTAAAAATATGAATTTTTGGCTAGAAGAAATAGATAACCAACCAACTTGGTTAAAAATGGAAAAAGAAGATTGTTCTCCCTTTGAAACTAGTTCTATAATATTTGCTAATACTAATTTAGCTAAGAAAATTTATAGTGAAAATCCGATAATAGAAAACGGAATCCGTATTTGGAAACAAATAAAGAAAACATTAAAACTAAAATCAATACCATTATCTCTTACCATTGTAAATAATGTTACGTTTAAACCTTCAATGATGGATAAAGCTTTTTTACAATGGAAAAATAAGGGAATTACTAAGATGGGAGATCTTTATAAGGAAAACTCTTTCCTTTCATTTCAAGAGTTACAACAAATTTATGGACTACACATTAAAGAATATTTTAGATATTTACAAATCAGAAATTATGTTTCTGCAAATACACAAGAACTTACAAATAGAAAGATAGAAATTCTAGATGAATGCTTAAATAAACACCCAAATACAGATAAAATGATTTCATTTATATACAATATTTTATTGGAAAATGATGTTCCATCAACAGAAATATATAGACAGTCTTGGGAAAAAGAACTAGGTCAAATTATAAGGCCAGAACTATGGGATGAAAGTTTACAACATATACATCACTGTTCGTTAAATGCTAAACATTCCCTTATACAATTTAAAATACTACATAGATTACATTATTCCAAAGCTAAATTACATAACATCTTTCCAAAAGTATCCCCTATATGTGATAAATGTCAACATTTAGAAGCAAATTTATCACATTCATTTACTAACTGTAGAAAAATTACAAAATTTTGGATAGAAATATTTAAGATAATTTTCGAATGTTGTCAATATAATTCTGACTCCTGATCCAAAGTTAATAATACTTGGAATACTAGAAACAGACCAACTAGTAACAATGAATCAAAGAATTTTTATTAACTATGGTTTAATAATTGGGAAAAAACTAATATTAAAATTTTGGAAAGGCCCTACATCCCCAACAATCAAAATGTGGAACACAGAAATGTCGGAGACACTTCATCTGGAGAGATTGAGGCTTGTCCTAATGGACAGGTTAGATCTCTTCAGAGAGATTTGGTCTCCATTTATTAAATATTTACAGGGTCATAATGGCTCGGCACGAGGGCTTGACTGAGACCTGAATATTAGAATGGATGAAGAAACATATATAATAAAACATGACTATATCTCCAAGGACGGATTAATGATTAATACTCCATTCACCATCATACTTCTTACACTCTTTTTCTCTATCTTTTCCAACCTTTAAAAAAAATTTAAAAAATGTATAGAAACATATAATCTTAAATTTTTAATACTAATAAGAATATAAACAGCACTAATCTCATGAAGGTATTATCAATATCATGTATTTTCAAATATATAAAATATATAGTCTTAATTTTTAAAATCAATAATACAAATATTATTAATAGTGTGAATATATCTTTAATATCATGAAGGTATTATTAGTATTATGTATTTTCAAGTGCATAAAATATATTGTCTTAAATTTTAAAATTAACGATAATACAAATATTACTAACAGTATGAATTTATCATTAATCTTATGTATTTTCAATTATATAAAATATATAGTCTTAAATTTTTAAATCAATGATAATACAAATATTATTAAGAGTATGAATATATCATTAATATCATGTGTTTTCAGCAATGCAAAATAATGTACTTTGTTATTACTATGTTTCTATAATAAAAATACTTAACAAAAAAAAAAAAAAGAAAGGGGAAGACGGGAGACCACGTGCCATTTTCTATTGGTTAGCAATTTCAAATTCATGGGCTTTAACATTTTATACGGCCTATCCTGGGCCCAGTACAAAGCTGCAATTAGGAATAATGTACGTCAACATCTCTACTTTCTTAGACGTTTTTTAAAGATTTGTTACATCTCCAAATACTCCACAAGGTCTTGCAGATGTACTGTAGAAATTATCCTGACTGGTTGTATCATGGCTGGGTATAGCAACTGCAACGTACAGGAACGCAAGACGCGCCAGAGAATTGTAGAGTTGGCCCAGTCAATCATAGGCACAGACCTCCCCATCCATTGAAAGTATCTACATGAGGCACTGCCTCAAGAAGGTGGCATTTATCATCAATGATTCCCGCCATCTGGCTCATGCTCTCAACTCACTGTTACCACCGGGCAGGAGGTGCAGAGGCCTAATGTCTGACATCACCAAGTTCAGGAACAATTACTTTCCTACAACTGCATTTGGTGCCCCTGATGTGGCCTCCTTTGCATCGGCAAGACCTAGAAAAGACCAGGCAACCCTTTCGCCATACACTTACACTTGGTCCACCAAGGCCCTCTGCATCTCCCAGTTGCTACCCATTTTAACATTCCTTCCTATTGTCATACTGACCTTTTTGTCCTGGGCGTCCTCCATTGCCAGGTTGAGGCCACATGCAAACTGGAGAAGCAGAGTCTCGTGTCCCCTTGGGTAACTTACTCCCAACTGTATGAACATTGAATCCTCAAATTTAAAGTAACAACCCTCGCCCTTCCTATTCTGTACCTCTCTTCCATCCTAGTGCACACCCATTTCACCCACTATCCAACCATTCCTATCCCCCTGTCCCCTTTCACCCATATCCCTCTCTTTGAATTTGTGTTTCACTCCTCTCCTTAGCTGATACCTTTTTGTCTCTTTTTCATCTCTAGCCTTTGTCCACCTACTTTGTCCGCCAATCAAACTTCCTCGCTTATGTCCACCTATCACTTGCCTGGTTTTGTTCTACGCCAATCTTTTTTCCAGCTATCTTCCCCCCCTTTGCAGTCTATCTGAAGAAGGGCCTTGACCTTAAACAATGTCCATCCATTCCGTTCACAGATGCTGCCTGGCCCGTTGAATTCATCCAACACTTTCTCTTTTACTCAACTCTTCAACTATCAGGTTCTTGAGGCAATCTCCACAACCCTAATCCTACTTGCCAACAGAACACTATGGCCCACCTCTTGCACTTCTGTGGCCTTGTTTCTTTCTGAACTTGAATGCCAGATTCAAAGGACTTTTGGAAGATTACAACCAATGCATCCATTATTTCTGTTGCCACATTTTTTACAATCCTAGAATGTAACTATTAGATCGAGAGCACTTATTAGCCATGAACCTCATTAATTTACTTTACACTATTTCCTAAATGACAATGATGGTATTTGATTATTACCTTGTTTTTTTTGTTGTATACTTTGATCTCTCATCCCTTTTAATACTGTATCGCGCAGTCAATTTCCGTCTCTTGCCAAGGGAGAAAAAAGGGGGGGGAGAGGAATGGGTAAGAGGGGGAAGTAAAGGGAACAAGGAGATGGGAATGGGATAGGGGCTCAAGTGGGCGGAGGGAGGGGCTGCGGAGAGTGTTAAAGGTGATAAAGCGGGGTAGATCGGGTGAGGGGGAAATGAGAAAGTCTGAAGAAAGACAAGGGGGAAGAAGAGATGCTGGGGAATAGGGGTGGACGAAGGGGATAATGAGATTGGGAGAAGTGGCAGAGCTAAGAGGCATGGGGAAAATGGGGTGAAGGGGAATGGCGCAAGTGAGAAATTGGGCAACAGGAAAGGGGAAAAAAGGGTGTGGGGAAATAGGTGAAGGGGAAATGAAGTGAAGGGATAAGAGTGCAGGAGTTGGTGAAGGACTGTGGTGGAAGCGAAGGGTGGGAATAGAGAACAAGTGGCAGCGAGGGTGTGAGCGTCCCCGGCTTATGGTGAGAGGACGTGCGTGGCCCGGAGCAAAGATACTAGAGGCGGGGGAGGGGAGCTGGGCAGCGGAGCGGCGCCTCTCTCGGCCGGGCCGGGCCGGGGTGGCGATGCTGCGCCGGCTGCTGTCGGGCTGGAAGCGCTACAAGTACCGGCTGGTGCCCTGGATCGCGCTGAACGTGAGCAAAAACCCCAGGTGAGGAGGTCACCGCCGCCGACAGCCCCAGCAGCAAACAGCCAGACTTGGGCCAGGGTAACGCGGGCGGGCGGGATATTGTGCAGCTAAATGCTCACATCAAAATCATACCATTACGGGAATAATTAAACCATCAAATTAAATACAGAGAAACATTAATCCGTATAACGTAGAATTGCAATAAAATGCAATTTACGTACAGCAACTTCCTTAATATTTCTAAAAATATTAATATCAACAACTGAATTGGAGTTAAATGTTGAATATATTTATTTCCCAAAATAAATTCTATTCAGAATAAGAAATATATATACACACATACAAAACAAGAACTATGCAAAAACTCTTCCGACATTTTCAGCAGCCATACATACATTTAATTGGCCTTGTATTTGGGAGCTGAGGAAATGAAATGCTGTCCCCTGCAGTTAAACAAGAACATGGCAGGATGAGGAAGAGAGGCACTGACTGAGACCAAACAGGCTATCGACTCATGGAGCAATTTGAAAGACCCAAGCGCTGCAGGAGCACCTAGAGTCATAGTCATACAGCATAGAAACAAGCCCAATTTGCCCATGCCAGCCAAGGTGCCCCATGTGCACTTGCATATCCCTCTAGACCGTTCCTATTCATGTACCTGTCCAAGTGTCTTTTAAAAATACTGTTATAGTACCTGCCTCAACCACAACCTTTTCTCGTTTCACATACCTGCCAGTCTCCGTATACATGTCTGTTTGTTTCTCTTGCTGAAGAGAAAGCTGCAGATGTTGGAAATCTGAAGTAAATCCTGGAAACAAGTCAGCAGGTCAGGCAGCAGAGAAGCCATTTAAGGTCTGAGTCGCTCAATCGAAAATATTAGTTTTCTATAGCAGAAAAGGGGATATCTTTATTAGGCAGATAGGTAGTGGACATGGAAGTACAGTGGACATCTTTGGTTTTGTTATATGTGTGTGAAGAGCATGGCTGTGTGACAAGTCCAGCAGGCCAGACTATTGTCATGGAGAATGAGTGACTCAGAATCTTGAGAACCTCAGACTAATTTGTTCTTAACTTTCTTTGCAGTAAAGGGAACAACCATGGCTTCTCTTATCTACATCCTTAGTGTGATCATGGCCAATCCTTTCTGCATCCTCTCCTTAGCCTGGCACTCTTAAATGACCTCAGAATTGTATCTACTACAAACCCACACTCCCATGGCTATCTGGACTACACTTCTTCCCACCCTGCTTCCTGCAAGGACTCCATCCCCTACTCCCAATTCCTCCGTCTACGCCGCATCTGTACCCGGGATGAGGTGTTCCAGACCAGGGCATTGGAGATGTCCTCATTCTTTATATGGGCAACGGGGGTTCCCTTTTTCTACTATAGATGAGGCTCTCACCAGGGTCTCCTCTATATCCCACAGCTCTGCTCTCACTCCCCATCCTCCTACTCGTAACAAGGACAGAGTCCCCCTTGTCCTCACCTTCCATCCTACCAGCTGCCACATACAACAAATAATCCTCTGACATTTTCGCCACCTCCAACGAGATCCCACCACTGGCCACATCTTCCCATCTCCTCCCCTTTCTGCTTTCTGCAGACTGTTCCCTCCTTAACTCCAGGTCAATTCGTCCCCTCCCACCCAAACCACCCCCTCCCCTGGTACTTTCCCTTGCAACCGCAGGAAATGCTACACTTGTCGCTTTACCTCCCCCCTCGACTCCATCCAAGGACCCAAGCGGTCTTTCCATGTGTGGCAGATGTTCACCTGTACCTCCTCCAACCTCATCTAATGCATCCGCTTTTCCCGGTGTCAACTTCTCTACATCAGTGAGACCAAGCGCAGGTTTGGCGATCGCTTCGCCCAACACCTCTGTTCAGTTCTTTTTTTTAATATTTCAAAATATACTTTATTCAAATGACAAATATATACAATACCTGAACCTTGCGGAAAATCCATCCAACATTTTCGGGGCTGTACAAATTGATGAATACAGTTTAGACATCTCTTTTCCCCAAATTTCCACAAATCAGTCCCCCACTCGTGCCACTCATGTGACCCACTGGCATGGGATACCTTCCCTTATTTTGAGGGGCGTCTCCACCATACCGTACCCCCCATGTCCAGCAGCGGAAGGGCCTTAGACTGTGGCCCTCCCCCACCGAGCCTTGGCGTTGGCTGCACCGAGCTTCAGTGCGTCCCTCAGCACATACTCCTGCAGTCTGCAGCGGGCCAGTTGGCAACATTCCCTGACAGACATCTCGCTCTGCTGGGTGGTGAACAATGCTCGGGCAGACCAAAGGGCGTCTTTTACTGAGTTGATGACCCTCCAGCAGCACGCGATGTCAGCCTCTGAATGTGTCCCTAGGAACAGTCCGTAAATCACCGAGTCCTCTGTGATGGAGCTGTTCGGGATAAAGCGTACCAGGGACCCTTGCATTTTTCTCCAGACTCTTTTAGCAAAACCACACTCTGTAAAGAGGTGGGCAACCGTCTCCTCTCCATAGCAGCCGTCCCGAGGGCAGCGTGCGCTGGCAGTGAAGTTCCGTCGGTGCAGGAAGGATCTGACTGGGAGGGCTTCCCTCACCGCCAGCCAAGCCAGGTCTTGGTGCTTGTTGGTGAGTTCTGGCGATGAGGCATTTTGCCAGACGAGCTGGGCAGTCTGCTCAGGGAACCACGCCACCGGGTCCATAGAGTCCTTTCCATGCAGTGCCTGCAGGACATTCTGTGCTGACCACTGCCCGATGGACATGTGGTCAAAGGTGTTGGTCCGGAAGAACCCTTCCACCGACGACAGATGGGGCGGCAATGTCCAGCTGACTGGCACATTGCGTGGCACCTGCGCCAGGCCCATCCTTCGCAACACCGGGGACAGGTAGAACCTCAGCAGGTAGTGACACTTGGTGCCCACGTGCCTTGGCTCTACACTCCGCCTGATGCAGCCACACACAAAGGTGGCCATCAGAATGAGGGTGACGTTGGGCACGCTTTTACCCCCGTTGTCTGCTGACTTGTACATTGTGGCCCGTTGCACCCGGTCCATCCTCGACCCCCAGATGAACTGGAAGATGGCCCGGGTGATCCCTGTGGCGTAGGAGGGAGGGACAGGCCACACTTGTGCCAAATACAGCAGCCCCGAGAGCACCTCACACCTGATGACCAAATTCTTTCCCGTTATGGAGAAGGAGCGTTGCCTCCACAGCTCCAGCTTCCTTCCCACCCTGGCTATTCGCTACAGCCAATTTTTGTTACATACCTCAGCCCCCCCGAACCAGATCCCCAGCACCTTCAAGACGTCAGGCTTGATGGTGAAGGGGACGGAAGATCTGTCGGGCCAGTTGCCATAGAGCATGGCCTCGCTCTTCCTGCGGTTCACCCTGGCTCCCGTGGCCGACTCAAACTGGTCGCAGATACTAATCAGTCTGCGGACTGACGCTGGATCCGAGCAGAAGACAGCGACATCGTCCATGTACAGGGAGGTCTTTACTTGAATGCCCCCACTGCCTGGCAAAGTCACTCCTCTTATGCCCGCATCCTTCCTGATGGATTCGGCAAAGGGTTCAATACAGCAGACAAACAAGACAGGAGAGAGAGGGCAACCCTGCCTGACTCCAGACCTTACAGGGAAACTGTCTGATTCCCACCCATTGATTTGGACTGCACTACAGATGTTGGTGTAGAGCAGTTTGATCCAATTCCTGATTCCCTCCCCAAAACCCATTTTGGAGAGCACGTCCCTCATGTACATGTGCGAAATCCTGTCGAAGGCCTTCTCCTGGTCCAAGCTGACTAGGCAGGCATCCACCCGTCTGTCCTGCACGTAGGCGATGGTATCTCTCAGCAGCGCTAGGCTGTCTGAGATTTTCCTGCCAGGTACAGCACATGTTTGGTCCGGGTGGATCACCTGTCCCAGAGCAGACTTGACCCGGTTGGCGATGGCCTTAGACAGGATCTTGTAGACTACATTCAAGAGTGTTATGGGTCTCCAATTCTTTATGTCCTTCATCTCCCCCTTCTGCTTGTAGATTAGGGTGATGTTGCCCTTCCTCATGGAGTCTGACATGCTACCAGCTAGAAGCATGTCGTTGTACACTTCTAGCAGGTCCGGGCCCATCCAGTCCACAGAGCCAAATACAACTCGGCCGGTAAGCCATTGCTTCCGGGAGTTTTATTCGAGTCAAAGGAATGGATGGAGCCAGTCAGCTCCTCTAGGGTCAGTGGTTGGTCTAGACTCTCCCGCTTGCTGTCCTCCAAGACCTCCGTGATTGAGGACAGGAAGTTCTGGGAGGAGGTACTGTCTGTGGTCTTTTGGTCATACAAATCTGTGTAAAAGGATTTGCAGATCCTCAGCACGTCTGTCTGTGAGGATGCTACCGTGCCGTCCTCCTCCCTAAGGCTGTTCATCACAGAGCTCCCCCTGTGAACCTTATGGAAGAAGAAACGTGAGCACGTCTCATCCTGCTCCACATGGCGGACCCTGGATCGGAAGATGATCTTGGAGGATTCAGAGGTAAAGAGCCGAGCTTGCCGGTCCTTCAACTCTCTAAGTTCCTCCCTCACATCCACCCCGCTCGACTGCAGAAGGAGCAGTTGTTGCAAATCTGTCTGGAGTTGGCACAATTCCCTCTGTCTTGCTCTCTGAACCCCTTTAATTATGAAGAACCTCTTATTGTTCTCCTTGGTTGCTTCCCACCAGAGCGTGGGGGAGTCAAAGAGGGGCCTCACCGTTCTCCAACATGCGTAGTCCCTCTTTAGCTCCTCGACATTCTCTGGGGTCAACAGCTTTAACTTCCATGTCCCTCTGCCTGCCTTCCGGTTCTTCTGTAGGTGACAGGAAACCTGAAGGAGGCAGTGGTCGGAGAAGAACACTGGCGTGAGGTCAGTGTGTCTCACCGTGACGGCCTTCGTCGTGAAGACAAAGTCTATCCGAGATCGGGCTAAACCGTCCGATCTCGACCAGGTGAACTGCGGCTGGGACCTGCCTGCAGGGTCGCTGAAGGCGTCGCGCAGCTTTGCGTCTTTTACCATCTCCATCAGGAGCTTGGACGTGCTGTCCAGTCTGCTGTCGGCACTGCCGGATCGTCCAGCCGCATCAATGATGCAGTTGAAGTCACCGGCCAGAACGAGCTGCCGGGACGTGGCCAGCAGCACTGGGAGCTGCTGGAGAACGGCCAGCCGCTCGCTCTGCGTGGGTGAGGCATACACATTTATCAGCCGGAGCGGAGAGCCACGGTACATAACGTCCACCACGAGGAGACGCCCCCCAACTACTTCCCTGACCTCAGTGATGGCGAAGTTCCATCCCCGCAGCAAAATCCCCAGGCCGGAAACACGACAGTCATTTCCCCCCGACCACACAGACAGTCCGTGGGGCCACCATCGTGTCCACCTCCGATAGCAGCGGAGGTGTGGCAGCCCGCACTCCTGAAGAAAAGTCACATCTGCCTTGACCTTGGCCAGGTACTGTAAGGCATTAACACATCGCGCAGTGCTCTTTATACTGCGCACGTTTAAAGATGCCAGTTTGAGCTCCATTGTCTTTAGAGTCACTGACCATTTCCGTGTCCCCTCATTCCCACCGCTTCGGTGAATTGCCTCAGCTTTCCTGGGCTCAGGAATCCAGCGGTGAGGTGAGTATCAGGTGGCGTAACCCAAGGTGTCGTTGTGGGGGGGGCCTTCTCGTTCCACCCCCTTTTGGGCACGCCGCTTCCTCTGTCTCCTGTAGCTGGGGCCCAATGGCCTCTGCGCTGCTCCCGGTCGCCCGGAGCTGGGGCCCATCGGCCGCTGCAGTGCTCCCGGTCGCCCGGAGCTGGGGCCCACTGGCCGCTGTGATGATCCCTGTCTCCAGGGGCTGGAGCCCTCGACCGCTGCACTGCTCCCGATGTCCTGGGGCTGGAGCCCCTTGACCGCTGCACTGCTCCCGATGTCCTGGGGCTGGAGCCCCTCGGCCACTTCTCTGCTCTCGGTCTCCTGGGGCTGGGAGGTGATCGTCGTGGCCTCTCTCTTTTTCTCCCCCGTTTTCTTCCTCTGCCTCCCTCGTTGGGACTTCCCGGTCGCCTCATCCTCCGACGAGGAGGAGAGGTTGCTGCCTTCTGTAAGAGAAAGACACCTTTTTTGTGATTTACTTTTTGACTTACCACTCCTTTCCGGCCTCGGCTCTTTGGGCTGACCCCTCCTCTTCTTGTACTTCACCGTTGTCCATTCCTCCTGCTGTTCCCCCTCTTCCATTGACTCTCCCTCCTGGGCAGGATGCTGGGCATCTCCTTCTGGGCACTTGGGCCTCGAGGTGGTTGGGCTGTCCTCATCCGTGTTCCCTCTTTCTGCTGGGGTCTTGGCAGTGGTGGGGGGTGCCTCGCCCCCCTTTGGGGTGCTGGCAGCAGCCCCTCTTGTCGCCTGTGCGTAGGTGCAGGCTCTTTTAGGGCAAGCCCTGTAAAGGTGGCCTGCCTCCCCGCACAGGTTGCAGTTCTTGCTGGCCTGACAGTCCTTTGTCTCATGGCCCTCCGTCTTGCAGTTTTTGCAGACAACTGCAGTGCATTGGGCCATCACGTGCCCAGGCTTGTTGCATTTCCTGCACAGCCTGGGTTGCCCTACGTAGCTCAAGTATCCTCGGTTTCCTCCAATCGCGAAAACCGAGGGGTGGGTGGACGATTTCTCCGTCATTGTCCACCCTCAGCTTTACCTTGACTTGCCGCTTGCTCGTCCAAATCCCGTGCAGGTCCTTCACGTCCACACAGTCTCCTGTTCCCTCGACGTAGCGAGCAAGGAAGGTGAGGACATCCACTACGGGCACATGTGGGTTGAACATGTGCACCGTGATGAACCTTTCCTTCTGGGTGGGGAGGGTGAAGAGCGGCTGCACTTTCAGCAGCGACAGCAGAGCTTCATTCCCCTTCTCCCGGAAGTCTTCCATCACCTTCTGCCATCCCGTCGGATACTTGAAGGTAACATCAAAATATCCGTTACCCGGGAAATCCTGGAGGCAGTAGATATCCTTGGCCTCAAATTTGCAGGCCTCTAGCAAGACCTTCTTCACGAACAGGTCTCGTGAGAAGGGGGTCCCCTTGCTGAGGTCCTTGACGCTTATTCGTAGGGTATTCCGAATACCCTGTACTCCTGCTACTGCTGACATTGTGGCTGAACAAGGTGTTAGGTTGGTTTCCCAACCAGCATGGATCCACCTCTAAGCCTGCAGCCGACCGACTCCTCAACGATTTTGCTCCGCAATCCACGGCCCTTGTCCCCAAGGGACCACCAGAACTGTTCTAATAAGAACAGATAGTCTCTTTCACTCAGAACAGATAAGAACAGATACTACACTTGATCTTAGCCAAAAGGCCTCATCTGCTCAGTTCGCAATAACCCTGATCTCCCGGTGGCTCAGCACTTCAACTCCCCCTCCCATTCCGAATCCGACCTTTCTGACCTGGGCCTCCTCCATGGCCAGAGTGAGGCCCAGCGCAAATTGGAGGAACAGCACCTCATATTTCGCTTGGGTAGTTTATACCCCAGCGGTATGAACATTGACTCTTCCTTTCTTTTTCCCGCCCCCGACATCAATCTGAAGAAGGGTCTTGACCCGAAACGTCGACTATTCCTTCTCTCCTTAACTGAATTTCTCTCCTGCTGAATTTCTCCAGCATTTTTGTCTACCTTCAGAATTCAATATATTCCTTCAATAGTTCACCAGACACTGAAGATAAGCATGCAGGTACAGCAGGTCATGAAGAAAGCTAATGGCATGTTGGCCTTCATAACAAGAGGAGTTGAGTGTAGGAGCAAAGTATTATGTGCAGTTTTGGTCTCCAAATCTGAGAAAGGACATTATTGCTATTGAGGGAGTTCACGAGGTTAATTCCCGGGATGGCGGGACTGTCATATGTTGAAAGAATGGAGCGACTGGGCTTGTTTACACTGGAATTTAGAAGGATGAGAGGCGATCTTATTGAAACATATACGATTATTAAGGGATTGGATACGCTACAGGCAGAAACATGTTCCTGATGTTGGGGGAGTCCAGAACCAGGGGGCACAGGTTAAGAATAAGGGGTAGCCATTTAGAACGGAGATGAGGAAAACTTTTTTTCACCCAGACAATTGTGAATCTGTGGAATTCTCTGCCTCAGAAGGCAATGGAGGCCAATTCACTGGATGCTTTCAAGAGAGAGTTTGATAAAGCTCTTAAAGATAGCGGAGTCAAGGGATATGGGGAGAAGGCAGGAATGGGGTACTGATTGTGGCTTATCCGCCATGATCATAATGAATGGCAGTGCTGGCTCGAAGGGCTGAATGGCCGACTCCTACACCTATTGTCTATAACCAGTGTTTTATGCTTAGCATAACATCCATGCTTTTGTATTCTGTTCCATAGTTTATGAAGTCAAAAGTGTCTGATTATTATGTCCCAATTCTTACTTGCAACACTGCAACAGATATGTAATCATAATACACCAAAACGTTGTTTATTATACATTTTACTTCGGAGTCACGTGAGTGACTACGTGAAGAACCCGCCTCACGCTGGTAACGGCATTACGTCGACGCTGACGGCAGAAGCAGGAGCTGCAGTAAAGGAGCAGCTCCTCGACAGCGGTAGGTTCGGAACCGGCAGGTAAGTGCTGTTGAAAAACTTTTTAGGACTAGGAAACTCCGTGCCTGGTGGAAACCAGGATTTTAAAGGTTTTAAAAACTAACTAAAAGTAAATTAAACAGATATACTCTGTTAAAATAACGGAGTTTTTAAAAAAGAACGTCCCAGGGGAATACCCAGCGATCGGGACGAGAGATTAATTACGGGGCCGGTTCCGATACTGGTACCGTTTAAAATACGGTAGAAAGGTTAAATGCTCCACAATTTTGGCAGGATTTTTTAAAAGTCAGAAAGACTGTATTTTAAAAAAGTTAATAAAATTCGCGATATGGAGAAAGTACTCCATAATATAAAAAGAGACTAGGGTCACAGTACCCAAACAGTTCCCCAAAAAAGACCCTGAGGGGCTTGAATGTACTAAAGACCAGGGTCACAGTACCCAAACAGTTCCCCAAAAAAGACCCTGAGGGGTTTGAATATACAAAATATGGCTATGTGCCAAATTGAAAAATAAAAACTCTGACCCTGGATAGGGTGGAGGAAGTCTCTTTGGATATAATTCCAAGTGGATCAGGGCTGCAAAAGACAGACCCTGCAAGTGGTGATGTGAATTATGAATACACACTACAAATAAAATAAAAATAAAAGTGAGGCCAGGTGTGCCTGAGATAGCAAAAGTTTTTGCTATATCTAAAGGAAGTGGTGAGGCTATGGAAAAACCTAGCTACCTACATTATGTATATGGTATCTCACCAACTTCATGATTCTGTGATGATTGAAATATTAAAATTGCACAGCACAGGAAATTGTGCCTCATTGGAAGAGCCTACGGTTTATCCGTTAATATGGGCATTCATGACTCCAAATATGAGAGCGTCAAATAGTGAGGTTTAAAAATCCTCACAAATTACTCTGCTGCTATTATGGCTTTTGGGCAGATGAAAGGAAAACATAAAATAAAGACGCTATTGTGCAATTTTTTTCTATGAACTTTTGTATAAAATAAATGGCTATTTGGCCCATTTTTTTTCACCCAAGGTTGCATACCTGTGTCGAGCAAGTGGTGTTTAAGCTCTTGGTTATCTGTTTGGAATAATCTGCCTAACTTATTGAAATTGGATGAAAAGCTAAAATATTTTAGCTGCATGAAACCTTCGTCTTTGGACGAAAAGGTATTTTCGCCCAGAAGGGGATTTGATATTGGAAATAGAGGCAGAAATATGTCAAGGAAGTTTTATTGTATTGCACAACCAAATACTTACCCGAATTCAGGGGATAAGGAGACCACCACGCTCATATGCAGAGGAATTAAAGACGTGTTCCCTGCTTAAAGAAAACTGCGGATTAATCTCCAGTTAGAGGGAGATTACAAAAAGTTTATTAAAACTGGCTTACTATTATTTTTGATCAGTATATTACGAGCAGTTTCATTAACTACTATTACTTTTAAAAACAAGAGGTTAATCCTCCTGTACAGAATAAACCTGCTTATGTTTTCGTGTTTCTGCATTGAAAAAGCAGAGTTTTATGTCCACATTGCCTAATTATCTGGAAAAGGGTAATGGAAAAGATTTTGAACACGAGCATAAATTTGTCTTTAATGTTAGAAGGCATTACAGATGATGGTTGCAGAAGTATTCTGGACCTTACAGGTCTAAATAAGTTTGTAGAATACAAACATGTTCAAATGGAGTCATGGAATACTGCAAAATATTTAATTCAGCAGGTTGTTATATGGCTAAGATTGATGAAAAGACGCCTATTATTCTGTACCTATGTATCAGGTTTCGGTGATACTTAAATTTTAATTGGTTGTGACAATTATGGCAGTTAAGCTTTGCCAAATGGACTGAGTTCAGCTTTTTACTCTTTACGAAACTGTTGAAACCAGTTTAGCCCAATTAGAGCACAAAATGCACATCATTATGGCTTATCTCAATGACATTCTGGTCATTAGTGATTATCAGGAGTCAGCTGAGGACTCAGTTTCAGTTACTAAAGCTTTGTGGTAAGCTAAGGTTCTTAATTATCTAATTAAGCCCCAGCTGCAGCCAGCACAAACAATTTACTTTGGGGTTTGTAATTAACTCAGTGACTATGTTAATACCTTTACCAACAGTTAAAGTCAATGATATTTTGGTAACTTGTCATTATCTCATTCAAAACCTTATCCTTCCATCCGAGAAATGGTGACAACCATTGGTGAACTGCTAGCAGCATTTTCCTGCATTAGAATTTGGTTCATTACATTTATTGATATCTTCGAAGGTACAAGATACAAGCTCTCAAAGAGAAGGCAGGCCATTTGACAGGCCTATGTAATTAACAAAAGAAGCTGTATTGGAATTTACAATGGTGGGTTAAAAAAGGAAAATGTCCCACAAGCTGCTAAATAAATATTATGATTAAACAGCCTGAAATGGTTTTACATACAGATGCTAGTGCTCTCGGATGGGGGGCCACAGATTTATCCTCCAGTTGTGGAGGTAGATGGAAAACTGAAGAACAAGTGTTTCTCCAAGAGTATGGTATTAACTATTGGGAGTTATTGGGGGCCTTTTATGGGCTTAAAGCATATTGTTGTGCTAAACAAGGTCTGCATGTGTTAATACAATTACACAATAAAACAGCTGTGGTTTACATTAATCATATGGGGAGAGTTGGATCAGTATCATGTGATTGTCTGGTCAATGAGATATGGCAATGGTGTATTGGTCGGCAGATATGGATTGCAGTAAGCTATACTCCAGGTAAAGACAATGTGGTAGCAGATGAAAGGTCCAGGATTTTTAAAGATAATACGAAATGGATGTTTAAGCCAGCAATATTTAAGAATATTGTTCGACGATTTGGGTTGCCAGAAATTGATTTTGCATCCAGGCTTAATCATCACTTGCCTCATTATGTGTCTTGGGAACACGATCCGGACGCAGTTGCAGTAGATGCATTTTTATTACACTGGGGAAAAATGTTCTTTTATGCTTTTCCACCATTTGCTCTGATCCAGAGATGCTTGAAGAAAATAGAGCAAGATTCAGCTTCCGGATTGTTGGTAGGGCCAAATTGGCCAACTCAACCTTGGTTCCCAGTTATGCTGAATATGATTAAAGAACCGTATATGCAGATTCTTAACTGTAGTGATATCTTGACTAATCCAGTAACAAATGAAGATTATCCATTATATGCATATATGAATTTGTTAATCTGCAGGTTTTGACCAGACCACTACAGGAACTGGGATTGTTGGACCAAACTTGACAGTTATTGGCACATCATGACGAGATAGCACACAGAAACAATATATGACACATATTAAGAAATAGGAAGAATTTGCACACAGTCAAAATATTTCTGAGATTATGTGAATGTTACTCATGTTTTTGGAATTCCTTGCCAATTTGCGCTTTGGCCAACATTTAAGTTACAGTGCCATTAACACTGCACGCAGTGCCTTGTCGTCCTATTTAGGACTTATGACTGGTGAAAAATCAATTGGGTCGCATCCATTAATATCACGATTCATGAAAGGAATTTTTTACATGAATCCGCCAAAACCTAGATATAACAGAGATTTGGGATGTGAGCATAGTACTTGCTCTACTTAGAGAATGGACGCCAATTGAAGGGTTGTCATTGGATAGGTTAACATTGAAATTGGTCATGTTAATGTCACTGGTCTCAGCCCAAAGAGTGCAAACTTTACAAATGTTGCGTTTAGACTGTATGCATGTGACTACAGATAACGTTGTATTCTATGTTTACGATCTGATCAAACAAAGTAGACCAGGGAGATCTGGAACCAAAGGTAACCTTTCAAGCTTTTCATATTGAGCTTGCTTTGTGTGTAGTTAGACATTTGAACCAATGTATTAAAGTGACGGACACTTTTCGAGGAAACGAAAAGACATTGCTGCTTACGCACAAAAAAGCCACACACAAAAGCTTCAGTTCCAAACTATCTCAAAATGGTTGAAACAGGGTGTCGTTGGTTTTAGCGGGAATAGACACTGATGTCTTCAAATCTCACTCCACCAGGGCGGCAGCTACGTCCGCGACGAAGGGGAGGGACGTACCTCTTAGCATATTTTTAAAAATCGGCAGGGTGGAGCATAAAGAAGAAACTTTTTCAAAGTTCTACAACAAACCTGTTTCACACTATGACAAGCGTTGGACACAGCGTGTTGGGACACTATAATCACCTGCTTTGTTTGCTATTAATTGCTATAATCAGTTGTGTAGTCACTGATATTTTTTGTCACTTATAATCATTTTTTCCCTCAAATATAAGAGGGTATTATATGGTCTTTCAGCCCCATTAAAAAAACTTGATTGTGAAAAGATCTAACATTTGTGTGCTTTCTCATGTATGTGTTTACTTAGCCGGATTGTCGTACGGATTAATTCTAACGACATAAAAACACAGAAAGCTTTAAAACTCTTCACGTAGTCACTCACGTGACTCCGAAGTAAATAGTAAGATTAAACGAGAACTCACTACTTTCGAAGTTTGATCGTTATTTTACAGGAGTTACGATGAGGGATTACGTGCCCTCCGCTCCCACCCTCGTAAAATAAATGATCAAATGGTGGTTCTAAGTCTTTTTTATGAGCCTTACTATGTTACTCCGGCTTTGGTGTTCTGTGTTTTTCATGCCGTTGCTTTGTGAAGTATGCCGTTACCAGCGTGAAGGCGGGTTCTTCACGTAATCCCTCATCGTAAACTCCTCGTAAAAATAACGATCAAACTTCGAACAGGTGAGTTCTCGTTTAATCTTACTATTATATATCTATCAAACAATAATAGATCAAAGACAAAAAATTATGCCCCCCACGTTTTTGTTGTTCAGCTTATTTGAAGGTTGTAGTATTTACTAGCCTGATGGTTTATTGGGAAGAAGCTGCTCCTGAATGTGGATGTCACAGTTTTCAGACCCCTGTCCCTTCTTCCCAATGATAGGAATGAAATGAGAGTGCGGCAAGGGTTGTGCATCTCTGATGATGGCTGCCTTTTTTATAGATCTAAAGCGGTCTTATAGATCCCTTTGATGATGGGGATATCAGTACCCGTGATGGACTGGGCAGTGTTCGCTATCTTCTTCGTTCCTGAGTGTTCAAGTGTCATACTAGGCTGTGGTGCAACCAAGGACTGTACAGGTGTTTAATTTGTCTTCCATGGTTGTCTTGACATATTCAAACAAAATTCCATGTGTTATGAGCCTTTGAGGGGCACGAGCAAATACTGGACTGAAATCCCTCGACTGGGACGATGTGAAATACTTCAAAACCACTTTAGATCTGGGAATTTCAGCTTTCAACGTTTTTTGTTGACTAAAATAAATAGAGTGAAATCACTGATCATTAATCGTATGTGCATAATATTTCCAACCAGATTTAATTTCATTTGAGGAATAAAATATTTCAGAACATGTCATAAGTATCCTAATTAGAAGGAATTAGGGAGGCACCATTCCTAATTTGCAGAGAGAATCTGAGTTTGGAGTCAAATTATTCCCTGGTGGAGGTTGATGCTGGAGTACACAAGTAATGCCTTTTACTTGTTATTGCAGGACAATACGATTTGTTCCAGAAACTTCCTTGGATAAAGTTATTTCTGACTGTGCGATTGAGGCCTCGTTACTGAAGTTATTTCGTGCTTTGTTCAGGAGAGATTTGAGCAATCAAGCTGAGTTTTCTTAAAATGCTGCGGAAAGTATTCAATCAAAATACAAGAATTTATTAACTCATTTTTCACAAAAGAAACAGAAGGAAAATCAAATGGATTTTTGACCCCGATGGGGCAATGCTTGAAACATTTGGATTCATTATAAGGCGGCAATTAGTTCACTTTCATTTGCTGGAAGAAGGGGTGTTTGTTACGACTGGAAGGGTGCCGAAAGGAACAGTAGTTTGCATGTATCCTGGTACTGCAGTCATTTTTGTACAATGTTTTTTAAAGCTTATGAAATGACCATTGTAGTGTGATCTCTATTCTTTGCTATCTAAAATGGAATGGTGTTAGACAATTTGAGACACCAAACTTTCATTATTTGTTAAGGGCATGGTACTTAACTGCTCATATTCCTCCAATCCTTGACTCCTACTTGCAACCACTCTCTTCCCTTGTTATTTGTGTGCAGTTCTGGTCAATCAATTACAGGAAGGATCGGAGCTTTGGAGAGTTTACGAGAATGCTGTCTGAGTATTACCTAGGGGTTGGACAAACTTGGATTGCTTTCTTAGAATATTACAGAGGTTGCGTGGAGTCCTGACCAGAAGTATATAAAATTGAGAGAGAGATAGAAGGTAGACGAGGAATCAAAGGTAGACAGTCAGAACCTTTTTCGAAGGGGGGAAATTTCAAGGCCCAGAGGGCATAGTTTAAAGGTGAGAGGGGCAAAGTTTTAAAGGAGATGTATGGGGTGAGTTTTATAACACATAGCGTGGGTACCTGGACTGTGCTGCGAGGGGAGTGGTGGGGCAGCAGATGCACTAGTGGTGTTTAAGATGGCTTCTTAGATAGGCACGTGAATGTACAGGGTATGGTGAGATATGGATCACATGCCGGCAGAGGAGATCAGTTTAATTGGACATTCCGACTGATCTATTCCTATGCAGTACTGTTCTTCCATGTTCCATGCAATTTAGTCTCATGCCCCATCCCCCTGTGACATTTGCCCTCCTTTCCCCCCCTTTCCTTTACCTCCTCATCCCTTTCTGATTTTCAGTTTTCTTCCACAGCTGGATGGCTGTGAAGTGTAAAATATAATTAGCAATTAAGACTGGGGACAAAAATGTTGATTAGAATTTAAAATTGATCTGGTTGAAGGGATGATGATGAAATATAGCGGCTGATATTCGTATTTGTCCACAAGTGCATGTTTCCAACTTCAGGAAGTCCGACAACATAGGAAGAGAGAGGAAGAAAGTTGTCATTGCCAGAGGTCTACACATGGGTGGTTGCGTGATGTAAAATTTCCAACAGTCAATACAGGTGACTGAGCTCCCAGGTGGATGCAGATCTAAAAGAAAACCTGTTGGAAGGACATGGTCAACTCTCTGCTGCAGGGCAAAGCATGAGGAAGGTTATGAAATCTCTGCAATGTGAGAAGCTGTGATTGTTAATCGGGCTAAAAATGTAGAGATGTGCACATCCAATTTGAATGTAATCTCCTATGCATATTTGAGTCTGACACGTGATAAAATGACTAATCAGATATTATAGGGGTATAATAATATTTCTGCATTAGAGTTATTCCTGGTTGATCAGACTGTGTGCCAAATGGAGCCTTGCAGTAGGTGGGCTCTTCCATTGAATTTGTTTTGAAGCCGGGCCTTTCTGTTCATATGTCAGTGGTCAAATATATGTACAAGAGCGTGTAACTTACATTTAACACGTGCATGTGAATTATAACTCATAAGTTCTAAATTATGAATAACAGTGTGCACTAATTATGCAAGTTTTGGAGTTCAATCTGACATTACTGATAATGCACGAGTATGGCAAATTTCTGCTTTCATTTTCTCTCACTTTTTCTTGAGTGTAAACTCTTGTAAACTTAAAGCCCTTTATCTGGATGTTGTATTTTGTCAAGCATGTGTTGTGAATTGCAGATTATTACAATAGGATTTTCAATGCTATTATAGAAACTTAGGAAACAGGTGCAGGAGGAGGCCATTTGGCCCTTCGAGCCAGCACCGCCATTCATTGTGATCATGGCTGATCATCGACAATCAGTAACTCGTGCCTGCCTTCTCCCCATATCCCTTGATTCTGCTGTAATAAAAGTTGACTGGAAAGATACCCTAGCATGGATGCTTCTACAGTGGAACAACAATGGCAGGTATTTCTGGGAATTATTACAGAAGGTGCAGGATCAGTTCATTCCAAAGAGGAAGAAAGATTCCAATGGGAGTAGGGGGCGACCGTGGCTGACAAGGGAAGTCAGGGGACAGTATAAAAAATAAAAGAGAAGAAGTACAGCGTAGCAAAAGATGAGCGGGAAGCCAAGGATTGGGTAACATTTAAAGAGCAACAGAAGATAATCAAAAAGAGAATATGGGGAGAAAAGATAAGCTAGCCAATAATATAAAAGAAGATAGTAAAAGCTTCTTTAGGTATGTGAAGAGGAAAAAAATAGTTAAGACCAAAGTTGGACCGTTAAAGACTGAAAAAGGTGAATTTATTATGGGGAACAAGGGAATGGCAGATGAGTTGAACAGGTACTTTGGATCCGTCTTCACTAAGGAGGACACAAACAATCTTCCTGATGTACTAGTGGCCAGAGGATCTGGGGTGACGGAGGAACTAAAGGAAATCCACAATAGGCAGGAAATGGTGTTGGATAGACTGATGGGACTGAAGGCTGATAAATCCCCAGGGCCTGATGGTCTGCATCCCAGGGTACTTCAGGAAGTGGCTCTAGAAATCGTGGACGCATTGGTGATCATTTTGCAATGTTCTATAGATTCAGGATCAGTTCCTGTGGATTGGAAGGTAGCTAATGTTATCCCACTTTTTAAGAAAGGCGGGAGAGAGAAAACAGGGAATTATAGACCAGTCAGCCTGACATCAGTGGTGGGTAAGATGCTGGAGTCAATCATAAAAGATGAAATAGCGGCACATTTGGATAGCAGTAACAGGATCGATCCGAGTCAGCATGGATTTACGAAGGGGAAATCATAGAAACATAGAAAATAGGTGCAGGAGGAGGCCATTCGGCCCTTCGAGCCAGCACTGCCATTCATTGTGATCGTGGCTGATCGTCCGCTATCAATATCCCGTGCCTGCCTTCTCCCCATATCCCTTGACTCCACTAGCCCCTAGAGCTCTATCCAACTCTCTCTTAAATCCATCCAGTGATTTGGCCTGCACTGCCGTCCATGGCAGGGATTTCCATAAATTCACAACTCTCTAGGTAAAAAAATTTTTCTCAGCTCAGTCTTAAATGACCTCCCCTTTATTCTAAGACTGTGGCCCCTGGTTCTGGACTCACCCAACATTGGAATCATTTTTCGTGCATCTAGCTTGTCCAGTCCTTTTATAATTTTATATGTTTCTACAAGATCCCCCTCATCCTTTCTAAACTCCTGTGAATACAAGCCTAGTCTTTCAATCTTTCCTCATATGACAGTCCCGCCATTCCAGCGATCAATCTCGTGAACCTATGCTGCACTGCTCAATCACAAGGATGTCCTTCCTCAAATTAGGAGACCAAAACTGTACACAATACTCCAGATGTGGTCTCACCAGCGAGCCTATACAACTGCAGAAGAACCTCTTTACTCCTGTACTGAAATCCTCTTGTTATGAAGGCCAGCTTTCCATTAGCTTTCTTCACTGCCTGCTGTACCTGGCACGCCAACTTTCAGTGACTGGTGTACAAGGACGCCCAGGTCTCGTTGTACCTCCCCCTTATTGAGATAATAATCTGCCCCTTGTTTTTGCCGCAAAAGTGGATAACCTCACATTTATCTATATTATACTTTATGCTGGGACTAATTCTTCTGGAATTTTTTGAGGATGTAACGAGGCAATGGACAAGGGAGAGCCAGTGGATGTAGTATACCTGGACTTTCAGAAAGCATTTGATAAGGCCCACATAGGAGATTAGTGGCAAAATTAGGGCACAAGGTATTGGGGGTAGAGTTTATAGAAAATTGGTTTGGCAAACAGGAATCCGAGCAGGATAAACCGGTCCCTTTCAGAATTGCAGGCAGTAACTAGTGGGATACTGCAAGGCTTGGTGCTGGGACCGCAGCTATTTACATTATATATTAATGATTTAGATGAAAGATGCATGGCAGATGAAGTTTAATGCGGATAAATGTGTGGTTATCCACTTTGGTAGCAAAAAACAGAAAGGAAGTTTAATATCTAAATGGTGTCAAGTTGGGAAAGGGGAAGTACCAACGGGATCTGGGGGGTCCCTTGTTCATCTGTCAATGAAAGTAAGCGTGCAGGTACAGCATGCAGTGAAGAAAGCGAATAGCATGTTGGCCTTCATAACACGAGTTGAGTATAGGAGCAAAAAGGTCCTTCTGCAGTTGTACAGGGCCCTAGTGAGACCACACCTGGAGTACTATGTGGAGTCTTGGTCTCCAAATTTGAGGAAGGACATTCTTGTTATAGAGGAGTGCAGTGTAGGTTCACACGGTTAATTCCCGGGATGGCGGGACTGGTCATATGCGGAGAGAATGGAGTGGCTGGGCTTGTATACTGGAAATTAGGATGAATGGGATCTTATTGAAACATATAAGATTATTAAGGGTGTGGACACGCTAGAGGCAGGAAGCATCTTCCCGATGCTGGGGATCCAGAACCAGGGGCCACAGTTTAAATATATGGAGTAAGCCATTTAGAACAGAGATGAGGAAACACTTTTTCACACAGGGTTTGTGAGTCTGTGGAATTCTCTGCCTCAGAGGCCGGTTCTCTGGATACTTTTCAAGAGAGAGTTAGATAGGGCAATTAAAGATAGTGGAGTCAGGGGATATGGGAGAAGTCAGGAGCGGTACTGATTGTGGATGATCAGCCATGATTACATCGAATGCCCGTGCTGGCTCGAAGGGCTGAATGGCCTACTCCTGCACCAATTGTTTATCGCGTTTGCTTCCACGTGTCCAGACCAACAGTTCTAACCGTGCTGTTTGGAATGGAGCAGATTCAACCTGTAATTATTATTCACCCCATTTGACCATTACGTTCTTGACCCTCCGCATCCCCATTGTTTCGCTCATCTTCCTTATCAATGGAAGCTTTCAAAGTCTGTTTTTTTTTTTTCTCGATAGATTGTTCACTTTTTCCTCTTTCCCCTTCCATATCAATGTCTTGATTCTCCCTTTGTCGATTCTGAAATGCTCTGAAATGTTCTAAACCCACTGCTCTCATTACTATTCTCTTTGGCAACATTATTGGTCCTTTTCCGCATTATCGAATACCATCTTTAACTTGTACCGGACCACTTTTCTTCACTTTCCTGGGTACTTGTTCCTTAAGTGGAATTATACCCGTGCTCAGTGTACTCGTTCTTTAAATGCTATCCATTGTTTGTTTACTGTTACACGTTTTAATGTAGTTTCCCAATCTATCAGAGCCATTTCACATATCTTTGTTGATTGATTTATTTAGGTTTAGGATTTTTGGCTCTGCATTTAATTAAATCACTTTCCACCATCTGCTATCATACCAGTTCATCACCACCTTCTGCTAAGCAGGTCTGTGCACATGTATGTTGAACACATCCTCAGTTCAACCACACTTAACTAATACTTGTTTTTATGATTTAAAAGGTACTGTCTATCAGCAATATGAACCGATCCTTTTCCAGTCTATATGCAACCCATTCATTTTCCGTGTGTAGATGGCGTGTTAATTGATGGAAATGACAAAGGGATTTCTAAAGTTATTTACAGGTGAGTTTCATTTACTCTGTAATTTCAGATGTGATTGAACTCATCGGGTTCACTGTAAAATTTATTTTTTTATAACGTACAAATGAAATAAAAGTGTGTTTGTGTATAATTGGGTTATTATCCAATTAGTCAGATGGGGGAGAGAAGGGTGAAGAGGTAAACACACAAAAGCCGGCTGTGGTATCTGATAAGAAAGGAAGGAAGTAGTAGACGCTATTTGATATCGCCATCCTGTACTTAAATTCACGTGGACCATCTCCGACACCTCCATCCCCTTTCTTAAACTCACTGTCGCCATCACACGAGATAGACTGTCGACTGACATTTATTATAAACTAATTGACTCCCAAAACTATCTCGACTACACGTCTTTCTACCCTGCCTCCTGTAAAGATTAATTATCTCTAATTCCTATGTCTATGCCACATCTGTGCCCAAGAAGAGGTGTTCCATAGCAGGACATCTGAGGTCCTCATTCTTTAGGGAATGGGGGTTCCCCTCTTCATCATGGATGAGGCCCTCACAAGGACCTCCTCGCTTCCCACTGCTCTGCTCTTCCTCCCTCTCCACATAGTTGCAACAGGGAATGAGTCCCCCTAGTCCTTACCTTTCACCCTCTCAGCCGTCGCATACAACACATAATCCTCTGATATTTTGGCCACCTCCAATGGGATCCCACCATGTCACATCTTTCTATATCAGTGGTTCTCAACCTTGTTTGCCCCATGCACCCCTTTCACCATATGTCAGAATGTCATTCCCCCCCTTTCCAAGATTGTCTGCCTCAAAAAGTGCATTCCAAATAATATGCATATAATACTGAAAATCCTTTATTTCTAACAGATTGAGTTTGCTAATCTGTGGTCCCAATTCCCCCCCTGAAAACCTGAAATTCCCCCCTGGTTGAGAACCCCTGTTCTATATCTACCCCTTTCTGTCATCCGCAGCGACTGTTCCCTCCACAACTCCCTGGTTAACTCATCCTTTTCCATCCAAACTACCCTCTCCACAGGAACCTTCCCCTGCAACCGCAGGAGATGCAACAACCTGTCTCTATACCTCTTCCCTTGATTTTGTCCAGGGACCCCAACAGCCCTTTCAGGTTAGACAGAGGTTCAATTCCACCTCCTCCAACCTCATCTACTGTATCCGTTGTTCCAGCTGTAGATTCTTAAACATCGGCAAAAGCAAATGTAGACTGGGTGAACGTTTCGCTGAGCACCTTTGCTCGGTCCACCCGGACCTACCTGATCTCCCGGTTGCCAAACATTTTTGAGCTGCACGGTGGTGTAGCGGTAGAGCTGCTGCCTTACAGCGCCAGAGACCTGGGTTCGAACCTGAATACGGGTGGTTGTCTCTACGGAGTTTGTACGTTCTCCCCGTGACCTGCGTGTGTTTTCTCCGAGACAAATTGTCCCTAGTTTGTGTAGGGTAGGTTGAATGTGCGGGGATCGCTGGTTGGCGCGGACTCGGTGGGCCGAAGGGCCTGTTTCCGTGCTGTATCTCTAAACTAAACAAAACATTAACTCCCCTTCCCATTCCCAAACTGACCTTTCTGTCCTTGGCATCCTCCATTGTCAGAATGAGGCCAAATGCAAATTGGAGGAATAACAACTCGTATTTGGCTTGGGCCCCTTCCAACCCAGCGGGATGAATATTGATTTCGCTAACTTCAAGTATCGCTTGTTCCCTTCTCTCTCTGTCCCTCCCCCACCCTAGTCGTTGTGCTAGTTTCTCTGTTGTCCTGGTGAGTTTAATTGTCTGTAACTCGTATTCACCAAGCCCACAGCTAACAATGACCTGTTTCCTTTATCATCGTTACTTTGCATATCTTTCATTCATTTTTTCTATATCTCTCTATATCACCATCTATATCTCTCGTTTCCCTTTCCACTAACCCTCAGTCTGAAGAACGGTCTCGACTCGAAACGTCACCTATTCTTTTTTCTCCAGTGATGCTGACTGACCCGTTGAGTTACTCCAGTTTTTTGTGTCTATTTTCTGTTTGATATCACCGTCAACCACACCTTCCAACACTTTGCTGATTGTGAGTAGACTGATAGGGCAGTAATTGCCCATTGGATATGTCCTACTCTTTGTTAGTGGGACATACTTGGGCAACTCACCACGTTGTATTCAAACAGCTTCACCAGGGATACAAGCCTTCAGCAGTGGTGTGATACTTTATGTCCCATTGTCCAGAGCACTAAGCCATTTCTTGATATCATGTGGAATGAATCAAATTGGCTGAAGACTGGCTTCTCTGATTATCTGATTCTCAGGAGGAAGCCAAGATGGTTAAATATAGCTGCAAATGTAGTCTTGTCTTCAGCATCCCTCTGCTGGGTTTCATCAAGATTGGAGCCACGTTCTCCAATAAACTGTTTAATTATCCACACCATTCACAACTGGACATCGCAGGGTTACAGAAATTTGATCTGGCCTGTTGTTTGCAGGATAGCAAAGCTTTATACTTTACATACATTTTTGCTGCTTGACATTTTGAAATTCTGGAGGACTGTGTTTTTTTAATACTTCTATCTAATGAAATTGATTACATTTGATATTATTAGGAAGTTTTCGGTAAATCTTACTTGCTGAGGAAAGGAGACAATCTAGATGTTTACGATAAATAACTAGATTTGCATTGATAGGTTTTTTTTTCCAATTTCTTTCTCTGGCTTTTCAGATCTTGCAGTGGACGGGATAGACTTGGTCCTTATAAAACAAGTGATGTCACTTGGCTTACAGAAACCCCGGTCAATCCATTAGCTCTGGGTCAGTACGTCAACAACTGTTCGAATGGTATGTTGCATCATTTTTAGATCTTGTTTTGTGAAACATGTTGATATGCAGTTGTCATCATGCAATGAATATATGTGCACTTCATCGAAGGGCAAATTGCCTTTATTATAAATCACGATTCTTCTCTCAGATCCCCAACTCAGCTGGTAGTTGCTGTGCACAAACATCAACCAGGTGGTCAGTTTGGGCTGCACTTACCCAGTACGCTATCAATAAGGTTCCAGGATGTCATGCAATGTAATCAAGTCATGCTTCAGACAAACTAAGTTTTTTCCTCAGTAAAATACAGTGCTGGAGGAACTCAGCAGATGAGGCAGTATCTGGGGAGGGAATGGGGAGCCGCCGTTTCAGCACAGAACCTTTCTCCAGACTCATCTTCCTCAGCTTTGTTGTCCAGAAAACCTGTTGCATTTCTTGAATGCTAATGAACATGCCTGATATTTAAAAGTGTTCAAAAGCTATTTCCAATGAAATAAACATTAAAACAATTATGACAACAAATATAAATAATAACAAAATAAATATCTTCATTTTTAATTTTCTTCCCTGCACTGAAATAAATTGTCATGTGCACTTGTCTAACCTCGCACAGATTCACAAACTAATTCCACAACGTAAGTGGTAGGGAATTCATCAAATGGAATATGACAGCCAGTTGAGAATAGTTTATTTGGTTTCCCATGCACTAACGTCACACAACATCACAAGAAACCAAGAGCCAGAGTAGGCTATCAAGCCATTCAGGTAGACACAAAAAGCTGGAGTAACTCAGTGGGACAGGCAGCATCTCAGGAGAGAAGGAATGGGTGACGTTTCGGGTCGAGACCCTTCTCTGCACCACCAGTTAATATGATCATGACTGATCTATGCTGGATTAAACTCTGCTTTAATGCCATTTCTCCATACTTCTCAATTCCTCAATCTAACAAATGTTTATCCACCTCCAATTCCAGAGATTTACCACCTTTGAGAAATAACTGCGTATCTCCGTTTTAAAAGACCAGCCCCTTATGCCCCTTTTTCGTGAACTCTCCCAGCAGTGAAAACATCCCAACATCTACCCTGTCAAGGCTCCTTAAGATCTTATATGTTTGAGTAAGGTCACCCCGCATTCTTCTGAACTCCAAAGAATATAGGCCCAAACTGTTTATTCTCTCTTGGTAGCACATCCCTCTCAACCGAGAACTTAGTCTGATGAATCTCCCCTGTATTGCCAGTTCTTTTCCCATTTTCCTATTGCAGAGTAACCTTATCACTACAAGACCTTCCAACTATTTTCATATCATTGACAAATTGGGAAACATTGCATTTATTCATCCAGGTTATCGATGTAAATAGCGAGCAATTTCAGCCTAAGAGCAGACTCTGTGGTATTCCACTAGTTTACCTTCTAGTCTGCAAATGATCCATTTGTTCCAACTTTGTTTTCTATGATCAGTCTGCTTCGATTGAAATCAGCCAGTTTTCAACCAAACGTTTCCATTTAGGAGCATGAATGCTGGCATTTAGCAGTAAAATTGACCAGTGCGTAAGATTATTGCAAATCTCAATTGCAATCGAGAATATGCCAGGATTTGAAAGACTGTACTATTATCTCAGTGATGTCAGATTAGGAAAAAAGGGAAGTGCCATGAGACCTGGGTGTCCTTGTACACTAGTCACTGAAAGTAAACATGCAGGTACAGCAGGCAGTGAAGAAAATCTTCATAACGAGAAGATTTGAGTATAGGAGTAAAGAGGCCCTTCTGCAGTTGTACCTGGTGAGAACACATCTGGAGTATTGTGTGCAGTTTCGGTCTCCATAATTGAAGGACATCCTTGCTATTGAGGTAGTGTACGAGGTTAATCCCCGGGATGGCAGGACTGTCATATGAGGAAAGATTGGAAAGACTGGGCTTGTATTCATTGGAATTTAGAAGGATGAGAGGGGATCTTATGGAAACATAAACTTATAAAAGGACTGGACAAGCTAGATGCAGGAAAAAAATTCCCAATATTGGGTTAGTCCAGAACCAGGGGCCACAGTCTAAGAATAAAAGGGAGGTCATTTAAAACTGAGATGAGAAAAAAAACTTTTTCAACCAGAGAGTTGTGAATTTGTGGAATTCTCTGCCACAGAAAACAGTAGAGGCCAATTCACTGGATGCATCGATAGAGAATTGGATAAAGCTCTTAGGGCTAGCGGAATCAAGGGGTATGGGGAGATGGCAGGCATGGGTTGCTGATTGTCGATGATCAGCCATGATCACAATGAATGGCGGTGCTGGCTCGAAGGGCCGAATGGCCTCCTCTTGCACCTATTTTCTATGTTTCTAACTTGGAGCTTCAAACACAATACAAAGAAAATAAAGAAGAATAAAAAGGGATAAACAACCTACAGATGCCTTGTTTTCCTGCAAATTAATTCTATCAATCATTGTGTTGCAGAAAAAGAAGCCAATGTATGTTATCAGGAATTTGATGTTCCCACGACATTTCCCGTAGAGTTCCGACAGTACTTTCCTAACGTAAACTACAGACATGATGTGGAAAGGCAAGTCATTTCGAATAACGCTTTCACTTTCATCAAATAGCAGGATCAGGAGATAAATGTTAAACATTTTCAAGAGGGATTTCTACAAAGCCTGCTTATAATTTAAAAGAATGACAAGTATATGTGAAGCATTTGTTATTAGTGATTTGTCATTTATATATTCAAATTTTGATGGATTTTAACATTTAGAATGACAATCGAAATGTCAATGGGCATTATGGCTCAAAACGTAGACACAAGTAACATTTAAACCCACCTCCAGTTTAAATTCCATTTGAAATATTTTGGAGGATCAAGCAACCAAGAACTACAGATGCTGAAAATCTTGAGCAAAAAAATTGGAGGAATGCAGCGGGTCAGGCAACATCTTCAGACAGATTGGAGTAGGGTTGAGAAATCTGGAAAAGTGAGATGAGTATGGTCAAAGACTGCAGGAGGGATTGATAGGTGGAGTAAGTGATAAAGGCGTAAGATGAAAAGGGTATCGGATAAGGAGAGAAGAGATGGCATGAAATGTAGAATCAAAGGGAGGGATATGAGTGGAAAGGGACAGCGGGCAGGGGAAAGAGGGTAGATAATAGGCAAATGTGGGAATCTGGAATGGGAGATTAGCATATGAAGGAAGGGAAAGGAGCAGGGAGAAATGTGCATGCCTGCAGTGGGGACTGCAGGGGAATGAGAGGGGGGGAGGTTGGAGGGGATATTTCATTAATTCTACAATTTCAACAATGCTCACCTGCATTTCACAGCTTTAATGTCACATTAGTTTAATTTGCCTCTCGTTCTCTCTTGAAATTACTGCATTAATCTATTAACATGGTTGCTCAGTAAATGTTGGCACCCAAATCATCAGGTAGCACCCGTGAAGAAAGTGAATCTGCTGAGAGTTTCCAGCAAATACTGTTTTTAATTTGGATGTACAGCATCTTCATATATTTGATATTTAGTAGGTTCTGAATTTTATTCGATGCACGGTTAACGATGAATACTGTTTCCATTTCCCAATTATAGATAGAGCATTGGATCAATAGGAAAACAGTGATGGAATAAATAGAAAGCTGCCAGGATTTAGTGGATTATAATTATCAGGGATCATTTGAAAAATTGATCCTTTCTTCATTGCAGAAAATGAAATGGTGGAGTCTGACTGAAGTACCAGGAATTAAGAAGCTATTTCATAGGATAAATAGAGATAGATAGTTTCAGATTACTTCAGATTGATTCAGATATTTCTTCAGATGAGTGCAAAAAACAGTGGGTTTTTTCATGCTACACAATGTACAAAAATTAAATTAGAGAGCTCTGTAACTATGATCTATATATAAATTATTTAATTCTGTAACTAGTACACATACAGAAGTACAAAATAAAATGCTGGAGGAACTCAGCAGGCCATACAGCAACTGTGAACGACAGATGACATTTTGGGTCAGAACTCTTTGAGTGCCTTCACAGATATTGAGGTGTTTATTTGATCACTATGCTTCTGCATGTGTAATCAAGAGGTTTGCTCTTTTGTTTTGTAGGCTTTTGCGATGTGTGGTTCTTGTGACGCTTCGAGATATAGAGATGGGAGAAGAACTGTTCTCAAATTATTACACGATTATAAAATAAAAACTCAGGACACACTGTGTTCAGTGTTTCAACCCAGAGTGTGGGCAATTTGTTTTCACTTGCTGAACTCTTGTTTATTTGATATCCTTGAGCCATGGCAGTGAAGGAGGGCAGTCAGATTCCAGACAAACACCAGAGCCACTCTGAAATTGGTGAGAGTTTATCCTTTGCTTACCCTTTGCTGGATAGCCATTGAAACAGAAGTTAATAGTAGGAGGAAACAGAACTGACCAAGGACATGATTTACATAATCATTAAACATTGTAGGTAAATCTTCATTGCAGAGAAATGGCAGATGGAGTTTAATCCGAGCAGTTGTGAGGTGTTGCACTGCGGAAAGTTGAATACATGGGATGTGCGGAGTTTGTACGTTCTCCCCGTGACCTGCGTGAGTTTTCTCCCACACTCCAAAAATGTACAGGTTTGTACATCAATTGGCTTGGTAATTATAAAAATTGTCCGCAGTGGGTGTAGGATGGTGTTAGTGTGCGGGTATCGCTGGTCGGTGCGGACCCGATGGGCCGAAGGACCTGTTTCCGTGCTGTATCTCTAAACTAAAGAGATTGTTGAGATCCTTAACAGCATACATGTGCAGAGGGATCTTGGGAGTCCAAGAACGACCATAGCTCCTGAGAAGTAGAGTGGAAAAGGCATACAGTCTGCTTGCCTTCATCAGTTGGGGCATTAAGTATAAGAGTCACAAAGTCATGTTGCAGTTTTATGAAACCCTGGTTAGGCTGTATTTGGAGTATTGTAAGCAGTTCTGCCTGGCCCCATTATGGGAAGAATGCAAAACCTTTGGGGAAGGTGCAGAAGGGGTTTGCCACAATGAATTATAGTATTAGCTGTGGGAAGAGGTTGGACAGACTCTCTTCTTTGAAGCATTGGAGGTTGAGGGGGGAAGGTGATAAAAATGATGGGAGTCATAGATAGGGTCGACTGTCAGAACCTTTTCCCCAGAATGGATATGCCAAAAGAGTAAGGGGTATAAAGTCTTTGGTCGCATGCGCACAGTGTAGGTATTTGGAAAGCGCTGCTAGGGATGGTGGCGGGAGCAGATACTCAAGTGTATAAGAGGTTTTCGGTTTGCTGTACTGGTCCATAATGCTTTATGTTCTGGAGTCTGTGTTGTACAGCATGGAAACGGGTCCTTTGCCCAACTCAACCATGCTGACTAAATTGTCTATCCGAGTTATCCCTGTCGGACTTTTTCCATTCTTGTACCTGTCCAAATGTCTCGTAAACATTGTCATAATCACACCCCTCATGATTTTATTACCTCTAATGTAACCCCTCAACCTCCTCTGCTCTAGGAAAATATCCCTGTCAATCCAGTCTGTCCCTACAACCAAAGCTCCCCCACCCGTCCCAGTACCATCCTCAACTGCTGCACCTTTACAGATTAATGACATATTGTCTTAGCTGACCCACCAGCACTCCAAATGTGGCCTCACCAATGACTTGTACAGCTAGAAACATAGAAAATAGGTGCAGAAGGTGGCCATTCGGCCCTTCGAGCCACTAAAGATCTTGCATCCAAGTAGAGGTAATGAAGGAACAAGTCCTCCTGAAAGTGCATTCCTCTTTCAGCTCCCATGTTTTGGTCCCCTGCTTCTGCCCTTGTTTAGGCACCTCAAAGATGGCACAGCCCGGTGTACGACTCAAAACATCAATTGTTCTCTTCTGCTGACCAGTGAGTTTTGTATAATAACCAAACTGAAGTTGCCAATGACCTTGTGCATACTTTTGACCTTGGTTTACAAATCCATCTGGAATCTCATTCTCTGAAATACTTTCTTACTTTATCCCATTTTCAATGCAGATTTAACTAGCATGATGGTGTGAAAAGAAATCTCATCTCTGCATAGTCATGTCACTAGAAGCTTAAGAAAACATGTTCCCAGTATAAAACCTTCGACCCCAATCAACATTGGTTATATTAAAAACAATCTTTTGGTAAATTGTTTTGGCATATCTATAGTACAGCCATCTAAATAATCAAACCAAATAAATATACTGCTGAAACCAGGATGGAATTTTCTTATTTTAAAAATACCTTAATGAGTATCTGTTCTTAACTGATGAAGACATAGCAAGACAGTTCAAGGGATAATCATTTCAGCTATTGGCTGCCTCGCCAACAGTATGTCTGTTCCTTCTTTTTGTTTTAATAGTATGTGTTAAATGTATGCTTTTAGTGTTCATTAGCTTGTTTTATGGGGATGGGGGTGGTGTTGGGGAAAACTTTCTAATCTCTTGCCTCGACGGAGATATGTTTTTTTCCGTATCGTATTTCCGTCCGCACTGCGGCCTAACATTGAGACGTTGTCGGCCTTTGCTGGAGACCGACTTTGACAGCTCCACCGCAGTCACCTGCAGACTTAACATCACGGAGCTCACGATCCCTTTGCCAGGCATCGACCACGAAGCTCCAACCATGGGTGCTTGCGGACTTTAACATCACGGAGCGCGTAGTCCCTGGTTAGAGACCTACTTCGGGAACTGCAAACCGCAGGAGCTTCGATCGCCCCGACAGATGGTTCGAATGCCCCAACCGCGGGAGAATAAAGAGGAAGAAGCTTGGACGGTCAATGCCTTCCATCACAGTGAGGAATCCACTGTGGTGGATGTTTATGTTAACTTTTATGTAGTTGTGTGTCTTGTTGCTTTTTTTTTTCCATATGGCTGTGTGGTAATTCGCATATCACTGTATCTTAATTGGTACATGTGACAATAAAAGACCTTTGAAACCTTTAATAAATTCCTCATGTCGCCTCAATAGTAAAATTAATTCTGGGGGTCAGATTTAAAATAGTAATCTCTCATCTGAGCACAAGGTGGAATTTTCAACAAAAATTATGGTAATGCCTTGATTGGAGAACTGAATAATAGTTTGGCATGAGACTTATCATGGAATCTCCGCCCAGATTCAAAATCCTGACCAAGTGCAACACAGCCAGCAGTTGAATGATAACATCAAAAAAAGTGAAATATTTTCCAACTACAGGACTATATTTTACTGATCCCTGAACCCTCCTGATTTTATGTTGCCAAATTCAGTTTGGGTTTTAGGTTCCTAAATGATCAGGCATGATAAATCAGAATGAGGAGACCCATTATGCACATTAATAGCTTGTGTTGAAAATGTTTTCATCACAAAACAGGATCACGTCTGTCATAGATGCATGATAAAAGGCATTAAAAATGTGTCAATATTGGAGAATCTATATTGTATTTTGGTGGTGCTCCAACTTTAAAACTCTTCCCCATAAGGGATCTACAAGATGAGCAAGCGTTTTTCTTCTGGAGAGCGACTTGGTCACATTTTTGTTGTTTAAGGATAACAAATGAGGTCAGATACTGAGACAATGTTTAAAATAAAATTTCTCAAAGGGCTATCATGTCAAGTTTATTGTCAACTGACAAACTGGACGATAATAGTCGAAATTCAATACTGCAATGCACCCAGATGATCAGCTCAAACATCCTGGCGGGTATTCACTCTGATGGATGTTGCTAGTGCTTAGAAAAGTAATAGCAGCACTGATGATGACTAAGTAAAACTTTTTTTTTTTAATCCACACATTGAAAGTATACTTATTATTGCCTTTATTATCTTTACACTCAAACCTTTAAAACATGAATAACTCTGCAAACATTAAATGTTGAATTGCCCCACCCAAGAAATGATATCCAATTCCAATGAACCTCTGCACTCATAAGAACTGAATTAATGATGATATTTAACAGAATTTCTTATTTTCAGATAAATGAGGCATATTTTTCTGGTGCGTGTTAACAAAAAACTAAAGAGGCTTTCCCATAATATTACTTGGGCGTTTTAAATTTTTACTGAGCTTCATGTAGACTGCTTAGGATATTTCATCTTTAGATAAATTCAATACAAAGTACCTTCATAATAACACTTAAAAGTTATACTTAATGAAAATAAAGATGAGACTTCCAGACTTTTTATTTCTGGAATGGTGTATACCACACATCAAGGTACAACAGAAGTACAAAATAATGCTGAACACAAACCTTCAGTATTTATATACAAATATTAAAACAAAACACAACATTAGAGCTTTCTCTGGTATATCTTCAAAAATGAATGCCGTCTTGATTGTCACCAATTAACCCATGTTTTCCACCACTGGCAGTTCTATTACCAAATGCAACAGTACAGTAGAGGGGGAGCTGTAGCACCATTTCTTCAGAACAGTATTGTTAGTGCTTTTATTTTATTAAAAGCATTTAAGTAGCATGTCTATATTGATCATCAATACCACATTGCTTTAATTTTGCAAACATTGTACAAACTCCCCCTTCTGCAATGTATCTACTTTTCAAATTTCTTTATACAGTTAGTTCAACTTGTCACTATTTTACCTTCAAAAGATAATTTTAATTCGTACTAGACTTTGGATAAATTATCAATATGCTCAATAATAAGGGATTTATTCACTACAGGTATTTATCCTCAGCCACAAAGAAAAATTGCAGTATTTTTCATGACCTAATTATTCTTGATATTCTTCAGTCATCAAACAAATAATACCTTCAAGTAAATGGATCAGTTTATATTAGGAAACTAGGTTGCATTTCGGGTCAAGACCCTTCTTCAGCCTCAACCCAAAACGTCACCCATTCCTTCTCCAGAGATGGTGCTCGTCCCGCTGAGTTAAGGGCCTGTCCCACTGTACGAGGTAATTTAAGAGCTCTCCCAAGTTTTAAAAAAAATCAAGCGTGTGGTAAGTACGTAGAATGTACGTAGTGGCTACGTCGGAGCTCGTGGATGTCCCGTAGCGGCTCGTAATGCTAACGGCAGGTACTCGGGAAACGCGGTAACTCGTGACGTTTTTTCAGCACTGTGAAAAATGTCCACGAGTACCTACGAACGGCTATAACCGTAATTCTCCGAGTTCGAATCGGGAAACTCAGGAGAACTCTTGAATTACCTCGTACAGGCCCTTTACTCCAGCTTTTTGTGTTTATCTTCGGTTTAAACCAGCATCTGCAGTTCCTTCTGACACATATATTAGGCAACTAATCATTTAGACTAGTGAGAAACCATAGTCTCCGTTTTGGTGAAATATTGTTATTTTTACCACAGCACCAGTTACAATTCTAAATGTATTAGTAAATGAAGACTTTTCAAAATGGAAAGGAAAAACAATCATCTTTGGCCAACAGTCAACAAAGCTTGACAATACACAGCAAATCTTCCAAATCCCAGTGGTTAAATGATGAGATTCTCATTTAGAAAGAATAAGCAAGGATCATTTCATGACACTTTAAACTTCAGAAAAGTAGTTTACTAGATGCATAAATTCTACATAATTACATTCTCTCAAATTATTGCCCTGTTTAATAAGAACATAAAAGGAAATTTACAAAGTTCTAAAATATCAGTTCTCATTAAGATTTTGGTTTTAGTTTTGGTTGAGTATTTCGATGATCTTTGTTTTGCGTGTAGGATGAAGAGCAATTTTTCAGCACCCCAAACACATATAAAAAAATCTAAACATTGTATCACGTAAATAACACTGACTAGACCCAACCAAAAAAGGTTAAACAATTTCAGACTAAATGTTTTTAAATAAACTGTATTATTCAGTCAGAAGAGTTAATCAATGTTACTGGCAAGAGAATACATACCAATAAGGATTTTATTTAACAAAAAAATCACAAGCAAATCAGTCAAAGGAAAATTTAAATTAAACCCTGTAATAAAAATCATACACTATTGTTTGCCAGGGAAACCTTACAAAGTCTGAATGCATAGTTAATTTCTGTATTTATAATGCACTAGGAATGGTTTTAAAATTTCAAAAAGTGCAACTGATACAAGATCAGTCATAAATCTGTATGAACATTACTACAGACTAGCCTTTGCAAATCCAATCACGCTCAAATATATAAATGAAGGGATATGAATAGCATTTCCACAAGTACAGGACTGGGTTCAGTTAACATTAGTAAGAAAGATCCCACAGAAGACAAATGCATAGATCAGCACATAAACACAAGCTACAAGCTGATGACATGAATCACAATTCCACGCAATACTGGCAAGAGCCAAGGCTACCCGTTACTTCTGTGTCTTGTACCTTTATGCCACCCTGTACGGTCTCAGAACCTAAAGCTTCATCTACCTTACAAGATTCCTGTATTAAAAACTGAAAGACCATTGTATGGCTGTACAGTCATACTTGTCTACATAGCAAATCAATTCAGCCTCTCAAACTACAGTATTCATTCTTGCGCTTTTAAAATGGCAGTATTTGTGTAAAAAATCTGCACTGTTTTAGGGGCTTGTGCAAATAAGGTTGAGGGAGGGGTGGGGGGCTGGGGGAAGGGTGAAGATAGATTCTCCAGACTATGCAAATATTTACAGTACACTAAAGCAGTTCATTATGTTATGTATCCCAGCTAATTAACCTCCTTCACACTTTCAATTTGCCTGCAAATACAGTAAACCCGTTTATCAAATGTATTTCAGTAAATTATTTTACTTTTAAAAATATGTAATAATGGGTATTCATCTGGGTCTAATAACTACATTTTTGATAGATGCTCAATGATGAAAACAAGTTTTAAATAGTAATGACTACATTGTCAATTAGAAACTGGGAAAGCAATGAACGTAATGTAAAATTACACCCCAAAATACGTGATATAGCACATACTATAAATAGGTTAAATGGGACATATCTTTCAGCATAAGTATTTTCCAATACCAAGTCGTAGGGAATTTCCTTTTTTTTTAGCAGACCTTGATTATGACCAGCATCGATTTACACTTTAAAAAAAACTTTTATTTCCTGCTGTGTAAAATGGATCCCAAGTACATCTAATCAAATAATTACTGGAAAATTCAAATGTCCTCCCTGTTTCAGTCAAGTGTTTTATTGCAAACTTTTACTTCCAGAGAAATTGTAAAGATTCAGAATATATTACAAAATATTAAGGTTCAGTTTTGGTTCAAGGTTTGACTGTACTACACTTGGTTAGGCATGTACAGAACGTTGGATACAGAACACAATGAACTGCTGCAAGAGACATGGCTTAATTGTCAAACAGAATTGTGATTAGAAGTGGCAAGTCCCAAGTTGTGTTGAGACTATTTCAGCTGCCCCTGGAAATCTTCTTCGATATATAATGCACTACGTAATTTGAGATACACTATAATACAATCTTTAAAGTCTTAAAAAAACAATGTACAATTATCACAAAATTCAATATTTAATCTAATCAATAAAAGCTTGAAAAGGTTCTAAGCACAGAAATCTGGCAGTAGTTCCAACCCGTTTACAGATGGCAGCCATGCCCAACACTCGAGTCTGAGGGCGTCTTCCCATTTGTATTTCATCCATCAATTTTTTTTCCCCCAAAGTATGCACTCATGGCACTGTAAACTGAAGTGCTCTGTTTTAAGTGAATGGATGAGATGGCTCTGTTCATGCAGGTCTTTGCACTGGTTGTGCACTGTTCACTTCCAAAATGCTACAATCGCCAGGAACAAGGCCAGGTACCTGTAAACATTAGTATTCCTCTATACCCACTACTGTGACAGCAGTGCGCATTCATGGAAGCCATTTCTATTGTTTCAGATTCCAAATGATGGTGTCAGAAGGTGAAATGGTTCCTTTATCTACAGGCTACAAAAAGAGATGCACAGCGTGAGAGTTCAGGACTGCGTCAAGAAGTTCATTTTTTCGTCCCCAACTCTGCTATTTGAACATAATCTCTCAAATTTCTATGTTACCAGGGATTGAAAATAAATGGCTATTTAACTTGAGAAATCAAGATTAATTGAAGTCCTATAGGTAAAAAGACATCACTGATGTCATAGTAAAAAAATTCAAACTTCCAGTGAATGACTGAACAATTTTGATGGCTCACCCACCAAGTTCAACATTGCTGCATACCACCATTTCATGAGAAGTTTCAATGGAGGAGTCACTCTGATTGGAGAGCTGTATGCTGGTGTAGTGCACAGGGATTGATGAAACCATTTGCTTCATTATTAGGCAAGCTGCTAAAATCTGCAACAGAAACAGACATTTTGGCACTCGTGATGTGGTGTGTGTGATTCTCAAAATCCACATCCAGGTTATTTACAGAAAGGTCATTGATGAAGGATTCTTGAACAGAGATCCCCATTTTCAATCTCTTTGCTGGTCTTTCAGTCTCGTTGTTGCACATGCTTATCTGATTCAAATCAGAATGGTAGAATCCAGTCTCGAATAAATTTAGGCAGTCTGTGTCACCATTCGTAGGCAATCCAAGTGATTCGTCTATTAAAGCAGGCACATGGGTAGTTGGTCCTTTCGTGTGTAAACTCTCCACTGGAGGAAAATTATAGGAATCCAAACAGCTTACATCTGCAATGCTGCATGTTGTATTGGTCAGTGCTAAAAAACAAAACAAAATATCATTCTTTCAAATTCACAGCTGTATCCAAGATATTTTCACAAATCATTTTAATTCATGACAAGATGGCTGAAAGATTCACAACACAAGAGTATAAAAGAGTATTCGACTTAAAAGGATAAGTAATAAAACACCATCTAATAAACTGAGATCACTGGATTTTTACATTATTAACCAGTGACTTTAGAGATACGATGCAGAAACAGGCCCTTTGGCCCACCGTCTGCGCTGACCAGTGATCACCTCGTACACTAGCACTATCCTACACACTAGGATTTACAATTTTGCACCCAAGCCAATAAACCTACAAACCTGTACATCTTTGGAATGTGGAAGGAAACCGAAGCATCCACAGAGAACCCACACGATCACAAGGAGAACATACAAATAGGCAGCACCGACAGTCAGGATTGAACCTGGGTGTCTGGTGGTGTAGGGTATCAATTCTACCGCTGCGCTACTGTGCCGCCCAGTTGTAACTAACTAGGATAATTAACTAGCGAGGATAAATATAAATCGAACAGATATGGGCATCAAGATGTTCACGTTACATCTTTAGGAGGCAGACTGCACATTTTATTTGCTAGTTCAATCTAGCAAATAATTGTAAGGATAAATTAATTCTTATTATATGCTTGAATATCCCATTCCAGAATTAACTTGGCTCAGGTGACTACTCAGGAGGATTCAATGTCAAATCACACCATAGACTTTGCCATTAAATCTGTTCTGGCAATACTTAGCGAGGTGCCATTAAACTAAGATCAGATTTGTTGTCTCAGGAGGGTATTACAAAAATTCAAGGGAATTAAATGGTAGCAGGACTTGAGTAAATTGGGTCATAGAGTGAGATCACTTTATAAAGTGCAAATTGATCTCTTATTAATCGTGCACTCTAGATATCTAATAAATATTCTTTCATAATCCTCAGTACCAACGATTTTATAAATGGTGCGTTGTGAGCTACAAAAGACTGAAGGCTTATGAATCACAGGTGGTCTGTTTGGAGGTGATACCTGTCGGTGGAGATGGCCGAGAACAGAAGGCAAGAGAGAAAACAAAGAACTGCTCTCAATGCGAAATTCAAGATAAGGGAGAAGAAATATACTGCATATGTTAGAGAAGTGAAATAAAAACAAAGTGCTATAATTATTCAGCAGGTCAGGCAGTGTCTGAGGTGAGAGAAGAAAAGAGTTAATGTTAGTGGTGAAGACCTTAAATTAAGTTCTGATTCAATAGGGGAAGGTTGATTATCTGAAAATTGTTGAATTCTACATGGAGTGCTGAGGACACTAACATACCCAGCACGACAACAGAATGCTCTAGGCTTATATTCAACTTTTTTGGAACAGTGTGAGAGGCTAAAAGGAGTTAACTTCTATTTATACCTGGTCAATTTCTAACTCAGACTTCTATCTCTATCGTGGGTTAGGTCAGCAAAAAAACACCCACAACAAGCCCATGGACTCTTGCAGCTGTACATCTTCCCATCCCATTGCCTTCTACTCCTCCAGGTTCCAACAACACCATCGTCAACATTGGTGCATTCAAGGTCTTTACTTTTCTTAAATAGTTTCATCTCCACCACAGTTGATGGGTCTCTCATCTGTTCCGTTGCCCACTCTTCTGCTTTTACCCCTCTCCTCCCAGGGCAGAGCATCCGTCCCATCAATCCCAACATTCAACAAAACACTCTCCGGAATTTCCACCATTTTCAGTTTGTCAGAAGTTGCACATCTTTCTCCTCTTTCAGCATTCAAAAAAGATTATTTTCTCCATAATTTTCATGTTCATCCTTGCATCTCTGCCAACACCTATTCCATTTCTAGTGTCTTCCCATGCAACTGTAAGCAGATGCAACACCTACCCTTTTATTTCCTCCTCCTACCAGATAATCAAACATTCCTCTGTGTGAAGTAGTCCTCTGGGTTCTCTGGAGCTTCCTCCACCCCCCCACATCCTGAAGACAGATTACTTAGTATGTTAATTGACGCTCCTATACTTCTTCTGACAGCTCGTTCCAGATACGTTGAATTTAAATGTTGCCCCCAGCAGTCCCTCTCAAAACTCTCCCCTCTCATCTTAAGTCTAAGCCCTTGAGTTTTAGAATCCTCGACCCTTGGAAAAAGATTGTGCGTATTCACTTTAACCATGGGCTTCGTGATTGAGTCTCCAACACCCCAAATAACATATAGTCCCAGCCAATTTGCCAATTCAACTATCCCTATAACTCAAGCCAGTAGGTCCCTGTAACAAGCTCCCTAATCTCTCCTGCACTGATTCCAACTTAATGATACTTCCTATACCTAGGCAACCAGAACTAGATGCACCAAGGCTTTCTGTAGCTTCTGCAAAATTTCCTACCCTTCTATGACCAAGAAAAAAATTCTGTTTACCTGTTTTTATAACAGCGCCTTTCAATATTGCATGTGGAATCCTCAACTATTGGTCCTTAACTGCCCTTATCTTTTCATTGTTTAAGGTCAACATTTGTAACAAGGACTCGAAAGAAGACGACGACTATTTAAACATTTCTTTAATTATCAACCATTTGTCCAAATGGAAAACTATTTTGAATTTCAGCCACCATATGGTAACTCACTCAAATGTATCAGTTTTTAATGTTCCAAGCTACACCACTTCCTCTAACAATACTATTTACACAGGCAAATGTTTACGTCAACCTAGTAATTAATACATATATTGAGATCATAGCCTTCATATAACAGAAATGACAGTAGATTACTTATTTAGATAACTTAAATAAGAGACACTTATTTAATGCATTCTGTGACGATAGCTGCTTACAACTTGTTCACCTAATCGATGAAATTCATCATTGAAAAATATGCATAAGATGAAGTTATATCAGCTTATGTGGAGGCTTAGTAATCTATTGCAAACATAAAGATGTCATCAGCACGAAGGAAACAACAAGTGATTAGATTCCATGGTCTAGCTTCCCTTCTACTAATAGTTCAATGATTAATTGAGGCAAATTTTTAAAATTCTGGATTTAAGCCGTTTCACTTTTTTATGTCTATGAGCTCAAGAGCAGGAATGAAGACGTAGATTATTTTCTAAATGGGGTGAGAATCCAGAAATCGGTGCAAAGGGACTTGGGAGTGCTGGTGCAGGATTCCCAAAAAGTTAATCTGCAAATCGTATCTGTAGTAAAGAAAGCAAACTCAATGCCAGCATTTATTTCAAGAGGGTTTGTATACAAAACCAGAGATGTAATGCAGAGGCTCTAAAAGGCGCTGGTAAGGCCACGTTTGGAATATTGTGAGCAATTTTGGGCACTATATCGGAGGAATGATGTGCTGGCTCTGGAGAGGGTCCAGAGGTTTACAAGAATGATCCCACGAATGAGTAGGTTTACCTATGAAGAGCATTTATCGGCACTGGGCTTGTCTTCCTTGGAATTTAGAGGAAGGCTTGGATAGAGTGGATGTGGAGAGGATGTTTCCACTAGTGGGAGAGTCTAGGACTAGAGATCATAGCCTCAGAATTAAAGAACATTCTTTTAGGAAGGAGATGACGAGAAATTTCTTTAGTCAAAGGGTGGTGAATCTGTGGAATTCTTTGCCAAAGAAGGTTGTGGAGGCCAGGTCGGTGGATATTGTTAAGGCAGAGATAGATAGATTCTTGATTAGTACAAGTGTCAGAGGGAATGGGGAGAAGGCAGGAGAATGGGGTTAGGAGGGAGAGATAGATCAGCCCTGATTGAATGGCAAAGTAGACTTGATGGGCCAAATGGCCTAATTCTACAGCTATCGCTTATGACATAATATCATCCTTTACATGCAGGTAAATTGTTAAACAATTTCTTCATGACATTGCTAGAACTACAGCTTTTATGATGAGACGACCTTCCCTAATCTATCAATCTATCTATACCTAATTAAAGCTCTGATCTTGTGCTCTTCCGGTTTGCGCGGTTTTTCTATTTGCGCAAAAACGGTACACGATAGCGCTATGATTTTTCTAATAGAGCAACCTAAAATTAGAGGATTCAATGTTCATACTATGTTCATGTCAGAGTGAGACCATTGGCAAACTGGAGGAACAACACCTCATATGGGCAACTTGCAATCCAACAGCGAGAGCATTTAATTCCTTCGTTTTAGGTAACCACAGACAAACCCCCCCTCAATTTGTTCGGCCCACATCCTCCATCTTTTCATCTCTGCAATTTGTCCAACTATCTGCCCATCAAAAATACACCTGTTCTTTCGAAAATCGTCGGCTGACTAACGACCTGAATGAGTTTTACTGCAGGTTTGAAAATCAGAAACGTAACCCTGGTACTCCTTTCCCCAACCAACACAGCCAGACCCCCAGTCTACAAAGAATGGACCCTGCACCCTCTCCTTCCCATTCACCACTTCACACCTACTTAAGGCAAGACTCCAGTATGAAAAGACTGGACCATTTCCCACCCCAACCAACATTTCACACCCACTCACAGCCTGACCTCAGTCTGCAAAGACTGGGCCTTTCTACACCCACCCCCCTCCAATCACCACTTCACATACCCTCTGTGCTGCACAACATAACATCAAATATCAACAATAAAAATAGAGGTGGAGAGGCTTTTCAGAGGACAAAAGAGCCGGAAATCTCCAGGACCTGACAATGTTTCCCCCTCTACTCTTAAGCTCTGTGCCAAACAGCTGGCACCGATCTATACAGCCATTTTTAACCAGTCCCTGCAAACATGTACTGTCCCTGCCTGCTTCAAAGTCTCCACTATTGCCCCTGTACCCAAAAAGGCAAGGATTACTTGTCTTAATGACTACAGGCCTGTCGCACTGACCTCTATAGTCATGAAGGCACTCGAAAGGCTTGTGCTGGCCAAGCTGAAAAATGTCACAAACTCCCTGCTGGACCCTCTGCAGTTTGCATATCGGGCCAATAGATCTGTGGATGATGCAGTCAAACTGGGTCTGCACTTCATCCTACAGCACCTAGACCGCCAGGGGACCTATGCGAGGATCCGATTTGTTGATTTTAGCTCACAATTGTGCTAGAGCTAGTGCACACCAAACTTTCCGAGTTGACTGTGCCTGAACCCCCTCTGTCAGTGGATCACCAACTTCCCGACAGACAGGAAGCCCATCTGGGAAAGCACATGTCGGACCCGCAAACGCTCAGCATAAGAGCACCGCAATGCTGCGTATACTATCCTCTCCACTACTCTTTCTACACCAACAATTGCACCTCCACAGACACCTCTGTCAAGCTTCTCAAGTTTGCGGACGACACAACCCTGATTGGACTGATCCAGGATAGGGAGGAATCTGCCTACAGACAGGAAGTGTCACAGCTGGCGTCCTGGTACCATAGCAACAACCTGGGGCTCAATGCTCTTAAGACAGTGGAATTGATTGTGGACTTTAGGAGAGTTCCCCCTCCCCTCCCCATCAACAAGTCCAGTCACATCTGTGGAGCATTTTAAGTTCCTCAGAACCATCATCTCCAAGGACCTTAAGTGGGGGGCTACCATCGACTCCACAGTCAAAAAGGCACAACAGAGGATGTACTTCCTGCGGCAGCTGAGGAAGCACAATGTCCAATTCTACACGGCCATCGTAGAGTCTGTTCACACCTTCTCCATCATCGCCTGGTTTGTCTCAGCCACCAAGCACGACACCTGGAGGCTGCAGTAAATCGTCCGATCAGCAGAGAAGATTATTGGTTGCAACCTTCATTGACGTACATGGTAAATGGTAGGGAATTGAGGAATGCTGTGGAACAGAGGGATCTAGGAATAACTGTGCATAGTTCCCTGAAGGTGGAATCGCATGTAGATAGGGTGGTAAAGAAAGCCTTTGGTGTGCTGGCCTTTATAAATCAAGAGCATTGAATATAGGAGTAGGGAAGTAATGTTAAAATTGTACAAGGCATTGGTTAGACCAATTCTGGAGTATGGTGTACAATTTTGGTCGCCTAGTTATAGGAAGGATGTCAACAAAATAGAGAGAGTACAGAGGAGATTTACTAGAATGTTGCCAGGGTTCCAGCAACTATGTTACAGAGAAAGGTTGAACAAGTTAGGTCTTTATTCTTTGGAGCGCAGAAGGTTAAGGGGGGACTTGATTGAGGTCTTTAAAATGATGAAAGGGATAGACAGAGTTGACGTGGATACGTTTTTCCCATTGAGGGTAGGGAAGATTCAAACAAGAGGGCATGACATGAGAATTAAGGGACAGAGGTTTCGGGGTAACGTGAGGGGGAACTTCTTTACTCAGAGGGTGGTGGCTGTGTGGAATCAGCTTCCAGCAGAAGTGGTGGAGGCAGGATCGATTTTAACATTTAAGAGTAAAGTGGATAGGTATATGGACGTGAAGGGAATGGAGGGGTATGGTCTGAGTGCAGGTAGATGGGATTAGGGGAAAACAAATGGTCGGCACGGACTGGAAGGGCCGAGAGGGCCTGTTTCCGTGCTGTAATTGTTATATGGTTATATGGTTATATGATGAGCTGTACACTGCAAGGGCCAGGAAGCGAGCGGGCAAGATCATCTCTGACCCCTCTCACCCTGGCTAAAACTCTTTGAATTACTTCCCTCTGGAAGGCGACTCCGGACTGTCAAAGCTGCCACAGCCAGACATAAAAACAGTTTTTATCCACGAGTAGTTGCTCTACTCAACAGCCAAAAATCTGTAGTCTCCCCTTGATCTGATATTTTGTTGGTTCACATGCTTGATCAATGGTGTTTTATCATCAATGTTTTATTATTATTAATGTTTCGTGTTTTCTGAGTCATTCATAAATGTCACTGTATGTCATGTTGTTACTTGTGGGCGGAGCACCAAGGCAAATTCCTTGTATGTGAATACTTGGCCAATAAACTTACTTAACTTTACTGTTTAAATACATTTTAGAAAGCCATATAGATCACATCAACCCTCTCTGACATTTACCAAATCTATACCAACTTTCTGTAATCAGTAACACTTGTCCCTGCAACACCTGTCCCTTTACCTCCCCCCTCGACTCCATCCAAGGACCCAAACCGTCTTTCTAGGTGAGGCAGAGGTTCACTTGCTCCTCTAACCACATCTACTGTATCCGCTGTTCCAGGTTTCAACTTCTCTACATCGGCGAGACAAAGCACAGGCTCAGCGTTCATTTCGCTGAACACCTCCGCTCAGTCCATCTTAACCTACCTGATCTCCCAGTGGCCCAGCACTTCAACTCCCCCTCCCATTCCCAATTTGACCTTTCTGTCCTGGGCCTCCTCCATTGTCAAAGTGTGGCCAAGCGCAAATTAAAGGAACAGCACCTCATATTTCACTTGGGTAGTTTACACCCCAGTGGTAGGAACATTGACTTCTCTAACTTCAGATAGCCCTTGCTTTCTCTCTCCATCCCCTCCCCTTCCCAGTTCTCCTACTAGCCTTACTGTCTCCGACTACATTCTATCTTTGTCCCGCCGCCTCCCCTGACATCAGTCTGAAGGGTCTCGACCCAAAACGTCACCCACTCCTTCTCTCCAGAGATGCTGCCTGATCCGCTGAGTTACTCCAGCATTTTGTGTCTACCTTCGAGCAGTATAAAGTGCCCCGTTAGTATTGCAGCACTCTGCCTCTGAGAATATTTATTTTCTCATCTTTGGTCAGCCTCCCTTTTGTATTATTACCCCTTTCCTGCCATATGTCTACAGAATCTTTTGGATTTGCTTTGATTCTACTGTCAGTCTTTTGTTATGCCTTTGTTTGTTGCATTTCTTATTTTATAGAGCTTTATCCTATGAAATTTCTGTTAATGGTCTAGTTCTCACATACGTAATTCTTTACTGCAGTATTGGAAAGAATAATTAAAATTACATTAGAATTTAGTACGTGTCCGTTAGTTCAAGTTTAAAATTCAAAGACTTGAGCTTCGAAGGTTACTTCAGGCCGTAGTGGACACTCTGCTGCACATATACGATGGATTTTACATCTTGTATCTTAAGTACACAATGTCAGGGCTACATATAACTTGTGAATCCTGGAACACAATTGCCTAATCCCAAACTGCCCTAACCCTATGCTGACATATTTCTTTAAGAGCCTGGGGAATTGTAAGGAACAGTCATAAATGAAAACTTCCTATTCATGACACAAAGTGTTGCATAAAATCTATATACCTTCAAAAATGCCATCTCATAAGTCACCAAATTACGCATCTTTATGTAATAAAGGCACAATATCTATCAATGCAACACTTATTTTCACCATAGAGGTTCGAATGTTTGCATTGTCAAGTATATTAATTTACTTAGATAATAACCATTGTTTGAAAATTATATCATACAATCCTTACCAGAAAACTCATGTCCAGAGCTCATTAGACTATGCTGATCAGAAATTGTGTCGGATCTATTGACGGAAGAACAAATAGACGGAGAATGTATTGATCGACTTAGCACTCCCATCTCAGCCTCATCTACCAGGCGATCCATGTAATCCCTGAAAATAAAAGTTTTGTAGTTACATTGTTGTGTAATAAAATGCTGAAACCCAAATATGATGGTTCACTGGATCTGCCAACTTACATATATATATTTAAAGGTTGTGAAGTGGAAAATCCTCTTAGACAATACTTACCCTTGCAGTACTTGTCCTGTGCATTATGACACTGATCCATGCAAAGGTCTGTTCAGAATTTGAATGTATAATTTTAAATATTCCATCAATTTAGCAACTATTTCTCATTAACAGACCCAGCCAAACCCATGGTGTTAAACACCAAGCCTGAAAACAGTAAGAACCCTAAGTAAGCAAAGGATTCCTCGTGAAGCTTCAATAACTAATGGAGCATATTTAAAAGGCTTAAATTCAACTAAAATTACTATCCTACCTGACTGTAAGGATAGGAAATTCTCCATAGTAGACACTACTAATCCACGATGGAAAATCATAACTTTATTCCACAGACAAAAACTATCTGGACCAGGAAATAGACAAATCCTCAAAAATTATGTCGGACAAAAATGGACAAAGCAAGGTAGACCAGGGACAGTGCTTATAATTTGTTTCACAGGATTATTCAAGATGTTTAGCACGGGAAATGAAGATTGGACAGGGGAAAAGCTAAATTACTTTATTTATATTGGTTATTTATTGAGAAAGGAGTTGGCAATTTTGTCAATCTGCACTAAATAATATTATGGTAAGAAAGACAGGATTCAATTGCAGTCAAGCAATCCGTAAGGATTCAAATATGCAGCTGACTTCTCAGAATAAATAGATGCATGTTTTCAGAATTAGGATTCCAGTGGAAAGATTCAAAACAATTTAGATGAGAAAGAGATTAGTAGAAAAATAACAGCAACATAGCATGCAAAAAAAAAACCCCGGAAATATTGAATAATATAGCAAATGAGGTAGAGGCAATTTTGGTCATCTTCCCTGTCATGATGAAATGCAATTCTTTACAAGCTTTACTTGTATTTTATTATGATCTCACTGGAGAAAAAAAAAAATTATGGAGGTTTTTGGTATTGCACTATGTGGGCAGGCCTGGTGTGCTTTGTGGGCTGTTCATAGTACCTCATGGACATGGCCGCCAGACACCTATCCAACCACATACAGGATTTTCAGCTGCTGACTGGACAGCTTCCCCAGCTCTACTTTGTGAGTGTTGAAATCCCAGAATTATCTCAATAGATTTTGCAAAATCTGTATATAGGAAAAATAAAAGAGGAAAAACATTTGGGTTTGAAAGATCCTTTTCCTTTCTACGGTATTACTCAATACTAAAAATGACTAAACTCAGTTAATTTTTGATGCCTCTTAGTATAATCTCAAGCTTTCAAAAACGGAAGAATCAAACACAATACGGGGTAGGAAGGAAAGTAAATATGCAATAACATTCCAGGACATTAGGTTCAAAAGCTAACTTAACAAAAGACATAACCCTCGCTATATCGGAACATGGGGGGGGGGGGGGGGGGGGGGGGGAAGGGAAGAATGGTGTCCGTTATTGCCAATCGTCTACTATGACTGAGTAAGAGTTTTGTCCTCCATTTACATCATTGGCTGGGCGCCAGGGTCAGAATCCTGGAGTCCAGTCACTGCGAACCCAGTGGGACCTCACTCATTACACAGAGCACAGCGGCCCAAGAGGGCCATCCAGCATCACCTTGTCCAGTGCAGCTCGGGAACGGCAATAACTGCTGCTGATTCCCGCAATAACAGATTGAGAGAAAAATAGGAGGTCTGGAGCATTGGGATGGCGGGTTGAGGAAACCCTGTCCCACTCTATATGAGACTCCCACGCTCCGGAGTTTAGGGTGAAAGGCCATCAACCGTAAATGTTAACTTTGCTTCTCCTTCCAAAGACACCGCCTAACCAGCCGAGTGCACAAAGTTCTTTTTAACAGCTATAAATATATTTTTTATTACTGCAAGCTAAAATTACGAAAAGCTGTTTGGTTACGTTGTTTAATAGAGATAAGTGTCAATTGAAGCAATTACTTGTCAATTTAATGGCTGGTAATTAGCAGTGTAATTAGCAGCCTGTGTTCTCAAGGAGACAGTGGGGTCTGAATACTGTGGGACGCTCCGTCCTCAAAAACAAAATCCGTTATAAAGGGGTCTGTAATAACGAGGGTACACTGCATAAATTTAAGATTACATCAATTCCATAATGGGGTACAAAATTCAGAATCACGGAAAGTAGAAGTTTTAGTTAGTGTTTGTAATGATTTCGTACTCGCGTTAATACAAAGAAAAATATTTTTAGATTAGTTTCATTAACACTGTACCATTATTTAAAAGAGGATGTCCTGAGTAATTAATATTTAATTAGACTTGGATGGTTGGAAAATTATTGGAATTCACTCTAAAAAGTTTACACCATTTTTTTGAAAGACGGAGATTTAATTGGCATAAATTTGTTCACAGAGTGTCTGACCAACTTAATTGAATTTGTTGAGGAGGTAATGTGGAAGGTTGATGTTGGAAGTCTATTAAATGTACTCGACATTGACTTTAGTGAGGCTTTTACGTGATCTCACGGCAGACTGTCACATAAGCAAATGTAGGAGAGTAGCAAATTGGGTCCAAAATTAACTTTCTCAGGCACAGTCGAATTATGAAACACTATTATTGTCAAGGAGATCATTGAGAGACTGCAGAGCATACTGGAGGACAAAGTTAAAAAGCTAGAGATCAGGTGCATATTATTGTCAAAATAAGGTGTTTGGGAAGTTAGTGAATCATTGCTTTTGGACCCTGACGTAGAAAAGTTTATGAAACCCTGGCTTAAGCAGATTCTTAAAATACATGCACAAATAATCATGGGTAAATACCTTTCAGCTGCGACATTCAGTGCATTAAGTAGCTCAACATTCATGACTAACCTTATTTAAAAGGACATTCATAGTTGATATCTAGTAGTTCACCAAACGCGATGATTAGGAGAAAAGCCCAATCATCATTTGCAAAATTTGCAAATGATGACTGGGCTTCAACATTTGCCAGGAAATTATATACAATTCAATGAAGTGAACTGTTTGCATACACAAGGAACTACAGGTGTTGGCTTACAAAAAAAAAGAAATGCAGGAGTAATTCAGCAGATCAGTCAGTATTACTGGAGGACATGGATGGGTGATGTGATGATGCAAGGAACTGCAGATGCTGGTTGACACAAGAAACTGCATCCCAAAACATCCCTACCTACATCACCTGTCCATGTCCTCCAGAGATGCTGCCCAATCTGCCAAGTTACTCCAGCACTTTCTTTTATTTCCAAATGTTTACATATTAGATTGTTGAACATTAAACCTGGCAAAGATAAAGTTACTCCAGCACTTTATTTTGTTTTCAACTGTTTGCATATCGGATTAGTCAATGTACATTAAGCCTGACAAAAATACTTCCGACATTACTGAAGGAATGGCAGAGAATATGGATGCTGTAACCCAATTTGTCACTCTTCTTAGATATGGGGGGGGGGGGGGGGATTCTATGGTGTATGGATTGCAAACTTTACACAAGTTTAAGAAGTTAAACTTGGAAATCCTTGTCCAATCAGCCAAATGACAACGGTGTGAAAACTTGAATTAACATGAGGAAAAATTAATCAATATTTACCAATGCATAGGTTTATAAATGAAAGACAGCATGGATTTGTTAAAGCATATAAATCTGCTGGTTGATATAACTCAAAATAATTATTGAGCTTCTCATAAAATAATTATTTGTCTGATGCTTTGTACATTGTAAGCATGAATATGAAACTGTCCAGAGGAATAAAATGATAGAAAAGCTGTTTTCAGAAGGGAGAGAGTAATAGTTGCGTGTCCTGCTGCTCTTTTTGATATGTATTAAGGACCTGGATATACAAGACATAATTGCAATTTGCAGGGAGACTGGTAAAATATAATAAGCGGATCAGTTCCTGTTTTATTGGGATGACTGTGAAGAGACAATATGAATGGCTAAACTTTAACAGGGGGTAGTAATAAAGGTACAGCGTAAATTCTAAATAAGTTGAGAAGGCAAATGGGATAATTGGCTTTGTTAAAAGGGGCTGAGCACAAATAAAGGAAGTTATATGAAACCTATGTAAACCACTGATTAGAAATGTGTTCCACAGGAATTTAGAGTACCACAGGAAGAATCGCAAGGTAGAGTACGACGGAATTTACCACAAGGGCACCAGGATTAAGGGCCTTCATTTTTGTGGGTAGAATGGAGTTGTTACAATTATTTTCCTTTGAACAGGGAAAGTCAAGATGAAATATGACAGAGGTGTACAAAATTGTTAATAATATTGCTAGAGTACATAGTCAGAAGCCATTTCCAGCAGCCAAAGGACATAACCAGTCAACACATTTAAGATGATTGGTAAAAGAACCAGACTTAAACAGAGGGGAAAAAAAAAATCATGATCTCAAGCATTGTTTGAATGCATGTTGGAAGGAGATTTATTAATGAACAATCAAGAGAGAAATGGATGTTCCTTAATTTTTTTTTATGTTGGGGAAAGAACCTGATAGCAGGTAGGTTAAACTGGAATTTTCAAGCAGCAAGTTGCTACCAGCATTCTCATTACTGATCTGGGGATTGAAGAAACGTGAAATTCAAAAGTTACAATCAGAAACTATTGGGACTTTCAAATGCTTGATCAAAGATTTCCTACCATTCTTTAACGGAAAACAAATAAGTTAGCAAAATGTAAATAGTCAGGATGCTTCAGGATGTCAAGATGCATATGAACGAGTTCCTCAATGGCAACAAGCTCTACCTTAAGCCAACTCTCTCATCAGGAGCTTCCTGTATACTGCAATCCAGTCACTTACTGTAGTTACTTACGTAACTCCAGGATGAAGATTTGATCTCTTCTTCCCAAATCTAGTTTGCTGTGCAAAGTAGTCGTATCTTTCGGACTTTTTCCACATATAGTAGAAAGCCACGCATTCCCCCACAGAACGATTCATGACCTAGAGATAGAAACAAATACCTTGATTGGAGGTGAAAGACTAACGTACTTAATAAAGTATTTTTCTAGGGGCATCTGCATATTAAACAAAACAAAATCCCCAAGTTTAAAATTCTTAGGTTCCTACTTCTAAGCTTCTCTTAAAATGGGGAAACAAGGAGGTGCATCTTCCACTTTCATCACCTCTGGACAGATCAACTGAGATCAACAAGCCTTACCTGCCCTTTTTCAGTTGGAATCAGACCCATGTGTGTTCTTCCCTTTTTCTTGATCTCCACAATCTCAGTCGTTCCCTTTGTTCTCTCCATCCCTCACCAAAATATACTTGATTTTTTTAACTGCTAGTTCTGTGAAAGTTCTGTTTCTAGTTATGGACTTGAAACTTGCATCCAGTCCCTCCCTCCACACATGCTGCTGGACCTGCTGAGTACTTTCAGTATTTTCAATTTTTATTTCAGATTTGTAATCACCAAAGGCAGAGAATTCCACACTCGCAACACTGTGTGAAAAAGTGTTTCCTCGTCTCCTTTCTGAATGGCTAACCCCTTATTCTTAAACTGTGGCCCCTGGATCTGGACTCCCCCAACAGGGAACATGTTTCCTGCCTCTAGCATGTCCAAACCTTTAATAATCTTCTATGTTTCAAGAAGATCCCCTCTCATCTTTCTAAATTCCAGAGTATATGAGGTGCTAGAGGAGTATAAAGAATGTAAAAAGAATCTTAAGAAAGAAATTAGGAAGGCTAAAAGAAGATATGAGGTTGCTTTGGCAAGAAAGGTGAAAGTAAACCCAAAGGGTTTCCACAGCTATATTAATAGCAAAAGGATAACGAGGGATAAAATTGGACCATTAGAGAACCAGAATGGACAGCTATCTGCAGAGCCAAAAGAGATGGGGGAGATATTGAACAATTTCTTTTCTTCGGTATTCACCAAGGAGAAAGATATTGAACTCTGTGAGTTAAGGGGAAACAGTAGAGTAGCTATGGAAACTATGAGATTCAAAGAGGAGGAAGTACTGACACTTTTGAAAAATATAAAAGTGGATAAGTCTCCAGGTCCTGACAGGATATTCCCTACGACATTGAGGGAAGTTAGTGTAGAAATAGCAGGAGCTATGACAGAAATATTTCAAATGTCATTAGAAACGGGAATAGTGCCGGAGGATTGGCGTACTGCGCATGTTGTTCCATTGTTTAAAAAGGGTTCAAAGAATAAACCTAGCAATTATAGACCTATTAGTTTGACGTCAGTGGTGAGCAAATTAATGGAAAGGATACTTAGAGATAATATATATAAGCATCTGGATAAACAGGGTCTGATCAGGAACAGTCAACATGGATTTGTGCCTGGAAAGTCATGTTTGACAAACCTTCTTGAATTTTTTGAAGCGGTAACTAGGGAAATTGATGAGGGTAAAGCAGTGGATGTTGTCTATATGGATTTCAGTAAGGCCTTTGACAAGGTTCCCCATGGAAGATTGGTTAAGAAGGTTCAATCTTTGGGTGTTAATGGCGGAGTAGTAGCAAGATGGATTCAACAGTGGCTGAATGGGAGATGTCAGAGAGTAATGGTGGATGGCTGTTTGTCAGGTTGGAAGCCGGTGACCAGTGGGGTGCCTCAGGGATCTGTGTTGGGTCCACTGTTTGTCATGTACATCAATGATCTGGATGATGGGGTGGAAAATTGGATAAGTAAGTATGCAGATGATACTAAGATAGGTGGTGTTGTGGATAATGAAGTAGATTTTCAAAGTCTACAGAGAGATTTGGGCCATTTGGAAAAGTGGGCTGAAAGATGGCAGATGGAGTTTAATGCTGATAAGTGTGAAGTGCTACATCTTGGCAGGACAAATCAAAATAGGACGTACATGGTAAATGGTAGGGAATTGAGGAATGCTGTGGAACAGAGGGATCTAGGAATAACTGTGCATAGTTCCCTGAAGGTGGAATCGCATGTAGATAGGGTGGTAAAGAAAGCCTTTGGTGTGCTGGCCTTTATAAATCAGAGCATTGAATATAGGAGTAGGGAAGTAATGTTAAAATTGTACAAGGCATTGGTAAGACCAATTCTGGAGTATGGTGTACAATTTTGGTCGCCTAGTTATAGGAAGGATATCAACAAAATAGAGAGAGTACAGAGGAGATTTACTAGAATGTTGCCAGGGTTCCAGCAACTACGTTACAGAGAAAGGTTGAACAAGTTAGGTCTTTATTCTTTGGAGCGCAGAAGGTTAAGGGGGGACTTGATTGAGGTCTTTAAAATGATGAAAGGGATAGACAGAGTTGACGTGGATACGTTTTTTCCCATTGAGGGTAGGGAAGATTCAAACAAGAGGGCATGACGTGAGAATTAAGGGACAGAGGTTTCGGGGTAACGTGAGGGGGAACTTCTTTACTCAGAGGGTGGTGGCTGTGTGGAATCAGCTTCCAGCAGAAGTGGTGGAGGCAGGATCGATTTTAACATTTAAGAGTAAAGTGGATATGTATATGGACGTGAAGGGAATGGAGGGGTATGGTCTGAGTGCAGGTAGATGGGACTAGGGGAAAACAAATGGTCGGCACGGACTGGAAAGGCCGAGAGGGCCTGTTTCCGTGCTGTAATTGTTATATGGTTATATGTTATATGGTTATACAATCCCAGTGCTCCATTCCCTTAGCATATGACAGTCCCGCCATCCCGGGAATTAACCTTGTAAACCTACGCTGCACTCACTCATAGCAAGAATGCCCTTCCGCAAATTAGGGGACCAAAACTGCACACAATATTCCAAGTGTGGTCTCACTAGGGCCCCGTACAACTGCAGAAGGACCTCTTTGCTCCTATACTCAACTCCTCTTGTTATGAAAGCCAATGTGCCATTAGCTTTCTTCACTGCCTGCTGTTCCTGCATGCTTACTTTCATTGACTGATGAGCAAGGATCCCCAGATCCCGTTGTACTTCCCCTTTTCCCAACTTGACACCATTTAGATAATAATCTGCCTTCCAGTTTTTGCTACCAAAGTGGATAACCTCACATTTATCTACATTAACCTGCATCTGCCCACTCACCCAACCCGTCTAAGTCACCCTGGATTCTCATAGCATCCTCCTCACAGTTCACACTGCCACCTAGCTTTGTGTCATCAAACAAATTTGCTAATGATACTTGTAATCCCTTCATCTAAATCATTAATATATATTGTAAATAGCTGCGGTCCCAGCATTGAGCCTTGCGGCACCCCACTAGTCACTGCCTGCCATTCTGAAAGGGACCCGTTAATCCCTACTCTGTGTTTCCTGTCTGCCAACCACTTCGCTATCCATGTCAGCACTCTACCCCCAATACCATGTGCCCTAATTTTGCCCACTAATCTCCTATGTGGGACCTTATCAAATGCATTCTGAAAGTCCAGGTACACTACATCCACTGGCTCTCCCTTGTCAATTTTCCTAATTACATCCTCAAAAAATTCCAGAAGATTAGTCAAGCATGATTTCCCCTTCGCAAATCCATGCTGACTCGGACCGATCATGTTACTGCTATCCAAATGTGCCGCTATTTCATCTATTTTGATTGACTCCAGCAACTTCCCCACCACCGATGTCAGGCTAACTGGTCTATAATTCCCTGTTTTCCCATCAGTCTACCCAACACCATTTCCTGCCTAATGTGGATTTCCTTCAGTTCCTCTGGCCACTGGTACATCAGGAAGATTGTTTGTGTCCTCTTTAGTGAAGACGGATCCAAAGTACCTGTTCAACCCACCTGCCATTTCCTTGTTCCCCATAATAAACTCACTTTTTCCAGTCTTCAAGGGTCCAACTTTGATCTTAACTAATTTTTTCCTCTTCACATACCAAAATAAGCTTTTACTATCCTCCTTTATATTCTTGGCTAGCTTACCTTCGTACCTCATCTTTTCTCCCCGTATTGCCTTTTTAGTTGCTCTTTAAACGTTACCCAATCCTCGGGTTTCCCGCTCATCTTTGCTATGTTGTACTTCTTTTTTATGTTTATATTGTCCATGATTTCCCTTGTCAGCCACAGTTGCCCCTCACTCCCCTTGGAATCTTTGGAATAATCTGATCCTGCACCTTCTGTATTATTCCCAGAAATACCTGCCATTGTTGTTCCACTGTCTTCCTTGTTAGGATATCTTTCCAGTCAACTTCGGCCAGCTCCTCCCTCATGGCTCCATAGTCCCCTTTGTTCAATTGTAATACTGACACCTCCGATTTACACTTCTCCCTCTCAAATTGTAGATTAAAACTTATCATGTTATGGTCACTACCTCCTTATGGCTCATTAACTTCAAGTTCCCTTTATCAGATCCAGTCATTACATAACACTAGATCCAGAATTGCCTTCTCTCTGGTAGGCTCGAGGACAAGCTGCTCTAAGAATCCATCAGGGAGGCACTCCACAAACTCCCTTTCTTGGGGTCCAGTACCAACCTGATTTTCCCAGTCTACCTGCATGTTGAAATCTCCCATGACAACCACAGCATTACCTTTGCTACATGCCAATTTTCACCCTCGATTCAACTTGCACCCTATATCCAGGCTACTGTTTGGGGGCCTGTAGATAAGTCCCATTAGGGTCTTTTTGCCCTTACAATTCCTTAGTTCTATTCATACTGACTGCACATCCGCTGTTTCAATGTCACCCCTTGCAAGGGACTGAATGTAATTCTTCACCAACAGAGCAGAGCTACCCCACCCCCTCTGCCCACTGTCTGTCTTTTCGATAGGATGTATACCCTTGAATATTCAGTTCCCAGCCCCGGCCCTCTTGCAGCCGTGTCTCTGTAATTCCCACAACATCATACTTGCCAATTTCTAACTGAGCTTCAAGCTCGTCCATTTTTTTCCTTATACTTTGTGTATTCATATACAACACTTTGACTTCAGTATTCACCTCCCTTCTCACACCACCGATCACTATTGGCCCTGACCTTACTCTCTTATCCTTTCTCGAACTTTCCTTCCCATTAATTCGGGAGTCTTTTGTATCTTGTCCTGTACTCACTTCCCCTTTAACTCCATCTTTATACTCCCAATTTGTCAATCCCTCCCCCCCACTATTTAGTTTAAACCTGCAAATGTAGCCCCAGCAAACCTGTCTGCCAGAACGTTGGTCCCCCTCCAGTTAAGGTGTAACCCGTCCCTTTTGTACAGGTCACCCCTACCCCAGAAGAGATCCCAGTGGTCATAGAAACATAGAAACTAGGTGCAGGAGAAGGCCATTCGGCCCTTCGAGCCTGCACCGCCATTCAATATGATCATGGCTGATCATCCAACTCAGTATCCCGTACCTGCCTTCTCTCCATACCCCCTGATCCCTTCAGCCACAAGGGCCACATCCAACTCCCTCTTAAATATGGCCAACGAACTGGCCTCAACGACCTTCTGTGGCAGAGAATTCCACAGATTCACCACTCTCTGTGTGAAAAACGATTTTCTCATTTCGGTCCTAAAAGACTTCCCCCTTATCCTTAAACTGTGACCCCTTGTCCTGGATTTCCCCTACATCGGGAACAATCTTCCTGCATCTAGCCTGTCCAACCCTTTAAGAATTTTGTAAGTCTCTATGAGATCACCCCTCAATCTTCTAAATTCCAGCGAGTGCAAGCCAAGTCTATCCAGTCTTTCTTCATATGGAAGTCGTGCCATCCCAGGAATCAGTCTGGTGAACCTTCTCTGTACTCCCTCTATGGCAAGAATGTCTTTCCTCAGATTATGAGACCAAAACTGTACGCAATACTCCAGGTGTGGCCTCACCAAGACCCTGTACAACTGCAGTAGAACTTCTCTGCTCTTGTACTATAAAGCTTCTTGGTCTATAAAGCTAAAACCTTGCTCCCTGCACCAGTCCCCCAGCCATTAGGATTGTAGGACAGTAACATGTAGGATTCTCCCAAGAACAAGAGCGCTTATGAAATCAACACTAAAAGGTTCAAGTAAGAATTTAATTGCTCCCTTATCAGTTCTTATGACAATTAAGCACCCGTGACTAGTTGTAATTTTATACAAAGAGTAATATTACAACCTCCACTACTGGGAAACTGGTGTAAAACTCCACCCTACATTAATACTCACACTGCAATTAATTGCCTCGGGCTTGATTTGGAGTGATTGCATGTTAAGGCTGGAGTAAACCATGGCCAGAGAACTGTCTGCGGGTCTACCTGGGTGCTGGCAGCATCAGCCTCAAGTTATGACTAACTGCTTCCTCCTCCTGGATGTGATGGAACCTGCTGTCTTTCCCTCTCTGTATGCCTTCACAGCTTTCCTATGCCAAGAGTTTTCTTTAAGGTTCTGAACAGATATATTTGAAGAGATTGTGGGAAGCTAGAGAATAAATTGCCCAGGCTGAGATATAGGAATCACCATCAAACACGAGTGAGGCGCTGAAAGACTGGAGGGTGGCTAATGTTGTGCCTCTATTTAAGGGCTGCGAGGAAAAGCCCAGGAACCATAGACCAGCGAGCCTAACATCTGTGGCAGCCATGTTAATGGAAAGGATTCTAAATTATACGATATACATGCATTTGGATAGACAGGGGCTGATTAGTGATGGTCAGCATGGTTTTGTACAAATCTGACTGAGTGTTTTGTTGAAGGAACCAAAAAGGCAAAGCTGTAGATGTTGTCTATCTGGAATTCAGCAATGCATTTGACAAGGATCTGCATGGTTGGGTGCGCTGGAAGGTTAGATGACATGGGACCCAGGGAGAGCTGGTCGGCTGGAAAATTAGCTTCATGGAAGGAAGGTGATGTGGAAGAGTGCTTTTCAGACTAGCCTGTGATTTGTAGGGCAACTCAATGACCAGTACTGGACCCATTGATTTTTTTCTAGTTTATATCAGTGATTTGGATGAGAATGCAAGTTTGCAGATGTTAGTTTGATTAGCAAGCTTGATTAGTAAGTTTGCAGATGACACTGAAGTATGTGGTATCATAAATAATGAAGATGATTATCAGAAATTACAGCAGAATCAGCTGGGCAAGCAGGCTGTGGAATGGTTAATGGAGTTTAATGCAGATAAATGCGAGGTGATGAATTTTGGAAAGCCGAACCAGGGTAGGACCTTCTCAGTGAATGGTAGAGTTATGGGGAGTGTTATAGAGCAAAGGGATCTAGAAGTGCAGTTGCAAAGTTCGCTAAAAGTGGCACCACTGGTGGAGTGGGTGGTCAAGAAGGCAATCGATACATTGGTCTTAATTAGTCACGATATCGGGTAGAAGTTGGGAGGTTATGTTCAAATTGTACAAGACATTGGCGAGGCCGTATTTGGAATACTCTGTTCAGTTTTAGTCGCCCTGCTATAGGAACAATGTTGTAAAGCTGGAAAGACCGCAGAAAACAATTACAAGGATGTTGCCTGGATCTAAGCTAAAGGGTGAGGATAGGCAGGTTGGACTTTATGCCTTGAAGCACAAGAGGCTGAGGGATGATCTGGTACATATCTGTACAATCATGTAATGGTATAGAAAGCTTTTGGTGTGCTGGCCTTTATAAATCAGAGAATCGAGTATAGAAGTTGAGATGTAATGTTAAAATTATACAAGGCATTGGTGAGGCCAATTCTGGAGTATGGTGTACAATTTTGGTCGCCAAATTATAGGAAAGATGTCAAGAAAATAGAGTACAGAGGAGATTTACTAGAATGTTGCCTGGGTTTCAGCACCTAAGTTACAGAAAAAGGTTGAACAAGATAGGCCTTTATTCTTTGGAGTGTAGAAGGTTAATGGGGGGGACTTGGTAGAGGTCTTTAAAATGATGAGAGGGATAGACAGAGTTGAAGTGGATAAGCTTTTTTCCATTGAGAGTAGGGAAGATTCAAACAAGAGGACATGATTTAAGAATTAAGGGACAAAAGTTTAGAGGGAACATCTTTACTCAGACAGTGATAGCTGTGTGGAATGAGCTTCCAGTGGAATTGGTGGAGACAGGTTCGATTTTATCATTTAAAAATAAATTGGATAGGTATATGGACGGGAAAGAAATGGAGGTTTATGGTCTGAGTGCAGGTAGATAGGACAAAGTGAGAGTAAATGTTCGGCACGGACTAGAAGGGCCGAGATGGCCTGTTTCCGTGCTGTAATTGTTATATGGTTATAAAGGGTGAATGCACAGAGTTGGGGAATCAAGAACCTCAAGTGGTGAGTCTCTGGAACTCTCTGCCACAGAGGGTAGTTGAGGCCAGTTCATTGGCTATATTTAAGAGTGAGTTGGATGTGGCCCTTGTGGCTAAGGGGATCAGAGGGTATGGAGAGAAGGCAGGTACGGGATACTGAGTTGGATGATCAGCCATGATCATATTGAATGGCGGTGCAGGCTCGAAGGGCTGAATGGCCTACTCCTGCACCTAATTTCTATGTTTCTATGTAACCAGTGGACATATGTTGAAGGTGAGAGGGGAACCGGAGGGACAATTTTGCACACAGAAGATGGCGGTTTTAGGCAACAAGCTGTCAGAGGAGGTAGTTGAGGCACGTAATAGAACAACATTTAAGGCATTTAAGACAAGTACATGGATAAGAAAGGTGTAGAGGGATATAGGGCAAATACAGTCTTATAGGACTAGAATAGATGGGGCATCTTCGTCAGCATTGACAGGTTTGGCCAAAAGTCCTGTTTTCATGGTGAATGACTCTAAACGTAGCCTCAAAAGTCTTCACTAGCTTTGAGTTTGTTTGGTTGCATAGCTTTTCCCAGTCTGTTCAGAAAAGGGGAGACAACAGCTTCCATCAAGTCTAACAGGTGGCAATGAGAGAGATCATAGTATCTGGGTAGTACGTCACCACATAACATGTGTGCTGCCAGTTCACAGCAATGGCTCGCATTCACTGTACCAGACACAGTCCTGCTCGGTCCCAAATTGTTGTTATCACTTTGCACCATTTACTCTAACCAGCCCACCAGGCAATCTCACTGCGTTGGTATATCGATGGATGATTAATTGCTGTAACTGCACCAATGCAGAGGAAGAATTTGTGCCAAGTTCCTGATACAGCAGCATACAGTCCTGGTGTACTTCTTTTCTAAAGCACACAGGGTGGAGGGAACTAAGAGCAACATAATAAATCAATGGGATGGTGCTAATTTGGATATCATGTTATCAGTTTTGTTCAACAACAGTTAAAAAAATAAAATTACAGTATTATATTCCAACAAATTTATACAACCAAATATTATGTCATGAGATTCATGGGCAAAACCTATTCTAAAATTAAATTCAGTTTAATAAAAATGGATGCGTGTTTCTTGCCTTATTTGCTTGTATTAGGTGAAAATCTTTGCCATAAAGTCGAAGGGCAAGTTCAAAGTTTCTACATTCCTCTTCTGTCCAAGCAGACCGGTCATCTGTGGATAGTGGATATTGACATTTACAAATAAAATTTCCAAAATCATTTAAGTTTATAACCAGAGCACTCTGAAGCTCAAACTGTATTAATATTCTTACCTTGTGCAATTTTTACATTTGAATGATAATTTCCAAGTGCTTCCTTAACTACGTAGTTACATTTTAGAAGTTCATAGAGTGCCTGTCGAGAGCATAAAACAAATAGTTTAAAATCTAAATATAAAACAATTTCAATTCTAGCCAAGGAAGATCAACATGTGTAGGAAGGAACTGAAGATGCTGGTTTACACCAAAGTTAGACACAAAATGCTGGATTAACTGAGCGGGACAGGCAGCATCTCTGGATAGAAGGAATGGGTGACGTCTGAAGAAAGGTCTCGACCCAAAGTTACGCCAGCATTTTGTATCTATTTTCGAGGAAGATCAACACTTGGAAAAGCACTAGTCAAATTATTAATAGATTTTTCATAAAACTACAGAATAAGTTAAAGATATTAGATAGAAAGATAGCATTCAAAGATGCATTCTGTGTAAAAGCAGTCAGCTAGATTATTTCACTGTGTCTACTTATGTACGCATATGTAATTGAGGGAGAAACTACCCCGTTAAAATAGTGCTATGCGATTCCAAAACTCAATCGGTTGTATAATATTTTTACTTGCTATCAGAGTTCAGAGCATCTCAAATTTCCAGATTTATCAACTGTGATGGTCCCATTAAAAAAAAAAATCCAATAATGTGTGCATGCCATTAGTGTCTCTTCCCTGACCTCAAGGCTGGGGGCCACCATCATATCCTTTAATTCTATTCCTTATATGCAAAGAAATTAAAGGACTTTAATAGCCATAATTTTGCTTTAGCTTTTCCTCTTTAGCAGTGGCAGTCCCAAGCTCTCCCAGAATTGGTATGAATATTGTTAAAAACGCAGGCAAATATCTCATATTCATTCAAAGTATTTGATCCTCATTTGCTCATGAAATTCATAATGCATATAAAGCCCCCATTAACCTATTTGGGATACAAGGGCAAATCCACGTTGTCAGAGGAAGAACATGTAAACTCTACAGCACCCAAGCACAGGATTAAACACTGGTATTTGGAGTTGCACATCATCCTGGAATGGATTTGGAAAATAAAAGCACTCTAAGGTGATTAATGTACAAAGACACACACCCCAAGAACACCAGCATCTTTTAATCTTTTAAAAATAAAAGTGTTGCTATTTTACTATCGAAGTGGACAACATTTTTCTGTAGTACATAGTACATTCCTTTTTCTTATACAATTATATAACCTGTATTTTTTCACCACATTACTCTTAAATTCCAGAAGCAGAATTACGTCATTCGGCCCATCAAGTCTACTCTGCCATTCAATCATGGCTGATCTACAGTGGCTTGCAAAAGTATTCATACCCCTTGAACTTTTCCACATTTTGTCACGTTACAACCACAAACGTAAATTTATTTTATTGGGATTTTATGTGATAGACCAACACAAAGTGGTGCATAATTGTGAACTGGAAGGAAAATGTTACATGGTTTTCACATTTTTTTACAAATAAAAAACTGAAAAGTGTGGTGTGCAAAAGTATTCAGCCCCCTTTACTCTGATACCCCAAAATAAAATCCAGTGCATCCAATTGACTTCAGAAGTCACTAATTAGTAAATAGAATCCACTTGTGTGTAATCTAATCTCAGTATAAATACAGCTGTTCTGTGAAGGCCTCAGGGGTTTGTTAGAGAACATTAGTGAACAAGCAGCATCATGAAGCCCAAGGAACACACCAGACAGGTCAGGGATAAAGTTGTGGAGAAGTTTAAAGCAAGGTTAGATTATAAAAAATATCCGAAGCTTTGAACATCTCACGGAGCACTGTTCAATCCATCATCCGAAAATGGAAAGAGCATGGCACAACTACAAACCTACCAAGACATGGCCGCCCACCTAAACTGACAGGCCGGGCAAGGAGAGCATTGATCAGAGAAGCAGCCAAGAGGCCTCTGGAGGAGCTGCAGAGATACACAGCTCAGGTGGGAGAATCTGTCCACAGGACAACTATTAGTCGTGCACTCCACAAATTGGGCCTTTATGGAAGAGTGGCAAGAAGAAAGCCATTGTTGAAACAAAGCCATAAGAAGTCCCGTTTGCAGTTTGCCACAAGCCATGTGGGGGACACAGCAAACATGTGGAGGAAGGTGCTCTGGTCTGATGAGACCAAAATTGAAGTTTTTGGCCTAAATGCAAAACGCTATGTGTGGCAGAAAACTAACACTGTACATCACCCTGAACACACCATCCCCACTGTGAAACATGGTGGTGGCAGCATCATGCTGTTGGGATGCTTTTCTTCAGCAGGGACAGGGAAGCTGGTCAGAGTTGATGGGAAGGTGGATGGAGCCAAATACAGGGCAATCTTGGAAGAAAACCTGTTAGAGTCAGCAAAAGACTTGAGACTGGGGCGGAGGTTCACCTTCCAGCAGGACAACGACCCTAAACATACAGCAAGAACTACAATGGAATGTTTTAGATCAAAGCATATTCATCTGTTAGAATGGCCCAGTCAAAGTCCAGACCTAAATCCAATTGAGAATCTCTGGCAAGACTTGAAAATTGCTGTTCACAGACGCTCTCCATCCAATCTGACTGAGCTTGAGCTATTTTGCAAAGAACAATGGGCAAAAATGTCAGTCTCTAGATGTGCAAAGCTGCCAGAGACATACTCTAAAACACTTGCAGCTGTAATTGCAGCAAAAGGGGTTCTACAAAGTATTGACTCAAAGGGGCTGAATACTTTTGCACGCCACACTTTTCAGTTTTTTATTTGTAATAAAATTTGGAAACCATGTATCATTTTCCTTCCACTTCATAATTATGCACCACTTTGTGTTGGTCTATCACATAAAATCCCAATAAAATACATTTACATTTGTGGTTGTAACGTGCCTAAATGTGGAAACGTTCAAGCAGTATGAATACTTTTGCAAGCCACTGTACCTTTTCCTCTCAACCCCATTCTCCTGCCTTCTCCCCATAACCCTACACATTGTACTTTGCTTTTTTTTTAAGGAAGAAAGAAAATCAACCTTTGATGGTCCTTTGCTGAATTCTGAAACTTTACCAATTGTCAGGCCTATTGGGCTTTTTTGGGCAAATTTAGCTCTGATCTTTAATTTCTCGGTGGATATGAAGAACCACTTTCTGGGGAGATTTATATCTTAAAATGGATATATAAATCTCCAAATGTTAACTATTGCAGATTTTTCATGTAATAACCAACCATGTCATACATTTTCAATGTTTAATTATTTGACAAACAGCTTCTCTTCCATTTGACTCACTGTATCAATTTGGCTGGGAAAGGTACAATGCCAGGATATTTTGACCTAAACTACATTTTTGGTGAGTAAAACTATTTCTAATGAAATGACACCACTCATATTCACCTGTTCATTGTCTCTCACATGGATACCTTCAGGTATACCACCAACTCCTTTCTCGTCTGTAGATCTCTTAGCTGCTTCATGCAAGAACTCCTTTACTGTATTTTCAGAAAGCAAATGGGGAGTCCAAAGTAATTGGTCCTCATTTTCATAAACTAGAAATAAAATACATGTTACAGTAACTTTCTGATTCTTATTGAAACATGAATATATTCAGCTACATTATGCAATTTAAAAAAACAAAATACTTTCGTCATAAGAGTTGAATCTGCTGATGAATATTCAACGTTTCAAAAGTTTCTCAGAGTACAACGTAGCCCTCCAATATATCGGTCCTATTCCATTCAGCAAAATTCTGAACTAAATACTTACTCACTAATTTAAAGATAATTTACTGATTGCAGATAATCATTCTGTTATGACTACAATATTTTCATAATTTAAATAAATGTGGAACGTCCATTCTCAAAGTAATAGAAATTCTAGGTTTTACTCAGGGTCAGTCATCCAAGCTTCCCTGCATTGCTCTGTGCTCAAACAGGAACATGCATGCCCTGAATCCTTTGTAGACGTTTCCCGACAATCCTTTGCCTACAGACCAAGTTGGCATTCTGGACGAGTCCCATTTATATATATATAAAAATAAAATCGCCTTAGTGGTTTATGTACGTCATGTGAGAAATAAGATAGAGAGGGAAATAGTAACAAGTATTTTGGTTCTGTCTTCACTATGGAAGACACAATCTCCCAGAAATACCCGGGGACTGATCTAGTGGGAGGGAGGAACTGAAGGGAATCGACATTAATCAGGAAATTATATTAGGTAAATTGTTGGGACTGAAGGCTGATAAACCCCCAGAGCCTGATGGTCTGCATCCCAGAGTACTCAAGAGGTGGCCCAAGAAATCGTGGATGCATTGGTGATTATTTACCAGTGTTCTCTCAACTCTGGATCAGTTCCTGTGGACTGGAGGGTAGCTAATGTAACTCCACTTTTTAAGAAAGGAGGGAGAGAATGTGGTGTATCTGGACTCAAAAAGCCTTTGACAAGGTCCCACACAATAGATTAGTGTGCAAAATTAGAGCACATGGTATTGGAAGTAGGGCATTGACATGAATAGAGAACTGGTTGGCAGGAAGGAAGCAAAGAGTAAAAATTAACGGGTCCTTTTCAGAATTGCAGGCAATGATTAGTGGGGTGCCGCAAGGCTCGGTGCTGGGACCCCAGTTATTTACAACATATATTAGCAATTTAGACAAGGAAATTAAATGTGAATCTCCAAGTTTGCAGATGACACAAAGCTGAATGGGCGTGCGAACTGCGATGAGACTGCTATGAGGCTGCTGTGTGACTTGGATAGGTTGGGTGAGTGGGCAGATGCAGTATAATGTGGATAAATGCGAGGTTATCGGCTTTGGTCACAAGAACAAGACATATTATTATCTGAATGTTGTTAGATTAAGAAAAGGGGAGGTGCAACAAGATCTGGGTGTGCTTGTACATCAGCCACTCATAAGCATGCAGGTACAGTAGGCAGTGAAGAAAGCTAATGGAATGTTAGCCTTCATTGCGAGAAGATTTGAGTTTAGGAGCAAGGAGATCCTACTGCAGTTGTACATGGCCCTGGTGAGACCGGACCTGGAGTATTGTGTGCAATTTTGGTTTCCTAATTTGTGGAAGGACATTATTGCTATTGAGGGAGTGCAGTGTAGGCTAATTCCCAGGATGGCGGGACTGACATACGATGAAAGAAAGGGTTGATTGGGCTTGTATTCACTGGAATTTAGAAGGATGAGAGGATATATTATAGAAACATTTAAAATTCCTAAAGGATTGGATAGGCTAGATGTTTGAAAAATGTTCCCGATGTTGGGGGAATCCAGAACCAGGGATCACAGTTTAAGAATAAGGGGTAGGTGGATGAAATGCTGGAGAAACTCAGCGGGTGAGGCAGCATCTATGGAGCGAAGGAATAGGTGACGTTTTCTTCAGACTCGACCCTTCTTCAGACTCGACCCGAAATGTCACCTGTTCCTTCGCTCCATAGATGTTGTCTCACTCACTGAGTTTCTCCAGCATTTTGGCCTACCTTCAAAATTTCCAGCATCTGCAGTTCTTTCTTAAACAAGAATAAGGGGTAGGCCATTTAAGACTAAGATGAGGAAAAACTTTTACACCCACAGAGTTGTGAATCTGTGGAATTTTCTGTCACAGTAGGCAGTGGAGGCCAATTAATTGGATGTTTTCAAGAGAGAATTAGATTTAGCTCTTCAGGCTAAAGGAATCAAGCGATATGGGGAAAAAGCAGGAGCGGGTACTGATTTTAGATGATAATAGACAATAGACAATAGATGCAGGAGCAGGCCATTTGGCCATTCGAGCCACCACCGCCATTCAATGTGATCATGGCTGATCATCCCCAATCAGTACCCCGTTCCTGCCTTCTCCCCATATCCCGACTCCGCTATTTTTAAGAGCCCTATCTAGCTCTCTCTTGAAAGCATCCAGAGAACCTGCCTCCACCGCCCTCCGAGGCAGAAAATTCCACAGACTCACCACTCTCTGTGAGAAAGTGTTTCTTTGCCTCCGTTCTAAATAGCCATGATCATATTGAATGGTGGTGCTGGCTCGAAGGGCCGCATGGCCTACTCCTGCACCTATTTTTCTATGTTTCTATCTCAAGCCCGCAGGTCCATGCAACATCCTATAAATCTTTGTACCCTTTTGAACAATGATATTTGTCCAAACACTGGGCGAACGATCTGTACGCAAAGTGTGACCTCATCAACAACTAGTACAAATGCATCAGGATGCCTTATCATTTGTGGTCAATACCTTTCCAAATGAAGGCAAGCATGCAAAGCACCTTCTTCACCACCCTGTCCATCTGAACTGTCACTTTCAGGGAACTAGGCACCTGTACTCCTAGATCTCTCTGTTCCACAACACTCTCTGGTGCTCTGCCATTTACCGTCAAGTCCTGCCCTGGTTTGACAAACCCAAGTGCAACATCTTATTTGTCAGAGTTCAATTCCATTTTCCATGCCTCGGCACACCTTTATAATTGATCCAGATTCTATCGCAAATTTAGATATCCTTCCTCACTGTGTATTGTACAATCAGTTGTGGTATACTCTGTAGGTTTACTAGCAATGTTACATTGTCATCCAAATTGTTAATGCAGATAGTATACAATAGTGACTCCAGCTCTGACCCCTGCAGCATACCACCAGTCACAGGTCTCCTATCAGTTAAGTTAACAAACTCCATCCCATCCAGATCCTTTACACTCTGTGAGACCCAGTCCGCCTTAGAGAAGTTGAGATCTCCCACTAAAACTATTAAACTCAGCTATCTCTGCTACAAATCTGCTCCTCCAATTCCCATCAACTATTGTGGGGCCTAAAATACATTCCCAAAGTGATAATTCCCTTCCTGTTTCTAGGGTCTACCCATATAGTCTCACTGGACAATCCCACAAGTATATCCTATCTCCACATTAAAGGCCTTTCGAAAGTCCAAATACACCACAGTCACAGGTTTCCATTTATCTATTCTGCTAGATTCAATCTCTTAAAATTACAGATTTATAACACAGTTCTCTTTCAAGATCCATGAAGACTGCCATTTTTCCTGCAGGATTGTGCACAAGCTGATAGTAAGTAACCCAGTGCACCAAATTCATGTAGCGCCTCGGAATCAAAATCAATTATAGAAAAACTCTGATTCGCAAGGAATCTATCCAAATAATTTAGATAATTGTCTTTTCGTGCTTACCAAAGGCATAAAGTGTATAAAATATTTTTCTCACCTTTATCTCCATCTTTATATTTGCACAGAGAGGATGGAATTTCAGCTTGATACTCTGAGCCCACCATTATTTCCTAAACAAGGACAAGCCAACATGAGTCACAATTGTTATCTAGCTAATATACATCTGTTTTCCATAAAACAACATAGCAATTAAGTAGATTCTAATGTTATATAATACGTCAGTACACCGGAGTCCCTGGTACCTTCTACATTGTTAGATCATTTTACTTCAACAAATTATCTTTTGGTGATAGTTCAACTTTATATAGCTTTCAGCTCTACCCCTCCACCCAAGACAACAATTATTTTACACAGGTATCTAAGCATCTGAATGAGGGGCTGCCTCAAGAAGGCACAGATATATCACCAAGTATCCACACTATCTGGGCCACAACCTCCTTGCCACTATCGGAAGTCCCACAACACCAGATTCAGTTATTTTTCTCCAACTGTCTGGTTCTTGATCTGACCTGCACAACCCTTTTCCTGCCTCAGCAACAGAACACTACAGATCACCACTTGCATGGGCTCACTGTTTCTCCCTTAATTGCATTTTACACTAATGTCTTGATTTTGCCCTTCACTGGTGTGTAGATAGTGTGTGCATAATTGACCTTTTATTTGTTGTCTGTTTCTGTGCCTGTGATGCTGTTGCAAGCCTGTACTTCACAATACTTGGAAACATGACAACAAACATCACCTTATTTGTTATACCACATGTCTGGAAAATAATGTGCAATTTTTGTGGAAACAGGCTACATTAATCAAAGATGAAATAGAATAAACATTGTCCAATAATTCTCTCAAACAGCTGTAAACAATTGAACATGAAAGAATTTATTACTAAATTGAACACTTAAACTTACTGCTGTGACAAGCAAGAGTTTCATTAAATCATCAAACCCCTGCATGTCACAAATGTTTTTTTTAAAAATTCAGCGCTTAAGGACATTATTGGTTGGGCAAGCACTTAATTCCTGCCCACCAAAGATCCTATAGCAAGCAAGACAGACCACTATATCTTTGTAGTAATTCTATAAATGCAGACCACGTCTGAAAGAAGCATTCTGATTTTCCTTCCAGGCGGAGTCTCATATCTTCCAGATGTAGTGTTTCAAACATAGTTGAAATCCACATATTTAATGTGGGTATAGGAACATTTTTCCAGAATTTTAAGATTAGTTTTTTTCCAATTATTAAGCCGTAATCCAATAAATTCTTTTGATACGCATTTAATTCCGGACTACCTTCTGTCATTCCGAAAATAATCCATTCTGGCTTTGGTGTCATTTTTATTTTAAACACTTTTGTGAAAATTTCAAAGATTTCAATCCAAAACCTTTGAATTTTTGTTCAAAAGATGAATGAGTGCGCTATAGTAGCTTCTTAACTTTCCTTTTCCTTTTTTTAATATTTTTTTTTAGGGTCTATTTCTTAAACCCCTTTCTCTAATTCTTTGACCAAGGGTTTCTTCTCCCCTTTGGCACACTCTTTCACTGTCACAACTCTTTTCACCTATTTCACTCTCTTTCTTTCTATTATTTTTCTTTAAAAGCCATAAAATTATGGGGTATAATGATTGTAACAATATTTATGTGAAGTACATTGATGTATTTACCTCTAATAAATAAAATATTTAAAAAAAATTAAGAAAGAGAGCACTGGTGAGCTTACTAATCGCAAAGGGACTGGCAGGCCAAGGAAGGACCTCCTGATGACAGCTGATGACAGAAGAATTCTCTCTATAATAAAGAATAATTCCTAAACATCTGTCCGACAGATCAGAAACACTCTTCAGGAGTCAGGTGTGGATTTGTCAATGACCACTGCCCGCAGAAGACTTCATGAACAGAAATATAGAGGCTACACTGCAAGTTGCAGACCACTGGTTAGCCGCAAAAATAGGATGTCCAGGTTACAGTTTGTCAAGAAGTACTTAAAAAAGCAACCACAGTTCTGGAAAAGGGTCTTGTGGACAGATGAGACGAAGAATAACTTCTCTCAGAGTGATGGCAAGAGCAAAGTATGGAGGAGAGAAGGAACTGCCCAAGATCCAAAGCATACCACCTCATCTGTGAAACACAGTGGTGGGGGTGTTATGGCCTGGGCATAGAAACATAGAAAATAAGTGCAGGAGTAGGCCATTCAGCCCTTCACCTGCCATTCAATATGATCAGGGCTGATCATCCTACTCCGTATCCAGTACCTGCCTTCTCTCCATACCCCCTGATCCCTTCAGCCACAAGGGCCACATCCAACTCCCTCTTAAATATAAATATGAACTGGCCTCAACTACCTTCTGTGGCAGAGAATTCCAGAGATTCACCACTCTCCGTGTGAAAAATGTTTTTCTCATCTCGGTCCTAAAAGACATCCCCCTCATCCTTAAACTGTGACCCCTTGTTCTAGACTTCCAACATCGGGAACAATCTTCCAGCATCTAGCTTGTCCAACCCCTTAAGAATTTTGTAAGTTCCTATAAGATCCCCCCTCAATCTTCTAAATTCTAGCGAGTACATGCCGAGTCTATCCAGTCTTTCTTCATATGAAAGAAAACCTGACATCCCAGGAATCAGTCTGGTGAACCTTCTCTGTACTCCCTCGATGGCAAGAATGTCTTTCCTCAGATTAGGAGACCAAAACTGTACGCAACACTCCAGGTGTGGTTTCACCAAGACCCTGTACAACTGCAGTAGAACCTCCCTGCTCCTATACTCAAATCCTTTTGCTATGAATGCTAACATACCATTCGCTTTCTTCACTGCCTGCTGCACCTGCATGCCTACTCTCGTTGCATCTCCCCTTTTTCTAATCGGCCACCATTCAAATAATAGTCTACTTTCCTGTTTTTGCCACCAAAGTAGATAACCTCACATTTATCCACATTATATATGCAGATGATACTAAGATAGGTGGTATTGTGGATAATGAAGTAGATTCTCAAAGTCTACAGAGAGATTTGGGCCATTTGGAAAAGTGGGCTGAAAGATGGCAGATGGAGTTTAATGCTGAATAAGTGTGAAGTGCTACATCTTGGCAGGACAAATCAAAATAGGACGTACATGGTAAATGGTAGGGAATTGAGGAATGCTGTGGAACAGAGGGATCTAGGAATAAACTGTGCATAGTTTCCCTGAAGGTGGAATCGCATGTAGATAGGGTGGTAAAGAAAGCCTTTGGTGTGCTGGCCTTTACAAATCAGAGCATTGAATATAGGAGTAGGGAAGTAATGTTAAAATTGTACAAGGCATTGGTAAGACCAATTCTGGAGTATGGTGTACAATTTTGGTCGCCTAGTTATAGGAAGGATGTCAACAAAATAAGAGAGAGTACAGAGGAGATTTACTAGAATGTTGCCAGGGTTCCAGCAACTATGTTACAGAGAAAGGTTGAACAAGTTAGGTCTTTATTCTTTGGAGCGCAGAAGGTTAAGGGGGGACTTGATTGAGGTCTTTAAAATGATGAAAGGGAAGACAGAGTTGACGTGGATAAGCTTTTCCATTGAGGGTAGGGGAAGATTCAAACAAGAGGGCATGACATGAAATTAAGGGACAGAAGTTTAGGGGTAACGTGAGGGGGAACTTTTTACTCAGAGGTGGTGGCTGTGTGGAATGAGCTTCCAGCAGAGGTGGTGGAGGCAGGATCGATTTTTCATTTAAAAGTAAAGTGGATAGGTATATGGACATGAAGGGAATGGAGGGGCATGGTCTGAGTGCAGGTAGATGGGACTAGGGAAAACAAATGGTCGGCACGGACTGGAAGGGCCGAGAGGGCCTGTCTCCGTGCTGTAATTGTTATATGGTTATATGGTTATACTGCATTTGCCATGCATTTGCCCACTCATTCAACCTATCCAAGTCACCTTGCAGTCTCCTAGCATCCTCCTCACAGCTAACACTGCCCCCCAGCTTTGTGTCATCCGCAAAATTGGAGATGTTGCATTCAATTCCCTCGTCCAAATCATTAATATATATTGCAAATAGCTGGGTTCCCAGCACTGAGCCTTGCGGTACCCCACCAGTAACTGCCTGCCATTCTGAAAAGGACCAGTTTACTCTCTTTGCTTCCTGTCTGCCAGCCAGTTCTCTATCCACATCAATACTGAACCCCCAATACCGTGCGCTTTAAGTTTGCATACTAATCTCTTATGTGGGACCTTGTCGAAAGCCTTCTGAAAGTCCAGATATAACACACCCACTGGTTCTCCCTTATCCTCTCTACTAGTTACATCCTCGAAAAAGTCTATAAGATTCGTCAGACATGATTTACCTTTCATAAATCCATGCTGACTTTGTCCAATTATTTCACCACTTTCCAAATGTGCTGCTATTCCATCTTTAATAACTGACACTAGCAGTTTCCCCACTACCAATGTTAGACTAACTGGTCTGTAATTCCCCGTTTTCTCTCCCCCTCCCTTTGTAAAAAGAGGGGTTACGTTTGCTACCCGCCAATCCTCAGGAACTACTCCAGAATCTAAAGAGTTTTGAAAGATTATCACTAATGCATCCACTATTTCTGGGGCTACTTCCTTAAGTACTCTGGGATGCAGCCTATCTGGCGCTGGGGATTTATCGGCCTTTAATCCATTCAATTTACCTAACACCACTTCCCGGCTAACCTGGATTTCACTCTGTTCCATCTCATTTGACCCCCGGTCCCCTGCTATTTCCGGCAGATTATTTATGTCTTCCTTAATGAAGACAGAACCCAAGTAGTTATTCAATTGGTCTGCCATGTCCTTGTTCCCCATGATCAATTCACCTGTTTCTGACTGCAAGGGACCTACAGTTGTTTTAACTAATCTTTTCTCTTCACATATCTATAAACACTTTTGCAGTCAGTTTTTATGTTCCCTGCCGGTTTTCTTTCATAATCTATTTTCCCTTTCCTAATTAACCCCTTTGTCCTCCTCTGTTGGACTCTGAATTTCTCCCAGCCCTCTGGTAGGCTGCTTTTTCTGGCTAATTTGTGTGCTTCATCTTTTGTTTTGATACTATCCTTGATTTCCCTTGTTATCTATGGATGTACTACCTTCCCTGATTTATTCTTTAATGTATGGCTGCTGAAGGTACTGACTCACTTATCTTCATTGATGATACAATTGCTGATGGTAGCAGCATAATGAATTCTGAAATGTATAGACACATCCTATCTGTTCCAAGTTCAAACAAATGCCTCAAAACACATTGGCTGGCGGTTCACTCTACAGCAAGACAATGATCCCAAACATACTGCTAAAGCAATAAAGGAGTTTTTCTAAGCTAAAAAATTGTCAATTCTTGAGTGGCCAAGTCAATCACACGATCTGAACCCAAATGAGCATGCCTTTTATATGCTGACTGAAGAGAAAATGAAGGGGACTAGCCCCCAAAACAAGCATAAGGCTGGCAGAGCATCACCAGAGAAGGCATGAATCGCAGACTTCAAGCAGTCATTGCATGCAAAGGATATGCAACAAAATACTAAACATGATTACTTTAATTTACAAGACATTGCTGTGTCTCAAACATTCTGGTGCCCTGAAATGTGTGTGTGGGGGGGGGGGGGGGGGAGCTATGTATAAACCCTGCTGTAATTTCTACATGGTGAAACCAAAATGTATAAGAATGGCCTTTATTAAAATCTGATAATGTGCACTTAAACCACATGCGATTTTTTTTTCTATTACGCATCTCAAATTTTGGAGTGCAGAGGCAAATCAATAAATGATGGGTGTTTGTGCCAAACATTATGGAGGGCATTGTCAATGGAGAGCATTCCATCACATTCCTGAAATACTTTGGAGGTGGAAAAGCTGTTGAAAAACCTTGATTCAGGGAGTGTAAATCTTGCACATTTGATGAAGCTCAGCAACAACACGCAATTATTGTTGACTGACTCTCTCAGTCCACCTCATCTACACCAACGGTGATGTCTGTCTAAGCCAATATCATTAGTCGCATTAGGCTTGTATCCCTCTAGGTCTTTCCTATGCAAGTTACAGCATAACCATCTTTTATTAGTCGTAATTGTATCTGCTTCCACTACCTATTCTGGAAACCTGTTCCAGATAGTCACCATCATCTGCATGAAAAACCTATCCCTCAAATCTCCTTTAAATTCCTCCCATCTCACCATAAAAACTGTGCTTTCTTTTTCTGGACTCCATTGCCCTGGAGAAAAGATTCTATCTATACCCCGCATAACCCAAGAAACATCCCTCAGCTATGTTCCAGTGAGAATAAACCAGCCAATCCAATCTCTACTTATAAACTACAGCCCACCATACCACGCAACAACTTTGGGCACTCTTTTTATTGCTACCACATCCTTCCTGGAGTGTTACAACCAAAACTCTGTGTGGTCTAATCAATGTTTTCTACAACTGCAGCAAGACGTCCCAATTCTAATACCCAAAGCTTTGATTAATGACGGCAAACATACCAAATACATTTTACACAACCCCATCTGCTTGTGCAGCCAACTTCAGGGAGGTCTGCACTCGCATCCCAAGGTCTTTCTGTCCATCCACAATTCTGAAGTTACTGCCTTTTACTCAAAACGTCCCACTAGAATTTGACTTCCTAAAGTGCAATAGTTGGATTAAAAGCCGTTGCCACTATTGTGGCCAGCTTTCCACCTTTCCAGTATCTCACAAAAATCACTCAATTCATTACAGAATGCAATTTTACAATAATTTCAAAAAAAAATACAAGACCAAAGCCATTTATGACATCCTGATGAAACATAGGGCACTAAATGAATGAAATCCATTTTGTTCAAGAAAGTAAAAAAAATATTTGTGATTTAAATTTAGCTAAATAATAAGTAAGTTTATTGGCCAAGTATTCACATACAAGGAATTTGCCTTGGTGCTCCGCCCACAAGTAACATGACATAGTGACAGTTACGAATGGCTCAGAAAACGCTAAACATTAATAATAATAAAACATTAATGATACAACACCATTGATCAAGCATGCGAAACAACAAAATATCTGATCAAAGGGAGGCTATAGATTTTTAGCTGTTGAGTAGAGCAACTACTCGTGGATAAAAACTGTTTTTATGTCTGGCAGTGGCAGCTTTGACAGTCCGGAGCCGCCTTCCAGAGGGAAGTGATTCAAAGAGTTTGTGGCCAGGGTGAGAGTGTTCAGAGATGATCTTGCCTGCTCGCTTCCTGGCCCTTGCAGTGTACAGTTCATCAATGGAGGGAAGGTTGCAGCCAATAACCTTCTGTGCTGATTGGATGATTCGCTGCAGCCTCCAGGTGTCGTGCTTGGTGGCTGAGCCAAACCAGACCATGATGGAGAAGGTGAGAACAGACTCTACGATGGCCGTATAGAATTGAACCATCATAATTACCTAATTTAAGTCAAACCTCACTGAGAGGCACTAGTCCAGGCTATTGAGGAAAACCACTGTACACACGCCACTGTTCTCGCTCTCTGTTACAAATGAATTCCTTCTGCTCATTAAATTATTAAGCAAGGTCAAAATCAATCTGATAACTTAATCACGATTCACAAAACACAAATTAAGCGGCTACTAAATTTTAACTACTTGGAAAAAGATACAAAATGACTGTCAGCTGCAGAGGTAATTTGTCTTAGTAAGCGCTCACTTTAGAAGAGAAGGACAAGTAAAATAAAATTGTAGGCTAATGCCTCGATGTAAATTGGGAGTATGTATGTTTTCTTGAATAAAAGGTTCAGAGATTTAAAACCCACACAAATTCGAAGTGCAATTTAGAATTTTTATCATACATCATAAACATTTTATATTAAGATTGAATTACCTTTTTCAAATCTTCAGGGGGAGCACAATCATCTTGTCTTTCCTCATCTTCAGATTCTTTATCACCAAAGGCTGTGCTTGCTGCATTTAAAAAAAAATACAGCTGTTTAAAAGGACAACTAAAAATATAGTTTTCACTAAATTCACAAACAAGAGAAATTTTATTCTTGGCGAATAATATTTTAAGTTTTTCCCAATTATGGATTTCCCAAAATGTTCAGAATCCATCCTCTAAATATATATTTTGATGCCACTCATTCCTCCTCAAATCTTTAAATGAAATATGCACTCAATATGAATAAGCTGTAGTGGCCGATTAAAATACATATTTTTACCAACACAACTTTGTAAAGACCACTTGTCTTGCCACCATTGAGATATACAAGCCTAAATTCAGCCCAATTTAACTATGCCAATCAGATTTTATGACCGTTAGTCCCATTTGCCTGCCTTTGTACCAATCTAAATGATTTTTAAATGTTGCCATTGTATCTGCCTCTACAGCTTCCTTAGGCAGCTCCACAAACAAGTCAAGTCGTCATATTTATTTATATAGCACATTTAAAAAACAACTCTCGTTGACAAAGTGCTTTACATTTGTTATAAGAGTAGTATACACAAGCAGGCTACATACATATATACAAATAGCCCTCACTCAGAGGATGTCAGGAAAGGCTTGGGAGAACAGACATGTTTTTAGACTAGACTTAAAGGTGTCGATGGAGGGGGCAGTTCTAATGGGGAGGGGGATGCTGTTCCACAGTCTAGGAGCTGCAACCGCAAATGCGCGGTCGCTCCTGAGCTTATGCCTAGACTGCGGGACATTCAGCAACCCCAAGTCGGCCAATCTGAGGGACCTGGAGGTGGTGTAGTGGGTGAGAAGACTTTTAATGTAGCTGGGTGCAAGCCCATTGAGGGCTTTGTAGACAAAGAGGAGGGTCTTGAAATTTATTCGGAACCGCACAGGGAGCCAGTGGAGAGAGGCCAGGATCGGGGTGATGTGGTCCGTCAGGAGTCTCGCTGCGGCGTTTTGGACCAGTTGCAGGCGGGACAGGAAGGATTGGCTGATGCCAGTGTAAAGGGAGTTGCAGTAATCTAGGCGGGAGGAGATAAATGTATGGATGATCTTTTCGAGGTCATCAAACTGGAGGAATTGTTTTATTTTAGCTATCATCCGAAGCTAAAAGAAGCTAGCTTTTACCATGGCATTGATTTGTTTGTCAAACTTCAGTCAAACACATCACCTTCTGCACGAAGGTAGACATAAAATGCTGGTGTAACTCAGCGGGACAGGCAGCATCATGAAAAATTCAAGAAGGGATAGAGAGTACATTCAGGTGAAATAGGAACCTGTGTGAGAGGGGAGGTGAATACCAAATTAAAAGTGTTATATATGAATGCGCAAAGTATAAGAAATAAAGTGGATGAGCTTGAGGCTCAGTTAGAAATTAGTAACTATGATGTTGTGGGAATTACAGAGACATGGCTGCATGAGGTTCAGAGCTGGGAATTGAATATTCAGGGGTATGTCCTATCGAAAAGACAGACAGGTGGGCAGAGGGGGTGGGGTAGCTCCGCTCTGTTGGTGAAGAATTACATTCAGTCCCTTGCAAGGGGTGACATAGAATCAGAAGATGTAGTCATTGTTGATAGAACTGGGAAATTCTAAGGGTTAAAAGACCATAATGGAAATTATCTACAGGCCCCCAAACAGTAGCCTGGAGATAGGGTGCAAGTTGCATCAGGAGTAAAAATTTGCATGTAACAAAGGTAATGCTATGGTTGTTATGGTAGATTTTAACATACAGGTAGACTGGGAAAACCAGGTTGGTACTGGACCCCAAGATAGGGAGTTTGTAGAGAGCCTCCAAGATGGATTCTTAGAGCAGCTTGTACTGCAGCCAACCAGGGAGCAGGCAATTCTGGATTTATTGCTGCGTAATGAACCAGATTTGATAAAGGGAACTCAAGGTAAAGGAACCATTAGGAGGTAGTGACCATAATATGATAAGTTTTAATCTACAATTTGAGAGGGAGAAGGTAAAATCAGGTGCCAGTATTGCAACAAAGGGTACTATGGAGGCACGAGGGAGGAGCTGGCCAAAGTTGACTGTAAAGGGACCCGAGCAGGGATGACAATGGAACAACAATGGCAGGTATTTCTGGGAATAATCAAGAAGTTGCAGGATCATTTTATTCCCAAGAGGAAGAAAGATTCTAAGGGGAGTAAGAGACGACCGTGGCTGACAAGGGAAGTCAAGGACAGTATAAAAATAAAAGAGAAGACGTATAACTTAGCAAAGATGAGCAGGAAGCCAGAGGATTTGGGAACTTTTAAAGATCAACAGAAGGTAACTAAAAAGGCAATATGGGGAGAAAAGATGAAGTACGAGAGTAAGCTAGACAAGGATATAAGGGAGGACAGTAAAATGACGGTGGAGGCCGGTTCCCTGGATACTTTCAAGAGAGAGCTAGATAGGGCTCTTAAAGATAGCGGAGTCAGGGGATATGGGGAGAAGGCAGGAAAGGGGTACCAATTGTGGATGATCAGCCATGATCACATTGAATGGCGGTGCTGGCTCGAAGTGCCGAATGGCCTACTCCTGCACCTATTGTCTACGTATTTATATCTCTGGAGAGAAGGAATGGGTAACATTTCGGGTGGAGACCCTTCTAAGTGTCTTGAATCGAAATGTTCTCATTTCTCTTCTTTCTCTCCAGAGATGCTGGCTGTCCCACTGAGTTACTCATGCATTTTTTGTCTACTGTCAAATTAAACCAGCATCTGCAATTCTTACACAAAGAGCTATTTTAAATCATTCTCCTCTCACCTTGAACATATGCCTTCTAGTTCAAGACTGCTCAACCCTGGGAAAATATCTACATCTCGTTCCTCTGGAGAATACACACTTTCTTTTGACTGCTGAGGAAACTAACATAATTTAGTTCTCCAAATGCTGATTTAGCAGTCTTTATGCATCAAATATGCTGGATGAGACTGTCAAGCAGATATCTTTCAAACTTGTCTGGACAAGTGCCTAGTGCCAGAATGTTAAGATACATATTCTGAATTGGTAACGAAGAGACTGCTTGAAGGAGACTATTTGAAGTAACAGTATTGTGGGTAAGCAGGAGGAAAAGATAGATGCTCTTTGCTCTTCTTAATTTGAAAACAAAATACATGACTACATATTCCACACATTAAATCTGCAGCCCTCTAAACAACTTCAGCAAGAGACTTAACATGGGCTGCTCTTAACAGTTCTGGAATAGTCATTACTGCTCATGTTTCCAGATCATCTTCTAAAGGAAACAGAATGCAATTTACTGAGTGTTTAAGGAACTGCAGATGCTGGAAAATCTGTCTGAAGAAGGGTTTGGACCCGAAACGTTGCCTATTTCCTTCGCTCCACAGATGCTGCCTCACCTGCGTTTCCCCAGCATTTTTGTCTACCTGCAATTTACTGAGGTTTATTTTCCCTCCAGAGAACATTAATTGGGGTTTTCTGAGTCAATTGAAAGTCAATTAAAATGAACAATAGAAATAATTATGAGATAGAAAAGCTTGTACAATTAAAATTCACAAAATAGAATGAATCAAACTCTTACAAATGTGTGCAAAATCTGAAATAGATTAAGTTTAGGAAGTGTTGAAGCTGCACCAGGACTAAATGGACCTCAAAATACCAAGATTCCATAAATATGGCACCACATCAAATGATCACTTTCCATGAAAGAACCAAGGTTGTAACCGTTTCAATATCTAGGCAATTAAATTAAATTTGAGTTGATCCAGAGGATGGATGTTATCAGCAACTCACATAACAATTTTGAGTACTGACCACCCATTTATGCTAATTCAACCCGAGTAAATTGAATTAGTATAAATACAACGTCAATACTCAAAAGTGCAAAAAACTGGAGTTGTTTTCCATGCTGACATGTTCCTGGAAGAGAGCTGTAATTTCTACATGGTGAAACCAAAATGTATAAAAATGGCCTTTGACCACATGTAATTTATTCTATTACAAATCTCAAATTGTGGAATACTGAGGCAAATAAATAAACAATGGGTCTTTGTCCCAAACATTATGGAGGGCACTGTAAAATAAATTGCAATATTTGGAACACCATTGAACCATGCAACACATATACAAATATTCATATTTGATAAGAATGCAGAAATTATTAGGACAAGTGTTTTGAATTGGAGGCATGAAGCAGACCGGTAATACACATTACAATTTCATAATCTTCACCTCAAGACACAAGATACCATCCAGTAAATTTTCCAGAAACAGAATTGCAATTAGTCTGGCAATTGGGATAATGAGATTTTAAATGAAATATTCTCAAAATCTTGCAATCTTACAAAATAATTAAAATGTGACCATGTCCAGAAAATCAAAGCTGATATCCCAAACACTTTGTAGGATCTACTGAATCCCATGATATCCCAAACAATTTGTAGGATCTACTGAATCCCATCAACAGCTTGTGTCACGTTTATTCCAGAAGCCACTTTTACCTACATTCTCACCAATCATAACCCGCGTGCAGATAAGGCCAATTGGCGCGGTTATAAAATAGAGTTGTTATTGAGCTTGAGTGGCTGGACCTTCTCGTGAGGCTGCTGGAGAGTTGCCACGATGACAGACTGTATGCAAAACCAACGTGGGCGTGAAGGCGCCACAGCTCCCCCCCCTCAGCCACCGACTGCCTGACTTTGTCCTGCCCCGTACCAGTCCGGCAGGTTGATTTTACGGCCTGATATTGTTTGGTACTGCAGTGTGGGAGTGTCTTTGACAGGAACGTTGGGGTCTTGTGACTTTGCTGGTTCTGTGGGAGAGGTAGTCGGTTGGTTCTCGACGTATGCTGGCTATAACCGTTGGGTACAGTGTCGGTTTATCCATTCCGATAGATCACAAAACTTTTGTGTAGGTGTTGGATGACTTAGTAAGACCTATCGTATGCTTGCTGAAGAGGTCGGCGGACGGCGCCGTGTCAGACCAAAACATGTGTGCAGCGTTGGAGGTCTGTATTTGTATATAGAAACATAGAAAATAGGTGCAGGATGAGGCCAATTGGCCCTTCGAGCCAGTACTGCCATTCATTGTGATCATGGCTGGTCATCCACAATCAGTAACCCGTGCCTGCCTTCACCCATATACTTTGATTCCGCTGGCCCCTAGAGCTCTATCAAACCCTCCTTTAAATTCATCCAGTGAATTGGCCTCTACTGCCTTATGTGGCAGAGAATTCCACAAACTCTCTAGGTGAAAAAGCTTTTTCTCATCTCAGTTTTAAATGGCCTCCTCTTCATTTGTAGACTGTGGCTCTTTGTTCTGGACTTCCCCCAACATTGGGAACATTTTTCCTGCATCTAGCTTGTCCAATCCTTTTATGTTTCTTTGAGACTGCCTCTCATCCTTCTAAATTTCAGTGAATACAAGCCTAGTCTTTCCAAATTTTCCTCATAATGCAGTCCCGCCATCCCGGGGATTAACCTCGTGAACCTATGCCTCAATGGCAAGGATGTCCTTCCTCAAATTAGGAGACCAAAACTGCACACAATATTCCAGATGTGGTCTCACCAGGGCCCTGTCCAACTGCAGGACCTCTTTATTCCTATACTCAAATCCTCTCATTATGAAGGCCAACATGCTTCAATCTACATATAGATTGGGTGAATCAAATTGGCAGGGGTGCTGAGGAAGAGGATTTCTTGGAATGTATGCGGGATAGTTTTCTAAACCAACATGTGGAGGAACCAACGAGAGAGCAGGCTATTCTAGACTGGATATTGAGTAATGAGGAAGGGTTAGTTAGCAGCCTTGATGTACGTGGCCCCTTGGGCAAGAGTGACCATAATATGGTTGAGTTCTTCATTAGGATGGAGAGTGACATTGTTAATTCAGAAACACGGGTCCTGAACTTAAAGAAAGGTAACTTTGAGGGTATGAGACGTGAATTGGCCAAGATGGACTGGCAATTGATTCTTGAAGGGTTGACGGTGGATATGCAATGGAAGGCATTTAAAGACTGCATGGATGAACTACAACAATTGTTCATCCCAGTATGGCAAAAGAATAAATCAGGAAAGGTGGCGCATCCGTGGATAACGAGGGAAATCAGGGATAGTATCAAAGAAAAAGATGAAGCGTACAAATTACACAGAAAAGGCAGCCTACCAGGGGATTGGGAGAAATTCAGTGACCAACAGAGGAGGACAAAGGGCTTAATTAGGAAAGGGAAAATGGAGTATGAAAGAAAACTGGCAGGAAACATAAAAACTGACTGCAAAAGCTTTTATCGATATGTGAAGCGCAAAAGATTAGTTAAAACAAATGTAGGTCCCTTGCAGTCAGAAACGGGTGAATTGATCATGGGGAACAAGGACATGGCAAATCAAGTGAATAACTACTTTGGTTCTGTCTTCACTAAGGAAGACATAAATAATTTGCCGGAAATAGCAGGGGATCGCGGGTCAAATGGAGGAAATGAGTGAAATTCAGGTTAGCCGGAAAGTGGTGTTGAGTAAATTGAATGGATTAAAGGCCGATAAATCCCCAGGGCCAGATAGGCTGCATCCCAGGGTACTTAAGGAAGTAGCCTCAGAAATAGCAGATACCTTAGTGATAATTTTTCAAAACTCTTTAGATTCTGGAGTAGTTCCTGAGGATTGGAGGGTAGCTAATGTAACCCCACTTTTTAAAAAGGGAGGGAGAGAGAAAACGGGGAATTACAGACCAGTTAGTCTAACATCGGTAGTGGGGAAACTGCTAGAGTCAATTATTAAAGATGGGATAGCAGCGCATTTGGAGAGTGGTGAAATAATTGGACAAAGTCAGCATGGATTTACGAAGGGTAAATCATGTCTGACGAATCTTATTGAATTTTTTGAGGATGTAACTAGTAGAGTGGATACGGGAGAATCAGTGGATGTGTTATATCTGGACTTTCAGAAGGCTTTCGACAAGGTCCCACACAAGAGATTGGTATACAAACATAAAGCACACGGTATTGGTGGTTCAGTATTGATGTGGATAGAGAACTGGCTGGCACACAGGAAGCAAAGAGTAGGAGTGAACGTGTCCTTTTCAGGATGGCAGACAGTGACTAGTGGGGTGCCGCAAGGCTCAGTGCTGGGACCCCAGCTATTTACAATATACATTAATGATTTGGACGAGGGAATTAAATGCAACATCTCGAAGTTTGCGGATGACACGAAGCTGGGGGGCAGTGTTAGCTGTGAGGAGGATGCTAGGAGGCTGCAGGATGACTTGGATAGACTGGGTGAGTGGGCAAATGCTTGGCAGATGCAGTACAATGTGGATAAATGTGAGGTTATCCACTTTGGTAGCAAAAACAGGAAGGTAGACTATTATTTGAATGGTGACCGATTAGGAAAAGGGGAGATGCAGCGAGACCTGGGTGTCATGGTACACCAGTCATTGAAAGTAGGCATGCAGGTGCAGCAGGCTGTGAAGAAAGCGAATGGTATGTTGGCATTCATAGCAAAAGGATTTGAGTACAAGAGCAGGGAGGTTCTACTGCAGTTGTACAGGGTCTTGGTGAAACCACACCTGGAGTATTGCGTACAGTTTTGGTCTCCTAATCTGAGGAAAGACATTCTTGCCATAGAGGGAGTACAGAGAAGGTTCACCAGACTGATTCCTGGGATGGACCTCCAGGATGAAGAAAGACTGGATAGACTTGGCTTGTACTCGCTGGAATTTAGAAGATTGAGGGGTGATCTCATAGAGACGTACAAAATTCTTAAGGGGTTGGACAGGCTAGATGCAGGAAGATTGTTCCCGATGTTGGGGAAGTCCAGGACAAGGGGTCACAGTTTAAGGATAAGGGGAAGTCTTTTAGGACCGAGATGAGAAAATAGTTTTTCACACAGAGAGTGGTGAATCTGTGGAATTCTCTGCCACAGAAGGTAGTTGAGGCCAGTTCGTTGGCCATATTTAAGAGGGAGTTGGATGTGGCCCTTGTGGCTTAAGGGATCAGGGGGTATGGAGAGAAGGCAGGTACAGGATACCGAGTTGGATGATCAGCCATGATCATATTGAATGGCGGTGCAGGCTCGAAGGGCCGAATGGCCTGCTCCTGCACCTAATGTCTATGTTTCTATGCCATTAGCTTTCTTAAGGGGTTGGACAGGCTAGATGCAGGAAGATTGTTCCCGATGTTGGGGAAGTCCAGGACAAGGGGTCACAGCTTAAGGATAAGGGGGAAATCCTTTAAGACCGAGATGAGAAAGACTTTTTTCACACAGAGAGTGGTGAGTCTCTGGAACTCTCTGCCACAGAGGGTAGTTGAGGCCAGTTCATTGGCTATATTTAAGAGTGAGTTGGATGTGGCCCTTGTGGCTAAGGGGATCAGAGGGTATGGAGAGAAGGCAGGTACGGGATACTGAGTTGGATGATCAGCCATGATCATATTGAATGGCGGTGCAGGCTCGAAGGGCTGAATGGCCTACTCCTGCACCTAATTTCTATGTTTCTATGTTTCTATGTTTCACTGCCTTCATACCTGCATGTTTACTTTCAATTTTCAGCAGGCACGTAGACCATTGCAGGTGTTCGCCATGTCGGTGTTGGCCTGAGTAGCTGCATAGTTCGCCGTAATCGATCGACGTACAATGCCCCCCCATAATGTTTGGTACAAAGACCCATCATTTATTTATTATCCTCTGTACTCCACAATTTGAGATTTGTAAGAGGGAAAAAAAATCCCATGTGGTTAAAGTGCACAATGTCAGATTTTATTAAAGGCCATTTTTATACGTTTTGGTTTCGCCATGTAACCATATAACAATAACCATATAACAATTACAGCACGGAAACAGGCCCTCTCGGCCCTTCCAGTCCGTGCCGACCATTTGTTTTCCCCTAGTCCCATCTACCTGCACTCAGACCATACCCCTCCATTCCCTTCACGTCCATATACCTATCCACTTTACTCTTAAATGTTAAAATCGATCCTGCCTCCACCACTTCTGCTGGAAGCTGATTCCACACAGCCACCACCCTCCGAGTAAAGAAGTTCCCCCTCACGTTACCCCGAAACCTCTGTCCCTTAATTCTCATGTCTCATGTAGAAATTACAGCAGTGTTTATATAGTCCCCCTATTTCAGGCAACCATAATGTTTGGGACACATGACTTCATAGGCATATGTAATTGCTCAGGTGTGTTTAATTGCCTCCTTAATGCAAGTATAAGAGAGCTCTCAGCACCTAGTCTTTCCTCCAGTCTTTTCATCACCTTTGGAAACGTTTATTGCTGTTTATTAACATGAGGACCAAAGTTGTGCCAATGAAAGGCAAATAAGCCATTATGAGACTGAGAAACAAGAATAAAACTGTTAGAGACATCAGCCTAACCTTTGGCTTCCCAAAATCAACTGTTTGGAACATCATTAAGAAGAAAGAGAGCACTGGTGAGCTTACTAATCGCAAAGGGACTGACAGGCCAAGGAAGACCCCCACAGCTGATGACAGAAGAATTCTCTCTATAATAAAGAAAAATCCCCAAACACCTGTCGAACAGATCAGAAACACTTTTCAGGTGTGGATTTGTCAATGACCACTGTCCGCAGAAGACTTCATGAACACAAATACAGAGGCTACACCACAAGATGCAAAGCACTGGTTAGCTGCAAAAATAGGGTGTCCAGATTATAGTTTGCCAAGAAGTACTTAAAAGAGCAACCACAGTTCTGGAAAAAGATCTTGTGGACAGATGAGACGAAGATGAACTTATATCAGAGTGATGGCAAGAGCAAAGTATGGATGAGAGAAGGAACTGCCCAAGATCCAAAGCATACCACCTCATCTGTGAAACACGGTGGTGGGGATGTTATGGCCTGGGCATGTATGGCTGCTGAAGGTACTGGCTCACTTATCTTCATTGATGATACAACTGCTGATGATAGTAGCATAATGAATTCTGAAGTGTATAGACACATCCTATCTGCTCAAGTTGAAACAAATGCCTCAAAAGGAAGGCAGATTACTGTCTAAATAGTGTCTAGTTGGAAAAATGGGAAGTACAACAGGATCTGGGGGTCCTTGTTCATCAGTCAATGAAATTAAGCATGCAGGTACAGCAGGCAGTGAAGAAAGCAAATGACATGTTGGCCTTTGTAATAAGGAGTCGAGTATAGGAGCAAAGAGGCCCTTCTGCAGTTGTATAGCACCTAGAGTATTGTGTGCAGTTTTGGTCTCCTAATTAGAGGAATGACATTCTTGCTATTGAGTGAGTGCAGCATAGGTTTACAAGGGCTTTAGTTTATAATTCCCGGGATGGCGGGACTGTCATATTCTGAGAGGATAGAGCGGCTGTGCTTGTATACTCTGGAATTTAGAAGGATGAGAGGGGGATCTTATTGAAACACATAAGATTATTAACGGTTTGGACACGCTAGAGGCAGGAAACATGCTCCCGATGTTGGGGGAGTCCAAAACCAGGGGCCAGTTTCAGAATAATGTGTAAGCCATTTAGAACGGAAATGAGGAAACACTTTTTCCTCACAGAGAGTTGTGAGTCTGTGGAATTCTCTGCCTCAGAGGACGGTGCAAGCCGGTTCGCTGGATACTTTCAAGAGAGAGCGAAATAGGGCTCTTATAGCAGTGTCGGGGGATATGGGGAGAAGGCAGGAACGGGGCACTGATTGGGGAAGATCAGCCATGATCACATTAAATGGTGGTGCTGGCTCCAAGGGCCGAATGGCTTACTCCTGCACCTATTGTCTAAAACTAATTCGCCGGCGGTTCATTCCACAGTGAGACAATGATCCCAAACATACTGCTAAAGCAACAAAGGAGTGATAATTTTGCCAAAAAGAATGCCAGAGGCTCACACTTCCCATTGACTCGCTGCTCCACGACAGTTCCCACGGCGTTGATGGAGGCATCAGTGGTGAGTGAAAATAAGGCATTGGTCTCTGATGGACCAGCATAGTTATGTCGGCGTGAAGGCTTGCACTGTATCCTCGGGTAAACACAACAGTTTCTTTGAAGACGATTTGTCCGAACCTTTGAGTAAGTTGGTCAAATAATAGGGAACCTGCGGTGTTCAGTAGAAAGCGGCGGTAGAAATTCATCATCCCCAAAAATCGCGGTAATTGGTTTAACGAATTTGGCACTGGGCAGTTTCGGATTTCCTGCAATTTTGATTCGCCAGAAAGGATGCCGTTCTCTGTCACGCGATGCCTGAGGAAAGTGAGTTTGCGAGCACCAAACACACATTTGTTCGTGTTAATGACTATACCATATTCGTCGAGATGCTGGAGCAGTAATCCAAGGTGTTTCTTGTGTTCGTCTTCGCTGGAGCTCGCTACCATCACGTTGTCGATGTATGCGTGGGCGAAATCGAGGCCGGAGAGCACGTGGTCCATGTATCGCTGGAACTATTGTGCTGCATTCCGTAAATCAAACGGCATATGTAGAAATTCGAACGTCCCGAATGGAGTGACCACGGCTGTCTTGGGAATATCAGCAGGCTCGACTGGAATTTGATAATACGCGTGTACGAGTTCGATGCTTGCGAAACATCCACTTACCCTGTAGGCTCGCAGAGAAATCTTCCAAAATGTGGGATGCTGTATCGATCTGGAATAGTCACATTGCTTAGTGAACGGTAGTCGCTGCAGGGTCGGGAGACTTCTTCGGGACCATGTGAAGAGGTGATGCCCAGCAGTACCTGCGGATGATCCGGAGCTCCAACATACGGTCAAATTCAGCCTTTGCAACTTTGAGGCGATCTACGGGTAACCTGTGCGCTCTTGCCGAAACTGGAGGACTGCGGGTCTGAATATGATGCGCGACAGAGTGTTTGATATTATTGTGCCGGTAAGACAGAGTTATTAGTCGTAGAAATTGTTTAACAACTCCTGGTATGGGCCAGTGCTGGGTTGGAGGCTGGTAAGGTGAGAGATAGTCATTGCCGGACGGCAGATGCAGTTCACCTGCGCGCGGGTGCGGTAATCACTTAAGTGGCAAATTAAAAAAATCCACCAGCAAAGAAAAGTGTGAAAGAAAATCCGCTCCGATAATGGGTTTTGATATGTCGTCAACTATGAAAATCATGCGAAAAGTTTTCTGCAGACCGAAGTCGAGCGTGACTGATTTCTGACCAAATGTCTGTATGCTAGAATTGTTCGCGGCGGTGAGAACACATCCGGGGTTACGGTGAAAATGCTCTTGGCAATTTGGAGGCACGACCGATAACTCGGCGCGGGAGTCAATGAGATAACGGGGATGGTTCTGCTGGGCTGCCAAAGCCTCGACTTGAGCAGTGAACACTACATTTTGCTGTTCACACTGTGCATCTCCGGCTTTACTGTTGTTGCATTAACCACAATCACCTGCAGCGCACTGGTTGCCTCCATGACAATGTCGGCCTGTTTTGTGAGCTCATCTATGCTGGCGGATTGAAACATGCCTATCAGGTGCCACTGTACCTGAGTAGACATGCAGCAGAGAAACTTGTTTCCAAACATCGCCGTCAATATTTTTGTCTACCACCAGCCTGCACTGATTGTGGACATTGGAAGGGGTAGGATGGTGACCCACATTCCTGTTTATATCAATGGGTCAATGGTTGAAAGGGTCAAGAGCTTCAAGTTCCTGGGAGTGCATATCTCTGAAGATCTTTCCTGGTCCGAGAACACTAATGCAATTATTAAGAAAGCACATCCTGAGAAGATTACGGAGAGTCGGTATGTCAAGGAGGACTCTCTCTAACTTCTACAGGTGCACAGTAGAGAGCTTGCTGACCAGTTGCATCGTGGCTTGGTTCAGCAACTTGAGCGCCCTGGAGAGGAAAAGACTACAAAAAGTAGTAAACACTGCCCAGTCCATCATTGGCCCTGACATCCCTACCATCGAGGGGATCTATCGCAGTCGCTGCCTCAAAAAGGCTGGCAGCATCATCAAGGAACCACACCATCCTGGCCACACACTCATCTCCCCGCTACCTTCAGGTAGAAGGTACAGGAGCCCGAAGACTGCAACGACCAGGTTCAGGAATAGCTACTTCCCCACAGCCATCAGGCTATTAAACTTGGCTCGGACAAAACTCTGAACAATAGCCATTAGCTGTTTATTTGCACTATCAGTTTATTTATTCATGTGTGTATTTATATAATGGTATATGGACACACTAATCTGTTCTGTATTCATGCCTACTATATTCTGTTGTGCTGAAGCAAAGAAAGAATTTCATTGTCCTATCAGGGACACATGACAATAAACTCTCTTGAATCTACAAAAATAAAATCACATGCACACAAATGTTTTTAGAATCCATATGATCCCCAAATGTACTGGAAAAAAGTTATTAATACAAAATAACACAACCTCTTTTGTTGCTCAATGATTAATATGCTTGTATGTATTTTTTCTGGTCAATATTTTAATGCTGTTATTAACTAATCAGTTTCTCATAAATTGGTGATTGCATTACATCAGCACAAAGAAATATCAGTCAAACAGTGTGCTATTTTTGCAATCTTGTACTAGCTGAGGTTTTTTTTTGCTGTTTTTTTCAGAACCAGAGTTCTGAAGAAAAAAACTTTCTGGATTGGGTTTCATGCTATGTCTCGTTAGACAGCTCTGAAAAATCAATAATTTTAATGTAGATAGATCTGAAAGTGTTACAACACAGAAAGGTAGTCATCTCAGATCAGATGTAAGACTAAAAAGAAAATTTTAATGTTACTTTGCATGGAAAAATCTCAGAAGGTTCCTGTGGGTAATCATCACACTGAAGCAAAACATCAACCAAACTCCAAAACTCACAAAGAATTTGCGCAGACAAAGCTTAAGGTATAAAGATGTATTCAACAACCACTTTTTTGGATCTTGCAATAAAGGGTTTCTATTATTTCATCTGCAGCTGAGCAACTACACATACAATGGAATAAAAGCTACAATACTTTCAGACTTCTTTGAAAGATAAAGGTTGTGAAGACTAGAAGAATGAATAAAATGTGAAGGCACCAACTGAAAGTCCTTCATTTCCTTTGATGTCAGGAGTTGAAATAGACCAACTTGGTTGAAGATAAAGGCATTGAAGTCTGATTTAGGTATTGCCCCAACATGGTTGAGGCTTTACTTCTACATGCCCGAGTGATTCATCTTCAAATAAAGTAATGCACTGACAAGAACAGGAGTCGGTATTTGTCAGCTCCTCAGTTCTCATCTTATCAGAAGGAAATGCACTACCATTTTTGTTGTGACACCAAAATAACCTCACATCCACAACACCAGTAGTTTATAAAGGAAAATGTATTCCGTCAATGGAGAATTGTCAACACCAGATAATTACTAAAGAGGGTTCAAGCACCATCAGAAACATTGCAAATAAGGACTGATGGCTGACCAACTGCTACACATTCCAGAAAGACAATTTCCTGCGACTTCCCTTCAACAGAAAAGACACGGTGATGATGATAGTTGGAATAGAAAGGGAGCTGAGTGGGAAAGGTGAAGGTGTGAAGGGTTTGGTGAGAATAGGTTGGTGTAAGAGTGAGAGTGACATCCTGGTACCAATCTTTCTTGACATTCCAATGGATTGACTCCTCATACGAGTCAGTGCCAAGTAAGTTGAGCCACAGCAGGAGTGGTGACCAGAGGAGAAACCATGTGTTTTGGCACGTGTGGAGCAGGCTCATTGGGAGGGGGGCAACTTACCTGGCTCCCAGACCTCACTCCTGCAATGGACCATTTTCTTGGAGAATTGTTGGATACTCTCCCTCCTGGTATGGGAGGAGACGTCCAAGCATATGGTGCACAATGCCATGTTGTGCTTCAAGCATAATTGCAAGAAACTGAAGTGGCCATCTGCCACAACGAAGATGCCATTACATTTTGTGCAATGTCTAAAATCAGCAGACAACTTGCTTGAAGATCAATAATCCAAGCTGGAAAACAAGAGAACACAGAGCTCAACCAAGTGAGAAAATAGTGCCAAGTGATTATATGTTGCAAAGGGGAAATGTTACAATATAGGATATAAGGAAAGTGTCTCTAAGTGAATGGGGAAAGTGAAGCATCATGAAATGCAATTCAGAAAATATGCTATTACCTTAGAAATATGAACTTGTTCCAAGAACATGAAGATCAACCATTACCGTACTTTTTGCCAACAAACGCGTGTGATCATTTTGCTTCAAATGAAAGTCATGATTTGTCCATGTCAACCTCATCTCTGCCATGGTGTGAATTTATGGCAATTACTATAAATTCACATCAATAATGGTCAACCTTTCCCCTATGACAGAGCTACAACTAATTTCTAGCAACAAAATTTCCACATCAGGTACATACACAACTAAAATTATGACGGTGTTTGTAAGTCTCTTTGAAATGTTAACTATTACACTCCTTCACACTGCACAACATTGCAGCTCAATGCATAAAAGATAAGATGTCCAAACATACTTTTTTTTTGTTGACGCAGCCAGTGTTCAAGCTCATGAAACCTAGGAATTTACTTTGAAGTAAAATCAAAGAGGAGCGTGCTGAGGAAACACTGTGTTTGGAGGAAGACAATTTTGAAAATACTTCCATATAAAATATTTGATCACTGTATTCTTTTAAAAGTATCTCAATTATAACCCTCTATGTCAAGGAACTGTACACGCTGTTCTCGGTTTTCTCATTTGCTGTAAAAACAGGATTGTATTGCATACTTCAACAAATGCTATAGCTTAAACAAAATGTAAAACGTCATTATACAGGGGGCACTGGAAACCGACATCTGGGCTGATATATTTATCCATTAAACTTGGCATACAACACCACCAAACAAGGAAGATGAGATAATGTCAACAGATACATGGTAGTGATAGGTTTTGGTACAACTATTGGGGGATCGAATCACATACCACAGTAAACATACTTACACACCAACTGCTATAAGAAAAGCCAGAGAAGCTGCTTCATGAAATACCACTATAGGGTGTTTTTGAATATATGGCAAAGGTTATGGGGTAAGCATTATACAGTTCCAAATGATTTGCCCTGTTAATGCTAAAATCCAGAATATACAACATAAAATGTATCTTTCCCCAATCCCAGAATTTCTATCTCCATTGAAAATATTGAAACATGCTCATTACCATTTATTTTCTATTATTATATCCAAGATGACCCAACATTGCAGATGTCGTGTTCCATAATGAGTACACATCAGGTTATTTGATTCAAAATATGTATACAAATAATATGAATGCAATGGTTTTGAAATGTTGATGAATTGCCCTTATTCAATTATTTGTAATGCACACTAACATACAAAACCCTAAAACACAAAATCAATGAGGCTGCAAGGCCTTTATGGAAAAATAAAAATATATCAACAACATAATATAAAACTAGCCACCTGAAACATGTAGCTGGCCAATATTTCATCTGATCTGTCAGTTATTTTTGCATTTTGGTTGCACAATGCTATACTAATTTCATCCACGAGTGAAATTCAAAACAAAATCAATGAGTCATACCGCACAGAAACAGGCCCTTTGGCCCAACTTGCCCATGTCAACCAAGATGCCCCATCTACTCTAATGCAACCTGCCCATGTTTCACTGGTATCCTTCTAAACCTATCCTATCCATGCACCCTGTCCATATGTCTTTTAATTACATTATCTTCCTCACTACCTCCTCTGGCAGCTCGTTACATATACCAACCAACCTCAGTGCAAATGCGTTGCACTTCAGGTTTCTATTAAAACATTCTTCTTTCATCTTGAAATGATATCCTCTGGTTCTTGATTCCCCTACTCTGCGTAAAAGATTCTGTGCATTCAGCCTATCTATTCACCTCATGATCTTATACATTTCTATATAATCATCCATCAGTCTCCCGTGCTCCAAGGAATAAAGTCCCAACCTCCCCCTATAGCTCAGGCAGGCCCTTATATCCTGGCCACATCCTCGTAATAGTGTCTGCACACTTTCCAGTTTAATGACATTGTTCCTATTGCAGGGTGATAACTGAACACAACATTCCAAATATGGCTTCACAAACGTCTTGTACAACAATAACATAACATCAGGTTTTTAGTACTCAATAACCAATAGACAATAGGTGCAAGAGTAGGCCATTCGGCCCTTCGAGCCAGCACCGCCATTCAATGTGATCATGGCTGATCATCCACAATCAGTACCCCGTTCCTGCCTTCTCCCCATATCCCCTGACTCCACTATCTTTAAGAGCTCTATCTAACTCTCTCTTGAAAGCATCCAGAGAACCAGCCTCCATCATACTCTGAGGCAGAGAATTCCACAAATTCGCAACCCTCTGTGTGAAAATGTTTTTCCTCATCCCAGTTCTAAATGGGTTACACCTTATTCTTAAACTGTGGCACATGGATCTGGACTCCCCCAACATCAGGAACCTGTTTCCTGCCTCTAGCGTGTCCAAACCCTTAATAATCTTATACGTTTCAAAAAGGATCCCCTCTCATCCTTCTAAATTCCAGAGTATACAAGCCCAGCCACTCCATTTTATCAACGCATGACAGTCCAGCCATCCCAGGAATTAACCTTGTGAACCTACGCTGCACTCCCTCAATAGCAAGAACGTCCTTCCTCAAATTAGGTGACCAAAACTGTACACAATACTCCAGGTGTGGTCTCACCAGGGCCCTGCACAATTGCAAAAGGACCTCTTTGGTTCTATATTCAAATCCTCTCGTTATGAAGGCCAACATGCCATTAGCTTTCTTCACTGCCTGCTGTACCTGCATGCTTACTTTCAGTGATTGATGTACAAGCACACCCAGGTCTTGTTGTACATCCCCTTTTCCTAATCTGACACCATTCAGAAAATAGTCTGCCCTCTTGTTCTTGCCACCAAAATGGATAACCTCACATTTATTCACATTATACTGAATCTGCCATGTTGCCCACTCACCCAACCTATCCAAGACACCCTGCAGCCTCATGGCACCCTCATCGCAGCTCATACTGCCATTAGCTTTCTTCACTGCCTGCTGCACCTGCATGCTTACTTTCAGTGACTGATGTACCAGGACACCCAGGTCTTGTTACACTTCCCCTTTTCCTAATCTGACACCATTCAGATAATGTGTGTAAAATGGCACAAAACCAGCCAAAAGCATCCAGTGAATCAGCCTCCACTGCCTTCCGAGGCAGAGAATTCCACAAATTCACAACTCTCTCGGTGAAACAGTTTTTCCTCATCTCAGTTCTAAATTGCCGTCACCTTATTCTTAAACTGTGGCACCTGGTTCTGGACTCCCCCAACATCGGGAACATGTTTCCTGCATCTATCGTGTCCTTAATAATTTATGTTTCTATAAGATCCCCTCACATCCTTTTAAATTCTAGTATATACAAGCCCAGTCGCTCCATTCTTGCATCATATGACAGTCCCGCCATCCCAGGAATTAACCTTGTGAAGCTACGCTGCACTCCCTCAATAGCAAAATTGTCCTTCCTCAAATTAGGAGACCAAAACTACATACAATACTCCAGGTGTGATCCCACTAGGGCTCTGTGCAATTGCAGAAGCACCTCTTTGCTCCTATACTCAACTCTTCTTGTTGTGAAGGCCAGCATGCCATTCGCTTTCTTCACTGCCTGCTGTACCTCAATGCTTACTTTCAGTGACTGATGAACAGGACCCACAGATCCCGTTGTACTTTCCCTTTTTGCCAACTTGACACCATTTAGATAATAATCTGCCTTCCTGCATTTGCCACCAAAGTGGATAACCTCACATTTATCAACATTAAATTGCATCTGCCATGCATCTGCCCACTCACCCAACTTGTCCAAGTCACCCTGCATCCTCATATCATCCCCGACTGATGAATATGAATGTACCAAAAGGCTACATGAACAACGTATCTACCTATAACGCCACTCTCAGGAAACTACGCATCTGCACTCTTAGATCTCTCGGCTCTACAACACTCCCTAGGGCCGTGCTATTCACTGTGAAGGTCCTACCCTAGCTTGGCTTCACAACTAGCAGCACCTCGCATTTATTTTCATTAATCTCCATGAACTATTGCTCAGCACACTTACCCAACTGATCAAGATCTTGTTGTAATTTTTGATAACCATCTTCGTTATCTATGAGGACGCCCACTTTAGTGTCATCTGCAAACTTACTAACCATCCCATGTATATTCTCAGCCAAATCGTTAACATAAACCACAGGCAGCAAATGGGCCAGGACGATCCGATGCACACCACGATTCACAGGCCTCTGGTCCAAAAACCCTTCAAGCATCATCCTCTTCTTCCTTCCATGAAGCCGATTCTGTTTCCAGATGGATAGACCTTTCCGGATCCCATGCGATCTAACCTTCCAGAGCAGCCTACTATGCAGACCTTCATCAAATGCCTTCCTGGCGTTCACACAGACAACGTCTAGTTTGCCCTCAACCATCTTTTTTGGTGACTTAAAAAAAAAAACAGATTTGCAAGACATCTGTATAAAATGTAGATTCCCACGTTCAAAACCCTGGTGACTATCCATAAACAGCCCATCTATCTCAATATATCTTATTCCTCAGAATCCGCTGCAATAACTTGGCTACCACTGATGTTAGGCTCGCTGGTCTATGGTTCCCAGGCTTTTTATAAAGCTTAGAACAGTAAAGTACGAGAACAGGCACTTCAGCCCACAAGTATCTGTATCGAACAAGATGCCAAGACCCATTTTCACCTGCCTGCATATAATTCACATCCCTCCTTCCCTACAAACCCATATGCCTACCCAAACGTCTCTTAAATGCCACTACTGTACCTGCCTCAACCACCATCACTGGCAGTGCATTCCATTGTATATTTTCCCCTTACATTTGACCTCCTAAAATGCGACACCTCACATTTGCACAGATTAAACTCCATCTGCCGTTTCTCTGCCCATTTCTGTAGATCGCATTCCTGCTTTGACAGCCTTCCTCACAGTCTGCCACCACACCAATCTTGGTGTATTCTTCAAATTTGCTAACAAACCCATCCTCATTGACAAACAAGTCATTTACAGTGCCCTCCATAATGTTTGGGACAAAGACCCATCATTTATTTATTTGCCTCTGTACCCCACAATTTGAGATTTGTTATAGGAAACAAATCACGTGGTTAAAGTGCACATTGTAAGATTTTATTAAAGGCTATTTTTATACATTTTGGTTTCACCGTGTAGAAATTACAACTGTGTTAACAGCAGTCCCCCCATTTCAGGCAACCTTAATGTTTGGGACACGTTGCTTCACAGGCGTTTGTGGTTGCTCAGGTGTGTTTAATTGCCTCCTTAATGCAGGCAATTAAGCTCTCAGCACCTAGTCTTTTCTCCAGTGTTTCCATCACCTTTGGAAAATGTTATTGCAGTTTATCAACATGAGGACCACATTGTGTCAATGAGTCAAAGAAGCCATTGGAGGCTGAGAAACAACAATAAAACTGTTAAGGGCCTGTCCCACTTGGTGATTTTTTTCGGCAACAGTTGGCATAATTGACTGACGTATCAGGTCACCGAAAAAGTCGCGGCATGATGACGTATTGACGCGCAGTGTCTCATCTGTGGTACGCGCAGTGTCTCAAGTGTCGCAAAATTTTTTTTGTCGCTGCTGGATTTTGAAATGTTAAAAATCTTTCAGCGACCTGATACGTCAGTCAATGACGCCAGCAGTCACCGAAAAAAATCGCCAAGTGTGACTGGCCCTTTAGAGACATCAGCCAAACTTTAGGCTTACCAAAATCAACTGTTTGAAACATCATTAAGAAGAGAGCACTGATGAGCTTACTAATCGCAAAGGGACTGGCAGGCCAAGGAAGACTTCCACGGCTGATGACAGAAGAATTATCTCTATAATAAAGGAAAAAACCCAAACACCTGTCCGACAGAGCAGAAACAGTCTTCAGGAGTCAGGTGTGGATTTGTCAATGACCACTGTCGGCAGAAGACTTCATGAACACAAATACAGAGGCTACACTGCAAGATGTAAACCACTGGTTGGCTGCAAAAATAGGATGGCCAGGTTACAGTTTGCCAAGAAGTACTTATAAGACCAACCACAGTTCTGGAAAAAGGTCTTGTGGACCGATGAGACAAATATTAACCTATATCAGAGTGATGGCAAGAGCAAAGTATGGAGGAGAGAAGGAACTGCCCAAGATCCAAAGCATACCACCTCATCTGTGGTGGGGGTGTTATGGCCTGAGCATGTATGGCTGCTGAAGGTACTGGCTCACTTATCGTCATTCATGATACAACTGCTGATGGTAGTAGCATACTGAATTCTGAAGTGTAAAGACGCATCCTATCTGCTCAAGTTCAAACAAATGCCTCAAAGCTCATTGGCCGGCGGTTCATTCTACAGCAAGGCAATGATCCCAAACATACTGCTAACGCAGCAGGAGTTTTTCAAAGCTAAATAATGGTCAATTCTTGAGTGGCCAAGTCAATCACCAGATCTGACCCCAATTGAGCATGCCTTTTAAATGCTGAAGATAAAACTGAAGGAGACTAGCCCAAAAAAAGCATAGGCATTAACCACATGTGATTTTTTTTTCTATTACAAATCTCAAATTGTGGAGTACAGAGGCAAATAAATAAATGATGGGTCTTTGTCCCAGACATTATGGAGGGCACTGTATATATATCACAAATAGCAGAATCCCAGGACAGATCCCTAGAGAACTAATCCAGAGATGCCAACCTTCCAGAGCACAAATCAGTAATCATAAGGCTAAAAATCAGTAATTTGGAGACAAAATCAGTAATTTTTTGCGCGAAGCAATTTTTTTTCTGCATGATGGCAAGCGCGGCTCCCACAGGCAAGCGATAGCGCATAATGTTAACATTAACATACCTGTATGTTCATTAGTTGGTATTACATAAACATGTATTAACTCACCATTGAAAATGCTCTATTGAAAGACTGGATGAACGAGTTCATTATCAATATGTCTTGATATGTTTATACACACACACTCACACATATATACGCGCACACACACACACACACACTCACACACACAGACACACACACACAGACACACTCACACACACAGACACACTCGCACACACAGACACACTCACACACACAGACACACTCACACACACACAGACACACTCACACTCACACAGACACACTCACACACACACTCACACACACAGACACACACACACACACACTCCAGTGATGGAAATGGGTTTAGGAACTAAGGGTACTCTGGGTCCGTGAAGCTGAGGTTGGGAAGGGGGGGGGGGGGACTCTGTCTCTGTCTGTGTGTGTGTGTTGGCTGCAGCCATCGTCTGCTTTAGTGAGGGAAGCAGGTCGGTGATTGATCAAAAGGCCCCTAGGAGACTGTCTGATTGGCTGCCAAGTGACCAGCGCATTATGTGATTGGACACAATGCCCTTGGAGACGGCGGCTGATTGGGCGGGAGGAGACCGATTTATTGATTGGACGGGAATTTTAAGGGTAGCTGGTCGGTGATTGGACGCAACCCCCTTAGAGACAGTCGTTGATTGGCCACCAAATAATCGGGCGCGAAAAAATTAAAATAGGAAAACAATAAAATCGAAATTACGATTTAAATCGGAAGAATATCATGCCTGATCTGCAGCAAAGATACTAGTATCCGCTCTAGTATCTTTGATCTGCAGTTCCTTCCTATTGAACAAGAACCCTGGCCCGAAACAACTCGTAATCCATTCCCTCCCTCCACAGATGCCGCGAAGCCCGCTGAGTTCCTCCAGCACTCTGTGTTTTTTTATTTAACTCTTGAAATTTAAGTTAGACATACAGCTGGAGTAACTCAACGGGACAGGCAGCGACTGGAGAGAAGACTCTTTTTCAGACTGAACTGAACTCTCGTCGGTGAGAGTACTTGTGATTATCTGCAGAAGGATCTCGACCAGAAAAGTCATCCACTCCCCAGAGCCGGCGCCCGTCCCACTGAGCCACCCCAGCCCCCCTTATAATTTCCGTACTTTTTCTATAGCTGCCACCCATTTGATGTCATCCTGCACCCTGCTCCTGGTCCCGGCCCGCGCCGATCTGCGTGTGTGCGTGTGTGTGTGTGTCGGAGTCTGAGCGGAGAAGCGCCGGCACCAAGAGTGAGTGAATGCATGGACAGACGGACGAAAGCAACCATCGTAGAGCGCAATAGGTGACATTTTGGGCAGAGACCCTTCTTCAGACTGACAATCAAGGGAAAGGGAAACGGGAGGCATATCTTCCATTCGTTTGTCCTTAGTGCCATCTATATCTATTGTTCCTCTTTCCCCTGACGGTCTGAAGAAGGGTCTCAATCCGAAATGTCATCTATGATCGTTCCTTTCGCCCGTCTGTCGGATTGTTCGCTCGTCCATGGATTAAGTAGCGCAGGATAAAGCTGGGAATTCATGCACAGGATGGAAACTGGAAACTGGAACGTAGGAGAACGTTGTCCCTCTGCGTACCCCCCCATTTCCATCACTGGCACTCACACACTCACACACACACACTCACTCACACACTCCCAAACACACACAACAAGTATGTGCTAACTTAAAATCGGCAAAATCCGGGATTTACGATATGAAAATCGTACCGCCCGTAATTGGCCAATTTTCCGTAGAAATTACGGGAAATCCGTACCAGTTGGCATCTCTGCTAATCACAGACCTCCAGCCCAATTATTGTCCTTCCACCACAATATCTTATATCATTAAACCAGTTCTGAATCTGAACGAGTCACTGTTAATCCTGCATATCTTAATCTTCTGAATCAGCCTACCATGACGACTTTATCAAACGTCTTACTAAAATCCATGTAAATCCATTGCCTGACCCAAAACAATCACCTTCGTCACCTCCTCAAAAAGGACACAAAGTCTACAGTAACTCAGCAGGTCAGGCAGCATCGCTTCAGGTGACGTTTCAGGTTGAGGCTCTTCTTCAGACTGGTGATGAAAAAGCCATACTCACTGTCCCTAATTAATGCATTCTCTCCCAAGTGGCAGTAAATCCTATCCTGAAGATTCCTCTCAAATGGTAACCCTCTTGTATCTAACGTATTTATAAAAATCTTTGGGAATTTCCTTAATCCGACTCATGTTGCTTATTTACTTAATGAATGTCTCTTTTAATGACCATGTGTAAATTTATAAAAGTACACATGGAGTTCAATAAGAAGTTTCCTAGCATGTTCACTCTGAAGCCAAGTTTAATTTACTACAACAAGGTGACTCTTTGTTTTTGTTTACACCCGATCCTCTGCCATCTCATTCCATCTTCATCCCATCCATGGAATTAGTTGTATTTTTGTTATCATAACTGCAGTCCCATAGATTTTGATGAATCAACTTTTGTTTCTAATCCATTAACTTACATCTTAAGTGCCGGGGAAACAAATCTGTCGTTTCATGAGAAGTGACTGATGGAGTCAGGTCATCGGCAGAAGACTGTGTTTCTTCATCATCACCCGATAGTAGATCTTTTGCTATTTCTTCCTGTTAAATGCAGATCCAAACAAAATTTAGTGGCCATAATCCAAACTATATACATTAAATAGAAACATAGAAACTAGGTGCACGAGTCGGCCATTCAGCCCTTCGAGCCAGCACCGCCATTCAATAGACAATAGGTGCAGGAGTAGGCCATTCGGCCCTTCGAGCCAGCACTGCCATTCAATGTGACCATGGTTGATCATCCAAAATCAGTACCCCGTTCCAGCTTCCCCCCCCCCCATAATCCCTTGATTCATTTAGCCTTAATAACATTCTTCAATTGCATACGTTGAAACAAAAATAAAGATAAATTATAAATCTTACTTTATCAAGGGTCATGTCCGGTAACTCATCAGCAAGCTCACTTGGAGAACTCCCTGGATTTTCATTTTCTATCATTGGAACAGGAGGATCATACCCGTAGAGTACCAGCAAATCATCAAGTGGCATGTTGCTCTCCTGTTAAAACAAATTATTTGCAATGTAATGCTTTTCTAATGCTCGTCCAGTTTTCTTTATTAGCTGTGTATCAATAGGTCAGTAACTTCTTTCCCAACGGATTTACCTGTCGCATCCACATTTCATTAACTACTCAAAGAAGATACTTCAGTAAATTCCCAAACTAGATTTAATTATTCAAATTCGTTATTGGAAATCAAAGAGGCAAGATCCAGGGTAGGCAAAAATGCTGGAGAAACGCAGCGGGTGAGGCAGCATCTATGGAGCGAAGGAAATAGGCAACGTTTCGGGTTGAAACCCTTCTTCAGACCCGAAACGTTGCCTATTTCCTTCGCTCCATAGATGCTGCCTCACCCACTGAGTTCCTCCAGCATTTTTGTCTACCTTCGATTTTCCAGCATCTGCAGTTCCTTCTTAAACAGGCAAGATCCAGTGTATTTCCATCATTCCCACATGGAAGCACCTCACTATACAATTTTAAGTGAGGGACAAAGTTAACATAGCTCAGGAATGAAAGGCAAAGAAAAACAAGGGCCCAGTTTCTGAAAGGACAGAATTGATAGGCCACAAGGCCAAATTGTTGGGAATTTCATAGGAACTGGGAACAGATTATCCAGTGTGAAGGATGAGAAGGTCTTGCACATTGTGAAGAAATTAATTTCACAAAGATACTTCAAAATTAGTACGCCTCCTTGGGTTATTTTGGCGGTAAGCAAATCAAGCACCTGATGATTAAAATTAAAACAGAAAGTAACATATAGCACATTGACTGTATTTTAGTTTAGAGGACATGTGATAAGGGGCAGATCAGGGGGTATGGAGAGAAGGCAGGTATGGATGATCAGCCATGATCATATTGAATGGCGGTGCAGGCTCGAAGGGCCGAATGGCCTACTCCTGCACCTACTTTCTATGTTTCTATGTTTTGGTACTCACATGCTGGGTTTCACTATCAATGAGAATCAATGAGCATGAACCCTCTTCTTTCTGTTAGCTGTTGCATTGTCCTTCACCATTCATGATTATATTTGATAGACAATAGTTAATAGGTGCAGAAGTAGGCCATTCGGCCCTTCACTGTGATCATGGCTGATCATCCACAATCAGTACCCCATTCCTGCCTTCTGCCCATATCCCCTGACTCCGCTACATTTAAGAGCTCTATCTAACTCTCTTGAAAGCATTCAGATAATTTCAGATTCACAACCCTCTGTGTGAAAATGCTTTTCCTCATCTCCATTCTAAATAGCTTACCTCTTATTCTTGCAGAATAACTGCAGAACTTTGATTTTATCCAATTATTGTGGAATCATTTAGCTCTCTATACTGCATGCTGTTTTTGCTGTTTGGAATACAGACAGTACCTCATTACAAATTCACCAGGATGATACCTCATTTTCAATCCCAATCATTCTATACATCACTGAATAAGCTTTATTCCTGTGCCTTGGTGGTTTTACAGGGATATGCCAGGCAAGGATTCTAGCTGTTGGCCCACTGTAAGTTAGTAAAGGTTTTCCAGGAAATTATATTTCAGCATATTTTTATATGGTATTTCAATGCAATAATCTCAAATTGGACCGAGTAAAACCTGTTGGAAGTTTGAAGTTTAGTTATTGTCACACTTCACCTGAACAACTCATACAAAAAAAAACTTAATTTGGTTTTCCCCTCTTTTTTAAAATCCCCTGGCATTCATAATCCTCAAATTTAAACTGCCCAAAACCTAAAATTTGCTACAGTACTCTGGAAACATTCAGTTTAGGTTGACCAACAGATATTTTACTCCTTCAAAGGATCACAGACTCAGAATTTGCACAGTTAATATTCCCTCTCTCCAGTAGAAAGATTAAAGATTACTGAACCATCCTATCACCAACTAAAGATCAGTCCTGAGCTACCATCTACTTCATTGGGGACCCTGGGACTATCTTTAATTAGACTTTACCTTGTACTAAACATTATTCCCTTTATCCTATATCTGTGAGGATGGCTTGATTATAATCATGTATAGTGTTTCTGCTGACTGGGTAGCACACGACCAAAAAAGCTTTTCACTGCACATTGGAACACGTAACAATAAACTAAACTAATAAGGAAAGTTTCAATAAAAGATTGGTTTCTGTTATTGAGTATATATTCTCCATCAGTAGTATTAGTAATTATGACCATGGATTAAAGGAAAACAATGAGTCAATGTGACTTCAGACAAAGCATTACTATTACATGCCCTCTTAGCAAGCCTTTCAATTCAAGAGAGATAGAAAATGAATAGTGGCTTTGCCAGCCATTTCCATGCCCCAGTAACAAATAAATAACTGCTTATGACCCTTTTTAATATATAGATAGGACGTATAGGGGAAAATATCCTCTGTTAATGGGTATATATACTCTTTACAGAATATGTTCTTATCCTTTCATCTTTTAATAAGTATAAATTATTAGCTGTATATCGGTTATTTTTCCATATTTATGATCATGCAAGATAATCCTACATCATTACAAATCTTCAAATTGTTTTTTAAAGTATAAAGACTATTGATCAATTCTGTGACAGTAAATAACACAATGTTAACAGTTCAAATATAAAGTTAGTTTACATTAAAAAATGTGATACCCTTTCCAAATCTTCAACTTCAGATGTGAAATTCTTCCCTCCCTCTAACATTTCCTCTTCCTCCAGTGTCCGCTCATCGTCATAATCATGCACTAGCATTTCTGCTGTAGGATCGAAATCATGATCCTCAGAAGAAAATGAGGCAACTATAAGGAAAAAGTAAATAAAATTAGTGTATACCAAATCTGTGATACATCTCATATTGCGTTCTACCAAATCAATCACTTCAAAACAGAAATTGCTTACAATAGGTACCAGTACCAGTCAAATTGATTTCAATTAGATGGCTTCAAATAGGATTTATTTAGTTCAAGAATATGTAGGGTAATTAAAATGTTTATTGTTGTTAAATATGGAACACCAATACACACTTCAAACTTTTTCAAAATCATTGTGCTTAATTGACAAAGTACCAAATTCCAAAATATCAAAGAAACCAGTCATTATATGCAAAACATCATTAATCATGAACAAATATGATTAACTAAACTCTGGTATTGCACAATGCCAGTAGAAAATAGAGATGCAAACAAGGAGAGAAATATTAATATTAAAGCAAGAAACTCAGTGTGTTAAATAATTTACATTAAATGAAAAACTGAACAGCATAAACAAACCATTCAAAGCAGTCAAATTTAAAGATGTTGAATCTGAGGAGAGCAAAAAAAAAGGATACCGGCAACTGAGCTTGATTAAGTTTCAAAATTATTCTTACTATACAAGCGCAACAGATTAAATGGCTTCAGACAATATATTATTGCATGATTCTGTCAACCTCCTTCTATTCCAAGTGTTAAAACCAGACCAGCATTTTTCCTCTAGAACTAGAACACTGTACTGAACAGCTAAAAAGTCTGGCATATATTTTTTGATAACTCAATGCCGTTTTCATAAAATAGTAAACTGGGACTTCAATTATACACAGTTCCCACAATCAATAATGCAGAAAAATAACGATTGTATTAGCTTGCACCAAAACAATCCTCCTCCTCTCCTCTTCCCCCCCCCCCCCCCCCCCCACAACCCACCAAAGTTCCTAGGAATAAATATCACCAACCATTTGTCCTGGACCAGCCACATTGAAACTATGGCCAAGAAAGCACACCAACATATCTACTTCCTTGGAAGGCTTAGGAGGATCAGCATGTCCCCAACAACCCTCACAAACCTCTACAGATGGACGGTACAAAGCATTTGATCAGGATACATGGTTTGGGAACAGCTCTATCCAAGACTGCAAGAAATTGCAGAGCGTTATGGACGTAGCCCAGACAATAACACAAACCCATCTCTGTTCCATTAACTTTTCATGCAGCCTCGCCAACAGCATAATCTAGGACTAGTCTCACTGCAGTTGTTCCCTCTTCTCCAAGAGGTACAGAAGTGTGATAACACGTCCCTCAGACTAAGGGACAGTTTCTTCCCAGCTGTAATCAGGCAACTGAACCGTCCTGTTATCAGCTAAAGTCCTGACCTCCCATCTATTCATTGGAGACCTTCAAATTATATTTAATCGGACTTTATCTTGCACTAAATGTTATACCCTCTATCCTTTATCTGTACACTGCGGACGGCTTGACTGTAATCATGTCCAGTCTTTGACTGGATAGCACACAAACAAAAGCTTTTCATTGTACTTCGGTAAACGTGGCAATAAACTAATCTACTAATTCTGCATTGTCAAATATCATGCGAGAAGCATGAAAGATCACAAAGCAAAAAGTGAAGATATGAAAACAATTTCAATGGTGAAGTGGATGTATTTTTTTTTAAATGTTTGAGGTGGTACAATGTAAACGCAAGCCTCAAATAAATGGAAATTATGAATTAGTTTCAACAACAGAAAACTGTAGTTAAAAACCCGAGCCGGGGGAAAACTATCCTTTTTTGAAGCTGCCCAACATCCCATCAAGCGATAAAAACAAAATAGATAGCATGCCTGCTTCACCTTCCCCAGGGACTCGAGTCAGATGATTAAACCAGTCAGTAAAATATATCAATTATGGATGGAAATGGATTCTCTTTACATTTTGATCAACAGATCAAAACAAGAGTTTGAATCAAAAATAAAACCATGATCCATTTTCATAAATGCACTTTATCCTGCAGTACTTTTAACTAGATGTATTAAATTTGGAATTACGTTCTCTTTTGGAACACATCTCAAAAAAATGTGACAGCACTAAGCTGTTCAACAGAATTCTGCTGGCCTATTAGTATTTCATAAAATGCGATGCTATCTTATATTATTTTAACTAGCTATATTATAAGCATTCAATTTTCTCTTTTCTTTCGATTTATCTTGATTAACATAAACATTTTCATCCCTAACCCTATACTATGCTCAGTTTATTCAATAAAAATTCACATTTACTCAAATGGATACACACAAACATGATATTTGCCGATGCAAATGCAGCCTATTCAAAACACACGTCCTAACCAGTGCAAAAAGCTAATGCAATAGTGACAAACCTATTCATCTCAAGTGTGTCCTCAGTGGAATTAATAATTCAGATTAAATAATCTCATAATAAACCTAACAAGAGCATCACTTGCCTCAACTTCCTGTGAATTAACTTAGCATCTCTTCTGGTTCCTCTCTCATTCGTTGAACAGTATGTTAAATGTTTCAGATTTGTGGGAGACAATCATCAGTATATATGCTGATTAAATGCCACAGCCAAGAAATGTAATTAAAAACTTAAGTTTCTTTGCCTGAAAGAGAGGTTGCCATCGTTATACTATAATTTCAGATTTTAAATATTAATAATTTTGTTCTAATTCTTACCAACTATTTTGATGTAAAAACATTTGATTTTAAGACAGTTTAGACATCAACTGGATTAATGCAAAATGACACAATGCCTGAGAGTTTACGGATTAAAATTAAGTTTCAAATGTTAACGCAAGGATTGCATGTCTTGTAGAATTCATTATTCAGTGACGTAGGTTAACAAAAGTTGAATAATAGTTTGATGAGATCTAGAATTTGTTTTAGTAGTTGCAAAGGACATCTAGAATGAAGTAAAAATGACCACCCAAAAAAGCAGAACCAAAAAAGTGCATTTAAATGACTATGAAATAGTATCTTAAAATATAATGCATGCAATCTAATAAGCAACCAAGCCTTGTGTTTCATGCTTACTTTAACTGCAGGGTGAATACTGCATGTCATTTTCTTCCAAATCAATTTTAAAAACTCTTGAATATATAACACTACATAGAAGTTGCATCCAAAAGTGAAGTAGATCAGCACATACCTGGACTCGAACTTCCATAGGAAGCCTAAAACAAAATATGTGAAAAAGCATGAATTAACAAGATTCACATTACATGCAAACATTGTACACAGTACAAACACAGTGCATCATACATTGAACATAGGGTGTAAGGTTTTCAACACCAGTGATAGGAATCTATGCACTTTGCAGCTGAAATTTGCTACTCAAAGTTACTTGCACATGTCCAAACATCATTGTTTTCATAATCATGTAATCGGGTAGTGTTTTGGAAAGCAGCTTGAAAAATTATTTTGTACACAATATTCACTTAAATATATTTAATGTGTTAATTTTCTAAATTTAATAACAGAGCAAAATAAACCCCACAACAATACGGATTAAAATCAGAATATCTAGTCCATATGCATAATCAACCTTTTATTTTTTTTTAAATCACAAAATTGTTATAGAACTATTTACCAATTGAAATGTGTTTTTTTAAATGACCCTTCAAAAGCCATTGAGCAGGTATACATAGCAGAAACTTCCCTCAACAATGAAAAATCAAGACAAACTTAATTTGCAAATGGAGCACATTTCACCATATTTCTCTAGTATAACTGTTTTATCTGTCACACTGATCTGTACAATCTCTTTGAGAACTTTTGAAGTAATTTCTGATTCTTCCTCCCACTTTTTAAATTTCTTTCACTCTCAGCTATTATTTTAAAGATATTAAGGGGGTTGCTTTGGCAGGTTTAGTGAAAATCACATGAAGTATCACACAACCTTGCAAAAATCTTAAAATAATAATTTTCTTCTCATTATTTGATGACTGAATATAGCCCAATTTTAGTTATCGCACCTCCCCCTCTGACCATACGACAAAAACACCGTGCTCTGCAATTTTGGTGCAGGGCACTTCTAATTAAATATCTCTGCCTAGCTTTGGTTTTAAAGTACTATCCACAATCAGTTTTTCCTTGTATCACCTCATTTTTGGAGAGGGATAGGCAACCTCTTCCTGCTCTTAACCTTTAGCTGAAAATTATATTACCAAAGCAAAATACTCCAATTACAGGAAATCTGAAAGAAAAAGGGCAAGTACTGGAAATATTGAGCAGGTCAAGTAGCCTATTCTGGAAAAAGAAATAGAACTAACATTTCAGGTTAATAATCTTTTGTCAGAAATGAGACATCAACAATGTGAAAGTTTTTCTCTCAACAGATGCTACATGACCTGCTCTTTCCAGCCTTTTCAGTATTTAACTTAACTAAATGCAGCATTTAAAAAAATATCCTGGATATTTACTGTTGATTTATTTTTCCCTTACTGGTATCTCCCATTCCATGCAACATAATTTATATGAAACATTAACAGTTTTGTTCTCCCCAGTTGTTGTCTGACCTGCTGAGTATTTCAGGTATTTTCTTTTTTCGAATACAGGCAAAAAGCTTTCATTTCAGTCGCTCTGGCTACTGCCACACCTGGCTATTTTATTCATCATAATTCCAATTTCCTCATTTCACCTGCTCAACTCTGCTCATCACCCCTCCCTAGTTAGTTGCTATTGTTCTTTCTTTGCTGCTTCAGAACTCCATTTGTATACCACAGACAAAGAAGGTCTTCGACACGAAACATCACCCATTCCTTCTCTCCATAGATGCTGCCTGACCCGATGAGTTACTCCAACATTTTGTGTCTACGTTCAGTGTAAACCAACATCTGCAGTTCCTTCCTCCAGACAAAAGCTCTCGTCCCACTCACCTGCGTTTCTTCCAAACTCTAACTATTGCTTCCTGTTTCCACTTCTTTGATTTCCTTGGAGAACCTACCCTTCACATCCTTGGTAATGTTGGGCCTCAACTACTTCAAAGTTGGGCCTCAACTACTCTCAGCTTCTCTCGAAATCTTCTCCTCTCCCTTTCCACCTCTCCTCCTCCGCAGGAGAATCACCAGCTTCTTGTTCCATTACCACACCTTTCCTTACGATCCTGTTGCTCCAACCTCACTAACTCCTCATTTTCATTCTGATTCTCAACAACATGAGCCAAAACAATGCCAGATGCCGCAAGCAGGTAAAGTTCTCATACATCTTCTATACTCGCATTTGTTAGGCTCTTTACCTGGCATGTCACAATAGATGAAATGTAAGGTTAATGCCATTATTTTCAATCTTCACCAGACTGAACCAGACCTTAAGCATGATGCCCCATGTGATCCAAAAGATGAACTTCATATTTTATCAGCCACACGAGCATCCAACTCTCTCACATAAGATGTGTTGCTGAGCCCATATCCCTACTTTAGTCAACTACAAGCTTGACTGTTCCAGTGCTCTAAAGGCCAATCAATCTTTTCTGCTCTTCAAATATTTTAAGCTCATCCCATGCTTGTGTGTGAGCTTTGCATCACACCAAATCCACCTAATTTACCATGGCCCCCATACTCACTGACACTAGCTCTTAGTCCAGATCCTTGTCCAGCAATACCTTCATTCTTAACTTTATCAATCTGGCCTTCAAATCCCACCATGGCTTCTTCATCACCGTATTTTCTTAACCTCTCTCAACCTTTTACAATGTCCCAAGAGATTTGGGCTCTACCAAATACTTCCACTGGCAGACTGTGTCTTCGGTACTGAGACACAGAATGTTCTCCCTGTCCTTCACGCATTTTAAACTAAAACACGTATTCTTCTTCAGTCTGAAACATCCGACCCGAAATGACCCGAAACATCACCCATTTCTTCTCTCCAGAGATGCTGCCTGTCGGGACTGAGTTACTCCAGCAGTTTGTGTCTACCTTCGATTTAAACCAATATCTGTAGTTCTTTCCTACACACTTGTATCGTTGTTTTCTTACATCTGTAGGCCTATCCCCACCCCCCAATTCATTTTCATTCTTCTTCTTTCCTCCATGCCTGTTTTCCCTTCATTTGCTCTTTTACTTTTCTCTGACACTTTTCTTGCATCTTACCTCGCCCAGTTTACTCTTCTACACTTTATCAGCTTCGCCTATTACTAATTCTTATTATACTTTCCCCTTCCTTGACAGTGACTGGTTAACTCATAAGTGAGAGCTTAGTTTAGAGATACAGCACAGAAACAGGTCCTTCGGCCCACCGAGTCCACATCAACCAGCGATCCCCACACACTAACACTATCCTACACATGCTAGGGATCATTTACAATTATACCAAGCTAATGAACCTACAAACCTGCACGTCTTTGAAATGGGGGAGGAAATTGAAGATCTTGGAAAAAAAACATGCAGGCCATGAGGAAACGTACAAACTTCATCCAGGCAGCACCCATAGTGGGGATTGAACCGGGGTCTCTGGCGCTGTAAGGCAGCAACTTTACCGCTACACCACTGCACTGCCCTATAACATCTATTACATGCCATAACATCTATCCCTTCACCTTCTCTCTCATCAAATCAAGGGACCTAAACAGCCGTTCCAGACAAGGCCCTTGCACCTCTTGACTTCCAACCTGGTCAACTGCATTCAATGCTCACAATGTCATCTCCTCTACACTGGAGAAACCAAGCATAGACTAGGTGACCTTTGGCAGAACGACTGCATTGTCTACAATGGCCACCTCGAGCCTCCGAATGCATGTCATTTCAATTTTTCTTCCCACTCCCATATTGAAGTGTCTGTTCTTGTGTGGCAATAGACAATCGGTGCAGGAGTAGACCATTCAGCCCTTCGAGCCAGCACCACAATTCAATGTGATCATGGCTGATCATCCCCAATCAGTACCCCGTTCCTGCCTTCTCCCCATTTCCCCCGACTCCACTATTTTTAAGAGCCCTATCTAGCTCTGTCTTTAAAGCATCCAGAGAACCTGCCTCCACCGCCCTCTGAGGCAGACAATTCCACAGACTCACCACTCTCTGTGAGAAAAAGTGTTTCCTCGTCTCCGTTCTAAATGGCTTACTCCTTATTCTTAAGCTGTGGCCCCTGGTTCTGGACTCCCCCAACATCGGGATCATATTTCCTGCCTCTAGCATGTCCAAACCCTTAACAATCTTATATGTTTCTATGAGATCCCCCTCATCCTTCTAAACTCCAGAGTGTAGAAGCCCAGCTGCTCCATTCTCTCAGCATATGACAGTCCCGCCATCCCGGGAATTTCACCTTGTAAACCTACGCTGCACTCCCTCAATAGCAAGAATGTCCTTCCTCAAATTAGGGGACCAAAACTGCACACAATACTCCAGGTGTGGTCTCACTAGGGCTCTGTACAACTGCAGAAGGACCTCTTTGCTCCTATATTCGATTCCTCTTGTTATAAAGGCCAACATGCCATTCGCTTTCTTCACTGCCTGATGTACCTGCATGCTTACTTTCAGAGACTGATGTACAAGGCCAAACACAAATTGGAAGAACAATTGTTCATATTTATCTTAGATAGCTTCTAACCCAATGTTATTAACATTGAATTTTCCAATTTCAAATACCACATCCCAGTGTTGTTGTTCTGCGCACACTTATTTGTCGATCTAGGTCTTTTATTTATTTCTTCATCTTATGTTTCAATTCCCATCTCTCTCCCATGGTTTATTTGGCCACCAATTCCACCCCCATCCCCCTCCCCGCAAAATGGTTCCACATTCACCCACCAACCACTGTCCCATTCCTCCCTACACTGCGACATAACTGGCAATCTTTCCTCTTCTCTCAATGCTCTTTTTAGCCCAAAACGTTTGACCTCAGGGACGTCGCTTGACCCATCCAGCATTTGCTTTTTTCACCTTACCTGTGCCTTTTTCTCAACTCACGCTTTTCATTACCAGATGCAATTCCCTACCCGAGTCTTTCCCCAACTAACCCATATCCTTCTCTGCCCTTTTAACTGGAGATGCGGTGCCCGTGGACTTCCCCACGGTCCCGCGGCCTTTTCTGCGCCTACTCCATCTCAAAGTGGCTTACTTTTGCCATCGCTCATCTTAACCGGTTTTCTGTGCTTCTTTCTAGCCGGATTTCATTTCATCTCCTTCTCCTTTTGCCTTGGTTGCACTGTTCACTTTTTACCTCTCACCAGTCCCCCGCCCCGCCCGTTTTCTCCCGTTACCTTCTCCGCATCTCTCAGACCCCCCCTTCCCCGTCCTCTCCCGCTGCCCGCGATCGGCTGCCACTGTGGGAAAGTTATTCGGCCCCGGGCCCCGGACCGGACCAGCTGGAGCCCCCTCCCCGTCCCCGTCCCCCCTGCAGCAGCCGCCAACCCGGGGAGCTGCGAAACGGCGACTCGCTCCGGCTTCTGCCCCAAACAACTCTGCCTCCTCGGCACCAGCCGCACGCCCAGGGGCAGCGCTGGCTGGAGGAGCTCAAGTCTGCAACCGGCCTGCAGCCCTCACTCACCCTGCCCCGGGGCTGGGCTGGGCCGGGCCGGGCGAACCCCAGCTCCCCCTCCCTCCCTCCCCTCCCCTCCCCGCCGCCCGCCCAGCCCCGGCCATCTCCTGCGGGCGGGGAGGGAGAGAGGGAGGGAGGGAGGGAGCTCCTCCACTGACCCGCAGAAGGGAGCAGGGCGGCGGCGGCGCCCGGCCTCCCCGGTCGGTCTCCCCGCTCACCTCCGCCATGTTGTTACCTCTCCCAGTCCCGGAGAGCAGGCGAGCGGGCGGGCGGGCGGGCGAGCTGGCCAGCCCGAGACCCGGATGGAGGCAGACGGAGCTTTGCATCATTTGTTGCAATTGGCGGAGCAGCCCCCAAAAAAAAATAAAATGTCATTTCAACTTTACCGCCTGGATCCCCTCCCCTCTGCTGTCCTGTCCCGACGCAAGCATCGTCTTCGCTCCAGCGCTCCCTCCAGCCAAGATTTAATCACCTTCCTCCTCCCTACTCTTCAGGGGTATTCCGTGCCCTCGGCATGGTCACAACTCTCCAAAGTATGTTTTAAGAAATGAAAACAAAACCAACAGTCATCTTGTCAATTAAAAAAAAAAATCGATGGGCGGTTAGTTGCGCTGTGGAACCGAAATTAATAATATTATATTTTGGTATTTCGATTTATTTCAGAGTTTTTTCAGGCAAACTTAAGGTGACTAGGGCTGACTTACCAGACTCGTCGTTAGGTACTGATAATTAACGCTGTGAGAGTTCAGTTTGGGGAAAATGACACCATTTTATTCGTATTTTCTCGAAAACAAGTATTTCGGAGCGATTAATAAATATAATCGCATCGCGATTTTCAGATAACGTAAACCCGATGGAAGAATTCCAAAAAAAGAAAGAACAGATATTTCTGTGGGTAAATTAATTTAATTCTTCGGAAGAAGCAGGAGAGGTTGAGATGATAGTTGTAGAAGCACTGGGGATCTTACAGAGGCAAGAGGGAGGGATGGAGCCAAAATTAGTTCTTTTAAAACATTGGTTCGGCTACAACTGACGTACTAAATCCAATTTCAGATGCCACGATTTAGGAAAACATAAATAATTCAGAAAGGATGCAGAAGAAATATACTAAAATGATTACAGGAATGAGGACATTTTGTCATGAGCTTGGCTTCCATGGGAGGGGAGTTTAAAAGGAGATCTAATAGAAGCAATAACGTTGCAGTCAGATGAGGCAAAGAGAAACCACTCCCATTGGCAGAAGGGGTCAAGAGCTACAGGATAAAGTATGAAGGCGCGGCCAAAATAACCAAAAGTGATGTGGGGGAGGGGGGAGGCGACGAATGGAACGAATAGTAGCTGCTGGGATGTTATAGTGGTGTATCAGTAAACACAGTTGCAATTAATGATTCAAAAGGAATCCTATTAAGTTTCTGAAATATGCAGGGCTATGGGCTAAGAATGTGGGTGTGGCATGAACTGGATTGCTCTTAATGAAGACTTGCATAGCTTCAATGGGTGAAATGACCTTCCACACTGCAATGTGGTCATTATGTTTGAATATTTTGCAAGGGACAGACTAAATCGATATAAATATAAAGATAGAGATGAAATACAATTTCAAAAATGTCCAAACTTCTCTACTATAATCCCGGGGTTTGACCAGGACTGTCTTGTCAGAAGGGGAAACCAGTGGCATACTTGTGGAAGCAAATAATCTCAGAAGTTGTCAACATTAAATCCAGATGCCAAAATGTCAAATGAATCAAATCGAGGTGAAGAAACATACTTCTGATTAGCATCTATTGTCAGGAGTTTGTCAGAACAGTATCCTGGGGACAGCCATCTTCAGCTGCTTCATCAATGATATAGCTTGCATCATAGGGTCAGGGACGATTACATAATGTGCAATTCTATTTGCAACACTTTGGTAAACAAGGCAGCATATGCTTTCATGCAGAAAACATTCAATCATGGGTTGATAAATGGAAAGTCACATTCATGAAATGACGACCTTCAAAAGATGGAGTCTAATCACCTTTCCATGTTATTCAATGACATTGCCTCATCATCAATAGATGATTCTAGATCACCATTAGCCAGAAACTCAACTGGACTGATCATTTATATACTGCAAATGGCCTTGTCGAGGGAAGTGCCTTGTGAGAAAAGTGTGATGCTCTGGCTCGAGAGTCTTAGGCGAGGAGGCTGAGGTGAGGAGACTGTGGTGAGGAGACTACGCTAAAAGTTGGAGAGGGTGAGACGCAGTGAAGAAATGACAGGTAAGCTGATTCAGTGTGATGCTTGCAGGATGTGGGAGGTCAGGGACACCGCTGGTGCCTCTGGCTGCTACGACTGTGGAAAGTGTGGAAGCTCCTGAAGGACCATGGTGGGGCACTGGAGAGGCAACTGGATGAACTCAGGGTCATCCGGAAAACAAGAGTTTCCTGGACCAGACCTACAGCGAGATCGTTACACTGAAGATACAGGAAGAGAGAAGGTGGGTGACGATGAGGAAGGGAAGGAAGCTTGGAGTACAGGCGACCCCGGGGGATGTACTTCTGGAAAACAGGTTCACCCTCTTTGAAGCTGTCGGCACAGAAGACACTGCCATTCTGAAAAGGGGACAGGTCTGCGAGTCAAAATGTGGCGCTGAGGCACATCCAAAGAGACAGACATCAGGCAGAGCCGTGAAAGTCGGGGACTCCATCGGCAACTAGTGGGATTCAAGGATGGTGTATTGCCTCCCCGGTGCCAGGATCCAGGAAATCACGGACCGACTGCAGAGCATCCTCAAGGGTGAAGATGAGCAAACCGGAAGTGGTCGTGCATGTCAGCACAAATGACGATGGGAAGAAGAGGAAAGAGATTCTGCAGAATGACTTCAGAGAGCTTGGAAGAAGGCTGAAAAGAAGGACCTCCAGGGTGGTTATCTCCGGTTTGCTTCCAGTTCCTCGTGCTGGTGAGGGCAAGAACAAGGAGATAGGGGGGATCTGAATGTGTGGCTGAGGAGCTGGTGCAGGGATCAGGGATTTAGATTCTTAGACCACTGGGATCAGTTTTGGGGTAAGGGTGAATTATACAAAAGGGATGGGTTGCACCTCAACAGGCAGGGCACCAGCCTTCTGGTAGGCAGGTTTGCCACTGCTACACAGATGGGTTTGAACTAAATAGTGGGGGGGAGGAGACAAATGGGAAATACAAGGATGGAGTTAAAGGGGAGGAAAGGAACGTAAGGGAATCCCTGATCTCAGGGCATTCCCCGTCATCACAGAGACCTGTATGTACTCTACCATTAAACACAGGCAGCAATTAAAGTGCGCACCCACCCAGGTGAGGACTGTACAGAGCTAGTCGGGGGGGGGGGGGGGGGGGGGGGGGGGGGGGGGGAGGGTCAGAGGAACAACTCCAGGACTGTTTGGAGTCTGTAGACTGGGCAATGTTCAGGGACTCGGCAAATGACCTGAATGAATATGCCACAGTCGTTACAGACTTCATAAAGACACGTGGAGAACTGCATCCCAACAAAAACCTTCCAAGTGTTTCCCAATCCTTGAATGAACAATGAAATCCGAACTCTTCTGAAGTCCAGACACCGGCCATTCATGTCTGAAGATACCAAGGACTACAAGAAGTCCAGATATGACCTGAGTAAGGCCATCAAAAAGGCCAAAAGAGACTTCTGCTCCAAGCTGGAGGATGAGACGGATGTGCGGCAGCTGTGGCGGGGCCTGAATGCAATCACTTCCTACAAGGCGATATCAGGAGGCAGCTCACATGTCAGCGAAACATCACTCCCTGACCAGCTCAATGCGTTTTATGCATGCTTTGATAGGGAGAACACCGATGTGCCTTCTCAAGGCCCCATTCGCTGTGAAGTTATTTCGGTCACGATCACAGAGATAGATGTCAGAAAATCCTTCAGAGGGGTGAACCCTTGACAAGCGCCTGGACCTGATGGCATACCCAGTCGTGTTCCAAAAATCTGTGCGGCCCAACTGGCTGGAGTTTTTACGGACATTTTCAACCTCTCACGTCTGAGGTCTGAGGTTCCCGCCTACTTTAAAAGGGCATCAATAATACCAAGAAGAACAAGGTGACGTGCCTCAATGACTATCGACCAGTGGCACTAACGTCGGTGGTGATGAAGTGCTTTGAGAGGTTGATCATGGCGCAAACCAACTCCTACCTCGACAAAAACCTAACCCACTGCAGTTCACTTACCGCCACAACAGATCAACGGTGGATGCGATCTTGCTGGCCCTCCACTCCGCACTGGACCACTTGGACAACAAAAACTCATATGTCAGGCTGTTATTCATCGATTACAACTCGGCATTTAATACAATCATCCCCTTCAAGCTGGTTACCAAACTGTCAGAACTCGGTCTCTGCGCATCCCTCTGCAATTGTATCCCCGGTTTCCTCATTCACAGACCACAGTCTGTCCATATTGGTGGAAATGTGTCAGCCTCGATAACAATCAGCACGGGAGCACCTCAAGGCTGCGTGCTCAGCCCCCTGATGTACTCACTCTATACTCATGACTGCGTAGCTGGTCATAGTGCGAACTCCATCATCACTTTCGCTGACGACACCACTGTTGTGGGACATATCACTGATAGAGATGAGTCAGAGAATAGAAGTGAGATCGACCGTTTGACCAAATGGTGCCAGCACAATAACCCGGCTCTCAATACCAGCGAGCCGACTAGGCGTGAGTGACTGAGCTGCCAGCCCGCCAGGCCTGAGTGACTGAGCTGCCAGCCCAAGAATCCAGTAGGCCCACAATGTCCATACTAGCCCTCTGGAACTTTGGCCCACAACACACATACTAGCGCTTCACAAAGCACACCCCCCCCCCCCCCCCCCCCACCGCTGGCCACCAATATTGGAACTGGTGGAGAGGTGGAATATTACTTTGGGGGACCAGCACTCCCGTGTGAACATGGGACCCAACTGGTCCCACTTAGTCTAGTAAGATAACTAAAATGGCAATGTGGGGAGAAAAGATGAGGTACGAAGGTAAGCTAGCCAAGAATATACAGGAAGATAGTAAAAGCTTCTTTAGGTATGTGAAGAGGAAAAAATTAGTTGAGTCCAAAGTTGGACCCTTGAAGACAGAAACAGGTGAATTTATTATGGGGAAGAAGGAAATGGCAGATGAGTTGAACAGGTACTTTGGAGCTGCCCTCACTAAGGAGAACACAAACAATCTCCCTGATGTACTAGTGTTCAGAGGATCAGGAAATTCACATTAGGCAGGAAATGGTGTTGGGTAGACTGACAGGACTGAAGGCTGGTAAATCCCCAGGGCCTGATGGTCTGCATCCCAGGGTACTTAAGGAAGTGGCTCTAGAAATCGTGGACGCATTGGTGATTTTCCAATGTTTTATAGATTCAGGATCAGTTCCTGTGGATTGGAAGGTTGCTAATGTTATCCCACTATTTAAGAAAGGAAGGAGAGAGAAAACAGAGAATTATAGACCAGTTAGCCTGACATTGGTGGTGGGGAAGATGCTGGAATATAACCATATAACCATATAACAATTACAGCACGGAAACAGGCCCTCTCGGCCCTTCCAGTCCGTGCCGACCATTTGTTTTCCCCTAGTCCCATCTACCTGCACTCAGACCATACCCCTCCATTCCCTTCACGTCCATATACCTATCCACTTTACTCTTAAATGTTAAAATCGATCCTGCCTCCACCACTTCTGCTGGAAGCTGATTCCACACAGCCACCACCCTCTGAGTAAAGAAGTTCCCCCTCACGTTACCCCGAAACCTCTGTCCCTTAATTCTCATGTCATGCCCTCTTGTTTGAATCTTCCCTACCCTCAATGGGAAAAACGTATCCACGTCAACTCTGTCTATCCCTTTCATCATTTTAAAGACCTCAATCAAGTCCCCCCTTAACCTTCTGCGCTCCAAAGAATCAATTATAAAAGTTGACATAGCGACGCATTTGGAGAGTAGCAACAGGAGCCTACCAGGGGATTTACGAAGAGGAAATCATGCTTGACTAACATTCTGGAATTTTTTGAGGATGTAACTCGGAGAGGGAGAGCCAGTGGATGTAGTGTACGTGGACTTTAAGAAAGCCTTTGATAAGGTCCCACATAGGAGATTAGTGGGCATAATTGGAGCACATGGTATTGCGGGTAGGGTACAGACATGGATAGAGAATTGGTTGTCAGACAGGAAACAAAGAATAGGGATTAACAGGTCCCTTTCAGAATGGCAGGCAGTGACTAGTGGGGTACCGCAAGGCTCGGTGCTGGGACCGCAGCTATTTATAATATACATTAATGACTTGGATTAAGGGATTAAAAGTAGCATTAGCAAATTTGCAGATGACCCAAAGCTGGGTGGCAGTGTGAACTGTGAGGAGAATGCTATGAGAATGCAGGGTGACTTGGACAGGTTGGGTGAGTGGCAGATGCAGTTTAATGTGGATAAATGTGAGGTTATCCACTTTGGTGGCAAGAACAGGAAGGCAGATTATTATCTGAATGGTGTTAAATTAGGAAAAGGGGAAGTATAATGAGATCTGGGTGTCCTCGTTCATCAGTCACTGAAAGTAAGCATTCAGGTACAACAGGCAGTGAAGAAAGCTAATGGCATGTTGGCCTTCATAACAAGAGGAGTTGACTATAGGAGCAAAGAGGTACTTCTGCAGTTGTACAGGGCCCTGGTGAGACCACACCTGGAGTATTGTGTGCAGTTTTGGTCTCCAAATTTGAGGAAGGACATTCTTGCTATTGAGGGAGTGCAGCATAGGTTCACGAGGTTAATTCCCAGGATGGCTGAACTGTCATGTGTTGAAAGAATGGAACGACTGGGCTCGTGTACACTGGAATTTAGAAGGATGCTGGGGATCTTATTGAAACATATAAGAATGTTAAGGGATTGCACTCGCTGGAGGGAGGAAACATGTTTACGATTTTGGGGGAGTCCAGAATCAGGAGCCACAGGTTGAGAATAAGGGGTAGGCCATTTAGAACGGAGATGAGGAAAAACATTTTCACCCAGAGAGTTGTGAATCTGTGGAATTCTCTGCCTCAGAAGGCAGTGGAGGACAATTCTTTGGATGCTTTCAAGAGATAGCTAGATGGAGCTTTTAAAGATAGCGGAGTCAGGGGATATGGCGAGATGGACGAATGGGGTGCTAATTGTGGATGATCAGCCATGATCACAGTGAATGGCGGTGCTGGTTATTAATACATGGTTATGTGGCAAAAGACATGTGCATCACATTGACTTCATTTCTTGTTTAATAACGGCTTCAAAGGTGATGGTAAGAAGGTAGGAGAATGGAGTTGAGAGGGAAATATAATTCAGTCATGATTGAATGGCAAAGAAGGCTCGATGGGTCGAATGGCCTGATTCTGCTCCTGTGTCATGGTTTTATTGCCCTCATCAATTCTATGTCTGAACCTTATCAAAAATTCTATCAAATAGGTTTGGCACAATTTGCACTTAATAAAATTAATTTTCTCCATCAGACTATAAATCCTGCTTCAGATCAATGCTTTGAAAAACTTTCCCACCATTAAGTTTAAACTGTGTGGCTTGTAATCGATGTGCTTATTTTTCCATTTTGTTTTTGAACAAGGAAGTACTCCCAATTATTCTGCTAAAACATATGCAAAGATCTTTGAAAGATTACAATCAATACCAACTTGATTTCCTCATGTACTTCCCTCAAAATGTGTGTTGCATTCTATGGGTTGCATTCTTGGTCATTTTTCCTTTTAGCTTTTCCAAATATTTCCAAACTATCAATGTTTGAGCTATTCTACTTTTAACATATTCAACTACACTAAGTGGGACCCGTTGTGTCCCAGTCACACGGGAGACCTGGTCACCTAACACAACCCATTCCCCAACGCAATATTCCACCACTCACCCATAGCCCATAACTGTGCAGGCACAGTTGACGGGTTCCTGTTCCGCACCTGATTCCCCCCTCAACCTCCCCCCCCCCCCACTCCGCCTCTTGCCGTCTCCCCCCACGCACTCACTCCATCCCCTTCACCCCCCCCCCCCATCCACTCTCCGGCTGCACAGCCATTCCCGCCCATTGGGTTCTCATTGTGACGTAGAACACGCAGGTATTACTGCGCAGGCGCAGCTGACGGGCACGGCAAGTGGAAAAGGGATTTATTAAAGCTTAAAATGTGGCGGGGTGCTTGTGTGGCGGGGGATGGGAGTGGAGTGTGGATGGGAGGCTGTGGGGGGTAGCGGAGGGAGGGATGTGTGTCGAAGGGGGAGGGGATTGTGGGGGAGGGTGTGTGTGTGAGGTGTGGGAAGGGAGGGATGTGTGGGGGGGAGGGTGTGTTTGGGGGAGGGGAGGAGGAGGGGTGTGGGGGAGGGGTGGGCTGGGTGTGGGGGAGGGAGGGGTGTGTGTAGGGGGGGAGGAGGGTGTGTGTAGGGGGGAGGAGCGTGTGTAGGAGAGGTTGTGTGGGCGGGGTTTGTGGGAGGGGGGGTGTGGGTGGGGGAGATGTGGTGGAGTGGGTGTTGTGGGCGGAGGGGGGGGGGTTGTGGGGGTAGGTGGGGAGAAAGTTCGGTGAAAAGATGGGGGTTGTGGGGGGTATTGTGCGGGAGGGGTGACAGGAGCCAGCGATGGGGCCCAGAGGGGAATGGGCTAGAGCGGACTCACAGCGGGTGCTGGACTGCGGGATCGTGGGACCGCTGGACCATTGGTCGCTGGTTGTTCTTCTCCGCTTTCCGTTTGGCGACATTTCCCGCGCCGGACCGGCCCGTTTTCAGCCCCTCCGAAAGTTGTGTCCGGTTGGAAACCACTGCCAGCCATCCACAGCTCCAGAAAAGACGCGATGGCGCAGGAAGGGGTGGACCATCCCACGGAGTGACAGGAAAAAAGACCAATCCACGCGGCGCTGAACGGCAGGAGAGTAGATCGATCTGCACATGCGCAGTTTTTAAGATTTTTAAACCTCGCTAATGTTTACATTACCACCGATCGGAACAAAACTTGGTACAATCGCAGCGCAGGAGAATGGTGAGTAAGCTGGCGGAAAATCGTAGTGCTATCGCGTAACGTTTTTGCACAAATAGAATGTGCGTGCAACCGTTAGATAACATGATCAGACTTTAGTTATGTATAGATAGATAGATGGCATTACTATCCTCGTGGAGTTTAAAGTGGGCAAGAAACTCAATTGAACCACCTTTATACCTACTGTGTCAATGAGAACAGATCCAACATTGAATGTCCTATGATAATTTACTTATTTTCTGAATCCCCCCGTTCTTCTATCATCTACAAGGCACAAGTCAAGAGAAAAAATGGAACACACTTAATTTGCCTGCAGCGACAACACACAAGGAACTCAGTACAATCCAGACCATGCAGTTTGTATGTCTGCAAGCCCATTTATCCTCCAAACATGAACCTTCTCTGTTACCAGCATTCATGGGCTGCACAGAGAGTACCCTCTACAATAATGTACCGCAGTTTCTCACTAAGATGAGTATCATAATACCTCCCAAACCTGTAAATGGGAGCAAGTACATGTAATATCGCCACTTGCCAGTTCCAAGTCACTCCCTTGATGCTCCTTCAAGATCATGAGGTGTAAATCTTGGAATCTTTATCTCGTCCCCGTTCTCTGTGCCCATTCCTCTCCTGCAGTCAAGCAGCCAAATTGCTGCATCGAGCTGATCGAGGCTCTTGATGTTAGAGCCCCCGGCGGGCGGCGGTAAGTCCCGCGGCCGTTTAAGCCTCGCCGGGCGATGTAAGGCCCCGCTCCGGGTCGATTTAAACCCCTTGATTCGGGCGGGCGAAGTTTGCCGTTGCTGGAGCTTCGAAAAACGCTCTTCCACTAGGGACTCGTGAGATCCCGATGTTACTGTCCACAGGGCCTGCAGCCGGAGCCTCCGAAGCTCCGAAGTCGGGTCGCAGCCGCGCACCACCACAGCGCTCCGCACTCCGAAGTCAGCCAGCTCCGCGATGGTGAGTCCGCAGGCTCCGCGACTGGAGCCCCAGGTCGATTCAGGTTGGAGGGCGCTGGCTCCAAGATGTTAGGCCACAACGACAACGGAGACTCGACAAAGAAAAAGTCGGGTCCCCATACAGGGAGGAGATTAAAAGGTTTCAAATTGATTGCTATTCTACATTAAATCTAGCACCTCAAATAGTTTCAGCCGAATCCTTTCATCCATAAGTCTACAGAAAAACAAAACTGACAATACCCATCCTAAAACAGGTTTAGACTTTGCATATTTTGCTTGCTGGAGTCTTGAACCTGACTACATCTTCAACAACCATTTCTTCCAACTCCTGTTTGCTCATATTACACTTGTGTTTGCAAAACTTTGATGGTACTAAAATGTCCCCAGATGGGAACTTTGTGGAGTTGATAGACTACCAATTTGTGGAGTTGATAGACTACCAATTCACACATCATTCTGGCTATACCACCAACAATATTGGTACTTTCTTCTTCATGTGTACTGCTACACTTCTCTGTTCTGCATCCTCACCCATTACAGGGATATTTCCAATCATTTCACATATAGGCCAATATCCATGTGCACTTATCTCTTGCTCTCTCTCTCTCTCTCTCTCTCGCCTGCCAACAAGTCCACTGGCTGTGTTAACGAAGAAACTGCAGATGCTGGAGAATCGAGGGTACACAAAAAGCTGGAGAAACTCAGCGGGTGCAGCAGCATCTAAGGAGCGAAGGAGATAGGCGACGTTTCGGGTCGAGACCCTTCTTCAGACTGGTCAGGGATCAGGGAAACGAGAGATATAGACGGTGATGTGGAGAGATAAAGAACAATGAGTGAAAGATATGCAAAAAAGTATCGATGATAAAGGGAACAAGCCATTGTAAGCTGTTTGTGGTGTGAAAATGAGAAGCTAGTGCGACTAGGGTGGGGGAGGGAGATAGAGATAGAGGGAATGCCAGGGCCCGAGGGCTGAGGGAGAGGTGGGAGGGGGAGGAGACAGCAGGGGTTAACAGAATTGAGAAACTGCTCATAGAGCCGCAGAGCATCAAAACAGGGCCTTCGGCCCAACTTGCCCACGCAGAACAACATGTCCCATCTACACTAGTCCCACCTGCCTGTGTTTGGCCCATATACCTCTAAACCTGTCCTATCCATGTACCTGTCTAAATGTTTCTTAAATGTTGCAATAGTCCATTACTCAACTACCTCCCCTGGCAGCTCATTCCATTCACTATATGTAGAGTGTCCATTCTTCATTTGATTTGAACTGGATAATTTGATTGCTATTCACTCAGGTATAAGCGTCCCAAACTCAATGTGCTGCCTGTAGATTCTACAATGTTGCTGCTTGCAAAGGCAAAGGATGTAGAGGTATCAACAGAAAATCCTTTATTAAATCAGTAAACTCTCAGCTAAGGCAATATGAGGTACACCAATGTATCAAAAGTCATATCAAGTCATAGAGTGATATAGTGTGGAAACAGGCTCTTCAGCCCAATGCCCACACTGGCCAACAATCTCCCAGCTACACTAGTCCAACTTGCCTGCGCTTGGTCCATGTCCCTCCAAACCTGTCATATCCAAGTACCTGTCTAACTGTTTCTTAAACAATGTGATAGTCCAGCCTCAACTACCTCCTCTGGCAGCTTGTTCAATACGCCCACCACCCTTTGTGTGAAAAAGTTACCCCTCGGATTCCTATTAAATCTTTTCCCCTTCACCTTCAACCCATATCCTCTGGTCCACGATTCCCCTACTCTGGGCAAGAGACTATGTGCATCTACCCGATCTATTCCTCCCATGATTTTGTACATAATCATACATGCTTTTAAAAGGATAACTTGTAGCGGGGACTCGTAGGAGTCCAGCCAAAAACTAGTTGGACACGAGTTGTGTGCACTGGATGTGTTTAATCTCTCTAATACAGCTCCCTACTCCTCCAAGGACACAGGCGTTGCCCGGCCTTAAATACCAAATCAGGTACCGACCCCGTGACTAGCGCCTCCCACACCAAGACGCCGCCCTCTAGAGCCGATGATTTGTTGTGACCTTGGGTTGTCACCATCTGCTGCCACATGACCCCCCCCCCCCCCCCCCCCAGAACCAGAGGCACCGAACCGGACAGGACAGCGAACGGGGTGGCCCGAACGCGTAGATACAATCCCGCGCCCCGGGGGCTTGCTCAGTTCGGAAGAATCTCCGTGAGCCAGGGACGGCGGACGCCCGTGACGGGGTGGTAGAGCCACATGGACTGGTTCACTCGGGTCCAAGTGACACAGTTTCAAACGAGCCACAGACACAGTTTCACGCCGGCCTCCCATGTCCAAATTGAATGTACTAGGCCCATTGCGCAGCACACAAAATGGTCCTTCATACGGGCGCTGCAAGGGCGACCTGTGGGAGTCACGGTGATGAAAAATGTACGGGAAGCCCATCAGCGGCAGTGGTACATGGGAAGGGGCCACTCCATGACGCGACGTTGGGATGGGAGACATGGCGCCGACCCTTTCCCGCAAGCGGATCAGCACCGATGACGGGTGTTCCTGGGACCCATCAGTAGCAGGGACAAACTCCCCGGGGACGAGCGCGTACCAGTGTGGCGTCGGCTCCTGGGTGACCGCTGTGTGCCTCTTTGAAGTATGCGTCTCGTAGGGATGAGGGTAACACCACCTTGTGAGCCTTGATGACAACACCATCCTGAACTACCAGTTCATCACGGACCAGGAAGAACGGCTGCACCACTGTGGGCGTGTTGGATTGTTTGTCTGGCCAGCCTGTTTTGATGATGGAGGAGAGGATTTGAAGCGTATCGTCAGTGGCGGTTTGCACGGCCAGGGTGCGCAGTTGCTTACTGGAGACGAAATTGACACCGAGGACCGTGAAGTTTTCCTGTTCATAGGGATGTTGTTCGCAAGATGCCCGAGGTGCATGGGAGAGAGTGTCAGCGACGTGCATGTCCTTACCCTTAGTGTAGGTAATAGAGAAATCGTACCGCTGCAGCTGCATCATCATACGCTGCAAACGAGCTGGCGCGGCGTGGATGGGCTTGTTCAGTATTGTCACCAGTGGTTGGTGGTCCGTCTCGACTGTGAAGATGTTGCCAAAGATGAAGTCATGGAATTTGGAGCAAGCAAAGACAACAGCCAACAGTTCCATTTCGATTTGCACGTGGTGCTGCTCCGTGTCGGTCATGGTGCGAGAGGCATACGAGACAGGTAGTAGAGTGCCCTCGGCAGATGGTTGCAAGCAGGCTGCGCCGAGCCCGATTTTCGAAGCATCGCAGGTGATCGTCACCGGACGTTTCAGGTCAAGAAAAGTCAGGGTCGGTGCACTTGTCAGTTTGGACTTTAAAACATCGAAAGCAATCTGATGTTGCTGAAACCATGCCCATGCTGTGTCCTTTTTGGTCAGCTCCCGGAGTGTGGAGCTTAGTTCGCTGAGGTTCAGTATGAGCTTGCCGAGATAGTTTACCATGCCCAGAAAACGCTGCAGGCCTTTCACGTCAGTGGGGGCAGGCATTTCTGTGATGGCAGTAGCCTTCTTCGGATCGGGTTTGAGACCATTAGGAGTGAAGATGTGGCCGACTTAGGAGACCTCTGGAACCCTGAACTTGTACTTGTCAGTATTGTGCTTGAGCTTGATCTTACTTGCGCGATCCAAGATGAGCCTGAGATTGTGATCGTGCTCCGTTGCATCTTTGCCGTACACTAGGATATCGTCGACAATAATGGCACAAGGTAGGTCCTCGAATAATTGCTCCATAGTTCTTTGGAAGACTTCACTGGCAGAGTTGATTCCGAATAAATCATCTCTAACTCCATCCCACTTCTGACACCATGTACACAGACTCCAGACTCGGTACGTGATTCAAATACATCTTTAATCAGCACTGAAACTTAACAGCATAGAGGATGATTAGTTGTCAGTACATCCTGGCTACTCCAACTGCTCGTGCTGGAAACAGGTGTTAGTATAACTATTACAGTGGGGTGGAGTTAGAGATGTTAGCTTGTGTGTGATTGGTTAACATGCAACATCAATCTACATATAGTGTATATAACCATATACCAACTCTGCAGAGGACGTTGACAGATCCTCCTTGGGGGCGGTCCGAATCCCCAACAGGACCCATGGCAACTCATCCATCCACCCAGAGCCCGTGAGACGAGCCTTCAGGGCGGCCTTCAGACAGCGCTGCAACTGCTCCACCAACCTATTTGACTGGGGATGGTACGCTGTCGCATGGTGGAGCTGCGTCCACAACAGGCGGGCCATGGCGGACCATAGTTCAGACATAAACTGGGCGCCCCGGTCAGACATGGTGAAGTGGAACCCCAAAGCGGGCAATCCAAACGAGGGCACGAGCGCATGACTGAGTTGAAGTGTCCATGAGCGGGATGGCCTCTGGCCAACAAGTAAAACGGTCAACCACCGTAAGCAGGTGTGAAACACCCTGGGATGGAGACATTGGCCCCATGATGTCCACGTGTACTTGATCGAACTGCCGGCGTGGCACTGCGAAGTCTTGAACCTTCGCACGGACGTGTCGATGCACCTTTGATGTCTGGCACGGAATGCACGCCAAGGCCCAGCGAGCGACCTGCCTCCAAAGTCCGTGCTACATAAACCTTAGCGACCGTGGCCCGGATAGATGGGTGGGCCAGCCCATGGATCACCACAAACACGCGATGGTGCCAGGCCGCCGGAACGATAGGCCTTGGCTGACCCGTGGATATGTCAAAGAGGATGGAACCAGATGGACCCAGCGGCACGTACTCAAGCACCAAGCCAGAGATCGTGGTGCAGTACGCCGGCATCTCATTGTCCGCCAGCTGGGCCGCTGCCAAGGCAGAGTAATCTATTCCCGAGGCCGGGTTAAGCACGGTTGCATTTGCCGGACGGGACAAAGTATCCACCACGAGGTTGCATTTCCCAGCTATGTGTCGAACATCCATTGTATACTCCAAAATGGCCACCAGCTGGCGCTGCTGACGGGCGGACCAAAGATGCAAAACCTTCGCGAAAGCAAATGTGAGGGGCTTGTGGCCTGTGAACACTATGAAGGAGCAGCCCTCGAGGAAGTACCGGAAGTGCCGCACTGCGAGGTGTAAGGCGAGCAACTCCCGGTCGAAAGCACTGTAGCTTTGCTCCGCAGCGCGCAGGTGACGGCTAAAGAAGGTGAGAGGCTGCTAACGTCCGTTAACCGACTGTTCCAAAACGCCGCCGACCGCAGAGTCCGAGGCATCCACGGTAAGGGGTGTGGGGGCGTCGGCTGATGGATGCACGAGCATAGCTGCTCCTTCGCCCCTTCTAACGCCGCCGTGGCGACAGTGTCCCACTGTGTCTCCCGTTGCTTGCCCGTCAGCAACTGAAAAACGGCCGCAAAAGTTTGGCAGCCACCGGAACAAACCGGTGGTAAAATGTGACCATCCCTATGAACTCCCGGAGGCCATGTACCATAGCAGGCTGCGGGAACTGGCGGATTGCCTCAGTCCGGCAGAGGCACTGCTCCGTGCCGTGTCACCCGATGCCCCAGGAAGGTGATGGCCGAATTGGCACTTGCAAGGTTAATTACGAGACGATGGTCACTGAGGCGTTGGAAGAGTAGACACTGGTGGGCGCAGTATTCCTCTCGTGAGCTACTTGCCACGAGGATGTCATCCAAGGAGACAAACAGGAAGTCGAGCCCGCGCACCACGGTGTCCATCAGGCGTTGAAATGCCTGCGCGGCATTCTTAAGGCCGAAGGTCATCCGCAGGAACTTGAAGAACCCGAAAAATGGGGTGATAATTGCATTCTTGGGGACATCCTCCGGTCGCACGGGGATCTGGTGATATCCCCGGACTAGGAGAAGAACCTAGCCCTGGCCAGATGTGCTGAGAAGTCCTGTATATGGGGAATAGGGTAACAGTCAGTGGTCGTGGCCTCGTTAAGACGGTGGTAGTCCCTGCACGGTCTCCAGCCGCTGGACACCTTCGGCACCATGTGCAGCAGGGAAGCCCATGGGCTGTTGAAGCGTCGAACGATGCCCCTGGCCTCCATACTCCAAAACTCCGCCTTTGCTATGAGGAGCTTGTCAGTAGGGAGCCTATGGCCGCGGGCGTGGAGCGGTGGACCCAATGTCAGCATATGGTGCATGACACCGTGCCTCAGGCTGGCCGAGCTGAACTTGGCGGTGACAATGTCCAGAAACTCAGCCAGTACGGCTTGGACAATGTCCAGAAACTCAGCCAGTAGCTGGGCGTGGACATTGTCCACCGTCGCTATGGGGTTACTGACCGGCGTGGTGGGCGCAGTGGAGCGCAATGAGATCTTCTCAAACGTTGACGCGTGGATGAGACGTTGGCCCCTCACGTCCACAAGGAGCAACTGTGCCCGCAAGAAATCTGCGCCCAGCAGCTGGGCCACGTCCGTGATGATGAATGGCCAGGTGAAATGGCACAAGCCGAAAATGACAGGAGCCGTGCGGACACCACATGTGTGGATTGAACTGCCATTCGAAGCAGTTAATGGGGGGCCTCTGTTACCAGCACGAAGGACGAGTCCAGATGGGGCAATATGCTGACCTCCGCCCCGGTGTCCACCAAGAACCTGAGCCCCATGCGCCGGTCCCAGACATATGGATGGATCCTGCCGGTCACCGCGGTGACTATCGCCGGCTGGCGCTACCGTTTCCCAGAAACGAACATGGCTGGCTTCAGTGGCGGGCTGCTGAACCCCAGCGCTGGTGGTAAACACACCACATTCTTCTCCTTGGATCTCCTGGGTCCTGCTCAGCCATCCTCCTCTCCTGTGCCACTTGTCTGGTCTATGGCTCCTATGGGCGTGGCCCTCTTGTGGGCATGGGCCTGGGTCTCTGGGCCTGCCAGGGCGTTGAGTCAATCCGGTCCAGCGATTCTGGGGATTCCAGCAGTTCCAGGTATTCCAGCGCGCCCACCTGCTGCTGGTCAGAAATCCACAGCTCATCAGCGCGGGCCACTAGCCGGATGGGATCTTCAAAACTCTCCCCTGCGAGCTGCCGGCGGATGTCTCTCGGCAACTGCTGCAGGTAAGTAAATTCAAAGAGCGGGCAGGGCAGGTGGTCACCCATGAGTGTGAGCATTTCGCTCATGAGGGCCGATGGCATCCAATCGCTGAGCCCACCCATGTTAAGGACCTGACGGGAGCGCTGGATTCGGCTTGGCCGTAGATCCGGAGCAGCAACTCCTTGAGGCCTGCGTACTTACCCACCACTGACAGATTACCCAGGTAAGGAATGGCCCGACCAGCCGTCTGCTGGTCAAGGATGCTTTCCACATTGTGATAGCGAGTCCCGTCGGCTGTAATGCTGCAGATGTAAAATTGGGATTTGGCCTGTCGAAACCAAACCCCCGGCTGCGATGTCCAAAATGTCGGTAGCTTTAGGCAGACCGCATTGAGTCCGGCCTCATCGGTCTCGTAGGCGGCAGCGGCAGAATGCATTGTTTCCTCAAATTTCCCTTCTAGGATTACACTCCTGGACGTCGGGGGTCACCAGTGTAGCGGGGACTCGCAGGAGTCCAGCCAAAAACTAGTGGGACATGAGTTGTGTGCACTAGACGTGTTTAATCTCTCTAATACAGCTGCATACCCCTCTAAGGACACGGGCATTGCCCGGCCTTAAATACCAAATCAGGTACCGAACCCGTGACTAGCGCCTCCCACACCAAGACACCACCCTCTAGAACTGATGGTTCCTTGTGACCTTGGGTTGTCACCAGGTGCCGGCACAAACTCATGAAAATAATGTATTCTTAAATATTTGTAGGTAATTACTTGGAGAATGAAATTGATTGAATAAATGGTCCCTTGTGGGGCATTCATTTTTGTGCTTAATGTAGAATTCTAACTGATATACAGAACAAGAAGCCCCACTAAAACCAGAAGCATTGAAATAACATTTTCCAGATGGCAGCTATTCTCGTGAAAAGAAAGATGTACAAGATGATTGGATGTAGCTTCTTCAGTATTAGATTTCAATCTCAATTAGATTAAAGGTCTGGCAGGATTACATTTACAAACAGTTTACGAATGTATGTTTGAAGTATTGTCTACTGATGCAAGAGAATTTGGAAAATCTAAAATAGCTGCAAAATGACTACAATTGGAGCTGCAGTTCAACTGAGGTCAAATGAATGGAAAAAAATATCATCAAATAGAATATAAGCCTCAAAGAGAAAAGATTAACACAGCTGTGAAGAATCCTTCTGCTTGGATGTTTTTGTGACTTCAAATTTGCAGACCTGTACAGGAAAAACGATATAGATCGAGAGGATGTTAGGTTGTGTTTTACAGTTCACCCCACACCTATCCTAACCCTTGCTTGTATTGATTGTAACACTGTAGTTTCCATAATAAATTAGAAAAAGTCATTTTTTTCTGAATACCTTGGGCACGGAAGAGTCTCCAAAGTAGCAAGTTAGTAGAATTGCTGCTTCAGCCTGTATTTAGTAGAAGACTTGATATTGGTAAAGGAATTGAATGTTGTGGTTAATCATTTTAACTGACTGATTGCCATTTAATTTGTCAGCAGTTATTTAGGAGTCTGCTTTGCATTTAGGTGAATGGTACTAAAAATTCAGAGCAACAATCAGCTAATTTGAGGAGACAACAAGAGACTGCTGATACTGGAATCTGGATCAAAAACAAATTACCAGAAGAACTCAGCAGGTCAAGCACACACTCATCTCTCCACTGTCATCAGGTAAAAGGTACAGGAGCCTGAAATCTGCAACATCCAGTTTCAGGAACAGCTTCTTCCCCACAGCCATCAGACTATTAAACACAACTTCAAACAAACTCTGAACTATAACAGCCTATTGCACTTTATCTGTTTATTTATTTATGTGTGTGTGTGTATATATATATATATTCTATAGTATATGGACACACTGATCTGATCTGTATTTATGCCTACAATATTCTGTTGTGCTGTAGCAAGAAAGAATTTCATTGTCCTATTTGGGTCGGTAACCGAGCACGGTGCCGACAGACAAGAGGCCAAAGCAAAGAAGCCTAAACCAAAGATACGAGGCCGAAACGCGGATGAACCGAAATAGATAAATAGAAACGAGGCCGAAACGCGAATGAACCGAAATAGTCCGAAGACGAAACGCCTACTAACCAAAAGGATGGGACGCCTAAATGCAAGCTAACCGAAAGCGCGGGACGCCTAAACGCCTACGATCCGAAAGGCTGCATCGCCTAAAAGCAAACTTATCGAATGGCTGCTCAGTCGATACGCCACCTACCCGAAAGGCGGCAACGCCTACAGGCCAACGGACCGACTCCCACTTAACAGAAAAATCCAATAATGGACTTGGCGTTGCCGGGGGGCGGGACTAGTCAGCGATTGGTCCAGACCCCCGTGAAGGCATGAACATTGCCCCAAACCTCCGCTCCACCCAACCCACAGCCCGCGGAGGGTGGCCGTGGGAGAGTGGGGGCTGTCCCGAGGAAAGCACACCTTCGGCCGCTTTCAACTTGGTGCTTGGGTTCAGATTGCCCAGTCACCTATGGCTTGTGTGGGAAAATGAACCCCACACTCCTGTCTCCCCCCTCCCTCTCTCTCTCCCTTCTCTCTCCTCCTCTCTCTCCCCTCTTCTCTCTCTATGCCCCTTCTCTCTTCCCCCCCTTTGGCGGGGGAAGAGATGGCGTTTAGGCATCCCGCGCTTTCGGTTAGCTTGCATTTAGGCGTCCCATCGTTTCGGTTAGTAGGCGTTTCGTCTTCGGACTCTTTTGGTTCATTCGCATTTCGGCCTCGTTTCTATTCGGTTATTTGGCTTCTTTGCTTCAGCCTCTTGTCTGTCGGCACCGCATCCGCACACGATCTGGGACACCTGACAATAAACTCTCTTGACTTGACTTGACTGTCTATGGAGGTGAAGGGATGATCATTTCTCCGGTTGAGACGCTGCACGAGCCCTGATGCAGAGTCATGACCCAAAACATAGACCATTCCTTCACCTCCATTGATAATGCTTAACCTGCTGAATTCTTCCAACAGTTGGTAATTTGAGAATAACCTGTTTGTTGTAGAGGATTCTTATAGCCCTATTGAAAGTTATTTCATCTTGGACCAAAAAGGCTTTGGTAAGGACATTGATCTCAGAAAATATCTCTGGAAAAGTCCCAAGACCTCAATACCATGCCATACATGTCTGTAAAATACAATTAGGAGTTTGTCTAAAAAGACCAAGTACTTGGCTAATCAAAATAGAGGTTACCAAGAGAAACAAAGAACATGATTACAGCATCTTATCAATGGTGACCTTTAGTCTGCAGGCAGGAAAGGAAGAAAAAAGGCTAGTCCAAGTCATACCAGTTGTTGTAAGTGAGCAGACAACAGAATGAACTGGGGTCTACCCTCCTGTACTTCAGAATATCTATATAAATAAAGTCTCATAGTAACCACTTCCTGTCTGCGCTGTATATTGATTTTAGAAAAAACGCTACCATATAGCGCTATGATTTTTGGCCATCTTACTCACAGTCCTCCTCCGATGAGGCAGCCCCGAGGATTTTTCCGATCGATTAAAAAAATATATAAATTATGAATGTATAAAAAATCTTGAGATCGGCTGATTGGTCTTCTCTCATGTCACTCACCATGATGAAGTTAACGCCCCTTCCGGGGGGGGGGGGGCAGGACTATAAAACCCTGGATACCTGGACGTGAGTCAGTCACTCTGGAAGATCGCGAGGGAGAGGCCACAACTTTGATTCTGCTGAGTCTACTGAACTGTGAGTCTACCCTTTATGTGCTTTATGTGGTTATGTTCTTTATGTAATTAATGCTTTATGTGCATGCAATAAATGATTTGTTAGCCAGCAATGTGCTTGCATTAAATGATGATTTGTTAAGTAAGTTTATTCACATACAAGGAATTTGCCTTGGTGCTCTACCCACAAGTAACAACATGACATACAGTGAGTTACGAATGACTCAGAAAACACTAAACATTAATAATAATAATAAGACATTAATGATAAAACACCATTGATCAAGCATGTGAACCAATGAAATACCAGAAGAAAGGGAGGCTACAGATTTTTGGCTGTTGAGTAGAGCAACTACTCGTGGATAAAAACTGTTTTTTGGTCTGGCTATGTCAGCTTTGACAATCTGGAGTCGCCTTCCAGAGGGAAGTGATTCAAAGAGTTTGTGGCCTGAGTGAGAGGGGTCAGAGATGATCTTGCCCACTCGCTTCCTGGCCCTTGCAGTGTACAGTTCATCAATGGAGGGAAGGTTGCAGCCAATAATCTTCTCTGCTGATCGGACGATTCGCTGCAGCCTCCAGGTGTCGTGCTTGGTGGCTGAGCCAAACCAGACCATGATGGAGAAGGTGAGAACAGACTCTACGATGGCCGTGTAGAATTGGACCATCATTGCCTGTGGCAGATTGTGCTTCCTCAGCTGCCGTAGGAAGTGCATCCTCTGTTGAGCCTTTTTGACTGTAGTCGATGGTAGCCCCCCACTTAAGGTCCTTGGAGATGATGGTTCCCAGGAACTTAAAAGACTGGTGGCAAACGAGGGGTGGCAAACAAGGAGGTGAAGTTACGCTATTGATCAGGGAGACTGTCACAGCAGAATGCAGAGAGGACAAAATGGAGGGTTTGTCTGCTGAGGTGGTATGGATGGGGCTTAGAATTAAAAAAGGTGCTAGCCCACTAATGGGATTCTACTATAGATCCCCCAATAGCAAGTGGAACATAGAGGAAGAGATATGTAGATAGGTAAGTGAATGATGCCAAAGCAACAAGGTTTTTTTAGTGGGAGTCAAGCATCAATCTTTTATTGTCATATGTCCCGAGGGGCTCATGTTGTCGACCTCCCCGTGGTGAGCCCTGTCAACTGACCTCAGTCAGGCGAACGACAACAATGAAATTATTACTTGTAGCAGCAGCACAACAGGTTTGTAAACACAGCATTCAATAGGTAATATAGTAAACAAACAAAGAAAAAGCCCAATTAAAAAATTTAAAAAAAAATTATACCCCAAAAAAACAAAGCCAAACGTCCTTAGTGCAACCCAGGCAGTCTGCAGTTCAGAGTGTAGTTGGTGTTTGTAGTGCTCAATAGCCTAACAGTTGTTGGGAAGAAGCTGCGCCTGAATCTGGAAGTTATCGTTTTCAGACATCTTTACCTTTTTCCTGATGACGGGAGTGAAATGTGGCCAAAATGATTTCGATCCTTGATGATATTGGCTGCCTCTCTGAGACAGTGCCTTCCATGCATTTCTGAGACGGATTCCTTCGATGGTGGGGAGGTCAGTACCCATGGCAGACCTAGCAGTGTTCACCACTTTTTGTAATCTCATTCGTTCCTGGGCGTTCGAGTTGCCGAACCAGGCCGCGATGTAACCGGTCAATATGTTCTCTACCATTCACCTAGAGAAGTTCAAGAGAGTATTTGTCAACATACCAAATCCCCTCGTACTAACGAAGTAAAGGCGTTAAAATGCTTTCTTTATGATTGCTTCAATGGGCTGGGTCTCAATATTGACTGGGACTTGCTCAGTGCCAAAGGCTTAGAAGGGGCGGACTTTACGTGAGGGTTCTTTAAACAGTAAGCGGATAGCCCAACCTGAGAAGGGAACATACTGGACCTGTGTTTGGAAATGAACATGGAGTGCAGTCCTGACTTCCCATCTGCCTGATTAGAGACCTTTCAACAATCTTTAATCGGACTTTATCTTGCAGTAATTGTTGGACCTTTTATCCTTTTTCTGTACACTGTGGATGGCTTGATTGTAATCATGTATTGCCTTTTCTTGGACTGGATATCATGCAACATTAGTGTTTCATTGTACCTCAGTACACGTGACAATAAACTAAACTAAAATTAAGTGATACATTTGGCAACAAAATTAACACGGACATTGTGGGCTGAAGAGCACTTTTTTGTCCAGTACTCTTCAATGTTCTATAGTCACAACTATATAAAAGGAGTCTTGTCATTCGAACTAGAACCTTGAACTTCATTCGGGCTATTTATGAGAAAACACAAGCTGTTGAAGATGAATGTAACCAGGAAACTGCATGCTTGTTGTAAAACTTAAGTGGTTTACAAGTGTCCTTCAGGAATTGAATGAGTTTGCTTGGCCTGGTTTGTATCTGTTTCTAGTCTTAGGGGCCTGTCCCACTTGCGTGTCCTTGGCACGCAAATTACGCGACCTCGTGGTCGTGTTGAGCTGAGACGGTCGAGCGAAGGTCGGGCGCGATTACGTGTGTACGCACAGCCGTCTGGAGCTCGTGACGTCATTTGAAGATGGACACAAAGCTTGAGTAACTCAGTGGGACCGGCAGCATCTCTGGAGAGAAGGAATGGGTGATGTTTCGTGTCAAGACTTTTCTGTCTGAAATGAAAGGTCTTGACCCAAAATGTCACCCATTGCTTCTCTCCAGAGATGCTGCCGGTCCCGCTGAGTTACTCCTGAATTTTGTGTCTATCTTCAATTTTCTTGGCCCCGCTCTGGGAGTAGAAGTGGGGGTGGATCCGGACCGCAACGGCCGTGAGCCCCAGGTCGGGTTCAACGATCGTTTGCCTGCTTCTGCTGCTGTTGAAGGTGAGACGTTGCATTGCGCCAGAGTCTTGGGCCTGTCCCACTTTGCCCATCAGTTCCGCGACAGGCTGTTGGCGCGCAAAGATTTTGTTCACTTCAAGAATATCGGAGCCCCGCGCGATGTTGGGACCGTCCCCGCACAACTCCCTACCCCTCCGCGCTTCTAAGTGGGAATGGCCCTGCTCGGCCATACGGTGCCCTTACACCTCAAGTGACCATGAGGTCGCGTAATTTGTGAGCCAAGGACGCCCAAGTGGGAAAGGCCATTTACATCAATATGTTAATTGCCCTTTGAAGTGGACAATTGTATCAAACTACAACAAGTGGTTCAACCAGGCCATGTGAGGGTGTTGAACAAAAATGCTGGCTATGAGAAATGAAGAGAAACCTCCAAAGGAAGTTTGATAAGAGAACTCGAGGTAAAGGAACCGCTTGGAGGTAGTGATCATAATATGATTAGCTTTAATCTGCAATTTGAGAAGGAGAAGGTTAAATCGGAAGTGTCAGTGATGCAATTGAACAAAGGGGACTATGAAGGCATGAGAGGGGAGCTGGCCAAGGTAGACTGGAACGGGATCCTAGCAGGAATGACGGTGGAAAAGCAATGGCAGGAATTTCTGGGCATAATCCGGAAGACGCATGATCATTTCATTCCAAAAAGGAAGAAAGATTCTAAGGGGAGTAGGAGGCAACCGTGGCTGACAAGAGAAGTTAGGGATAGAAAAAAACTAAAAGAAAAGATGTAATACACAGCAAAGAGTAGCCGGAAGCCAGAGGATTGGGAAACTTTCATAGCACAACAGAAGGAAACAAAACGGGCAATACGGGCTGAAAAGTACGAAGGGAAGCTGGCCAGGAATATAAAGAAGGACAGTAAAAGCTTCTTTAGATATGTTAAGGGAAAAAGAGTAGCAAAGTCAAATGTGGGCCCCTTGAAGGTTGACACAGGTGAAATTATTATGGGCAACAAGGAAATGGCAGAAGTTGATTAGGTACTTCGGATCTGTCTTCACTAAGGAAGGCACAAACAATCTCCCAGATGTACTGGAGGACAAAGGGGGTAGATGAACTGAAATAAATTTTCATTAGGCGAGAAATAGTATTGGGTAGGCTAATGGGACTGAAGGATGATAAATCCCCTGGGCCTGATGGTCTGCATCCCAGGGTCCTCAGGGAGGTGGCTCTAGAAATAGTGGACGCATTGGTGATCATTTTCCAATGTTCAATAGATTCAGGATCAGTTCCTGTGGATTGGAGGATAGCTAATGTTATCCCACTTTTCAAGAAAGGAGCGAGAGAGAAAACGGGGAATTACAGACCAGTTAGCCTGATTTTGGTGGTAGGCAAAGATGCTGGAGTCAATTATTAAAGAAGTAATAATGGGGCATTTGGATAGCAGTAAAAGGATTAGTCCAAGTCAACATGGATTTATGAAAGGGAAATCATGCTTGACTAATCTTGACGAATTTTTTGAGGATGTGACAAGTAAAATGGATGAAGGGGTGCCAGTGGATGTAGTACATCTAGACTTTCAGAAAGCCTTTGAATAGGTCCCGGAAGGGAGACTGGTGACTAAAATTAGAGCACATGGTATTGGGGGTAGGGTGTTGACATGGATAGAAAATTGGTTGGCAGACCGGAGGCAAAGAGTAGGAGTGACCGGGTCCTTTTCAGAATGGCAGGCAGTGGCAAGTGGAGTGCCGCAAGGCTCGGTGTTGTGGCGCAACTGTTTACCATATATATTAATGATTTGGAAGAGGGAATTAGGAGCAACACTAGCACGTTTGCGGATGACACAAAGCTGGGTGGCAGTGTGAACTGTGAAGAGGATGTTAGGAGGTTGCAGGGTAACCTGGACAGGGTGTGAGTGGGCAGATGCGTGGCAGATGCAGTATAATATAGATAAATGTGAGGTTATCCACTTTGGCGGCAAAAACAAGGGGGCAGATTATTATCTCAATGGGGTTAGGTTAGGTAAGGGGAGATGCAGCGAGACCTGGGCATCCTTGTACACCGGTCACTGAGAGTTGGCTTGCAGGTACAGCAGGCAGTGAAGAAAGCTAATGGAATGTTGGCCTTCATAACAAGAGGATTTCAGTATAGGAGTAAAGAGGTTCATCTGCAGTTGTATAGGGCTCTGGTGAGACCACATCTGGAGTATTGTGTACAGTTTTGGTCTCCTAATTTGAGGAGGGACATCCTTGTGATTGAGGCAGTGCAGCGTAGGTTCACGAGATTGATCCCTGGGATGGCGGGACTGTCATATGAGGAAAGATTGAAAAGACTAAGCTCAGAATCATACAATCATAGAAACTAGGTGCAGGAGCAGGCCATTCGGCCCTTCGAGCCTGCACCGCCATTCAATATGATCATGGCTGATCATCCAACTCAGTATCCTGTACCTGCCTTCTCTCCATACCCCCTGATCCCTTTAGCCACAAGGGCCACATCTAACTCCTTCTTAAATATAGCCAATGAACTGGCCTCAACTACCTTCTGTGGTAGAGAATTCCACAGACTCTCCACTCTCTGTGTGAAAAATGATCTTCTCAACTCGGTCCTAAAAGACTTCCCCCTTATCCTTAAACTGTGACCCCTAGTTCTGGAGTTCCCCAGCATCGGGAACAATCTTCCTGCATCTAGCCTGTCCAACCCCTTAAGAATTTTGTAAGTCTCTTTAAGATCCCCCCTCAATCTCCTAAATTCAAACGGGTACAAGCCAAGTCTATCCAGTCTTTCTTCATATGGAAGTCCTGCCATCCCAGGAATCAGTCTGGTGAACCTTCTCTGTACTCCCTCTATGACAAGAATGTCTTTCCTCAGATTAGGAGACCAAAACTGTACGCAATACTCCAGGTGTGGCCTCGCCAAAACCCTGTACAACTGCAGTAGAACCTCCCTGCTCTTGTACTCAAATCCTTTTGCTATGAATGCCAACATACCATTCGCTTTCTTCACAGCCTGCTGCACCTGCATGCCTACTTTTAATGACTGGTGTACCATGACACCCAGGTCTCGTTGCATCTGCCCTTTTTCTAATCGGCCACCATTCAGATAATAGTCTACCCTCCTGTTTTTGCCGCCAAAGTGGATAACCTCACATCTATCCACATTATACTGCATCTGCCATGCATTTGCCCATTCACCCAACCTATCCAAGTCACCTTGCAGCCTCCTAGCATCCTCCTCACAGCTAACACTGTCCCCCAGCTTTGTGTCATCCGCAAACTTGGAGATGTTGCATTCAATTCCCTCATCCAGATAATTAATATTGTAAATAGCTGGGGTCCCAGCACTGAGCCTTGCGGTACCCCACTAGTCACTGCCTGCCATTCTGAAAATGACCCGTTTACTCCTACTCTTTGCTTCCTGTCTGCCAGCCAGTTTTCTATCCACATCAATACTGAACCCCCAATACCGTGTGCTTTAAGTTTGTATGCTAATCTCTTATGTGGGACCTTATCGAAAGCCTTCTGAAAGTAACACATCCACAGGTTTTCCCTTATCCACTCTACTAGTTATATCCTCGAAAAATTCTATAAGATTCGTCAGACATGATTTACCTTTCATAAATTCATGCTGATTTTGTCCAATGATTTCACCACTCTCGAAATGTGGTGCTATCTCATCTTTAATGACTGACTCTAGCATTTTCCCCACTACCGATGTTAGACTAACTGGTCTGTAATTCCCCGTTTTCTCTCTCCCTCCCCTTTTAAAAAGTGAGGTTACATTAGCTACCATCAGGAACTGTTCCAGAATCTAAAGAGTTTTGAAAAATTATCACTAATGCATCCACTATTTCTGGGGCTACTTCCTTAAGTACTCTGGGATGCAGCCTATCTGGCCCTGGGGATTTATCGGCCTTTAATCCATTCAATTTAGCTAACACCTCTTCCCGGCTAACCTGGATTTCACTCAGTTCCTCCATCTCATTTGACCCCCGGTCATCTGCTATTTCCGGCAGATTATTTATGTCTTCCTTAGTGAAGACAGAACCAAAGTAGTTATTCAATTGGTCTGCCATGTCCTTGTGCCCCTTGATCAATTCACCAGTTTTGGACTGCAAGGGACCTATGTTGGTTTTAACTAACCTTTTTTTCTTCACATATCTATAAAAACTTTTGCAGTCCGTTTTTTTGTTCCCTGCCAGTTTTCTTTCATAATCTATTTTCCCTCAAGAATTTTGTAAGTCTCTATAAGATCCCCCCTCAATCTCCTAAATTCAAGCGAGTACAAGCCGAGCCTATCCAGTCTTTCTTCATATGGAAGTCCTGCCATCCCAGGAATCAGTCTGGTGAACCTTCTCTGTACTCCCTCTATGGCAAGAATGTCTTTCCTCAGATTAGGAGACCAAAACTGTACACAATACTTCAGCTTGTATTCACTTGAGTTTAGAAGGATGAGGGGGAATCTTATAGAAACATATAAAATTATAAAAGGACTAGATAAGCTAGATGCAGGAAAAATGTTCCCAATGTTGGGCGAGTCCAGAACCAGGGGCAACAGTCTTAGAACAAAGGGGAGGTCATTTAAGACTGAGGTGAGAATTTTTTTTTTCACCCATTGAGTTGTAAATTTATGGAATTCCCTGCCACAGAGGGCAGTGAAGGCCAAGTCACTGGATGGTTTTCAGAGAGAGCTAGATAGAGCTCCAGGGGCTAGTGGAGTCAAGGGATATGGGGAGAAGGCAGGCACAGGTTATTGTTACGGGACGATCAGCCATGATCACAATGATTGGTGGTGCTGGCTGGAAGGACCGAATGGTCTTCTCCTGGACCTATTTTTATATTTCTATGTTCTGTGTTTCTATGAAGTTGTGGAATTGAAATTCCCCAATCAATTTGAAAGTTTAATTTGTACTTGGTTCATAAAAAAAACATAGATTTTTCTGCAGCAGAAGCCACAGAACATTTCAAAAATAATGCTTAAAATTAGAGTTGACAATTCAGACATTGACAAAAAGAATATTAATGGATCCATTTCAACACAGCTTGATGTAGATTGATGATAAAAAATGTTTTTAATCCATCTTAAAATAAAGCAGTAACATAACAAAATGTGGAAACAGTGAAGGGGTCTGAATACTTTCTGAATGCACTGTAAACATCCCAAAGTGATTACATTTGGTATAGCCACAAAAAGTGATGTTACAGCTGATAGTCAAAGCTCGATCCAAATCGCAGTTCTGAGGAGTGGCTTAATTGTTGAAGGAGAATGTAAGAGCTTGAGAAATAAAACTTTAGATATCGGAGAATGAGGGGGGTCTAATAGAAACATATACAATTCTTAAAGGATTGGACAGGCTAGATGCAGGAAAAATGTTCCCGATGTTGGGGTAAGTCCAGAACCAGGGATCACAGTTTAAGAATAAGGGGTAGACCATTTAGGACTGAGATAAGTAAAAACCTTTCCACCCAGAGTTGTGAATCTGTGGAATTCCCTGCCACCGAAGACAGTGGAGCCCAATGGACTGGATGTTTTCAAGAGAGAGTTAGATTTAGCTCTTAGGGCTAAAGGAATCAACAGATATGGGGAAAAAGCAGAAATGGGGTACTGATTCTAGAAGATCAGCCATGATCATATTGAATGGTGGTGCTGGCTCAAAGGGACGAATGGCCTACTCCTGCACCTATTTTTCTATGCTTCCATGTTTGGAGATATGGGGAGAAGGCAGGAATGGGGTACTGATTGGGGATGATCAGCCATGATCACATTGAATGGCGGTGCTGGCTCGAAGAGCTGAATGGCCTACTCCTGCACCTATTGTCTATTGTCTATTGATATGGATCAAACGCAGCCGGTGTAGCTGGGTCATGTTGGCCGATGAGGGCAAGTAGGGTCGAAGGATCTGTTTCCACACTGTATCACTCAATGACTATAGTATCCTTGGAAACAGCTTTGAGTTCGTGGAGTGGTCCATATTCAAGTATTTTGCGGTCCACCTAAAAGAACATTCTCAAGACACAGGTGCCAAATAGCACAATGCAAGTGTTTCCCAACAGGAAACAATGGATGTTACTCCCAAGTAAAGTTAAAATCTGCTGCGTTCAAGTCAAATAATTCTGAGCAGGTCAAGAAAACTATATACGACCTTCACAAAGACATCAAGGATTCCAAAATTGGTTGGTGAGGGCGCTGCGAGATGGCTGCCCTGCCCTGCAGCGTGTTCGTTATTTCGACTTTTTTGATTTTTTTAGTGTGTCCAAATGTTTGTTTTTGTGCTTCTCGGTGTGTCTTGTGTGGGGGCTTGTGAGGGCGGGAAGGGGGGAACCGCTTTCGGACACCTCCTCGACGGAGAGGCAATGTTTTCCATGTCACCTTTCTCACGACCTAACAGCATGATTTGGAGCAGCTTTCCCCGGAGTCGGGCCCGGAGTTTCAGCAGCGGGAGCAGCATGGACTTTTCATCACGGAGTGGGCTAGCCCTTGCTGGGGTTGCCAGAAGGGAGTGCTCCGATCGTTGACCCGCGGACTGTTACACCCGGAAGCCGCGGAGCTTCTAGCCACGGGCGCGCCGTCCGGAGCCTGGGATCCCTCGCTGGGTATACCCGGAGAAGAGCGGCAATCGTTGGCCCGCGGCCTATAACATCCTGAAGCCGTGGTCTGCGGAGCTTTTTGGGTGCGGCGCGTATTTACCATCCGGAGCCTGGGATCCCTCGCCGGGGATAGCCAGAGAAAAGCTCCGTGTTAAACCGTCCCGACGAGAGGGCCTGTACATCCGGCCATCCATAACGGTGAGGGGTGAACAAAGAGAAGGACTGATTGAACTTTGTGCCTTCCACCACAGTGAAGAATGCTGTGGTGAATGTTTGAGTTACATCTTATTGTGTATTGTGTGTTCTTTTTTTAAATTGTACTGCTGCTGGTAAATTAATTTCACTGCACCTTTGGGTGTATGTGATGAATAAAATTGACAATTGACTATTGAAGAGGGAATTCTGGACCAAACTAACATCCCAAGATAACCACACAGGCACATTGATTGTGGCAAAGCTTGCATCATATAATGGGCTTTTCACTGTACCTTGGTACACGTGACAATAAACTAAACTGAAGGGCTTAAAAATCAGTTTGTGTACATTGCTGCCAACAGCACTTCTCTCCCTGATGAGCTCAATGCATTTTAGGCCTGCACAAACTAGCCACCCACCATCAACCCAATCTACACTTTAAGCTGCCTTCGGAATGAAGGCAATATAATCAAGCATCTTTCTCACCCCGGTCATTTCTCTCTTCTCCCCTCTTCCATTGGGCAGAAGATACAAAAGTTTGAAAGCATATAGGAACAGATTTAGAAACAGCTTCTTCTCTTCTGTTTTTGGACTATTGATCGGCCCTCACATAATCTAGGATGGTGCCAATGGTCCTATTCTTGCAAACTCCTTCATTACGAATGTTGGACTTTTTCTCTGTAACTGTAATGCTACATTGCTATAAAACTATATTCTGCACTCTAGCATTTTTTCTCTTTGCACTATCTCCTTTACTTGTGTATGGCTTGATTGAACTTACTGTATATATTGCTTGATTTGAACGGAAAACACAAAAATTCTGCTCAATAAAATAATGTTTCCATCTTAAATTTAAATCTCTTCCAGCATTGATCATGTCCTCTCCTTTACCAATATCTGTCAGCTTTTCCAATATTGGTGAAGTATTGTACATAATAATGTATCACTGTGAGGCAGCAGCAACATAACATATCAAGCTTGTGTGAGAAGGAACTGCAGATGCTGGTTTAAACCGAAGATAGATGCAAAAAACTGAAGTAACTCAGCGGTACAGGCAGCACCTCTGGAGAGGAGTGGGTGATGTTTTGGGTCGAGACCCTTCTTCAGACTGGTTAGGGGGTCTGAGTTACTCCAGCTTTTTGTGCCTATCTTATTTATCAAGCTTGTTTTTTTTTCCGAGAAATGCCTACGATTCATAATTATCCCATGTATTCCAGTCCCTCCATTCTATTGACACTTCTTTTCACTTGCATCTCCACCCTTTTTAATAACTGTGTTTTGCACTTGAATACAACATTTACTGATGCAGACTTCAATTCATTGTCATTGGAAACTATCAGATCTCTTATTTTCATGTTCATTTAATTAACAATCCTTCCCTGGGATGCACATAAGGCATCCTTTCTTTTCTCAGAGATTTGTGGATCTGTAAGGCAGATACAGATTTGTATGGTGAATGTTTGTTCTTTGGATTGCCTAAAATGAGAGTTGAAATTGTTTCAGCTGGCATTAATTTATTCACCCAAGGGTATCAGGGAAGAATTAATATTTTGTTTTTGTATCTCAAAATAGTCAATTTTTTTTAACCTGGAGTTTTGCTTCTAATTGGGAGATCACGTGGCTTTAAGCTAAGCAATGAAAGTAAATATTGGAACACAATGGGCATCACTACATTGTGTAGGACAGGCTGGAAAGCGTTGTGAATCTTCTATCTATAATTGTTCATATGTTACTTCGTTCAGTTTTGAGGTTCTCTGCCTGTAGGATCTTGCTCCTCACCTTAGTTGTTTTCATCTTCAGGGTTCTATCGGAATCTACAGCTGTTATAACGTTACATGTTATGTACATTTTCATCCAGCAGTTCTTTTGTGTTAAAATGGAAGAGTATTGTAATACTATAGGAACTCCAGCTATTTCAAATCTGGAACATCAAATTCAGATTCCCAGAAGACTAAATCAACATAACACATTAGAGACATGAACAATATTGTTGGATATTGGAGAGACAATGAACTGCAGATGCTGGTTTACACAAAAGGAAATAAAGTACTAGAGTAACTCAGTGGGTCAGGCATCATCTGCGGAGAACATGGACAGATGAAGTTCCTCCCAAGCATGTTCCACGTGCATTTTTCTTTGAGATTATTGATATACTAATTCTCGAAATATTATACTCAGTTATAATTAATATGATTCATATTATAATTTATATTTCCATCATCTCCCTGAAAAAATTCTGTTCTCCAGATTTAGCACGTGCTCAATGAAATAATGTTTCCATCTTAAATTTAACTCTCTTCAAGCACAGAAGTCTGAAGAACAGCCCCGACCCAAATGACCCCTATTCATGTTGTTTAGTTTAGTTGATTATTGTCACGTGTACTGAGGTACAGTGAAAAGTTTTTGTTGCGTGCTATCCAGTCAAAGAAAAGACTATATATGATAACAATCAAGCCGTCCATGTGGAGAGGATATATCCTTCCATGTGATAATCTAGAACCAGGCATCAATGTTTAAAATTAGGGGGTTATGTGTGTGAGGTAGAGATGAGGCAACAATTTCCAATCTACTTTAGCCACTTGTCCCGCAAATGCACGTTGCATTACTCAGATTTAAGAGTAATTTCTGCCTTAACTCAATCATGATCATACTTGATGTAAAACATTCTATAATATAATCATTCTTCCCCAAGGGATCCACTGATATAAGACTTCCTGATACTTCCTGATACAGGTCCTGAACTTAAAGAAAGGTAACTTTGAGGGTATGAGACGTGAATTGGCCAAGATGGACTGGCAATTGATTCTTGAAGGGTTGACGGTGGATATGCAATGGAAGACATTTAAAGACTGCATGGATGAACTACAACAATTGTTCATCCCAGTATGGCAAAAGAATAAATCAGGGAAGGTGGTGCATCCGTGGATAACAAGGGAAATCAGGGATAGTATCAAAGAAAAAGATGAAGCGTACAAATTAGCCAGAAAAAGCAGCCTACCAGGGGACTGGGAGAAATTCAGAGACCAACAGAGGAGGACAAAGGGCTTAATTAGGAAAGGGAAAATGGAGTATGAAAGAAAACTGGCAGGAAACATAAAAATTGACTGCAAAAGTTTTTATCGATATGTGAAGCGCAAAAGATTAGTTAAAACAAATGTAGGTCCCTTGCAGTCAGAAACGGGTGAATTGATCATGGGGAACAAGGACATGGCAGACCAATTGAATAACTACTTTGGTTCTGTCTTCACTAAGGAAGACATAAATAATTTGCCGGAAATAGCAGGGGATCGCGGGTCAAATGAGATGGAGGAAATTAGTGAAATTCAGGTTAGCCGGAAAGTAGAGAGCATGCTGACCGGTTGCATCGTGGCTTGGTTCGGCAACATGTGCACCCTGGGTGCTTTGGGTTGAAGTAAAAAGGCACTACTGCAAATGGTGGTTTGGGTGCTTTGGGTTGAAGTAAAAAGGCACTACTACAAATTGTGGTTTCGGTGCTTTGGGTTGAAGTTAAAAGGCACTACTGCAAATGGTGGTTTGGGTGCTTTGGGTTGAAGTTAAAAGGCACTACTGCAAATGGTGGTTTGGGTGCTTTGGGTTGAAGTTCAAATGGCACTACTGCAAATGGTGGTTTGGGTACTTCGGGTTGAAGTTAAAAGGCACTGTTGCAAATGGTGGTTTGGTGCTTTGGGTTGAAGTAAAAAGGCACTACTGCAAATGGTGGTTTGGGTGCTTTGGGTTGAACTTAAAAGGCCCTACTGCAAATGGTGGTTTGGGTGCTTTGGGTAACTTCCTGTTTGCACTGTATATTGATTTTAGATAAAACGCTACCACTTACAGCTGTGATTTTTGGCCATCTTAGTCCCCCTCCGCTCAGCAGGTGCAGAGGATTCTTCCCATCAATGAAAAATGAAAGTGTTATTAGTGTTTAAAAAATGTTGAGAATCTCGCTCCTGTCAATCATGCCATGAAGGCCACACCTTTTCCGGTGGGAGGGGGAGGAGTTATAAAATCTAGAAGTGTGGGTGTGGCTCAGTCTCTGCATGATGGGGGAAAGGAGAGGTCATGACTGTCTGAGCTGTGAATCAACTGAACACACTGAATGTCTACTGAACTGTGAGTTTGGTGTTTTGTGTGGTTTTATGGTGGTTTCACCCTGCTTGAAATGGTATGAAACTGCATTTGAATGTGGTGGCCTTGCACCCTGCATGAAATGGTATGAAACTGCATTTGAATGTGGTGGCGTTGCACCCTGCATGAAATGGTATGAAGCTGCATTTGAATTTGGTGGCCTTGCACCCTGCTTGAAGTGGAATGAAACTGCACTTGAATTTGGCGGCCTTACACCCTGCTTGAAGTGGTATGAAACGGCACTGAATTTGGTGGCCTTGCACCCTGCTGAAAGTGGTATGAAACTGCACTTGAGTTTGGTGGCCTTGCACCCTGTTTGAAATGGTAGGAAAATGGATTTGAATTTGGTGACCTTGCACCCTGCTTGAAATGGAATTTCAAGGAATAGCCATGTGTCAACTGCCAGCCCACCGGCCGTGAGTGAGCTGCCAGCACATCAGGCTTGAGGGACTGAGCTGCCACCCCAAGAACACATACCAGTGCTCCAGAAAGCCCCACCACTGGCCACCAATATTGGAATTGGTGGAGAGGTGGAATATTGCATTGGGGGACCAGCCCTCCCATGTGAACATGGGACCCAACGGGTCCCACTTAGTCTGGTATACTTATAAAATCTTATGAATGGTAAGAATGAGACCACACACTAATTGGAGGAACAGCATCCTATATTTTGTTTTGGCAGCTTACAACCCAATGAAATGAACATTGATTTCTCTAATTTCATGTAACCCCTACATTCCCTCCCCCTCCCTCCCTCCTCCACCCTTGTCATCCTACTAATTCCATTGTTCGCATCTCTGTATACCTTTGTTATCACCTCTGGTCAACAATTGGCTATTATGGGCTCCACCTTTGTTGTTCATTTGTTCTTGGTCCTGACATGTTCTGGCCTCTCCCTACCACAGGTTCCCCCCACCCCACTTTACTTTCTGAAGAAGGGTTCTGACCCGAAACGTCACCCATCCTTTTTCTCCAGAGATGCTACCTGACCTGCTGAGTTACTCCAGCAATTTCTGTCTATCTTTGGTATAAACCAGCATCTGCAGTTCTTTCCTACACATTTGGGAAATAGCATTTAGAATAGAAAAAAATTCTGAATAGCTCTCGACATATATATCGAATGGTCCAAAGTAAACGTAGTGAATGAAAAGCCAATTTCAATCTTATAACTCAATTTGGCTAATTTTCGGGATATAGAATTAATTGGAACAAAAGTGAAATTATGCCAATAACGGAACTTAACCTACATACATAACCAACGTCAGGAAATCCTTCAGAGGGGTGAACCCTCGAAAAGCGCCTGGACCTGATGGTATACCTGGTCGTGTTCTAAAAACCTGTGCGGACCAACTGGCTGGAGTTTTTACGGACAATTTCAACCTGTCATTTCTGAGGTCGGAGGTTCCCACCTGCTTCAAAAGGGCATCAATAATACCAGTGCCCAAGAAGAGCAAGGTGACATGCCTCAATGACTATCGACCAGTGGCACCTACGCCTGTGGTAATGAAGTGCTTTGAGAGGTTGATCATGGCACAAAACAACTCCTACCTCGACAAAAACCTGGACCCACTGCAGTTCGCTTACCGCCACAACAGATGAATGGTGGATGCGATCTCGCTGGCCCACCACTCCGCTCTGAACCACTTGGACAACAAAAACTCATATGTCAGGCTGTTATTCATCGATTACAGCTCGGCATTTAACACAATCATCCCTTCCAAGCTGGTTACCAAACCCGCAGAACTGGGTCTCTGCGCATCCTTCTGCAATTGGATCCTCGACTTCCTCATTCACAGACCACAGTCTGTTCATATAGGTGGTAATGTGTCAGACTCGATTAACAATCAGCACGGGAGCACCTCAAGGCTGCATGCTCAGCCCCCTGCTGTACTCACTCTATACTCATGACTGCGTAGCCGGTCATAGTGCGAACTCCATCATCAAGTTCGCTGATGACACCACTGTTGTGGGACCTATCACTGATGGGGATGAGTCAGAGTATAGAAGAGAGATCGAGCAACTGTCCATATGGTGCCAGTACCACAACCTGGCCCTCAACACCAGCAAAACCATGGAACTGATTGTGGATTTGGAAGGAGTAGGATGGGGACCCACAGCCGTGTTTATATCAATGGGCCGATGGTTAAAACGGTCAAGAGTTTCAAATTCCTGGGCGTGCACATCTCTGAAGATCTTTCCTGGTCCGAGAACACAGATGCAATTATCAAGAAAGCTCATCAGCACCTCTACTTCCTGAGAAGATTACGGAGAGTCGGTCTGTCAAGAAGAACTCACTCTCACTTCTACAGGTGCACAGTAGAGAGCATACTGACCGGTTGCATCGTGGCTTGGTTCGGCAACTTGAGCGCCCTGGAGAGGAAAAGACTACAAAAAGTAGTAAACACTGCCCAGTCCATCATCGGCTCTGACCTCCCTTCCATCGAGGGGATCTATCGCAGTCGCCGCCTCAAAAAGGCTGGCAGCATCATCAAGGACCGACACCATCCTGGCCATACACTCATCTCCCTGCTACCTTCAGGTAGAAGGTACAGGAGCCTGAGGACTGCAACTACCAGGTTCAGGAATAGCTACTTCCCCACAGCCATTAGGCTATTAAACTTGGCTCGGTCAAAACTCTTAACATTAATACCCCTTTATCTGTTATTTGCACTTTATCAATTTATTTATTCATGTGTGTATTTATGTATATAATGGTATATGGACTCACTGATCTGTTTTGTAGTCAATGCCTACTATGTTCTGTTGTGCTGAGCACAGAAAGAATTTCATTGTCCTGTCAGGGACACATGACAATAAACGCTTTTGACTTTGACTTTTGATTCATTGCAACAATGTCCATTTAAAAGTAGTCACGAAAAATTTAAATATCTAGGAATTTATGTGACTAAGAAATATACTTCTTTATTTAAATTTAATTTTCCGCCTTTACTTAATAAACTGCATAAGAATATTCAGTATTGGAAAACACTTCCCATCTCAATGCTCGGTAGAATTAATGCCATAAAAATGATTTTTCTTCTGCAATTACTGTACCTCTTTCAATCAAAAATATGAACTTCTGGTTGGAAGATATGGATCATCAATCAAACTGGTTAAAGATGGAAAAGGAAGATTGTTTGCCTTTTGAAATTGGCTCGATTCTGTTAGCTCCCACAAAACGGAATAAAAAAACCTATTGTGAAAATCCTATAATATATAGTGGTGTAAGAATTTGGAAACAATTAAAAAAGACTTTAAAATTGGATAATTTATCACTCTTTCTCCCCATTGTAAATAATCCTTCATTTAAACCCTCTGTGTTGGATAAAGGTTTTACACAATGGAACAATTATGGAATTTAAAAGGTGGGGCATCTTTATAGAAAGGTATTTATCTTTCATTTCAGGAGTTACAACAGAATTATGGACTACATTCAAATAATCTTTTTAGATGTTTACAACTTAGACATTATGTTAAATCACATACACCAGAATATAGAACTAGAGTGACTCTTGATGAATGTTTGAATAAACATCCTAATACGGATAAATTAATATCTTACATTTATAATACTCTTTTAGATAGTGAGGTCCCGTCGACGGAATTATATAGACAAGCATGGGAAAATGATCAACCTATAATGAAAGATATTTGAGACGAAAGTCTACAACATATACAAAAATGCTCGTAAAATGCCAGACATTCTGTAATACAATTTAAAGTCCTACATAGATTGCATTACTCTAAAACAAAATTAAATAGAATTTTTCCAAATATCTCTCCTATCTGTGATAAATGTCAATATTCAGTGGCTAATTTAACATACTTTTGTAAATTGTATAAAAATTAAAAATTTCTGGAAGGATATTTTTAAAATTATTTCTGAAGTTGTTAATATCCAATTGGATCCCAACCCAAAACTAATAATATTAGGAATATCAGAACAAATCCTAAAACTTACAACGTCAAAAAAACTTCCTTGATTATAGTATAATAATTGGGAAAAAATTAATATTAAAATTTTGGAAAAACCCAACAACCCCCACAATTAAAATGTGGATTATGAAGATTTCGGAGACCTTATATTTGGAAAAAATTAGACTTGTCTTAATTGGCAAACCAGAATTATTTGCTAGAATATGGTCTCCATTTATTGATTTTCTGTAAGGGTAAATTGGTCCAGCACGAGAGCCGGACTGAAACTTGAACCCAACATTATATGAATAATTACATTTTATAATCTACGGATCTATCTCCAAAGCTGTATTCTTGGTAATTTATTCTATTTTTTAAAATTTTTTTTCCCTTTCTTTCTGTCTATAAAAAAATTAACAAATAGAAACTGGGTTAATATGTAATTGATAAACGAGGACCCCAGCTATTTTGATAGCTGGCATCCCAGCTATTAACAATATATAATTGATGAACAAAATGTGTTTTGATTACGATATGTATATGCTTCTAATAAAAATATTATATAAAAAAAAGAAAAGCCAATTTCAATAACATACATGGACTGCGTAAATTGGAGTCAAAGCTTGGCAGGCAAACAGTGAATGGCCTTTAAAGCAGATGCATTTTAGATAGTCTAACTGCATTTGCATAAGAGAGAAGAGTAAGGAATTTGAAGTTAAAGCTGACCATCTAAGAAAAAAGAAAAGATAGAGCCAGGAAAATGAGCAAATGATGGATGCCAGTCATGAACAGAAATAATAAATAAACTAATTGCAGAAAGTTCAGAAATAAGAAAGAAAATAACAGAGGCAAAAAAAAATCATTGGCATCTTCTATACATACATACCAAACTTTGTTTTTCTTGCTTATTGTTTACAGAGTACTTGTTTACATATTCTGTCGTGCTGCTGCAAGTAAGAATTTCATTGTCCTATCTGAGCCATATGACAATAAAGCACTCTTGACCATAAAGAATGCTGGCAGAAAACATAAAAGGGTATGCAAAATATACCCTATTGGCATGACACTAGTGGGAGAACTGGGAAGGGCAAGGGATAAAGAGCAAAATTATTCAGTCAATTATGATTCAGTCAATTATTTCTAACTTCAGATAGCCCTTGCTTTCCCTCTCTATCCCCTCCCCCTTTCCAGTTCTCCCACGTCTTACTGTGTCCAACTACATTCTATCTTTGTCCTGCCCCTTCCCGATATCAGTCTGAAGAAGGGTCTCGACCCGAAACATCACCCATTCCTTCTCTCCAGAGATGCTGCCTGACCTGCTGAGTTAATTCAGCATTTTGTGCCTAATTTCGATTTTAAACCAGCATCTGCACTTCATACACACTATTGGCATGAATAGATAAATGGTTTTGTGATGTGAAGCCTAACGTGAAGGCAAGGCTGATGTTCTAACTGGGTATCTAATATTAATCTTCACTGATATGTTGCTTCACTCTTTGTGAAGTATGATGGAATTGAGATCATGGGCAGACTAAAATTTGACAGAGGTACTAAAGTGAATAGCTAAAGAGGTACAAAGTGAACAGCTCACTGATGCAGCTGATCCTTGGTTTAGTCTTATTAGTTTAGAGGAACAGCATGGAAACAGGCCCTTTGGTCCAAGTCAACGCTGACCATCGATCACCTGCACACTATGATATCTCGGATGCGCATCCTACACACTAGGGGCAATTTACAGAGTCTAATTAACCTACAGATCAACACGTCTTTGGAATGTGGGAGGAAACCAGAGCACCCAGAGAAAACACACGCAGTTACAGGGAGAATACATAAACTCTGAACAGGCAGCACCCATAGTCAGGATCAAACCTAGGTCTCTTGCGTTGTGAGGCAGCAGCTCTGCTAATGTTTCACTGTGCTGCTGTGAAGGGAAGCAAGGAAGGAAATTGCATAGAGATTTGCTATAATCCCCATAACATCTAAATGTTCAGAATGGTGCGTAAAGACCTGGAAATAAAAACAATTCCATGATTTCTCTTGGAAGGGTGCATCAATAACAATTGTAAGAACAGACCAGTCAGTTTAATCTAAGTGGGGGACAAATTCCGGAAACAAACAACATGGACAGTTCCTCAGCCAAGTACTCTATGGAGACTCAGACAGTGTTCATTCAAAAAACGATCAATAGCTTGTTACATTATACTAAGCAACATCTTAGTGAAGATTAATATTAGATACCCAGAATCAAGAATTATGGGCAGAGTGCCGGAAAATGTCACTGAGGTAGAAGATCAGATAGTATCAGCATTGTAGATTAAATTCACAGGATATGATTGTCTACTTCTGCTCCTAGTTTCTAATTCCTCTGGGTCTGATCAACAGCATCCATATATCTGAAAGTAGACAAAAATGCTGGAGAAACTCAGCGGGTGCGGAAGCATCTATGGAGCGAAGGAACACCCGATCCACATTAACCAACCTGATCTCCTGTGGCTCAGCACTTCAACACCCCCTCCCATTCCGAATCCGACCTTTCTGTCCTGGGCCTCCTCCATGGCCAGGGTGAGCACCACCGGAAATTGGAGGAGCAGCACCTCATATTCCGCTTGGGCAGTCTGCACCCCAGCGGCTTGAACATTGACTTCTCCAATTTCCGGTAGCCCTTGCTGTCTCCTCCCCTTCTCAGCTCTCCCTCAGCCCCCTGGCTTCTCCTATTCCTTTCTTCTTCCCACCCCCATCTCCCCCCCCCCCCCCCTGCATCAGTCTAAAGAAGGGTTTCGGCCCGAAACGTTTAACCTATTTCCTTTGCTCCATATATGCTGCCGCACCCGCTGAGTTTCTACAATATTTTTGTCTATCTTCGATTTTCCAGCATCTGCAGTTCCTTCCTGAACATATATCTGAAAGGATGGGACTACACATCTCGGATACATTGGTTGTAATATGCCAGTGTTCCCTGGATTCTGGAGTGGCCGTTATGTAGTACAGCACAGAAACGAGACCACCCTGTCAATGCTGATGATTCTTCTCAGGCCCCCCTCGGTCATGGGTGCCTCCAGGGTTGGAGGACACCTGTGCATGACTTTGCTTAACGTGGGGAGACTGGTGCACAGACAGCCACCCCACGTTCCCGGACAGATCTGGGTCAGGATCCAGTGACATGGAGTCCAAGACGACCGGAGACCCTTTCCTGCTGCAGCCTTCATCTGCCTTCCCAGCCGTTGTGACGCTCCACTAAGGTCAGCCATCATCCTCCGCCTTCTTCCACCATTGAGTTCTTGGTTGGATTGCTCTTTGTCAGAGTCCTCCCCCTCAACCTTATCGTCATGGGTGCCCCTACCATAGCTCCAGACGGCATCGCTCTCAGGATCTCAGGACCATACAAGCTTCTACTCCACGACAAGGAGACAATCCACGGAGAAGTTGACGATTATGCCTATTTATACTAATTTTACTCATTCATATCTCTCATTCAAATACCAAGCAAGATATCTCTTAAATGTTGTTACTGTTCCTGCCTTGACCATCTCCTGGGGCAGACTATTCAAGGTAGCAACCAATTTGTGTGAAAGGTTCACCTTAAACCTATGTGATCTAGTTTTACACATGCCTCTACCATGGGAATAATTGGCTACTAGACTAAGTGGGACCTGTTGGGTCACAGGTTCACACAGGAGGGCTGGTCCCCCAAAGGAATATTCCACCTCTCCACCAATTCCAATATTGGTGGCTAGTGGTGGGTTCCGGAGCGCTAGCATGGGTGTTGTGGGTCAAGTCAAGTCAAGCACAGGGCAGGCGGGGGCAACAATCCATTTAAATCCATTTCATGTCAAATCAATCCATTTCGTCAAGTCAAGCACAGGGCAGGCGGGGCCAGCCAACAATACAATCCATTTGCTTTCATTTCAGGTGAGGTCAAGCAAAACCAAGGTAAAGCAAAAGCACAAGGCAGACAGGGTCAGCCAACAATACAATCCATTTGCTTTCATTTCAGGTGAGCTCAAGCAAAGCAATGGCAAAGCAAAAGCACAGGGCAGGCCAAATAACTAATTTCATTTCATTACTGGCTAACAAATAATTTATTGCAAGCACATCAAGGGTTAACAAATGATCATTTATTGCAAACGCATTACTGGCTAGCAAATCATTTATTGCAAGCACATTAAGGGTTAATAAATCATCATTCATTGCAAGCACATTGCTGGCTAACAAATCATTTATTGCAAGCACATGAAGGGTTAACTGCATAAAGCACATAACCACATAAAGGGTAGACTCACAGTTCAGTAGACTCACAGCAGAATCAGAGTTGTGGCCCCTCCCTCGCGATCTTCCAGAGTGACTGACTCACGTCCAGACATCTGGGGTTTTACAAGATACAAGATACATTTATTTGTCACATGTACCAATTGGTACAGTGAAATGTGTGGTCGCCATACAGCCGTACAAATAAATAATAAAGAGCACAGGATACGATAGTTTTCTTTAACACAGACATCCCCACACAGCGGGATCAAATTCCTACTGTGAGGTAAGGCTCCAAAAATTCAGTTGTCCTCCTGTGGTCGGGGTGGGGTGGGAGAGGGCTCCCAAACCCCCCGCTCTTGCCGCTACGAGCGGCCCGATGTTCAGGCCCGCTCGCCGGGGTGATGGAAGTCTGTCAGCGGGACTGGAGGACCTCGGCAGTGGCTTGGACATCCGAGTCAGGCACCTCCTACCGGAGTCCGCGGTTCCCGAATCCGCAGGTCGTGCTGGGTGGAGATGCAACACTGGTGGCTCTCGGCAAAGGGCCCCAGGACTCCACGATGTTATTCAGCGCTGGCTGCGATGGAACCTCTCCAAACCACAGCTCAGCGATGGAGCAGCGGCCCAACGCTCTGGAGCTCCAAACGGCGATCGATGTAGGCATCGCCCGCTACGCGGTGACTCCAGCGCTGTGCCGCCACTGTTGAAGCTCTGGTCCGGTCGCCGGCAGGAAAGGCCGCGTCAATCCAGGTGGTAGGCAGCCAGGAGGGGGGTGAGGACGCGACTCGGAGAATAGTCCGAGCAGGAAGCAACTGGGAAACAGTTTTCCCCCTTACCCTACCCCACTCCCCCACATAGAAAAGTTAGATTATCCAACACAAACTTTAAAACTGACGAAAAAAATAAATAAATAAAAAACAAACGGACTGTAGGCAGAGGCTGCCTTCAATGCGGCGCCCCTAGTGACTTTATAGTCCTGCCCCCACACTCCCCGGAAGGGGCGTTACCTTCATCATGGTGATTGACATGTGAGAGGACCAATCAGCTGATCTCAAGATTTTTTAAACAATCATAATTTTTTTTCATCAATTGAAAAAATCCTCGGGGTTGCCTCAGCGGAGGAGGACTGTAAGGATGGCCAATATTCATAGCTATATATTGCAGCGTTTTTTCTAAAATCACTATGGAGCGCAGACAGGAAGTGGTCAAGATGAGACTTTTAGTTATATAGATGCCTCTCATAATTAGTTGTCAGAAGACTGGAAAACCTCAAATGCAACACGACTATGCAAGAAAGGAGGAAGACATTAAGTAGGAGACTATAGCCAGTTTACGTGGAAATTGCTGGAATACAATATTAAGGATGTTATAGCAGAACGTGTAGAAAGTCATAAGTGAATGTAGTTTTCTGAAAGATAAATTATGTTTGATAAATTTGCTATAGTCCTTTAAAGATTTTGGCAGATGAAGAAAAGGTGGGAAGTGGGAAGGAAGAATGTAATAGCAAAGTCAAGCATGAGAGAGAAAAAGTGGGATTGAGGCCAAGATTGGATCATCAATAATCTTATTGAATGGTGAAGCAAGCTCGAGAGACTGTTTGGTCTCTCAGCTTATTTTAATTACTTAGGCTTGGCTTTTGACTGAATTATTTTGAATGGTATTCTGTAATAGGAATTATTCCCGAACAGTCCATGGCTGATAGCGCTGTGGCTGGTAGAGCTATGTTTAAAGGCTCATGGTGCTGTGGCCGGTAGTGCCTCATTCAATAGCTGATAGCGCTGTAACGACAGCGCTTTGTTTAAAACTTTGCACGCCAAGCCAGTAGCGCTATGTGTATTGCCTTGCGTGTCAAGTCTGCAGCCAGCAGCGCTTTGTTTCCAAGAGGGGGGGTGGGAGCTCGCTCGGATGCAGGCCTCTGCCATTGGTTGCAGTTTGCTATTGGTCAGGACTTAACAGCGGTTATTTTCAACGGCTGATTTCTGCCTCTATAAAGGCAGGCGCCGGTGAGCCATAAGTTAGTTATTGTACGAGAGGGGTTTACCGATGGACTGGGTCGCGATCTGCGCCACGGACAAAGGCAGAGAGAACTTAAAGGGCGATATAATTTGCTCCTGTGAAACGGGCCCCATGCATACCGAGACAAGTATTGTTTCAGTTCTCTCTCTTGCTAATAAATCTGACTTGTAACTAAACAGACGAGTTAGCCTCTTTCTGTTCCACTAGTCAGATCCTTGAACCTGTTCCCTTGTAACATATGCACAGGGCACACTTTCCAAATTTACAGAGAAATCAAAACTATGATGTATAGTAAACAAGGGTCTTAAACGATGTGGATAAAGTGGAGAAATTGGGATTGTTCAATTTTGAACAGTGGAGGTTGTGAAAATATCTGATAACAGATAGAGATAAACACTTCCTAATAGCAGAGGGGCAAGAATTATGAATACACAATGATAATGATTGGCCAAAGAATCAAAAATGGTGTGAGGAAGTTTTGACTTTATGAAGTGGCTGGTTATGGTCTAGAATGCAATGCTTGAAATGCTGGTGGAGGCAGATTTAAAGGAATGCAGTGTAAGTATCTCGAAGGAAAGCATTTGCCAGGCTATCAGAAGAGAGCAGGATAATGGGTCAACTGGATCATTGTTGCAAAGAGTAAACAGGAACTTAAAGGGCGATATGATATTCTTCTGAGTTATAACCATTCTCCCATAGTTACACAAAGGAACAGATAACTCAGGACGTGAATTGGTACTGTAAGTGCGGCTGGGATGAACACAGGGCTTGGATAAGTACCCGTGACTGGGACGTTGTGGCCATTACTGAAACCTGGTTAAGATAGGGATCGGACTGGCAACTTCAAGTGCCAGGGTACAGATATTACAGGAGAGATCGAGGTAAAACAGGATTGGGGTTTGCTTTATTGATTAAGGAGGATGTCACGGCACTGGTTAGAGATGACATTGCTGCTGGTTCATTCAGTGAGGTATATGGGTGGAGTTAAGAGATAAGAAAGGGATGATCACCTTGTTGGATGGGAGTGTCGTGTGCGGACGTGGCGCCGATGGACGAGAAGCCGAAGCAAAGAAGTGGAAGCCAAATAACCAAATGGAAATGTAGCCAAAGCGCTGAATAACTGAATGGAAACTAAGCCGAAACGCCAACTAACCTAAAGGGTGGGACGCCTAAATGCAAACTAACCTAAAGGGCGGGACGACTAAAAGCCAACTAACCGAAAGGCTACGTCGCCTAAAAGCAAACTCACCAAATGGCCGCTCTGCTGAAACGCCACCTACCCAAAATGTGGTGTTGCCTACAAGCCAACAGACCGAATGCCGCTCAACAGAAATGTTAAATAATGGACATGACTTTGCCGGGGAGCGGGACCTGTCAGTGATTGGTCCAGATCCCCGTGTCCATCAGATCACTGTGGAGGGATGAACATTGTCCCACACCTCCTCTCCACCCGACCCACAGCCTGTGGAGGGTGGCCGTAAGCGGCCGAAGGTGCACATCCCTCGGGACAGCCCCCACTCTCCCTCGGAACGCACACCAGAATCTGTAAACTGTTTTGACCAAAGATGGACCCAAAAAGCTGGAGTAACTCAGCAGGAACTGGCAGCACCTCTGGAGAGAAGGAATGGGTGACGTTTCGTGTCGAGAAACATTCTTCAGACCTGAAGACTGAGTCTGAAGAATCTCGATCCGAAACGCCGGCGGGAGGGTGGGAGTCATTTTCCGGCACAAGCCAAAGATGACTGGGTAATCTGAACCCAAGCACCAAGTTGTAAGCGGCCGAAGGTGCGCATCCCTTGGGACAGCCCCCACTCTCCGTTGGAACGCACATAGCAAGCTCCCACGCACAAAACACCAGAATCTGCAAACTGTTTTAACCAAAGATGGATACAAAATGCTGGAGTAACACAGCGGAACAGGCAGCATCTCAGGTGAGAAGGAATGGGTGATGTTTCGTGTCGAGACCATTCTTCAGAACTGAAGACTGAATCTGAAAAATCTCGATCCGAAACGCCACCCATTCCTTCTCTCCAGAGATGCTGCCTGTCCCACTGAATCACTCCAGCATTTTGTGCCTATCTTTGTTGTCAGTGCCAGTTTTTTTAACTTCCATAGCTGCTCTGCATAAGAGTGGGGGAGAGAGAGAGAAGGGGGAGAGAGAGAGAAGGGGGAGAGATAGAGAAGGGAGAGAGAGGGGGGAGAGCGAGAAAAGGGGAGAAAAAGAGAGAAGAGGGGGGAGAGAGAGAGAGAGGGGATAGGTGACTGGGCAAGCCATAGGTGACTGGGCAATCTGAACCCAAGCACCAAGTTGTAAGCGGCCGAAGATGCGCATCCCTCGGGACAGCCCCCACTCTCCCACGGCCACCCTCCACGGGCTGTGGGTCAGGTGGAGCGGAGGTGTGGGACAGTGTTCATCCCTCCACATTGATGTGATGGACGTGGGGGTCTGGACCGCTGGCAAGTCCCGCCCCCCGGCAATGTCATGTCCGTTATTTAACTTTTCTGTTAAGCGGCATTCGGTCCGTTGGCTTGTAGGCGACGCCACCTTTCGGGTAGGTGGCGTTTCGGCAGAGTGGCCATTCGGTGAGTTTGCTTTTAGGCGACGCAGCCTTTCGGTTAGTTTGCATTTAGGCGTCCCACCCTTTAGGTTAGTTGGCGTTTCGGCTTAGTTTCCATTCGGTTAGTTGGCGTTTCGGCTTTGTTTCCATTCAGTTATTTGGCTTCCACTTCTTTGCTTCGCCTTTTCGTCCATCGGCGCCATGTCCGGGTACCGGGAGTGTACCGCAGGCCCCCAAATAGTCAACAGTGATTAAAAGAACAAATATGCCAAGAGATTGCTAGCAGCTGCAGGATTAATAAGGTTGTCATAGTAGTGGATTTTTCCTACTATTGACTGAGACTGTCTTTGTGCAAAAGGTTTAGACGGGACAAAATTATCAAACGTTTTCAGGAATGTTTCCTCAGGCAATCTGTGGAGGTCTCTACACAGGAGATGGCAAAGCTTGATCTAGTCTTAAGAAATTGGAGGGGAAAGTGGATGAAGTATTCATCATCCATAACAGGCTAGTGTGAAACTAGTCTTCTACCGTATGACACATAACTGTATTAAAACCTGCTTAACATTTACATACCCTTTTAGCAATGACATCTTGCATTTTGCTTGTTTTTTTTTCCAATATTAGTTATATCCTATCCCACCACAAAGAGTACATTGAGCCCCAGAATGTGCGAGTCACTGGACCTCTCTAATTTGCTGGATTTTACAATCACCTGACTGCATCTTTATGTGTCAATTGCAGCCAAAGTTGCATTACACGGGCTACAGACTGCCCTACTGGCTTATCCTTATTCAGGGATGGTATATTGTCACTTCTCTCCATCATTAAATGTCACAACCATCCCTATCCCTTTGGATAGATCATGGATTCCCTTTCAACAACGAGTGATTACTATGCCCTACTGTTGATTCTGTATACTGTACTGTATACTGTACTGCATACTGTAGGCATGCAGGTGCAGCAGGCAGTGAAAAAAGCAAATGGTATGTTAGCTTTCATAGCAAAAGGATTTGAGTATAGGAGCAGGGAGGTTCTACTGCAGTTGTACAGGGTCTTGGTGAGACCACACCTGGAGTATTGCATACAGTTTTGGTCTCCAAATCTGAGGAGATTTGACATTATTGCCATAGAGGGAGTGCAGAGAAGGTTCACCAGACTGATTCCTGGGATGTCAGGACTGTCTTATGAAGAAAGACTGGATAGACTCGGTTTATACTCTCTAGAATTTAGGAGATTGAGAGGGGATCTTATAGAAACTTACAAAATTCTTAAGGGGTTGGATAGGCTAGATGCAGGAAGATTGTTCCCGATGTTGGGGAAGTCCAGGACAAGGTGTCACAGCTTAAGGATAAGGGGGAAATCCTTTAAGACCGAGATGAGAAGGACTTTTTTCACACAGAGAGTGGTGAGTCTCTGGAACTCTCTGCCACAGAGGGTAGTTGAGGCCAGTTCATTGGCTATATATTTTTTTTTTTTTTTTTTTTAATTTTTTTTATTATAGAAACAATATATACAGAGTACACTCTTATGCGGCATTAAAAATTATATAATATACAAAATTATATAATATTGATTATCAATTGATACTGTTTGTGTTATTTGTAATGTTATCCATTATACATTTCCTGGTTATTTATTTTGTATGATTGGGAGTGTATGTAGTATATTCCTAAAATAAGCAATATACTCATACTTCTCATACCACACATATTTCTTCTAATTACCAAATACAAATCCCCCCTAATATAACTACATAATACCCAATCTTAACCAAACTTCTATGATATTCATGATATTTTCATAATATTAAGAGTGTTTGTATTATTATTAACTTTATATTTCAAAATTATTATATAGTTGAAAATGCGCAATTTTATATGATTACAAATTTAAGACATCTATAATATTTTCATACAACTAATAATATGTATATTCATACTAATATTAAGAATATATATAATATGTTTCTATACTTTTTTTCCCTACTTAAAGATAGAAAGATAGAGATAGAAAGTAGAAAATAGAAAAGAAAATGTGAAAAGTTTGATGGAGATTAAAATATTACTCAATAATCCGTTCTTGGAGATACATTCATGATTTATTATATGTATTTCTTCATCCATTCAGATATTCAGGTCTCAGTCAAGTCCCCGCGCCGAACCATTATGACCCTGTAAATATTTAATGTATGGAGACCAAATCCCTTTGAAGAGATCTAACCTATCCATAAGGACAAGTCTCAATCTCTCCAAGTGAAGTGTCTCCGACATTTCTGTATTCCACATTTTAATTGTTGGGGATGCAGGGCCTTTCCAAAATTTTAGTATTAATTTTTTCCCAATTATTAGAGAATAGTCGATAAAAATTCTTTGATTCCTTGTAATTATTTGTTCCGTTTCAGGTATTCCAAGTATTATTAACTTTGGATCAGGAATCATAGTAATATTAACAACATTCGAGATTATCTTAAATATTTCGTTCCAATATTCTACAATCCTCGTACAATTAGTGAATGAATGTGACAAATTTGCTTCTAAGATTTGACATTTATCACATATAGGTGATAATTTTGGAAATATATTATGTAATTTAGATTTAGAGTAATGTAATCTATGTAAAATTTTAAACTGTATAAGAGCATGTTTAGCATTTAACGAGCAGTAATGTATGTGTTGTAAGCTTTCTTCCCATATTTCTGGGCTTATTATTTGACCTAATTCATTTTCCCAAAGCTGTCTGTGTGTTTCCGATGATGGAATATCACTTTCCAACAAAATATTGTAAATATATGATATCATTTTTTCTGTATTTGGATGTTTATTCAAGCATTCATCTAAAATTTCACTCTTTCTATTTCTGAATTCTTGTGTATTTTGCAGAGATATAGTTTCTGATTTGTAAATATCTAAAAATATTCATTATTATGAAGCCCGTAAGCTTGTTGTAACTCTTGAAATGAAAGAAAAAAATTTTCCTTATAAAGATCCCCTATATTTAAAATTCCTTTATTTTTCCATTGTATAAAAGCCTTATCCATCGTTGAGGGTTTAAACGTAAAATTGTTGGCAATAGTAAGACCTAGCGGTATAAATTTTAGTTTTAATGTTTTCTTTATTTGTTTCCAAATACGGATTCCGCTTTCTATTATCGAGTTTTCACTATAAATTTTCTTAGGTACATTAATATTAGCAAATATTATAGAACTAATTTCAAATGGAAAACAGTCTTCTCTTTCCATTTTTAACCAGTTTGGTTTATTATCTGTTTCTTCTAACCAGAAGTTCATATTTTTAATATTAACTGCCCAATAATAAAACATAAAATTTGGTAATGCTAATCCCCCGTTTATTTTAGCTTTACATAAGTGTTTTTTATTTATTCTATGGTTCTTATAATCCCAGATAAAGTTAGTGACTATAGAGTCTACTTTTTTAAAAAAATTTTTAGGGAGATATATCGGGATTGATTGAAATAAATATAATAATTGTGGGAGAAAAATCATTTTTATTGCGTTTATTTTACCTAACATTGAAATAGGTAAACTTTTCCAGTATAAAATATTTTTATTTAATTTATTCAGTAATAACGGGAAATTAGACTTAAATAGAGAGTCAAATCTTTTTGTAACAAAAATACCAAGATATTAATATTTTCATTTGTTATCTTAAAAGGAAATTGTTGTAATATCTGTAAGTTATTCATGGCTATTGGCATAAGTTCACTTTTATTCCAATTGATACTGTATCCTGAAATTAAACCAAATTCCGTTATTAGTTTTAACAAATTACGGATACTTACTTCCGGTTTAGTGATATAAAGTAATACATCGTCCGCATATAACGAGATTTTATTCTTAGTATCTTTAGTATCATATCCATATATTTCCGGTGCAATCTTACCCTTTGGGCAAGAGGTTCGATTGCTAACGCAAACAGTAAAGGTGATAAAGGACAGCCTTGTCTACAACCTCGAGATAAACTAAATTTAGTTGATAACATACGGTTTGTTGTTATTCTAGCTGTTGGGTTTGCATATAACAATTTGATCCAAGTAGTAAACTTCTCACCAAGCTTAAAAGCTTCCATCACCGAAAATAAATAAGGCCATTCCACCTGGTCAAAAGCTTTTTCTGCATCCAGCGAGATAACTACTAAGTCTTTTTTATCACTTTCTTTTCGAATATATGATATTAAATAACCGTCTTAGATTATATGAAGAATATCTTTTAGGTATAAATCCTGTTTGATCAGGATGAATTAATTCGTTAACAACTGTGCTTAATCTTTGTGCTAGTATCTTTGTTAAAATTTTTTGATCCGTATTTAATAAAGCAATTGCTCTATATGATCCTGGGTCATCCAAATCTTTATTTATTTTGGGTATAAGTGTTATAATAGACTCGTTCAGTGTATCTGGTAATTTCTCTTGTGTATATATCTGTTCATATAACGATTTTAAATATGGGACCATTTGATCATGAAAAATTTTATAAAATTCCGAACCTATACCATCCGGTCCTGGAGTTTTACCATTTTTTAATGATTTAATAGATTCTTGGATTTCTTTTATTGAAATATCAGCATTTAATAGTTCTCTATTTTTGTAAATCTAATTCTTTTAAGTTACATATATTTAAAAAGGCATCTATTTCTGTTTTATTTACTGTCGCTTTAGATACAGATTTTTTATAATATTGCATAAATCTTTCATTAATATCTTTGGGTTGTATTAATAATTCACCGTTTTGTGATTTAATCCTATGTATAATTTTTTTCAGCTTCAATTTTCCTTAATTGTCGAGCCAATAATTTTTGGGGTTTGTCTCCAAATTCAAACAGCAATTGTTTAGTATGTTGGTAATATTTTAAAACTTGATCAGTATATATTTTGTTTAATTTATACTTTAATGCTACAATTTTATTATATATTATTATATCTGATGTTGTTGCATTCTGTATGTCTAATTGTTTAATCTCCCTTTCTAAGTCCTGTTGTTCCTTCCGAATCTTTTTATTATGGAATGCTTGTGAAGAAATCATAATTCCTCGAAGATATGCTTTAAATGTTTCCCATAATAAAGAGCGAGATATTTCTGGTTGATCATTTATTTCAAAAAACATCTTAATCTGAGTTATAATATATTCCTGAGTGGTTTTATTTTTTAAAATTTGTGGGTTAAGTTTCCATTGTCCTAGATTTTCTGTTTTAACCATTTATTTTAATTTAAATGTTAATGGTGCATGATCTGAAATTATAATATTATGATATTTAGATTCGTAAGTAAGTGAAATAAGCTTTGCATCTACCAGAAAATAATCTATTCTTGAATAAGTTTTATGTACTGGTGAATAAAAGGAATATTCTCGACCAGTAGGATTTTCTGTTCTCCAAACATCTTTAATATTAGTCGTTTGGATATATGCATTTAATAAATCACTAGTATGTGATTTAGTTTTTCTTTGTTTTGAAGATCTATCTAAGTAAGGGTCTAATGTACAATTAAAATCTCCTCCAATTATCAAATTATAATGTGTTAATTCCGGAATATTATTGAGTACTTTCTTAAAAAAGGACTGTCAAAATTTGGTCCATAAATATTAACGAAAATCATTTTTTCCCTGTTTATTTCTCCTATCACAATAATATATCTGCCATCTTTATCAGATATAGTAGATGTATGCTTAAATAAAGTACCTTTACGAAATAATATTGCTACGCCTCTTGATTTATGCGTAAAAGAAGAGTGATATATTTTGTCTATCCATTTGGCTTTCAGCCTATTTTCAGCGTCTTTTTTTAGGTGGGTTTCTTGAATGTAAATTACATCAGCTTTAATTGCCTTTAAGTGTGTCAATATTTTTCCTCTTTTTATTGGTTCATTGATACCTTTAACATTCCAACTGCAAAAGGTTAATCCCTCATTCCCCATATTTCTTTTTAAGTCCTGCATTTTAAATTTGTGGGAATCTACAATAGAGTCCAAGGGTCCGTGCAGTAGACCTAACCTTACACCCGAACACCGAATAGATGAATTTTTAAATCTCTTTTATGTACTTCACGAATATATCTCCATTGTTCCAGTGTGTAGCTCCATTCAAACTGAAAGATACAATAGGTATAAAAGAATAGTAAAGAGTAGATAAAGAGATTAATAGTGTGTATAAAGAATGAAAAAACTACAAATGAAATATTTGTAGTTTGTGTAAGCCATACTACATTGGCTATCCATCTAAAGGCTTCCGGCATTGATGTTATTAATTTGGCCAGCTCCTAGATTTAAGGAATTATTATTCCATAATAATATTTTAACGGGGATATAATATTAAAGAAATGAAAAAAAGTGATATTGATCATCATATAAAAAGTATGTATATCTAAAATTAATTTAAAAATCTAACTATAGAACAGGAGATAAAGAATTTTTTAAAGTACAAAATAAAAATCATTATTAAAGAAGAAAAAATAAGGGAGGGTATCTCCAAATTTAACAAGACATAAGATATTAATTATTAGTAATATTAATTAGCAATAGTGAACAATCTTGGTTAATAATAATCATAGTGATAATAAAACCGCGTTATGATTTTAGTATGTGTGTTATTTGCTTATGTTAGTTATATATTATGACTAATTGTCAATGTTCAGCAAGCATCTTCCAGTCCAGAAAAACGCTTCATTCCATACGACATTGTCCGTTCCTTCTAGTTCCTTCTAATTCCATATTATCGTATGAAGTCTCACAGAATGTTAAGAGACCATACTAGGTCTCTAAAAGTAGTAAAAGACAGTATGTTTCCTTGTAGATAATTTTCAAGTGTCAAACTGCTTTGCAAATTCCATTGCTTCTGCTGGGGTCTTGAAGAAATGTTCCACGTTGTTATAAGTAACTCTTAGTATGGCTGGGTAATTCAAACCGTATCTCAAGTTTTCTACACCCCTCATAAGGCTTTTGGCTTCATTAAACGCTTTTCGTTTTCTGGCAACCTCTGGGGGATAGTCTCGATAGATACTGATTCTTTGTCCTTGAAATGTCAGATTCTTTTTTCCCGAAGCTCTCCGCATAATATCCTCCAGGATAAAATCATATTGTAGCTTTACAATCATTTGTCTTGGGGGGGCATTTGTACTGGTCTGTCGTCTGCCGACTCTATGTGCACGAGCTAATACAGGCTTATCATCCAGAGATAAAACAGCTTGAAGTAGTTTAGCAGTGAATTCTCGAGGATCTTCGTGTTTCTCTAGACCTTCAGGAATCCCTGCGATCCTCAAGTTCTGTCTTCTCTGATAGCCTTCTAGCTGAGTGCATTTCTCTGTTACTTAGTCAACAAATCCAGTAGACGTTCTTGTTCTGTTATCAGCTTTGCTGTAGACACAGTACTTGCCTCCGCTATCTTTTCAAGGTTGTTCATGCCATCTGCCTGTTGTTCCAGCACATTTTCAATAGGATCAATCTTATTTTGAAAGTCTTTTTTAACTTTTTCAAGTTTAATCTCCATCTTACGTTCCATATTATTGATCATATCAATAAGTTCATTCTTCAATTTTTCTGATACTTTCTTGAACTTATTATCAATTTTAACATTGTATCTTTTTTGAAATTCATTCCATTGATTTTTCATCAGATCCATCTGATTGTTAATTTGACAAATTTCTTCCTTTATTTCTCCCTTTATATCTTTCATTTCTTGCTTTATATCTTTCATTTCTGCCTTTAATTCTAGCTTTAAATCAGCCATCTGGTGAGAAATAAAAGTTTTCAAATCCTCACCTTCTGTGCCTGCTTTCTTGGAGACATCTTCCAGGGAGCTGGCCCTACTTGAATCCGAGGCTTCTCCCAGGCCTTCTCCCGCTCCCGGCCGGGTTTTTTTTCGACCTTTTACCTTGTCGGTAGGGCTCCGTGCCGTCATGGTTTGTCGCACGGCTGATGACGTCACTCGGTACCGTCGGTATTAAAACGGCAAGCTGAAGCAGGCAGCCGGTAAGTCTTTTTAAACCCCCGTTTTTCCCGAATTTTTACGGAGCTGGCTGGCGCTATGCTCTAGGACTCCATAGCGCCACCGGAAGTCTGTATTTGGCTATATTTAAGAGGGAGTTAGATGTGGCCCTTGTGGCTAAGGGGATCAGAGGGTATGGAGAGAAGGCAGGTACGGAATATTGAGTTGGATGATCAGCCATGATCATATTGAATGGCGGTGCAGGCTCGAAGGGCCGAATGGCCTACTCCTGCACCTAATTTCTATGTTTCTATGATTCAGTCACTGAATCTCCACTCCTTGTTGGAGGGTCACTGGCTAGGCTTACACTCCCTAACTCCACTGAAAGAATAAGAACCAACATCAATATCATGTGTTTATTGATTCTGCTCTCTTGTCAGGAAGACTACTGAGCCTTTCTACTCACGTCTAATGGATCATTGACCTTGTTGCCTAGTTCTTGGATAAGGCATTGTCTTTGTGCCTCAACACTATTTTTCTTCTTGGGCATTCATGGATAACTTGCTTCCACTCTTATTTTGTGAATTATAAGCCAATGTCGGAACCAAAGACTCTTCCAAAGATGGGTCAGAAGATATGGCAGCGTTGGTTTGTAAGGTGGTGCAATCCTTTCACCACTTGCAATGAGCGAAAATGTGTTTCAAATTCATGATCTTGAAGTTCTCAGTTACACATTATATGCTCCTCTTCAACTTTCACCAGTCTTGGCTAGTGATTCTCAGGAGTCAATGGGAGTCATGAATCTATATTACTAAAAGTAAGATCTTGACCACTTCCTGTTTTTCTGTTTCATGAATTTTGAAAAAACGCTGCCACTTACGGCTGTGATTTTTGGCCATCTTACTTTGAGACCCCCTCCGCTGCGCAGGACATGAGGATTTTTCCCATCGATGAAAAATAAATTTAATGTTATTAATGTTTAAAAAATGTTAACATTCTCTCTGCTGCCCCTGCTGGTGGGAGGGGGGAGGGACTATAAAACCCCAGAAGTGTTGTGCCTCTCTCAGTCTCTGCAAGATGGAGGAAGCGAGAGGGTCACATCTCTCTGAGCTGTGAATAACACTGAACACATGTCCACTCAACTACGAGTGCCCTTAATGTGGTTTGAAAATGAAAATGTTGTTACTTTGAAATGCTGCACTGCAAATGGCTGTTGGTGGTGGTAACTGCTTTGAAATGCTGCACTGCAAATGGCTGTTGGTGGTGCTAACTGCTTTGAAATGATGCACTGTTGGTGTTGGTGGTGGTAAGAAACTGCACTTGTGCAAACTTAGCATTAAGGAAGACTTGTACATTAAACACAGATGGAGACAGGTACAATATATGGCAGAACTTTTTTGGAATCGGTGGACACAAGAATACTTGACTCTAATCCAAGAACGACAACGATAATATTGAATGGTGGTGCTTGCTTGGACTTTTAAGAAGAAATTTCTCTCAAAGGTTGGTGACCTTTGAATGGCTGTTTCCCTCGATATATTTAAGGAAGTATCTTTTGAGATACAAAAGACACCAATGGATGTGGGGAGAGAACAGGAATATGGTCTTGTGATCATGGTTGATCTCACGGAATGGCAGAACCTTGACAAACTTCTATTGTTCTATGTGTCTATCAACACTGCTCTACTATGTGCTTCTGATACAATGGGAAAATACTGCTAACGCTGTCACTGCAATATCCTCCAAATCTTATGGAAAAATAAGTGCACCAACACCAATACCATCATGTGTCCAGCCACTTTCTGCAGTATTGAGACTTTTAGAACACTTACCTGGATATGTTGACAGGCTATTTTGCTCACGTGACCATCATGAGACCCCCTGAATACGACACAGTATTCCAAACACTGCCACAGAGAAGACTACCAGCCAAACAGACAAAATGATTCAAAGATTTTAAGAAAATACTAGACTAAGTCCCATGTTCACAAGGGAGGGCTGGTCCCCCAAAGCAATATTCCACCTCTCCACGAATTCCAATATTGGTGGCCAGTGGGGGGGGGGGGGGGGGGGGGGGGGGTTCTGGAGTTTTGAGATTTTAAAAATCAAGTCTGCAATTTATCCCATCAGATAAAGCATAAAAATAAGTTTAATTTGACAACTAATTCACTTTCATATCTTCAGTATTAAAAAAGTTATGGCCATTTTCATACTCGGAAATTAGCATCTTGTTCCCTATTGCTTTTCCATTGACTTAACACAAAAACTGTGATCGAGGACAGTCAAAAGCCCATAACTTTCTTAAAAATTAAGAGAACTGAATGAAATTTTCAGTTATTATAGAAACATTCTGAAACAAATATGAAACAATCTTACTTGACCTAAAATTAAAGCATATAATTAGTTAGTTACCTAATTGTAGCTAATTACAAAATTCAATTACTAGATCTAAGCATCTATCCATTTCTTAGGAAAGGTTAACATTTTTAAATAGCCTAAGTGTCCAAATAGCATTCACACAAGAATTCACAATTTAAAATTTTTCCTGCATTTAGCCTGTCCAATCCTTTAAGAAGTGTACATGTTTCTACAAGATCACCTCCCATCCTTCTAAATTCTGGTGCATACAAAGCCAGTTAACCCATTCTTTCATCATATATCAGTCCCGCCATCCCGAGAATTAACCTGGTGAACCTTCGCTGCACTCCCTCAATTGAGTCTTTCCTCAAATTAGGAGACCAAAATTGCACACAATGCTCCAGGTGCGGTCTCACCAGGGCCTTGTACAACTGCAGTGGGACCTCCTTGCTCCTAAACTCAAATTTTCTCGCAGTGAAGGCCAACATGCCATTAGCTTTCTTCACTGCCTGCTGTACCTGCATGCTTACTTTCAGTGACTGATGTATAAGCACACCCAGATCTCGTTGCACCTCCCCTTTTCCTAATCTGACACGATTCAGATAATAATCTGCCTTCCTGTTCTTGCCACTAAAGTGGATAGCCTCACATTTATCCACATTATACTGCATCTGCCCACTCACCCAACCTATCCAAGTCACATAGCAGCCTCATAGAAGTATCATCGCAGCTCACACTGCAACCCAGTTTTGTGTCATCCTCAAAACCTGCCAATCTCCATTTTTAAAATATCTATTGACGGCCTCCAGTCATCTTGCAGGGGAAATATCCTCTATGTATCCAGCTTGTTAAACCCTATCAGAACTATCAGTTTTCATGAGAAGATCATCTTTCATTCTTCTAAACTTAAGTGAATACAAGCTTAGTCAACTACTTTCCCTCGTCATGTGAAACTCCCCAGCATCCCAGGAATCAGTCCAGTGACCCTTTGTCCAAAGGCTGCGCTTACGCATGAAGACGATGATAATCATTATCAGTTCATAGGTTCTAGGATCAGAAAAAGGCCATTCAGCCCATCATGTCTACTCCGTCATTCAATTATGGCTGATCTATCTTCCCCTCTCAACGCCATTCTCCCCGTACCCGACACCCTTACTTGTCAAGAATTTGCCAATCTGCATCTTAAAAATCATGGGCCGCGGAACCGGGGGGGGGGGGGGGGGGGGGGGGGGCTGCAGCCCCTCCACTTTTTTGGTGAGACATGCTTCATATCCCGAAATTATCCGGCCTGCAGGCGAACTCTTCTCTTCTTCTGAAGACCTCCGACATCCAGATTCTCAGAACAAGCGCACAGTGAGCGCGGCAAAACCACGACCAGCCGTGGTGGAAAACGACTGCCCCCCAAAACCCTCCCTCCCCTCCGCTCAACAGCAAATCACAGCGCGGTTGTCGAGATATGGGGCAGTGAATGAAGCGCTGTGATTAGCCGCCGAGCGGAAGGGAGGGAGGGCCCGAGAGAGAGAGAGACGGTCCCGAGAGGGAGGGAAAGAGAGAGGGGGGGGGGGGGGATCTATCCCCCCACTTTTTGAGTTGGGGGATGGCCTGTATTATCCCCCAACTTTTGGAGGTCGAGCAACAACAAAAAATACTAATTGTGCCACCTTCCACCCGCTCCCTCACCGGTTACCCCAGTGATCGCTCAGCCCCCCCTTTCAAAAACGTGCCGCGGCCCCTGAAAATATGGATTGACAGCCTCCAGTCATCTGTGCTAATTAATTCCAGATTCACCATCCTCTGACTAAAGAAATTCCTTCTCATCTTCTTTCTAAAGGTGCGTCCTTTTATTCTGAGGCCATGGCCTCTGGTCCTAGACTCTCCCACTAGTGGGAACATTCTCTCCACGATCACTCTATCCATACCTTTCAGTATTCAGTAGGTTTCAATGAGGTCTCTGCTCATCCTTCTAAACTCAAGTGTATGAATGAAACACAAAATGCTGGAGTAGCTCAGCAGGTCAGGCAGCATCTGTGGAGGGAATGGATAGGCGGCGTTTCAGGTTGGACCCTTCATCCATATCTGCCTTTATTGAGAAGAGGCTCCTGAAATATGGGACGTGATGCACATTTTCTAGTCTCGCATGTGAATCTTTGTTGCCAGAGGCTAATGTTGTACAATTACTGGGAGGGTGGATGGAAGGGATCAGCAACACAAAAATTACAGATTCTGGAATCTTGAGCAACAGCACAAGGGGCTAGAGTAATTCAGTAGGTCATGCAACATCCCTGGAGAACAGGAGTCCCCTGCGGTTATCTCCCTCCTAAACAGATATACCATTTTGGATACTGTTGAGGGAGATGGCTCGTCAGGGGAATGCAGCAGCAGCCAAGTTCATGGCACCATGGGTGGCTCTGCGGCACATGAGGGGGGAAAAAGAGGGGAAGGGCAATAGTAATAGGGGATTCAATTGTCAGGGGAATAGATAGGCGTTTCTGCGTCCGCAAACGAGACTCCAGGATGGTATGTTGCCTCCCTGGTGCAAGGGTCAGGGATGTCAGTGAACGACTGCAGAACATTCTGGAGGGGGAGGGTGAACAGCCAGTTGTCGTGATGCATATTGGCACCAACGATATAGGTAAAAAAAGGGATGAGGTCTTACAAGGTGAATTTAGGGAGCTAGGAGATAAACTTAAAAGTAGGACCTCAAAGGTAATAATCTCTGGATTACTACCAGTAACGCGGGCCAGTCAGCGTAGAAATAGGAGGATATTGCAGATGAATACGTGGCTTGAAAAATGGTGCAAGGGGGAGGGATTCAAATTTTTAGGGCACTGGGACCAGTTCTGGGGGAGGTGGGACCAGTACAAACAGGACGGTTTGCACCTGGGCTGGAATGGAACCAATGTCCTTGGGGGAGTGTTTGCTAGTGCTGTCGGGGAGGATTTAAACTAATGTGGCAGGGGGATGGGTACAAGAGCAGCGAGGCAGGTGGGTGTAAAATGAGGGTAGAAGCAATCTGTAGCAAGGTGAAAAGTAAAAGTGGCAGGCAGACAAAACCAGGGCAAAAATCAAAAAGGGCCACTTTTCAACATAATTGTATAAGGGGTAAGAGCGTTGTAAAAACAAGCCTAGTTTCAACTCTTAAACCCTCCCCTACCCCAGCACTAGTAGTGTCACTAAGTCTTTGTCCCTCCCCAGTTCCCATTGCCATGAGTGCCCACCTCCTGCCCCCCAGTCCCAGCTCTCACCACTGGCAGCGTCACTGAGTCCCTGTCCCATTAACTGACCAGTTTGATAGAGCTCTTAAAGAGTTAGAAGAGCTCTTAAAGATAGGAGTTAGATAGGGCTCTTAAAGATAGTTCGATAGAGCTCTTAAAGATAGTTCAATAGAGCTCAAAGATAGGTTAGATAGAGCTCTTAAAGATAGGAGTTAGATAAAGATCTTAAAGATAGCTCTTAAAGATAGGAGTTAGATAGAGCTCTTAAAGATAGTTCGATAGAGCTCTTAAAGAGTTCAATAGAGCTCAAAGATAGGAGTTAGATAGAGCTCTTAAAGATAGGAGTTAGATAGAGCTCTTAAAGATAGAGTTAGATAAAGATCTTAAAGATAGCTCTTAAAGATAGGAGTTAGATGGAGTTCTGGAAGCTAGTGGAGTCAGGGGATATGGGGAGAAGGCAGGAACGGGATACTGATTGGGGATGATCAGCCATGATCACATTGAATGGCGGTGCTGGCTCGAAGGGCCGAATGGCCTGCTCCTGCACCTATTGTCTATCCATTCCCCATTCCCGTGGCCTTGACAGCCCTCCCCCCTCCAGCCCACAGTCCCGTCTCCATTCCCCGCCCCCAGCCCCAGTCTCCACCACCAGAGACCACGGAGACATCGTCTGGGACCTCCTGTCCGCCAACTGTCATCAAAGACCTCGCTCCAGTGTCTTTGACGGCGTCACTGCGAGCGCGAGATCCCGCCCCGGCGCCTCTCGCGAGAACCTGACAGCTTCCTCGCCGCATTGGCTGACCCCTGGCGTGACGTCACGGCGTTACGGCCTTGTGCCTCGCGCACCCTTCAGTCGTCAGCGCGAGAGGCGAGGAGGAGGAGGCAGCGGCGTCGTCAGCGTCAGCGTCAGCGTCAGCGTCAGCGTCAGCGTCAGCGTCAGCGTCAGCGCCAGCGACGACGACGACGACGCAACGGCAGCAGCAGCAATAGCGGCAGCAATCGCGGCGGCGGCGGCAGCGGCAGCTGGCGCGTCACGTGACGTCACATCGCGTCCCCACCCACCCCTCCCCCCCCGGAGATCCCTCCCTCCCTCCCTCTCTCCGCCAGATGGAGGTTCCCACTCTCTCGCTTCGTGCCTCCAGCAGCCGTGACGTCAGCCACGCGACCGGCCAGGGGACGTCATCACCCGCTGCCCGCCCGAGGTCGCCCAACTTTCCGGATCGTGGAGGCGCTGCAAGAGTTTGAGGATTTAATTTAAAATCTACAACAACCTGCGCCTGGCTCTCGCCGCGTCTGCCTCTGCTGGACTTCAATCGTCGTCGGCCGTGCGTTTACAGTTCACCCCCCCCCACACTCAGATTAGCAGATTTCCTCGATCTTTTCATTCATTCCGCTTTCCAAATATTTACAAATGTGAGACACTTCCGAGGCCTAATTATTGCTCTGGGAACAAGAATTGCGAAAAAAAACATTGCTTTCGTGGTTAACACTTAACGTGCTGCTGGCGAGCACTTGTCAGAACTTCCATGTGTTCAATCTGATTTTTGTTCCTGATTTCTCTGTTACTTACACTATATTATCGGTTCAGGTAATTCTGCTTCACTGTTATGCCGCGGGATATCTGCAGCAGTAAGTATAACGCTTTATATATATTATTTTTTAAAAGGTTAAATGTTGTAAATAAAATATTCTATGTTGTGTAAATATTATAAAATTACTTTGTCCAAATACGGAAAAAAACATGCCTGCTGGAATTAAACAATACAATGCATTAATTACTATCGACATGAAACTCGTCCAGATTAATTTGGAGAACATCACATAATAATTGTAACCTGTACATTAAATTGTTTTTTCGTGGATTGGCCAAAAATAGTAAATCTTGTTCCAATGAATTCATGCAGTCAAGACAAACAACTAAGAGTTTTATTGCACATCTTTTGTTTAATAGTCCATTGCAATGAAATATGTTTTAACTTCTGTAACTTCAAATCTAACAGGCGATTTCAATTGACTGATTATGAATTATTCACAGTTTAAAAGGGCTGATGTGCACTGTACATTAATAAGATGGTCACTAGTGTCAGGGATGTCAGTATTCATATTTAGTATAACTGAGATGGAAAAGTATTCTGAGTTAATCACCTGGATGAAACCGTGAATGGAATTGGGTAATCTCAGTTTAATTTCTATGTGATTTGTTTAATATAAGCATTGAAGCATAGAATAGATGATGAAATGGGAAATTCACACTGGTATATGTTAAGGATTTGTCATGAAAGTGATTTTTTTTTGCTTTTCAGTTTAATATGAAAAGAAAAAAAGGCAAATCTCACTTATCAGCTTGATTTTACCCATGTAGGTTATTTTCTTTTCAAGTGCTAAATTAAATCTTTCCTTTGTGCAAAGGAAAATGACCACAGCCTAATTGTGCAAATTTTTCAGCTTCTGAAACATCCTCCAAAAGTACATCCTTTCTGTATAACTTTGACACTGACTGTACATAGTCATCTAATTCTGATTTGTTTTAATCAAGGACCATACATTTAGGTCAGAATCAGTGATGTGTACATACATCGGAAGGACCTGATGCTGACTTGGATGGAATATGATACAATATGATTAAACTTTATTAATCCCTGGAGGGAAATTGGGCTACCACAACAGGCAGACTTATGGTCACTAAACATTGTGTCAACCATGTCCTATTATGCTTTTGCTGCATTTTATCTGGGTCTGGTGATCAACTCTTACTTTTAAAGGTTCATGAACCTATTTGAATATTTTCAATTTATCATTGACATAATTTCCCACTAACTGCAATTTCTCATCACCTTGTTTTGTGAACACAAGCGAGGTATTAATTTGAGGAATATAGTGTTTTCCACTTCCACACACAGCTTACATAGAAACATAAAAAATAGGTGCTGGAGGAGGCCATTCGGCCCTTCGAGCCAGCACCGCCATTCATTGTGATCATGGCTGATCGTCCCCTATCAATAACCCGTGCCTGCCTTCTCCCCATATCCCTTGACTCCACTAGTCCCCAGAGCTCTATCTAACTCTCTCTTAAATCCACCCAGTGATTTGGCCTCCACTGCCCTCTGTGACAGGGAATTCCATAAATTCACAATTCTCTGGGTGAAAAAAGTTTTTTCTCACCTCAGTCTTAAATGACCTTCCCTTTACTCTAAGACTGTGGCCCCTGGTTCTGGATTCGCCCAACATTGGGAACATTTTTCCTGCATCTAGCTTGTCCAGTCCTTTTATAATTGCATATGTTTCTATAAGATCACCCCTCATCCTTCTAAACTCCAGTGAATACAAGCCTAGTCTTTTCAATCTTTCCTCATATGACAGTCCCACCATCCCAGGGATCAATCTCGTTGATCTCTGATGATCCTTACTCTTTCTGTGGTTAATCTCTATACGTATTTGAATATTATAAAACATTTTGGAATTTTCCTTGATTTTGCTTCTTTGAACTTTTTTTGTACTTTTTCTTACCATCTTGATTTTTTAAAATTTATCCCGAGGACCATCTATATTTCTAATGATAATAATCATCATAATTATAATCAGACTTTATTAGCCAAGTATCTTTTGCAACATACGAGGAATTTGATTTGCCATACAGACATGCCAATAAAAAGCAACAAAACACACAAAATACATTTTAACATAAACTTCCACCACAGTGCTTCTAGGTCTTTTTCTTGCTGTTTGAGCTCATTATCTGTTTGTAAGCTTTCATTTTATTTCTGTATTTTAGCTGTGCACTAGAGAAGTCTTGTTTAAGATTTGGAAGTTCTGCTCTTTTTCTATTTGGGAGCATTTTTGGTACGATCCACTCCTTGCATTTAAAAAAAATGTCGATGTTCTCGAAAAATCAAGTTGACAATTCTAAGACTTTGTTAGAAAGGCATACATGGAGAATTAATCTATCACATGTCTACCATTTGAATGCTTTGACATGGTGAGAATGAGGAAAATCCTCTTGTTTATTGCTAATGAACACAAACAATTCATGAACTCTTCCAGGACAAATAAAAATGGAATTTGAGTCTAATTTTCTACACATAAATTTAATATCAATTGATGGTAGTGAGGAAGAGATTACAAAACATTTTCAGTGTGCTTCAGTTGACTCTTACTGATGATGCCTACAATGGTGTCTGACTATGGAACAATTGGCATTCTTCTTTGTTTTGTAAGAACTGAAACGCTGAAGTGCATTTAATAAGTTCAATGTAATAATTACAGCATACAAAATTTGTTTATCTTTTTTGAATAATGTATGCTGTTGTGGTAAATTGTCTGATGCTATGATGCTTATGGATGAAGGAAAATTGTCAATCACATCATTTTCCATTGCCAGATTTAATTGACAGTTAACTGTAGACTTGGTCTACTGTAGATTTAATGATATTTCAACTTGAAGATGGTTCACATTGTATGCATTTTCTTACCCAGTTCCCTTTTATTAATTGAAGATAGACACAAGAAGCTGGAGTAACTCAGCGGGGCAGGCAGCATATCTGGGGAAGGAATGGGTGACATTTCGGGTCGGACCCTTCTTCAGACTGATGTCATGGGGAGAGGGAGATATAAGGAAATGTAAGGTGTGAATATAGGAAAAAAAAAGGAATGGAGATCAGGGAAAATCTAGAATTGTTAACTGGGAGAAGATATGCTAGGATGTCCTCATTCTTTAGGGAATGGGGATTCCCCTTTTCCATCATAGATGTGGCCCTTACTTGGGTCTCCTCGATATCCCGCAGCTCCGCTCTTGCTCCCCCTACCCCCACAGTCGTAACAGGGACAGAGTTCCCTTAGTCCTCACCTTCTACCCCATCAGCCGTCGCATACAGCACATAAGTCTCCAACATTTTCACCACATCCAATGGAATTCCACCACTAGTGACAACTTGCCATCCGTAGAGACCGTTCCCTCTACCGTTTCTGTAGAGACCGTTCCCTCTGTAATTCCCTAGTCAACTCGTGCCTTCCCACCCAAACCACCCCCTCCCCAGGTACTTTACCCTGCAATTGCAAGAGATGCAAGACCTGTCCCTATACCTCACCCCTCAATGCCGTCCAAGGACCCCGACTGGTGAGGCAGAGGTTCAACTGCACCTCCTCCAACCTCATCTACTGATGGTGTGGACTTCTATATATCGGCGAGAGACCAATCGCAGGCTCGGCGATCGTTTCGCTGAATGCCTCCACTCAGTCCGCCTAAACGTTCCTGATCTCCTGGTTGGAAAATACTTTAATTGCCCCTCCCATTCCAAGACTGACCTTTCTGTCTTAGGCCTCCCCCATTGTCAGAGTGAGGCTCAGCACAAATTGGAGGAACAGCACCTCATATTTCGCTAGGGCAGCTTACACCCCGACGGTATGAACATTGACTTCTAACTTCAAGTAACCCTGCTTTCCCCATCTCCATCCCTCCCCTTCCAAGTTCTGCGACCAGTCTCACTGTGTCCGACTACATTTTATCTGTTTGCTTTGTTGTTACCTTCGCTCAGCTAACAATGATCTATTCTATTTTTTTTCCCTGGTCTCCATTCCCTTTGACCTATTTTCACACATTTCCTTATCGATGCAATGCCCTCTCCCCTGACATCAGTCTGAAGAAGGGTCTCGACCCGAAATTTCACCCATTCCTTATTTCCAGAGATGTTGCCTCTCCCGCTGAGTCATTCCAGCATATTGTGCCTATCTTCGGTTTAAACCAGCACCTGCAGTTCCTCCTACACCCTTTTATTAATTGTTTGGTACATTTTAATCATTTTTTTTCTTCTTGATTCCTAAACTTGATAGTTTAATTAAAATGAAACTTAATTTGTAAATTAATTTTATATATTTTTGGTGTTTTATGCTTTAATGAGATAAATATTTTCCATGATGCGGTTGTATTTTTTTTTGTTTTGCTGTAAACATACATAACATTATCTGGAAATAAACAATGTAACTGTCCCTTATTTTGTTAAAGTATAATTGCCACATTTCTCTTTTAAAAAGAATTGTGGATTGTTCCTGCAATGGTGGGATTAACATATGATGGATCGACTGGGCTTATATTCACTAGAATTTAGAAGGATGAGAGGGGATCTTATAGAAGCATATTAAATTATTAAGGGATTGGACAGGTTAGATGCAGGAAAAATGTTCTGGGTGTTGGGGGAAGTCCAGAACCAGGGGTCACAGTTTAAGAATATGGGGTAGGCATTAAGGACTGAGATGAAAACTTTTTCACCCAGAGTTGTGAACCTGTGGAATTTTCTACCACAAAAGGCAGTGGAGGCCAATTCACTGGATGTATTCAAGAGAGTTGGATATAGCTCTTAGGGCTACCGGAATCAAGGGATATGAGGAGAAAGCAGGAACGGGGTACTGATTCTGGATGATCAGTCATGATCATATTGAATGATCATGGGGCTCAAAGGGCCAAATGGCCTACTCCTGCACCTGTTTTCTATGTTTCTGTCAACACTCATATTGTTTGGTATATGTTTGTATAAAATGTGCACACTAGCATTTTTAGAGTTGAGAAGATGTTAGCTATTGTCCCTTTTCAAATTAGAATTTAGTGGCTTAAAGGGAGGGTAATGATTGTGTAAATAAGTGTTCAATAAAAGAGCAGAGAACATAATAAGTTTCATAACATCTCCAAATATTACAGCATCAACATACTATGTTCATAGAATGTTGATGGTGTGATATTTGAAGATGTTCGCCACTTGTATGCTGCAAATTATGCAGTGTGAATATACGTCTGGTAACAATGATGGCTTTCTCTCCTTTGTCATTAGTCTTTAAGGTGCAGTAAAATACTAACAATTTACAGATTAAATCCTCTGTAAATAAGCACATCTTCACGTAGTTTTTGATCTAAAAAATGAAATGCAGTAGAATTATATGAAAAAAACATGTAATTTTAAAATTGTATATTTCTATAGTTTTCAGACTGTTTGCCAGGCTCGTACAGCAATAAGTGCTGATATGCATAAAACTGGAAAAATGAACCTTTGAATGACCCTTATGTTGTGCTGCAATGAAAAGAAGCAGTGTCTTGTGCTGCTGTTGCTGGGAAGTGCACATTGTGGGATTCCTTCCTTTTTGGAGAAAGGTATGTTGATGGATCCTCAATTATGTTTAATGCATTGGTTTTGTAGCTATTTATCAGTAATTCAAAATCATGTTTCATGAGTGAATTTGGTAAAATAAAAGCCTTTTAGTTTTGTTTGGAAAATTTGCATAAAGGAACTAACAAGCAGATTTTAAGATAATGGAAATCTTTCACTTTTCTTCAGGGATTCGCCATGAGGTGTTGATACCTTATTTTAAAATTTGGAAACATAGGACCTAAATGGCGCAGCATGACTTTGCTCCAGCCTGGCTTAATTTTCCTACTCCACCTTCATCAACCAAGGTATTGCAAAATTAAGTTTTGAAGTTTCTAAATGTTTGAATATTTGTGGACTTTTTTTTTCCTTCTACCTGCTTTTGTATTTTGTTGTGTGCATGCATAATATTTTTCACAATGAAATTTGTTCTTCTAGTTCAGAATCAAATATTGGCTATCATTACTGGCTTTGATTAAACTTTTTTTCCATATAGTCAGATTTGCCATGCATCTATCTTGGCGTCAGCATGCTATTGGTACATCATAATTATGCAGAGTCCTTTGGGTTTAGGTTTGTTGTTATTATTGTTAGTTTTACATGCCATCCAAACAGATGAGATATGCCATGCATAAATACAATCAAGTCAAACTAGTACAATAGATAGAGCAAAGGAGAAGATACAATGCAGAATCTAGTTCTTAGCATTGTGCCACATTTTAGTGCATCAGTTGCATAGACAAAGTCCAATGTCCACAATGGGATAAAGGTTAATCGATAGTACCCTAGCTTATGGAAGGACCATTCAGAAACTTGATAACAAAGGGGAGGAAGCTGTTCCTAAGTCTGGAGGTGTGTGATTTCAAGATTCTGTTCTTTCTGTCGGGTGGGAGAAAGTAAATAAGCTACCTAACAGCACTGAGACCTGGTTCAATACTGAGCTCAGATGCTGTTCATGTAGAGATTGCATGTTCTGTCTGACTGGATGTGGATTTTCTCCTTTTGTTTGTTATTTAATTGCCTTCCAATATTGACAATTGGACATGTACAACCTAAGAGCTTTGATCTGATTGGCTGCAATATCACTAGGCTTCAGCGGCAGTTGAGTAAACGTGGTCCTGTTGTTGCTGCTTCACCAGCTTGGTGCACAACACGGCTCTTGCCATGTTATTTCATTCTTTCTGTTGGATGTGACTTGGTTACTTTGACAAATGATTGTAAAGGGACCGATATGCTGGACTCTGGGATTCAAATTGTGTTGCTCCTGATGGTGCATGAGCAAAGTGGTTGTGATATGCAACACAAAAGGGGAGCATCCTCTGTGTGAAGACAGAATCTAGTCTTCACAAGGATTATTCTGTGGTCATTCATACAAAAAGTTATGGATAGATCCATCCACAATAATTGTGGGTGAACTAGTTGGGTCTTGCCCTCCTGGTCTATTTTTCCTCATTCACTGCAGACCCCAACAGGTACTCTGGGGCTGTTTAATCAGTGGTGCATACCAGTAACTTTTGGTGCTAGATGTTGAATGAGTGGTTGCCTCGCAAATCTGTTATTGGTATTCCTGCAAGAAGTTTGAATCTCTTTTTCAAGTTTCTGCTTCAGGCAATACACTAAACATCCTGAATCAAAATGCAATGAACAGCCCCCGTCCCCCCAGAATAGGACTGTTCGACATGTGCAGCCTTTAACTACCGGGGAGACCATGCAACATTTTCTGTGTGGGAATTTGTTTTGTAGCAATATCTGAATCCTTCAGTCAAATGCCTTGCGTTAACTACATATTCACCTTGTTTTGCGTACGTTATTTAAAAATATTGCCAGGCAGCTGCGTTTCTGACTTGCATTGGGTTATGACTTGACTATGGACTGACTTGGGTTATGAACAGTGTGTGGACACAGAAAGCTGCCATAGGCTGGAGAGGATATGTACTTAACTGACTTTTGGCCTTGATGTGCAGTCAAGCTCCATTCCTACTCTTGGAGCAGCGAGAAGAAGGAATGACCGGTGTGGGGCAACTCTTTGATTCTGTTGGCCTCTTTTCTGAGGCGGCGTGAAGTGTTGCTGGAGTTTTAGATTTGTGTTCAACTAACAGATAATGCAGCTCAATAAAAATCAAAACGTTTTACAGTCGTACAAACAACCATAACATATCCAGATCAAAAGTGGAATTGGCTTGGTCTACTTGTGCTAGTTCTCTGCCAAAGGATACTCAACTAATTTGTTTTCAACAAGGAGAAGGACATGGAGGATAGTGAAATCAGTGTGAAGAATATTCATGTTCAAGGGCAATTTCAGATTAAGAAGGAGGATGTCATGCGGTGCTTGAAGAACATTAAGGTGGATAAATCCCTTGGACCTGATGGGATTCTTTCCAGGTTATTAAGAGATGTAAGAAAGGAGATTGCTGGAGCTTTGGTGAAGATTTTTGCATCTCCTATAGGCACAGGCAAGGTCCCCGAGGACTGGAGAGTAGCTCATGTTGTTTGTTTATTCAAGGAGGAAATGGAGAGAATCTAGGAAACTGAAACCGATGAACATCACGTCAGTGTTAGGGGAAACTATTGGAGAGGATTCTTTGGGACAATAGCTTTTACTCCCATTTAGAAAAGAATGGGTTATTTAGGGACAGTCTTTGATACGGTAGTGCATGGGCTTCAATAGTGGAGAATCTTTTTTTCAGGATGGAAACATCAAATACTGGAGAGCATAGCTTTAAGGTGAGAGGCGCAAACTTTAAATGAGTTGCGTGGGGGAAGTTTTTCTTTACTCAAAAGGTGGTGAGTGCCTGGAACGCGCTGCCAGGGATGGTGGCATTTAAAAGACTTTTGGATAGGCATATGGATATGGAGGGGGATGGGTTATGTGCAGGTAGATAAATAATGGCCTTGGCATCATGTTCAGCACTGACATTGTGGGCTGACGAGCCTGTTGTTGTGCTGTACTGTTTACGTTCTATGTTGATCCCTTTCCCTGCATTTACTTGTTCTGTTCCTCCAATTGCTTCACGTTCCAACATTGTAGCTTGTTGAATTTAATATAACTTTTTTATAGAAAGAATGTTAGACTCAAGTTTTGTTAACATGAATCTATCATATAACCATATAACCATATAACAATTACAGCACGGAGACAGGCCCTCTCGGCCCTTCCAGTCCGTGCCGACCATTTGTTTTCCCCTAGTCCCATCTACCTGCACTCAGACCATACCCCTCCATTCCCTTCACGTCCATATACCTATCCACTTTACTTTTAAATGTTAAAATCGATCCTGCCTCCACCACCTCTGCTGGAAGCTCATTCCACACAGCCACCACCCTCTGAGTAAAGAAGTTCCCCCTCACGTTACCCCTAAACCTCTGTCCCTTAATTCTCATGTCATGCCCTCTTGTTTGAATCTTCCCTACCCTCAATGGGAAAAGCTTATCCACGTCAACTCTGTCTATCCCTTTCATCATTTTAAAGACCTCAATCAAGTCCCCCCTTAACCTTCTGCGCTCCAAAGAATAAAGACCTAACTTGTTCAACCTTTCTCTGTAACATAGTTGCTGGAACCCTGGCAACATTCTAGTAAATCTCCTCTGTACTCTCTCTATTTTGTTGACATCCTTCCTATAACTAGGCGACCAAAATTGTACACCATACTCCAGAATTGGTCTAACCAATGCCTTGTACAATTTTAACATTACTTCCCTACTCCTATATTCAATGCTCTTGATTTATAAAGGCCAGCACACCAAAGGCTTTCTTTACCACCCTATCTACATGCGATTCCACCTTCAGGGAAATATGCACAGTTATTCCTAGATCCCTCTGTTCCACAGCATTCCTCAATTCCCTACCATTTACCATGTACGTCCTATTTTGATTTGTCCTGCCAAGATGTAGCACTTCACATTTATCAGCATTAAACTCCATCTGCCATCTTTCAGCCCACTTTTCCAAATGGCCCAAATCTCTCTGTAGACTTTGAGAATCTACTTCATTATCCACAATACCACCTATCTTAGTATCATCTGCATACTTACTTATCCAATTTTCCACCCCATCATCCAGATCATTGATGTACATGACAAACAACAGTGGACCCAACACAGATCCCTGGGGCACCCCACTGGTCACCGGCTTCCAACCTGACAAACAGCCATCCACCATTACTCTCTGACATCTCCCATTCAGCCACTGTTGAATCCATCTTGCTACTCCGCCATTAACACCCAAAGATTGAACCTTCTGAACCAACCTTCCATGGGGAACCTTGTCAAAGGCCTTACTGAAATCCATATAGACAACATCCACTGCATTACCCTCATCAATTTCCCTAGTTACCGCTTCAAAAAATTCAAGAAGGTTTGTCAAACATGACCTTCCAGGCACAAATCCATGTTGACTGTTCCTGATCAGACCCTGTTTATCCAGATGCTTATATATATTATCTCTAAGTATCCTTTCCATTAATTTGCCCACCACTGACGTCAAACTAATAGGTCTATAATTGCTAGGTTTATTCTTTGAACCCTTTTTAAACAATGGAACAACATGCGCAGTACGCCAATCCTCCGGCACTATTCCCGTTTCTAATGACATTTGAAATATTTCTGTCATAGCTCCTGCTATTTCTACACTAACTTCCCTCAATGTCCTAGGGAATATCCTGTCAGGACCTGGAGACTTATCCACATTTATATTTTTCAAAAGTGTCAGTACTTCCTCCTCTTTGAATCTCATAGTTTCCATAGCTACTCTACTTTTTTCCCTTACCTCACAGAGTTCAATATCCTTCTCCTTGGTGAATACCGAAGAAAAGAAATTGTTCAATATCTCCCCCATCTCTTTTGGCTCTGCAGATAGCTGTCCATTCTGGTTCTCTAATGGTCCAATTTTATCCCTCGTTATCCTTTTGCTATTAATATAGCTGTAGAAACCCTTTGGATTTACTTTCACCTTTCTTGCCAAAGCAACCTCATATCTTCTTTTAGCCTTCCTAATTTCTTTCTTAAGATTCTTTTTACATTCTTTATACTCCTCTAGCACCTCATTTACTCCATGCCTCCTATAATTATTGTAGATATCTCTCTTTTTTCAAAACAAGTGTCTAATTTCCCTTGAAAACCATGGCTCTTTCCAATTTTTTACTATTTCCTTTCAACCTAACAGGGACATAAAGATTCTGTACTCTTACAATTTCCCCTTTAAATGTCCTCCATTTCTCTTCTACATCCTTCCCATGAAACAAAGTGTCCAATTCACTCCTTTAAAATCCTCACACATTCCCTCAAAGTTAGCCTTTCTCCAATCAAAAATCTCCACTCTAGGTCCTGTTCTGACTCGCTCCATAATTATATTGAAACTAATGGTATTGTGATCACTGGTCCCGAAGTGCTCACCAACGCATACCTCCGTCACCTGACCTGCCTCATTTCCTAACCAGGAGGTCCAGCACTGCCCCTTCTCTGGTCGGTACTTCTATGTACTGCTGCAAAAAACTATCCTGCACACATTTTACAAACTCCAAACCATCCAGCCCATTTACAGAATGTGTTTCCCAGTCTATTTTTGGGAAATTGAAATCTCCCACAATCACTACCTTGTGCTTACTACTAATATCTGCTATCTCCTTACATATTTGCTCTTCCAATTCTCGCTCCCCATTTGGCGGTCTATAGTACACCCCTAAAAGTGTTGCTACACACGTTCCCACTTCTCAGTTCCACCCAAATAGCCTCCCTAGACGAACCCTCTAATCTATCCTGCCAAAGCACTGCTGTAATGTCCTCTCTGACAAGCAATGCAACACCTCCACCTCTGGTCCCTCCAATTCTATCACCCTGGAAGCAACGAAATCCTGGAATATTTAGTTTCCAATCACAGCCCTCCTGCAACCATGTTTCACTGATTGCCACAACATCATATTTCCAGGTGTCAATCCAGGCTCTAAGTTCATCCACCTTACTTACAATGCTCCTAGCATTAAAATATGCACAATTATAAACCCACCATCCTTTATTCTCTGTCTATTATCTTTTTCATCTTTCTCGCCTACATTTTGGGTCCGAGTGCTTCCCTTCTCTGCCTCTTGCCCCACACCCTGTCCCCTAGCCCCCTCTACCCGAGTCCCTCCCCCCAGCCTTTCTAGTTTAAAGTCTCCCCAGTAGCCTTTGCAAATCTCCCTGCCAGGATATTGGTCCCCTTCGGGTTCAAGTGCAACCCGTCCTCTGCGTACAGATCATGCCTTCCCCAAAAGAGGTCCCAGTGATCAAGAAACTTGAATCGCTGCCCACTGCACCAGTCCCTCAGCCACGCATTTAGCCTCCACCTCATTTCATTCCTACTATCACTATCACGCGGCACAGGCAGTAATCCTGAAATCGTTACCCTTTTGGTCCTTCTCTTTAACTTTCCCCCCAACTCCCTAAATTCTCCCTTCAGGACCTCGTCACTTTTTCTGCCTATGTCATGGGTACCTATGTGTACCACAACATCAGGCTCCTCTCCCTCCCTTATCAGAATCTTTTGGACACGTTCTGACACATGCGAGACCCTGGCACCAGGGAGGCAAACTACCATCCGGGTCTCCCGACTGCGTCCACAGAATCGCCTATCCGACCCCCCTAACTATAGAGTCCCCTATTACAATTGCCCTCCTCTTTTTGCTACCCTTCTGAGCATCAGGGCCGGTCTCTGTGCCGGAGGCCCGGCCGCTGTTGTTGCCCCAGCTAGGCTGTCCCCTCCAATCGTACTCAAACCCGAGTACCTATTTTCCAGTTGTACGGTCACAGGGGTACTCTCTAGCCCCTGCCTCTGCCCCTTGCCCTTCCTAACCGTGACCCACTTGTCTGCCTCCTGTGGTCTGGGAGTGACTACCTCCCTGTAGCTCCTCTCTATGACCTCCTCACTCTCCCTGACCAGACGGAGGTCGTCGAGCTGCTGCTCCAGGTTCCTAACACGATCCTTTAGGAGCCCCATCTCGACACACCTGGCGCAGATGTGTACGTCTGGAGGGCTATCAGATTCCCTGACCTCCCACATCTGACATCCAGAACAGTACACTGCCCTGGCCTTCATACTGCCTCCCTTACACAGGATACAATAGCAACACAATATAAAATCACTACAAACTGCTGGGATCTGACTGTAAATCAGCTGCTTTCCCTAGTCCACTTCCCACCAATCAGCTGCTTTCCCTAGTCCACTTCCCACCAATCAGCGGCTTCCTCAAAAAAACCCACTTCTCCAAATGGAATGTTATGGATTTGGGTAAAAACAAGCCCCGCGCTTGATTTTAAACCTTACCGGTCGGGTGTTGCTCCTCCCCCTCCTCCTCTTCCAACGGCTCCTGTGGGCATATCATATTACTATCATATTACTTGGGGAAAAAAAATCTGGTTCAGGGAGGAAATCTGCTTCTGTTTTATCAGGTTTGGCTTATACAGTACCCTCCATATTGTTTGGGACAAAAACCCAGATTTTAATAAAGGCCATTTTTACACATTTTGGTTTCACCATGTAGAAATTCCATCAGTGTTTATACATAGTCCACCCATTTCAGGGCACCATAATGTTTGGGAGACAGTATTGTCATGTAAATGAAAGTAGTCATGTTTAGTATTTTGTTGCATATCCTTTGCATGCAATGACTGCTTGACGTCTGCGATTCATGGACATCACCAGTTGCTGGGTGTCTTCTCTGGTGATGCTCTGCCAGGCCTGTATTGCAGCCATCTTTAGCTTATGCTTGTTTTGAGGGCTAGTCCCCTTCAGTTTTCTCTTCAGCATATAAAAGGCATGCCCAGTTGGGTTCAGATTGGATGGCCACTCAAGAATCGACCATTTTTTAGCTTTGGAAAAACTCCTTTGTTGCTTTAGCAGTATGTTTGGTATCATTGCTATAAAATGAACCGCCGGCCAATGAGTTTTGAGGCATTTGTTTCAACTTGAGCAGATGGAATGTGTCTATACACTTCAGGATTCATTATGCTACTACCATCAGCAGTTGTATTATCAATAAAGATAAGTGAGCCAGTACCTTCAGCAGCCATACATGCCCAGGCCATAACACCCCCACCACCGTGTTTCACAGATGAGGTGGTATGCTTTGAATCTTGGGCACTTCCTTCTCTCCTCCATACTTTGGTCTTCCCATCACTCTGATAAGTTAATCTTTGTCTTATCTATCCACAAGACCATTTTCCAGAACTGTTATTGCTCTTTTAAGTACTGCTTGGCATCTTAACCTGGCCATCCTATTTTTTGTGGCTACCAGTGGTTTGCATCTTGCAGTGTAGCCTCTGTATTTCTGTTCATGAAGTCTTCTGTGGACAGCGGTCATTGACAAATCCACACCTGACTCCTGAAGAGTGTTTCTGATCTGTCGGACAGGTGTTTGGGTTTTTTTTTCTCTATTATAGAGAGAATTATTTTGTCATCAGCTGTGGAGGTCTTCCTTGGCCTGTCAGTCCCTTTGCGATTAGTAAGCTCACCAGTTCTGTCTTTCTTCTTAATGATGTTCCAAACAGTTGATTTTGGTAAGTCTAAGGTTTGCCTGATGTCTCTAACAGTTTTATTCTTGTTTCTCAGTCTCATAATGGTTTATTTGACTTTCATTGGCACAACTTTGGTCCTCATGTTGATAAACAGCAATAAAAGTATCCAAAGGTGATGGAAAGACTGGAGGAATAGGTGCTGAGAGCTCTCTTATACCTGCATTAAGGAGGCAAATAAACACACCTGAGCAATTACATACGCCTGTGAAGCCATAGTTAAGCTTAACATTATGGTTGCCTGAAATGGGGGGACTATGTATAAACACAGCTGTAATTTCTGCATGGTGAAACCAAAACGTATAAAAATGGCCTTTAATAAAATCTGACAATGTGCACTTTAACCACATGTGATTGCCATCTGAAGTGGTTGAATAAGCCATTGAGTAATGTAGAAAATGGCTATGCCGGGACTGCATAGATTGAAATAAAAACAAGCTACCACCACCATTTAATGATTAGTTCGATATTGACAATAAATGCTTGTCTTTACTTGCAATGTCCTCACCCTGTACATGAATAACAATGTGTATAAAATTTTACTTTTAAAGTTTCATTATTTTTTTTTAATTTCTACCCCTATATAGTAAATGCCAGTGTAAAGAAATATTGTCTTATCTACACCCTCGTCTCTTAATGGTAATTTGAAATTGATGATGCCTCACCCCAGTAGCCTGGATATAGGGTGCAAGTTGCATCAGGAGTAACAATTAGCATGTAACAAAGGTAATGCTACGGTGGTTATGGGAGATTTCAATATGCAGGTAGACTGGGAAAATCAAGTTAGTACTGACCCCCAAGAAAGGGAGTTTGTGGAGTGCCTCCGAGATGGATTCTAAGAGCAGCTTGTACTGGAGCCTACCAGGGAGGAGGCAATTCTGGATTTAGTGTTGTGTAATGAACCGGATTTGATAAGGGTACTCGAGGTAAAGGAGGTTGTGACCATAATATAAGTTTTAATCTGCAATTTGAGAGGGAGAAGGCAAAATCATAAGTGTCAGTATTGCAGTTGAACAAAGGAGACTATGGAGGCATGAGGGAGGAGCTGGCCAAAGTTGACTGGAAAGGGACCCTAGCAGGGATGACGGTGGAACAGCAATGGCAGGAATTTCTGGGAATAGTCCAGAAGATGCAGGATCATTTCATTCCAAAGAGGAGGAAAGATTCTAAGGGGAGTAAGAGGTGACCGTGGCTGACAGGCGAAATCAAGGACAGTATAAAACTAAAAGAGAAGACGTAAAAGATAGCAAAGATAAGTGGGAAGCCCGAGGATTGGGAAACTTTTAGAAAACAACAGAATGTAAATAAAAAGGCAATACGGGGAGAAAAGATGAATTATGAAGGTAAGCCAACCAAGAATATAAAAGAGGATAGTAAAAGCTTCTTTAGGTATGTGAAAAAGAAAAGATTAGTTAAGACAAATGTGGATCCCTTGAAGACAGAAACAGGTGAAATTATTATGGGGAACAAGGAAATGGCAGACGAGTTGAACAGGTACTTTGTTTGTGTCTTCCTTTATGAAGACAGAAACAATCTCCCAGATGTACTAGGGGACAGAGGATCTAGGGTGACAGAGGAACTGAAGGAAATTCACAGATGGGACTGAAGATGGAAGACTGATGGGACTGAAGCTGATAAATCCCCAGGGCCTGATGGTCTGCATCCCAGGGTACTTAAGGAGGTGGCTCTAGAAATCGTGAACGTGTCAGTGATCATTTTCCAATGTTCTTTTTATACTGGATCAGCTCCTGTGGATTGGAGGGTAGCTAATGTTATCCCACTTTTTAAGAAAGGAGGGAGAGAGAAAGACCAGTTGGCCTGACATCGGTGGTGGGGAAGATGCTTATTAAAGATATAATTGCAGCGCATTTGGATAGCTGTAACAGGATCTGACCTTACGAAGGAGAAATCTTGCTTGACCAATCTTCTGGAATTTTTTGAGGATGTAACAAGTAAAATGGATAAGGGAGAGCCAGTGGATGTAGTGTATCTGGACATTCAGAAAGCCTTTGATAAGGTCGCATACAGGAGATTCGTGGGCAAAATTAGAGCACATGGTATTGGGGGTAGGGTATCAACATGGATACAAAATTGATTGGAAGACAGGAAACAAAGAGTAGGAATTAACAGGTCCGCTTTAGAATGGCAGGTAGTGACTAGTGGGTTGCCGCAATGCTCGGTGCTGGGACCGCAGCTATTTACACTATCTATATAACCATATAACCATATAACAATTACAGCACGGAAACAGGCCCTCTCGGCCCTTCCAGTCCGTGCCGACCATTTGTTTTCCCCTAGTCCCATCTACCTGCACTCAGACCATACCCCTCTATTCCCTTCACGTCCATATACCTATCCACTTTACTTTTAAATGTTAAAAGTAAATGTAAATATAAATGATTTAGATGAAGGGATTAAAAGTAACATCAGGGTGCAGGGTGACTTGGATAGGTTGGGTGAGTGGGCAGATGAATGGCAGATGCAGTATCATGTGGATAAATAATGTGTCCCCTAATTTGAGGAAGGACAGTCTTGCTATTGAGGGAGTGCAGCGTAGGTTTACAAGGTTAATTCCCGGGATGGCGGGACTGTCACATGCTGAGAGAATGGAGCAGCTGGACTTGTACACTCTGGAATTTAGAAGAATGAGAGGGGATATCATTGAGACATATAAGATTGTTAAGGGTTTGGACACGCTAGAGGCAGGAAACATGTTCCCGATGTTGGGGGAGTCCAGAACCAAGGGCCACAGTTTAAGAATAAGGAGTAAGCCATTAAGAACGGAGACAAGGAAACACTTTTTCTCACAGAGTGGTGAGTCTGTGGGATTCTCTGCCTCAGAGGGCGGTGGAGGCTGGATGCTTTCAAGAGAGAGCTAGATAGGGCTCTTAAAAATTGCGGAGTCGGAGGATATGGGAAGAAGGCAGGAACGGGGTACTGATTGAGGATGATCTGCCATGATCACATTGAATGGCGGTGCTGGCTCAAAGGGCCGAATGGCCTACTCGTGCACCTATTGTCTATTGTCTAAATGTGAGGTTATCAACTTTGGTGGCAAGACCAAAAGGGAAGATTATTATCTGAATGGTAGACACATAACTCAGCGGGGCAGGCCGAATCTCTGGAGAGAAGGAATGGGTGTTACGGGTCGAGCCTCTTTTTCAGACTGATGTCAGGGGACTGGGCGGGACAGAGATAGAATGTAGTCGGAGACAGTAAGACGAGAGGGAGGTAGGTGAAGGGGTAGAGAGAGAGAGAGAGAGAGAGAGAGGAAAGGAAGGTAAGGGCCACTTAGAGAAGTCAATGTTCATACCGCTGGGATGTAAAATGCTGTTCCTCCAATTTGCGCTAGGTCTCACTCTGACAATGGAGGACGCCCAGGACAAAAAGGTCAGATTGGGAATGGGAGGGGGTGTTAAAGGGCTGAGCAACCGGGAGGTCAAGTAGGTTAAGGCGGACTGAGTGGAGAGTTCAGTGAAACGATCGCCGAGCCTGCGCTTGGTCTCGCTGATGATGCACAGAAGTTGACACCTGGAACAGCGGATACAGTAGATGAGGTTGGAGGAGGTGCAAGTGAACCTCTAGCTCACCTGAAAAGACTGTTGGGGTCCTTGGATGGAGGTAAAGGGACAGGGGTTGCATCTCCTGCTGTTGCAGGGGAAAGTACCTGGGGAGGGGGTGGTTTGGGTGGTTTGGGATGAGTTGACCAGAGAGTTGTGGAGGGAACGGTCTCTGCGGAAAGCAGAAAGGGGTGGAGATGGGAAGATGTGGCCAGTAGTAGGTTCACATGGTTAATTCCTGGGATGGCGGGACTGTCATAGGATACAAGAATGGAGCGACTGGGCTTATATATACTGGAATTTAGAAGGATGTGAGGGGATCTTATAGAAACATATAATTTATTAAGGGATTGGACACGATAGATGCAGGAAACATGTTCACGATGTTGGGGGTGTCCAGAACCAGGTCTCACAGTTTAAGAATAAGGAGTAGGCCATTTAGAACTGAGATGAGGAAATTTTCACCCAGAGAGTTGTGAATTGTTGGAATTCTCTGCCTCAGAAGTTCATTGGATGCATTCAAAATAGAGTTAGATGGAGCTCTTAGGGCAATCGGAATCAAGGGATATAGGGAGAAGGCAGGAACAGGGTACTGAATGTGGATGATCAGCCTTGATCACATTGAATGGTAGTGCTGGCTCGAAGGGCCTAAAGACCTACTCCTGCACCTATGTTCTATGTATCTGTAATCCTTAATTGATTGTTTGAGCTTCTGTGGAAGTAATTCTGTGATTGGGACCATCTATAATTTCTCACTTCGAGTATCATTGCAATGAAACGACATTGAATGGAGACAATATTAAGCCCGGAAGCAGTTGTGCTGCTTACTCGTTGTTTTGGCTGACAAGTCAAAGGCTTAGTGAGTCGTGTTTTTTGGCCTAATAAATCTGTGCTCGTATATTGCTTGCAAGTTTGATAGGGCTTTGGTCCACCTTTTTTAGTCTCGCCTAGCTGGCAATAATGTATTAAGTGATCGGGTGAGGTCACCTCTCTTCGGGGAGTGGATGGGTGCATGGAAGAACAGGTCATTTCTTCAGAAAACCTACATTGCTGTGATTTTATTGGGGTGACTCTTCCTGACCTTTCTGCTGGGCCTTTCATAACAATACTTTCTTTAATATTCTTTCCATAATTGGGCTGTACATGATAATCAATTGAGTGGCATGGTGGCACAGCAGCTAGCGATGCTGCCTCACAGCACCAGACACCCAGGTTTGCTCCTGACCTCAGTGCTGTCTGGGTGGGGTTTGTACGTTCTCCCTGTGACTGCATGGGTTTTCTCTGGGTGCACATCCCAAAGACCATTGGCCTCAGTAAATTGCCCCTAATGTATAGGGAGTGGTTGAGAAATTGGGATAACATAGAACCAGTGATAATAGGTGATGAACAGTTGGTATGGACTTGGTAGGCTGAAGGGCCAGTTTTCATGTTGTACCTCTAAACTGAGTTTTTCAAGTCATGGCAACGGCTGCATGTGTTTTTGTGTTGACATTGAGACACACACTTTTTCTGAATAGAACCGTGGGGAAATTCCTGTCAAGGTGCAGCTTGCATAATGCATTGAGAAGTGCATTGGTGCCCCACTTTAAATAGTTAGAGAATCCCTTAAGTAATCTGAGCACAGTGATATATCTTCGTACTCAAAGGCACTTTACCAAATCCAAGGAATCGAAAAATGGTAACACTATAGAGAAGGCCAATTGGCTCATCAAATCTGTATTGGCTATATGCAAGAGCAGTTCAGTTAGTTCCCCTCCTTGCAAATTATTTTTCTTTCATTTAATTACACTGTTCCTTTTTGAACTTTACAATTGATCCTGCATCCATTACCTCTCCTGGCAGTATTGTGGCCGTAAAAAAAAAAGTTAAAAACCTTTATTTCACTTTGGACTTTTTTGCATTTGTTCTTCATTTTCAAGTCACTTTTATATAGCACATTTAAAAAAACAACTCTCGTTGGCCAAAATGCTTTACATTGGTGGAGGTACTAACGTTATACAACAGTGGTTCATAGATTAAATACAAACATCACTGCATACATATAGCCCCCGCTCAGAGGACGTCAAGAAAGGCTTGGGAGTAGAGATGAGTTTTAAGTCTCGACTTAAAGGAGTGGATGAAGGGGGCAGTTCTGATGGGAAGAGGGATTCTGTTCCACAGTCTGCGAGCTGCAACCGCAAAGGTGCGGTCGCCCCTGAGCTTATGCCTAGACCGCGGGATGTTCAGTAACCCCAAGTCGGCCGATCTGAGGGACCTGGAGGTGGTGTGGTGGGTAAGCAGACTTTTGATGTATGTGGGGGCAAGCCCATTAAGGGCTTTGTAGACATAAAGGAGGATCTTGCAATTTATTCTGAACTGCACAGGGAGCCATTGGAGAGAGGCCAGGATCGGGGTGATGTGGTCCCCTTTTTGGGTGCCCGTCAGGCGTTTTGGACCAGTTGGGACAGGGAAGATTGGCTGATGCCAATATAGAGCGAGTTGCAGTAATCTAGGCGGGAGGAGATAAATGTGTGGATGATTTTTTCGAGGTCATCTAACTTGTGGAATTGTTTTATTTTAGCTATCGTCCGAAGCTGAAAGAAGCTAGCTTTTACCACGGCATTGACCTGTTTGTCAAATTTCAATGCTGAGTCAAATATCACGCCAAGGTTTTTGACGTGAGGTTTGAGTAGTGGGGTAAGGCTTCCAAGGCTGCCTGCTATCATTTTGATTGAGTCCGAGGGGCCGAGAAGGATGACCTCAGACTTACTCTCGTTTAGTTGGAGGAAGGTCTGGGCCATCCAACACTTTATATCCTCGAGGTAGCGGATAAGGTTAAGCAGATTTGATTGGTTTTTAGGCTTCAGGGGGAGATAGAGTTGTGTATCGTCTGCGTAGCAATGGAAGGAAATGCCGTGCCTTTCAATGACTTGGCCTAAGGGAAGCATATACAGGGAGAAGAGAATGGGGCCAAGGATGGAACCTTGTGGAACACCACAGCAGATTTGATTGGTAGGGGAGGATTGCTGGGGAGGAGAAAGAGTTGCCTTTGTTGGTAGAGAAACTCCTGCCTTTGAGGTAGGAGATGAACCAGCAAGGGCAGTGCCATCAATACCAACCCCGTACCGGAGACGGTCAATTAGGATGGTGTGGTCGACAGTGTCAAATGCTGTGTTGAGATCGAGAAGGAGCAGGATTGCACAGTCGCTGGAGTCAACGGTGAACAGTAGGTCATTATGTACCTTCAACAAGGCAAACTCTGTGCTGTGGTGGGCCCTGAAACCTGATTGGAAAGTTTCCAAGATAGCATTTTGGTGAAGGTAAGGCATAATTTGACTTAAAATTACCCTTTCAAGGGCTTTTGAAAGGAAAGGCAGTTTAGAAATGGGTCTGTAGTTGCTTGGCAAGGTGGGGTCGAGGTTAGGTTTTTTCAGGAGGGGCTGGACCACCGCATGCTTGTAGGAACAGTGCCAGTGGCCAGAGAACTGTTGAAGATGGCGAGGATGATGGGACCAGCTATTGTAATGACATCCTTTAGAAGGGCAGAGGGGGCAGTGTCGAGGGGGCAGGTTTCATGGTGGTGATCAGTTTTACAAGGGAGGGTAGAGTAACGGATTGGAAACAATCTAATTTTGAAGAACAGATGAATGAGACAGCCAGGTCACGGATGGGAGGGGAAATATTCGTTCTGATGTTCTTTACTTTGCTGGTGAAAAATGTAGTAAATTCTGTGCACTTAGCAGGAGACCCAGTTAAGCTAGTGCTGGGGGCAGGACATATGATGGAGGTGATGGTGCTAAAAAGGACCTTAGAGTTATGAGCGTTTTGGGAGATACGGGTGGAAAAGTATTTTGTTCTTGCAGATTTTACTGCTTCCTGGTATTTGTGAAGATTGTTTTTCAGGAGTTCAAAGGAAATTTGAAGCGTATCAGTTCTGATTTTCTGCATTCTCTTCTTAGGGCTCTGGTGGTGTCATTGAGCCACGGCCAGTCTTTAGGCTTAGGCTTTTTCATTTTAAGAGGAGCAACAGAATCCAGAATGGAAGAGCAAGTAGTGTTGAATAGAGAAATGAGGTCGTCGATGCTGAGATGGAGGGGAGACGCCTCAATAGTGCAGATGTCGGGGGTGGCTATGAGAGCCTCAGAGAACTTACTGGCCATCGTGGAGTTAACGTAGCGGAATAGCGAGCAGGGAGATGGAATTTTGAGGGAGAGAAAGGCAGAGGTATATCTAATATAATAGCACTATGATCAGACAGACAATAATATCTGTGTTACCAATTGGGGGAGCAGACGAAAGCACTAGGTCTAGTGTATGGGCAAGTTTATGCATGGGTCCAGTGGTGAGTAGAGACAGATTGAAGGACTCAACCAGGTTCATAAATTCACTCATAAGAGGCTTTGTGGGACAACAGACATGAATGTTAAAGTCACCAAGAATCAGAACCTGGTCAAATTTGGGCAACAAGCTAGCGATAAGATCACCAAATTGTGAGATAAAGTCATTATTCGTTTTTTGTGGGCGATACACAAGAACAATTAAAAGCGGACAGATTAGACCAACTATGATTAATTAGTTTTAAAGGGTACACAAAAAGCTGGAGAAACTCAGCGGGTGCAGCAGCATCTAAGGAGCGAAGGAGATAGGCGACGTTTCGGGTCGAGACCCTTCTTCAGACTGGTCAGGGATCAGGGAAACGAGAGATATAGACGGTGATGTGGAGAGATAAGGAACAATGAGTGAAAGATATGCAAAAAAAGTATCGGTGATAAAGGGAACAAGCCATTGTAAGCTGTTTGTGGTGTGAAAATGAGAAGCTGGTGCGACTGGGGTGGGGGAGGGAGATAGAGATAGAGGGAATGCCAGGCCCGAGGGCTGAGGAGAGGTGGGAAGGGGAGGAGACAGCAAGGGTTAACAGAATTGAGAAAATTCAATATTCAAGCCCAAAGGATGCAGACTCCCCAAGCGGAATATGAGGTGCTGTTCCTCCAGCTTGCGGTGTTGCTCACTCTGGCCGTGGGAGGAGGCCCAGGACCGAGAGGTCGGATGTGGAATGGGAGGGAAGTTGAAGTGCTGAGCCACCGGGAGGTCGGGTTGGTTATTGCGGACCGAGCGGAGGTGTTCGGCGAAGCGATCGCCAAGCCTCCGCTTGGTTTCACCGATATAGATCATCTGCATCTGGAGCAGCGGATGCAGTAGATGAGGTTTGGAGGAGGTGCAGGTGAACCTCTGTCGGACCTGGAAGGACTGCTTGGGTCCCTGAAAGGAGTGGAGGGGGGAGGTGAAGGGACAAGTTGTTGCATTTCTTGCGGTTGCAAGGGAAAGTGCCCGGGGAAGGGGTAGAGTGGGAGGGGAGGGAAGAATGGACAAGGGAGTTGCGGAGGGAGCGTCTTTGCGGAAGGCAGACGGGGGGAGATGGGAAGATGTGGCTGGGTGGAGGGGTCACGTTGGAGGTGGCGAAACTGGCTGGTGGGGGTGAAAGGTGAGGACCAGGGGGACTCTGCCCCTGTTTGCGAGTGGGGGAATGGGGAGCGAGGGCAGTGTTGCGGGGTATGGAGGAGACCCTGGTGCGAGCCTCATCAATAGTGGGGGAGGGGAATCCCCGTTCTCTGAAGAATGAGGCCATTTGTGATGACCTGGTGTGGAACACCTCATCCTGGGAGCAGATGCGGCGTAGACGGAGGAATTGGGAATAGGGGATGGAGTCCTTACAGGAAGCAGGGTGGAGGAAGAGTAGTCCAGGTAGCTGTGGGAGTCAGTAGGTTTGTAGTGGATGTCGGTCAGGAGCGTATCACCTGCAATAGAGATGGTGAGGTCAAGGAATGGTAGGGAAGTGTCGGAAATGGTCCAAGTGTATTTGAGTGCCGGATGGAAGTTGGTGGTGAAATGAATGAAGTCAGTCAGTTGTGTGTGGGTGCAGGAGGTGACACCAAAGCAGTCGTCGATGTAACGGAGTAGAGGTCGGGGATGGGGCCCTGGTACGCCGAGAACAAGGATTGTTCGACGTACCCAACAAAGAGGCAAGCGTAGCTGGGCCCATGCGTGTGCCCATAGCTACGCCTTGTGTTTGGAGAAATGGGAGGAATCAAAAGAGAAGTTATTGAGGGTGAGGACCAAATCTGCTAGGCGGAGGAGGGTGTCAGTGGACGGGTATGGGTTGCTGCTCTGGTCGAGGAAGAACCGGAGGGCTTTGAGACCGTCCTGGTGGGGGATGGAGGTGTAGAGTGACTGGACGTCCATGGTAAAGATGAAAGGATGGGGGCCTGGAGAATGGAATGCACGGAGCCGACGGAGAGTGTCTGAGGTGTCTTGAACATAGGTGGGGAGGGATTTAACAAAGGGGGATTAATTAGTTGATGTTCAAAACTAGAGACATGATCAGCGTTCAGAAGGCGGCAGTTGAAATGCTTCTTAAACGCAGTGGCTAGGCCCCTACCGCGACCTGAGAGCCTAGGCGAGCTGAAAAAGTTACAGGTATCAGGACAGAGCTCCACGAGTGGAGCAAGCTCACCAGGATTAAGCCAGGTTTCTGTGATCAGTAGGAGGTCCAATCCACGTGCAGTGAAGAAGTCATTGAGGACGAAGGTTTTGTTCAGCACTGATCTCGCGTTGATCAGGGACTGCAGGTAAGTTGTGGTCCGGTAGCGGTTCCCACGCAAGCAGGCGGAGGTTCAGGGAGACCACACCGCTGCGCTTCACACAGGGCCTGGCTGGGAGCCCGCGTGCCGACAGACCTGGGACCGGGAGGATCGACCGGAGAGAAACATACTTGGGCTCAAGGGACCGCCGATGGATGGAGCGGTAGGGCCGACCAGGTCCGTCCTCAGAGCGCTGGGCAAGGTAAGCTGATGTTAAATGGGCGCGGGCGAGGTTCTTCAACCTTACCAGGGCGCCCGCATGTATACCCAACCTCCTGGCTTGGCGCGTATGGTGGCGGCCACAAGGCCGAGCCCATACATCTATCGGGAGCCAAGCGAGGAGCGAACGGTAAGGGAAGCCTTGTCCGGGGGCTCAGTCCGTGGGTCGGTCCAGGGCTCAGTCCGGGGCTCTGTCGGAGGCCCAGTGCGGGGTCTTGTCCGGTGCCTCGGGTGAAGACCTCAACGACGAAGGCTTGTATGTCCAGTAGTGTTTGCCGTTCGTACGCTAACTTTGACTGCAGGCCATACGAACGGTAGAGATTACTTGGATTGGGGCTTTGTCCAGGCGGGAGACGACGGGCAGCCAAACACAACGGCGCAGCCATCTTGGACAGGACTGGCCGTTTTCTGTTCCCTAATTCATGACCAATCTGCCATATGAGCAATTTCTGCCTATCGACATCTGCTTTGACCTTTCATGGCTTTTAATAGCTCAATTGATCTCTGCAACCTCCTCCATTATTGGAACAACGTCAACTTCTCATTTATTCACATAAATAGCCCCTAAACCATGAAATCACGGACTATTTTCTGAACCCTCTCCAAAGCCTTCACATCTCTCCTTGTTTGATGCTATCATTTGCCAGAATACTCTAGTTGTGTTCAAACCAATGTTTTTTATAGCTCCCAAATGACTTTTTTGCTCTTGCACTCTGTGTCTATTTATTTGGTGCTCTTTGTTTCAGATTTTTTTTGTCTGTTTTTTGTTTATTTGAGTACTCTTCATGGGAATATATCTAGATTATGACAGAAGTATCTGCACTTTTAAGGGTCTCCTATTGTTCAACCACAGTATTGGCTGCCAAGCTTTGATTTCAGTTTATCCAGGTCTGATGTTTTCATCTCTTCTCCAATTGGAGTGGTCTATAACCTTTTCTCCAGCTATTGCAATCATATCATGTTCCCCCATTAACACTTGGTTTGTTTCCCAGAACCTCGTAAGGTTGGTCCAGAAGTGTACTGATGAAGACATTTCTCCTGAAGGCAACTTTCCCCCTCTTTTTCCGTTTGTGATTGCAATTCCAGTTTATATTTGGCTAATTGAAGACTCCTGTTGTTATTACTTTATGTTTTTGTGCACATGCTTGCAATTTTCCAGCAAATTTGCTCCTCAGTATCAATATCCTTTTCTATATTGGTGGCCAGTAGAATAGTCCAACTAGTGTACTTGTTAAATTATAAACACATAGATTGTCATTGAGTCATAGAGTGATACAGCATGGAAACAGGCCCTTCGGCCCAACTTACCCACACTGGCCAGTATGTCCCAGCCATGCCAGTCCCACCTGCCTGTGTTTGGTTTATAATCCTCCAAACCTGTCCTTTCCATGTGTCAAAGTTCATCTCTTAAAAAGCAGACAGCAGCAAACTGGTTAAAGGTGAACCATGGCAATCGCTAATCGATTCGTCAGGCGGGAGTGGCAAGATCTACAATGAGCACAAACGTTGCTCAGTGCTTCTTGGGCTCCACTCACAGAACAAAGGAAAGTTAGCGCAATTATACATTTTTCTTATCAGCAAAACACTCCTACCAAATCTGAATATGGCATGATTGAAAGATTCTATAACATTTCAGAATATAGGAAAAGCTGGGTCCAAATCAAGCTCATCCAATAACAAGTTATTACTTATCTCTGGCGCTTCAGCTATTTATTCAATCTGTGAGGCAGCATCTCTACCTGTTTCTTTATGGCCTTGAAAGAAGCACATGTTATTATGCAGGTTTCCATCTTAATGTCTTTATTTAAAAGATAAGCTGTCCTCCATATTGTGTTTGAAATATGGTTTTTATTTTTGAAAAGTCATTCAGACTTGGCACAGAGCCATTCTTTTGTTTTATTAGACCATGTTTTTGTAGAAGAATGACTCCATTTTGTAAACTATATTAGATTTGACTATTAGCTCTTTCACATGTTCCTGTCTAACTGTTTCTTAAACATTGGGATACTCCCAGCCTCAACTACCTCCTCTGTCAGCTTGTTCCATACACACACCTCCAAGGAATAGAGACCCAGCCTACTCAATCTTTAATCTACATATAGATTGGGCCAACCAAATTGGTAACAGTGCTGTTGAGGAGGATTTCCTGAAATATATACGGGATGGGTTTTTAAACCAATATGTAGACGAACCGACTAGAGGGCAGGCCATCTTAGACTGGGTATTGTGTAATGAGGAAGGATTAGTTAGTGCTCTTGTTGTGCAAGGTCCCTTGGGCAGCAGTGACCATAGTATGATAGAATTCTGCATTAGGATGGAGAGTGACACAGTTAATTCAGTGACTAGGGTCCTGAACTTGAATAAAGGAGACTTTGAAGGTATGAGACAGGAATTGGCTAGGATAGACTGGCAAATTATACTTAAAAGGTTGACAGTGGAGATGCAATGGCGAAGATTTAAAGACCGCATGGATCATCTTCAGAAATTGTTCATCCCTGTCTGACGAAAAAAAACAAAACTGGGAAGGCGGCTCAAATTGACTGACGAGGGAAAGGTAGTGTTAAATCCAAGGAAGAGGCATATAAATTGGCAGAAAAAGCGGCAAACCAGAGGACTGGGAAAAATTTAGAACGGAGGAGGACAAAGGGATTAATTAAGAGAGAAAGAGGGGTGGGGGTAAGAGCATGAAAGAAAGCTTGCGGGATATATAAAAATTGACTGTAAACGTTTCTTTAGGTATGTAAAAAGGAAAAGATTCGTGAAGACAAATGTAGGTCCCTTTCATTCAGAGACAGGTGAATTTATAATGGGAAACAAAGAAATGGCAGAACAGTTAAATTAGTATTTTGGATCTGTCTTCACTAAGGAAGACACAAACAATTTCCTGGAAATACTAGGGGACCGAGGATCTAGTGGGAGGGAGGAGCTGTAGAGAATCGACATTAGTCAGAAAATGGTGTTATGTAAACTGTTTGGACTGAAGGCAGATAAATTCCAGGGCCTGATGGTCTGCATCCCAGAGTACTCAGGAGGTGGCCCTAGAAATAATGGATGCATTGGTGATCATTTTCCAATATACTCTCTACTCTGGATCAGTTCCTGTGGACTGGAGGGTAGCCAATGTAGTCCCACTTTTTAAAAAAGGAGGGAGAGAGAAAATGGGGAATTATAGATCAGTTAACCTAAAGGGCCTGTCCCACTGTACGAGGTAATTCAAGAGCTCTCCCGAGTTTAAAAAAAAAATCAAACTTGTGGTAAGTATGTAGCGGGTATGTCGCAGCTCGGGACGTCTCTTAGAGGCTCGTAACGCTAACGGCAGGTACTCGGGAAACGCAGTAAGCTTGTGAAGATTTTTCAACATGTTGAAAAATGTCCTTGAGAGCCCGCGGAGTACCTACGAGCGGCTATTACCGTAATTCTTCGAGTTCGAATCAGGGGAAACTCAGGAGAACTCTTGAATTACCTCGTATAGTGGGACAGGCCCTTTACATCTGTAGTGGGGAAGATGCTGGAGTCGATTATTGAAGATGTTACAGCAGCGTATTTGGAACGCAGTGACTGGATCGGTCAAAGTCATCATGGCTTTAGGAAGGGGAAATCATGCTTGACGAATCTTTTGGAAGTTTTTGAGGATGTAACAAGTAGAATGGATACTGATTGGCTCTGTCGGAGGCCCAGTGCGGGGTCTTGTCCGGTGCCTCGGGTGAAGACCTCAACGACGAAGGCTTGTATGTCCAGTAGTGCTTGCCGTTCGTACGCTAACTTTGACTGCAGGCCATACGAACGGTAGAGATTACTTGGATTGGGGCTTTGTCCAGGCGGGAGACGACGGGCAGCCAAACACAACGGCGCAGCCATCTTGGACAGGACTGGCCGTTTTCTGTTCCCTAATTCATGACCAATCTGCCACATGAGCAATTTATGCCTATCGACATCTGCTTTGACCTTTCATGGCTTTTAATAGCTCAATTGATCTCTGCAACCTCCTCCGTTATTGGAACAACGTCAACTTCTCATTTATTCACATAAATAGCCCCTAAACCATGAAATCACGGACTATTTTCTGAACCCTCTCCAAAGCCTTCACATCTCTCCTTGTTTGATGCTATCATTTGCCAGAATACTCTAGTTGTGTTCAAACCAATGTTTTTTATAGCTCCCAAATGACTTTTTTGCTCTTGCACTCTATGTGTCTATTTATTTGGTGCTCTTTGTTTCAGATTTTTTTTGTCTGTTTTTTGTTTATTTGAGTACTCTTCATGGGAATATATCTAGATTATGACAGAAGTATCTGCACTTTTAAGGGTCTCCTATTGTTCAACCACAGTATTGGCTGCCAGGGAGAGCCAATGGATGTGGTGTATCTGGACTTTCAAAAAGCCTTTGACAAGATCCCACGCGAGATTAGTGTGCAAAATTAGAGCTCATGGTATTTGGGGGTACGATATTGACTACGGTACTATGGATAGAGAACTGGTTGGCAGACAGGAAGCAAAGAGTAGGAATTACCAGGTCCTTTCCAGAATGGCAGGCAGTGACTAGTGGGGTGCCGCAAGGCTCGAACTGTAGGCCGGTTAGTCTGACATCAGTGGTTGATAGGTTTTTAGAGTCCATTATAAAGGATGAGGTTTCAGAGTACTTAATTCATGATTAAAATAGGCCAAAGTCCGCATGGTTTTGTGAAGGGGAGATCTTGCCTGACAAATTTGCTGGAAAATGTTGAAGAAGTAAATAGTTGGACAGACAAAGGAGAGTCAGTGGATGTTGTTCAACTAGATTTTCAGGAAGCTTTTGATAAGGTGCCATATGCAAGGCTGCGAAGGAAGATAAGAGCCCTTGATATCAAAGGGAAGATACCAGCAATGATAGGAGTTTGGCTGGATGGCAGAAGGCAAAGTGTGGCAATAATTTTTTATTTTTTTTCTGGTTGGTTGCCAGTTCCGCAATGGTCGCTGCTGGGGCCACCACTGTCCCACTACTCTTCACGTTGTATATTAATTATTTGGACGAGGGGATTGAAGGCTTTGTGGCCAAGTTTGCGGATTATACAAAAATAGGTGGAAGGGCAGGTAGTGTAGATAAAGCAGGGACTTTGCAGAAGGACTTGGACAGGTTTGGAGAGAAGTGGCAGATGGAATATATTGTAGCAAAGTGTGGAGTCATGCATTTTGGTAGTAATAAAGGTGTAGACTATTTACTAAAAAGTGGAGAGAATCCAGAAAATGGAGGTGCAAAGGGACTTGGGAGTGATGGTACAGAATTCCTTAAAGGCTAATCTGCAAGTTGAAGGCAAATGCGATGCTTGCATTTATTTAAAGAGGGAGGGAATAAAAAATCCTGGATGTAATGTTGAGGCTCTATGAGGCACTGGTCAGGCAGCATTTGGAGTATTGTGAGCAATTTTGGCCACCATATCTGAGGAAGGATGTGATGGGCCTGGGGAGGATCCAGAGGAGGTTATCAGGAATGCTTCGAGAACTGAGTGAGTTAATTTATGATGAGCGTTTGATGGCACGGGGCCTGTATTCGCTGGTGTTTCGACGAATGAGGGGGACCTCATTGAAATGTACCAAATAGTGAAAGGTTTGCATAGAGTGGATGTGGAGAGGATGTTTCCACCAGTGGGAAAGTATGGGACTAGAGAACATAGCCTCAGAATTAAAGGACATTCTTTTAGGAAGGAGATGAGAAGGAATTTCTTTAGTCAGAGGGTGGTGAATCTGTGGAATTCTTTGTCACAGAAGGCTATGGAGGCCAAGTCAATGGATATTTTTAAAGAAGAGATAGATTAATGATTCATGGGAACAAGGAAATGGCAGATGAGTTGAACAGGATCCGTCTTCACTAAGGAGAACACAAACAATCTTCCTGATACAGTAGTGGCCAGAGGATCTGGGGTGAAGGAGGAACTGAAGGAAATCCATATTAGGCAGGAAATTGTGTTGGATGGACTGATGGGACTGAAGACTGATAAATCCACAGGGCCTGATGGTCTGCATCCCAGGGTACTTAAGGAAGTGGCTATAGAAATCGTGGATGCAATGGTGATAATTTTCCAATGTTCTATAGACTCAGGATCAGTTCCTGTGGATTGGAGGGTAGCTAATGTTATCCCACTTTTTAAGAAAGGCGGGAGAGAGAAAACAGGGAATTATAGACCAGTTCACCTGACATCGGTGGGGAAGATGCTGGAGTCAATTATAAAAGATGAAATAGCCGCACATTTGAAAAGCAGTAACAGGATCGGTCCGAGTCAGCATGGATTTACGAAGGGGAAATCATGCTTGACTAATCTTCTCGAATTTTTTAAGGATGTAACTTGGATGATGGACAAGGGAGATTCAGTGAATGTACCTGGACTTTCAGAAAGCATTTGATAAGGTCCCACATAGGAGATTAGTGGGAAAAATTAGGGCACATGGTATTGGGGGTAGAGTGCTAACATGGATAGAAAATTGTTTGGCAGACAGGAAACAAAGAGTAAGGATTAACGGGTTCCTTTCAGAGTGGCAGGCAGTGACTAGTGGGGTATTTAGAATATACATCAATGATTTGGATGAAGGGATTCAAAGTAACATTAACAAATTTGCAGATGACACAAAGCTGGGTGGCAGTGTGAACTGAGGAGGATGCTATGAGGATGCAGGGTGACTTGGACAGGTTGGGGAATGGGCAGATGCATGGCAGATGAAGTTTAATGTGGATAAATGTGAGATTATCCACATTGGTTTCAAAAACAGGAAGGCAGATTACTTTCAAAATGCCGTCAAGTTGGGAAAAGGGGAAATACAACAGGATCTGGGGGTCCTTGTTCATCAGTCTATGAAAGTAAGCATGCAGGTACAGCAGGCAGTGAAGAAAGCGAATGGCATGTTGGCCTTTATAACAAGAGGAGTCGAGTATAGGAGCAAAGAGGTCCTTTAGCAGTTGTACAGAGCCCTAGCGAGACCGCACCTGGAATATTGTGTGTTGTTTTGGTCCCCTAATTTGAGGAAGGACATTCTTGCTATTCAGGGAGTCCAGCGCAGGTTTACAAGGTTAATTCCTGATATGGGTAGAAGGCAGGAACGGGTTACTGTTTGGGGATGATCAGCCATGATCACATTGAATGGCGGTGCATGCTTGAAGGGCTGAATAGCCTACCCCTGCACCTATTGTCTATTGTAAAGGTGTCAAGGGTTATGGGGAGAAGGCAGGAGAATGGAGTTAGGAGCGGGAGATCGATCAGCCATGATTAACTGGTGGAGCAGGCTTGATGGGCCGAATTCTGCTCCTTTTCCTTACAGTGCCCTCCATAATGTTTGGGACAAAGACCCATCATTTATTTATTTGCCTCTGTACTCCACAATTTAAGTAAGCAAGTAAGTTTATTGGCCAAGTATTCGCATACAAGGGATTTGCCTTGGTGCTCCGCCCACAAGTAACAACATGACATACAGTGACAGTTACGAATCACTCAGAAAACACTAAACATTAATAATAATAAAACATTAATGATAAAACACCATTGACTAAGCATGTGAACCAACAAAATACCAGATCAAAGGGAGGCTGCAGATTTTTGGCTGTTGAGTAGAGCAACTACTCGTGGATAAAAACTGTTTTTATGTCTGGCTGTGGCAGCTTTGACAGTCCAGAGTCGCTTTCCAGAGGGAAGTGATTCAAAGACTTTGTGGCCAGAGTGAGAGGGGTCAGAGATGATCTTGCCTGCTCGCTTCCTGGCCCTTGCAGTATACAGTTCATCAATGGAGGGAAGGTTGCAGTCAATAACCTTCTGTGCTGATCGGACGATTCGCTGCAGCCTCCAGGTGTCGTGCTTGGTGGCTGAGCCAAACCAGACCATGATGGAGAAGGCGAGGACAGACTCTATGATGGCCGTGTGGAATTGAACCATCATTGCCTGTGGCAGATTGTGCTTCCTCAGCTCCGTAGGAAGTACATCCTCTGTTGTGCTTTTTTGACTGTGGAGTCGATGGTCGCCCCCCACTTAAGGTCCTTGGAGATGATGGTTCTCAGGTATGTGAAAGACTCCACTGATGCCTGTGGTGTTGTTGATGGTGAGTGGGGTGAGGGGAGGGGGAGCTCTCCTAATGACTACAACCAATTCCACTGTCTTAAGAGCATTGAGCTCTAGGTTGTTGCTACGGCACCAATACGGCAGCTGTGACACTTCCTGTCTGTGCGCAGATTCTTCCTCATCCTGGGTCAGTCCAATCAGGGTTGTATCGTCCGCAAACTTGAGAAGCTTGACAGAGGTGTCTGTGGAGGTGCAGTCGTTGGTGTAGAGAGAGTAGAGGAGAGGAGAGAGTATACAGCCTTGCGGTGTTCCTATGCTGAGCGTTTGCGGGTCCGAGATGTGCTTTCCCAGCCTCACATGCTGCTTCCTGTCTGTCAGGAAGTTGGTGATCCACTGACAGAGGGGTTCAGGCACAGTCAACTCAGAAAGTTTGGCGTGTAGTAACTCTGGCACAATGGTGTTGAATGCAGAGTTAAAATCAACAAACAGAATCCTCGCATAGGTCCCCTGGCGGTCTAGGTGCTGTAGGTTAGAGTGAACCACCGGCCAATGAGATTTGAAGCATTTGTTTGATAGAATGTGTCTATACACTTCAGAATTCATTTATGCGGCTACCATCAGCAGTTGTGTTATCAATGAAGATAAGTGAGCCAGTACCTTCAGCAGCCATATATGTCCAGCACATAATACCCCCACCACCGTGTTTCACAGATGAGATGGTATGCTTTGGATCTTGGGCAGTTCCTTCTCTCCTCCATACTTTGCTTTTGCCATCCCTCAGAGAGCAGTTATTATTCGTCTCATCTGTCCACAAGACCTTTTTTTCCAGAACTGTGGTTGCTCTTTTAAGTACTTCTTGACAAACTGTAACCTGGACATCCTATTTTTGCGGCTAACCAGTGGTCTGCAACTTGCAGTGTAGCCTCTGTATTTCTGTTCATGAAGTCTTCTGCGGACAAATCCATACCTGACTCCTGAAGGGTGTTTCTGATTTGTCGGGAAAGGTGTTTGGGGATTTTTTTTTTATTATAGAGGGAATAATTCTGTCTGTGGAGGTCTTCCTTGGCCTGCCAGTCCCTTTGAGATTAGTAAGCTCACCAGTGCTCTCTTTCTTCTTAATGACGTTCCAAACAATTGATTTTGGTAAGCCTAAGGTTTGGCTGATGTCTCTATAGGGCCTGTCCCACTTGGCGATTTTTTTTCAACGACTGCCGGCGTCATTAACTGACGTATCAGGTCGCCAAAAGATTTTGAACATTTCAAAATCCAGCAGCGACAAAAAAAATGTTGCGACACTTGAGGAGACACCGCGCGTCAATACGTCATCACGCCGCGACTTTGTCGGCGGGCTGATACGTCAGTCAATGATGCCGATAGTCGCCGAAAAAATTACTAAGTAAGACAGGCCCTTAACAGTTTTATTCTTGTTTCTCAGTCTCATAATGGCTTCTTTGACTTTCATTGGCACAACCTTGGTCCTCATGTTGCTAAACAGCAATAAAAGTTTCCAAAGGTGATGGATAGACTAGAGGAAAGACTAGGTGCTGAGAGCTCTCTTATACCTGCATTAAGGAGGCAAATTAAACACACCTGTGATGTCATGTGTCCCAAACATTATGATCCCCTGAACATAACAGTATTTACTAAATGGTGAAACCAAAATGTATAAAAACGGCCTTTAATAAAATCTGACAATGTGCACTTTAACCACATGTGATTTTTTTTTTCTATTACAAATCTCAAATTGTGGAGTACAGAGGCAAATAAATGAATGGTGGGTCTTTGTCCCAAACATTATGGAGGGCACTGTATGACCTTATGAAACAATTGCATTTGTTGTTTTATTTCTGCCGATCATTCCACATCTTCTCCAAGTGTATCTACATTTTATTTGAAAAAGATGATCAGAATGTATTATTTTTGGCTTGACTATGCTCTTCAAAATTATTCATGAAATGTGTTTCTCTTACAAAGTTCATTTTAGAAGCCTGTTTATTCAGCAAACCTTGTTCCAAGGAGAAAAAACTTGGATCAAAGTTCTGAATTCCTGACAAACACAGAAATGCAGAGCTAATGTGCAAATGATAGTTATGAGCATCTGGGAGATCTGTTAAATCTGAATTTAATTGGGCATCACGGGGTGAACAGTCCGTGGGATCCCATGTTTAATCGTGACCTTTGGGGCTGCCTGTGGAGTTTGTGCATTTTCTTTGTGACTCCCATGATTCCTACAGGTGATCTAGTTTCTTTCCACCCCACTCCTAATATTCCAAGGACGCGCCATGATGCAAATTATAGTCTGAATAGATCATCATGATTATAAGGCATTACATATAGGGTTGTTGGCCGTAGGATGTCAATAGACAATAGACAATAGGTGCAGGAGTAGGCCATTCAGCCCTTCGAGCCAGCACCGCCATTCAAGGTGATCATGGCTGATCATCCACAATCAATATCGCGTTCCTGCCTTCTCCCCATATCCCCTGACTCCGCTATTTTTAAGAGCCCTAGCTAGCTCTCTCTTGAAAGCATCCAGAGAACCTGCCTCCACCGCCCTCTGAGGCAAAGAATTCCACAGACTCACCACTCTCTGTGAGAAAAAGTATTTCCTCGTCTCCGTTCTAAATGGCTTACTCATTCTTAAACTGTGTCCCCTGGTTCTGGACACCCCCAACATCGGTAACATGTTTCCTGCCTTTAGCGTGTCCAAAGCCTTAACAATCTTATATGTTTCAATGAGGTATCCTCTCATTCTTCTAAACTCCAGAGTATACAAGTCCAGCTTCTCCATTCTCTCAGCCTATGAGTCCCGCCATCCCGGGAATTAACCTTGTAAACCTACGCTGCATTCCTTCAATATTAAGAATGTCCTTCGTCAAATTAGGGGACCAAAACTGCACACAATACTCCAGGTGTGGTCTCACTAGGGCTCAGTACAACTGCAAAAGGACCTCTTTGATTTAAATTTTAGATTTAAATTTTCTTTATTTAAATCTAACTTCCCACTATTATTGAATAAATTAAATAAGAATATTTTATATTGGAAAACTCTACCCATTTCAATGTTAGGTAAAATTAATATAATAAAAATGATTTTTCTTCCACAATTATTATATCTTTTCCAATTAATTCCGATATATCTTCCTAAAAATTTCTTTAAGAAGGTGGACTCCCTAGTTACTAACTTTATTTGGGATTATAAGAGCCATAGAATAAATAAAAAACATTTATGTAAATTAAAAATAAATGGAGGTTTAGCACTACCAAACTTTATGTTTTATTACTGGGCAGTTAATATTAAAAATATGAATTTTTGGTTAGAAGAGACAGATAACCAACCAATTTGGTTAAATATGGAAAAAGAAGATTGTTCTCCTTTTGAAATCAGTTCAATAATATTTGCTAATATTAATTTAGATAAGAAAACCTATAGTGAAAACCCGATAATAGAAAGCGGAATACGTATTTGGAAACAAATAAAGAAAACATTAAAACTGAAATCTATACCACTAGCCCTTACCATTGTAAATAATGTTACATTTAAACCTTCAATGATGGATAAAGGCTGTTTACAATGGAAAAACAAGGGAATTATTAAGATGGGTGATCTCTATAAGGAAATTTTTTTCCTTTCATTTCAAGAATTACAACAAATTTATGGACTACATTCTAAAGATTATTTTAGATACTTACAAATCAGAGACTATGTAAAAGCAAACACACAGGAACTTAGAAATAGAAAGACAGAAATTTTAGATGAATGTCTAAATAAACATCCGACCACAGAAAAAATGATTTCATATATATATAATATCCTATTGGAAAATGATGTCATTTACCTGTCCCCTACGTAAAACCTGTCCCCGTTGTCGGTGTTTACGACATTAGGAGCTAATTTTTATTTTACTGCAGCGCTGAAATAGTCGGGCGATTTAAAAAAAATAATTTCACTTACCGGCAGTCGGAACGAATCTTTAGCAAAAGCTCGCAATCCAAGAAAATATAATTCCGGATGGCAAGGGAAAACCGCATTTTAACCCCGCACCCCCCCCCTCAAAGGCGCCAAAGTCGCGCGCACGGCCAGTGACAGAACTGCAGCGCCGCTAAAGGCAAGTTTTGTAACATAACTACAATAATCAGAAAGTTTCACTGTACGACAGCACAGGAGGCTGCCATATGGCCCATGCGGCTTATGATGTTCCTAATGTCCTTTACGCTGGAAATCTTCATATATATATATATAGAGAGAGAGAGAGAGAGAGAGAGAGAGGGGGAGAGAAAGAGAAAAATGATTATTAATATTTGGTTCTCTGAATTTGTTGTCTCTGATTTTCTGTCTACTTGGCTTCACCTGGACCACTACAGTATACAGAAGCAAAAAGCTCTTGGATGTATTTCTCTCCAACGATAGAGAAAAGTGCCTTTAAGAGTCCAGCTAACTATTTCATTTCCAACAATAGCCCCATTATTTTTAATGGATCCACAATGAGTTTGATATTTTCCCAGCTAAGGCAAACAGCTTTGCAAACAATTGTTGACCAAGGTAAACAAAAATGATTATCACCTGGTAACATTTGCAATTTTTGGAATGTCATCTTTCAGACTTTCTTTGAGTGGGACTTGTTAGCTTTCATAAGTGTTGGCTGAACTGCTTTCATCAAAATTCCTGTGAAAAATATGGATATGCATTCTCTTCCAAAACTAAAGCAAAGGTTGCAGGAAATGACATGAGCAATATTTCATTCACAGTATAAAGGTGCCAAAGACAAGATAATTGTTTTTTGCTATTCCTTATTGCTGTTGATTGTGGCGTATGTTCCCTTAAACCAGTATTATTAGTTCCAGGGACGTGACTCGCTGACATCTGTACATCGGCGAGACCAAGCGCAGGCTCGGCGAACGCTTCACTGAACATCTCTGCTCAGTCTGCCTTAACCAACCTGATCTCCTGGTTGCTCAGCACTTTAACACCTTCTCCCATTCCCAATCAGACCTTTCTGACCTGGGCCTCCTCCATTGTCAGAGTGAGGCCCAGCGCAAATTGGAGGAACAGCACCTTGTATTTCACTTGGGCAGCTTAAACCCCAGCGGTATGAACTTCTCTAACTTCAAATAGCCCTTGCTTTTCCCTCTCTCCATCCCCTCCCCTTCCCAGTTCTCCCACCAGTCTTAGTGCCTCCAACTGCATTCCATCTCTGTCCCGCCCACTCCCTTGACGTCAGTCTGAAGAAGGGTCTCGACCCAAGGTATTTTGGATCCGTCATCACTAAGGAAGACACAAACAATCTTCCTGATTTGCTAGTGGCCAGAGGATCTGGGGGTGACGGAGGAACTGAAGGAAATCCACATTAGGCAGGAAATGGTGTTGGGTAAACTGATGGGACTGAAGGCTGATAAATCCCCAGTGTCTGCATCCCAGGGTACTTAAGGAAGTGACTCTAGAAATCGTGGACGCATTGGTGATAATTTTCCAATGTTCTATAGATTCAGTATCAGTTCCTGTGGATGGAGGGTAGCTAATGCTATCCCACTTTTTAAGAAAGTGGGAGAGAGAAAATAGGGAATTATAGACCAGTTAGCCTGACATTGGTGGTGGGGAAGATGCTGGTGTCAATTATAAAACATGAGATAGCAGCACATTTGGATCGCAGTCCAAGTCAGCATGGATTTATCAAGGGGAAATCATGCTTGACTAATATTTTGGAATTATGATAATGGATAAGGCTAGCCAGTGGATGTAGTGTACCTGGACTTTCAGAAATAATTTGATAAGGTCCCACATAGGAGATTAGTGGGCAAAATTAGGGCACATGGTATTGGGGGTATAGTGCTGACATGGATAGAAAATTGGGTGGCAGTAGGAGTAAACAGGTCCCTTTCAGAATGGCAGGCAGTGACTAGTGGGGTGCCGCAAGGCTCGGTGCTGGGACCGCAGCTATTTACAGTATATATTAATGATTTAGATTAAGGGATTACAAGTAACATTAGCAAATTTTCAGAGGACACAAAGCCGGATGGCAGTGTGAACTGTGAGTAGGCCGCTATGAGAATGCAGGGTGACTTGGACAGGTTGGGTGAGTGGGCAGATGCAGTTTAATGTGGGTAAATGTGAGTTTATCCACTTTGGTAGCAAAAACAGGAAGTCAGATTATTATCTAAATGGTGCCAAGTTGGGAAAAGGGGAAGTACAACAAAATCTATGTGTCCTTGTACATCAGTCACTGAAAGTAAGCATGCAGGTACAGCAGGCAATGAAGAAAGCTAATGGCATGTTGGCCTTCATAACAAGAGGAGTTGAGTATAGGAGCAAAGAGATCCTTCTGCAGTTGTACAGGGCCCTAGTGAGACCACGCCTGGAGTATTGTGTGCAGTTTTGGTCTCCAAATTTGAGGGAGTACAGCATATGTTCACAAGTTTAACTCCCGGGATGGCGGGGCTCTCATATGCCCAGAGAATGGAGAGAATACTCTGGAATTTAGAAGGATGAGAGGGGATCTTATTGTAACATATACATTTATGAAGGGTTTGGACACGCTAGAGCCTCCTGCACCTGTTGTCAATTGTCTATTATCACCCATTCCTTTTCTCCAGAGCTGATGCCCGTGCTCCTGAGTTACTCCAGCATTCTGTGTCAACTTTCGATTTAAAATAGCATCTGCAGTCCTTTCCAACAGTTTATTCGTAAGTTCGCCTTTTGGAGATACAGAGATCATTGTCTCTGTATTGTACACTGCACAATGACAATTAAAGATTGAATTGAATTGAACAGGCCTTGGGAGGTTGTCGAGTATATGCTAATACTGTGCATGAATAGTAGTGGGAGTGAAACTGTAAGAAGCTGGTGTTTGGACATGCAGGTAGATTTGTCGTGTGTCCTAGAATTGTGCTACTTGAAGTGGAGGTGCACTGACCCAGGCAAGTGAAAACATACAGTCACACTTCTAATTTGTACTGGTATCTAGTTATTTATCAGCAAACACGCCCACTCCTGAACCTCATGGCATGTCCCACACTGAATGTCTATAATTAGGCTCTTGAAGATGGTCTTGGGTAAACCTCTGCAGTGATATTCTTGGATTAAGATTATTATCTTCCAGCATCTATTCTCATCGTCTTTTTTACTCATAACGTCAGCAATTGTGAAGGGTTGTCTCTACAATTCCCTTTGCTGTCAATTTTACAGACTTCAAAGTGAAGCAAATGTTATCTTGAGGCAAAAGGTTGTCTTTACCATCTTGCTTCTAGAATTCTGCTTTTTTTTTGGGTGGGGGGGGGGGGAATGTTTGGGCAAAGGCTGCAATGAGTCCCATCTAGTTAGTGACTGAGCTACTGGATACTAAAAATACATTCCATCACTTTGGCCAGTGTGGGGAGATTGGTGACAGGTCATTGAACAGATGTTATTTGTTCTGCATTTTATAGACAGGATGTGCCAAGTACAACAGTAACCTTGACACAGGAGGTGGAAAATTTGGGCTAATGTGCCCATGCCCGCCAAAATTGACTGATTGGTCTCATCCTATTCCCTACCTCTTCAACACAATCTTTAGTCATAGAAACATAGAAAATAGGTGCAGGAGTAGGCCATTTGGCCCTTCGAGCCTGCACCGCCATTCAATATGATCATGGCTGATCATCCAACTTGGTATCCTGTACCTGCCTTCTCTCCATACCCCTTGATCCCTTTAGCCACAAGGGCCACATCTAACTCCCTCTTAAATATAGCCAATGAACTGGCCTCAACTAGCTTCTGTGGCAGAGAATTCCAGAGATTCAGCACTCTGTGTGAAAAATGTTTTTCTCATCTCGGTCCTAAAAGATTTCCCCCTTGTTCTGGACTTCCCCAACATAGGGAACAATCTTCCTGCTTCTAGCCTGTCCTACCCCTTAAGAATGTTGTAAGTTTTTAGGAGATCCCCCCCTCATTCTTCTAAATTCTCGCCAGTACAAGCTGAGCCTATCCAGTCTTTCTTCATATGAAAGTCCTGACCTCCCAGGAATTAGTCTGGTGAACCTTCTCTGTACTCCCTCTATGGCAAGAATGTCTTTCCTCAGATTTGGAGACCAAAACTGTACGCAATACTCCAGGTGTGGTCTCACCAAGACCCTGTACAACTGCAGTAGAACCTCCCTGCTCCTATACTCAAATCCTTTTGCTATGAATGCTAACATACCATTCACTTTCTTCACTGCCTGCTGCACCTGCATGCCTACTTTCAATGACTGGTGTACCATGACACCTAGGTCTCGTTGCATCTCCCCTTTTCCTAATCGGCCACCATTCAGATAATAGTCTACTTTCCTGTTTTTGCCACCATAGTGGATAACCTCACATTTATCCACATTATACTGCATCTACCATGCATTTGCCCACTCACCCAGCCTATCCAAGTCACCTTGCAGCCTCCTAGCATCCTCCTCACAGCTAACACTGCCCCCCAGCTTTGTGTCATCCGCAAACTTGGCGATGTTGCATTCAATTTCCTCGTCCAAATCATTAATATATATTGTACATAGCTGGGGTCCCAGCACTGAGCCTTGCGGTAGCCCACTAGTCACAGCCTGCCATTCTGAAAAGGACCCGTTTACTCCTACTCTTTGCTTCCTGTCTGCCAGCCAGTTCATATTGAATGGCGGTGCAGGCTCGAAGGGCCGAATGGCCTACTCCTGCACCTATTTTCTATGATTCTATAATTCTCTATCCACATCTATACTGAACCGCCAATACCGCTTTAAGTTTGTATACTAATCTCTTATGTGGGACCTTGTCGGAAGCCTTCTGAAAGTCCAGATATAACACATCCACTGGTTCTCCCTTATCCACTCTACTAGTTACATCCTCGAAAAATTCTACAAGATTCGTCAGACATGATTTACCTTTCGTAAATCCATGCTGACTTTCTCCAATGATTTCACCACTTTCCCCGTTTTTTCTCGCCCCCTTTTTAATGATTTCTCAATTAGCTGTTTAGGTGCTTGCCAAATGAGGTGATGTTTTCTGTCTCAGCCATCTAATCCAAGCGAGAGAGGGAGAGTTCCAGGTCTGCAGACTTCTTATTGGAAATTTGTTTTCCCCAATTCCCTAGAAATTCTGTAAATTAACAAATGTATGCCCTTGAAGGGAGATAGATCCTTGACATCCTGTCTAATCTTATAATTCTTCCTGCTCCATTAATCTATGTTCTTATGAATTTGCCGGCCTTAGCAATATCCGTATAAATATTTTTTCGTTCGGCATGGCTAAAACTGCACAGTACTTGAACGATGGTTTAACTAACATTTTATGCTATTCCATCATGATCACCCTGTACGAGTGTTCTTTACTCCAGTCAATAACGGCAAGTGTACAATAAAGCTGCTTCTACCTACCTACTACATTTGGGGATTTCTAGATATTGATCTCTCCATTCCTTTATACTTCTAGGTATCCTTATATCTTGCATTCACTTGCCATGTTTGCCCACCCCAACTGAAATTGTATTTTGCTTGATAACATTCCATTTGTTACTGTATTTATTTAACAGTTTATTTAAACATCATTGTGTTTGCCTTTGGCCTAGAACCGTCTACATCTTGTGCTGCCAGATTTGGTATCCTTGACATTTGTTTTCCTTGAAAGTGGCATGACAGGTAGATGGGATGGTCAAGAAGGCTTTTGGCACATTGGCCTTGACCAGTGAGTATTAAATATAGAAGTTGTGAGGCCATGTTACAGTTGTACCAGCGAATGGTACCAGCCACATTTAGAGTATCGTGTTCTGTTTTGGTCACCCTGTTATAGGAAAGGTCTTGTTAAGCTGGAAAGGATGCAGAGATTTATGAGGATGTTGCCAGGACTTGAGGACCAGAACTATAGGGTGAGGTTGAGAGGCGAGGACTTATTCCTTGGAGCGCAGGAGGATGAGGGATGATCTTTTGGAGGTGTATAAGATTCTGAGAGGAATTGATGGGGTGAATGCACAGTCTTTTACCCAGATTAGGGGAATCAAGAACCAGAGGACATAAGTTTATGGTGAGAGGCGGAAAGATTTAATAGGAACCCGAGGGGCAACTTGTTTTATGCAAAGGGTAGTAGGAATATGGAACGAGCTGACACCAGAGGAGGTGGTTGCAGCAGGTTCTATCACAACCTTTGAAAAACATTTGGACAGGTACACAGATAGGATCGGTTTAGAGGGGTAATTGCGAAACGCAGGCAGGTGGGACTTGTGTAAATGGGCATGTTGGTCGGTGTGACAAGCTAGGCCGAAGGGCCTGTCTCCACCCTGTATGACTCAATGACTTGACAAATTTAATGGTTTTGGGCCAGAAAAAATAAATAGGGATGCGAGTGTGGTAGCTCTACTAGAATTGGTGGAGCTAGTTTGGGGTTATAATTCTTCAGCTTTACAGCTAGAAAGGTGTCAGGGACAATCTAGTTTTTTTGTAATGTAATCCCTCATGATAGAGAATGACTTGTTTGCACTCGGGCTTCGTCAGAACCCTGAAAAGCAATGGGGAAACTGCTGATTCTCGTTCCAATTGCCATTCGGTAAGATCCTGACCTCTGTGCCTTTAGTTGGACAGGATCTACGTTTTGATTTGGGGTGCACATCTAGCTGGGAGGAGTGCCTGTGGTGTGGCAAAAGCATGCTGCTGCCTCCCAGCTCTGAGAACTAGCTCAATACTGATCTTGGATGCTGTCCACGTAGAATTTTCATGTTCTCTCTCTGACTGGAGGCCATTTAATTGCCTGCTACTGTTGACATTTGGATATGCACAGCTTGGTGCACAACTTGCAGACCTGTTGTCTCACAGCACTGTTGACCTGGGTTCACCCACTTGACCTCTGGTGCAGCCAATAAGAAGTTTGCACAATTTCCCTCTGACTGCATGGGTTTCTTTCATGTGCTCCAGTGGCTGGGTACTGACCCCCCCATCTATGAAGGTGGCACTATAGGAGGCACTTGCTCAAAAAACAGCCAGTATCATCAAGGAGTCACCCCACCTTGGCCTCACTTCACTCCCTCCATCGGGGAGAATGTACAGACGTCTGAAAACCATAACCTCCAGGTTCAGGAACAACATCTTCCCAGCAACCATCAGACCCTTGAACACCACAAACAATCTAAACTATGAACTATAAACTACAACTAACTTTGTTGAATTAAGGACTTTGGGCTTTTTGCACTCATTTATTGATTTGTAATAAATTTGTAATTTATTGATTTTTGTTTATTATGTTGTCTATGAGTACTGTGTTTACAGACCTATTATACTGCTGCAAGTAAGCATTTCATTGTTCGATTTTTGGTACATATGACAAATGCTCTTAACTTGACCATTGGCTTCAGTGCTTTTTTTTTTCACCATCTATTGCCATTTTTTATATAGCAGTCTCTCAGCGTCGAGAAGAATCCCGAAACATTTGTCCGACCGGAAAATCGTTATGATGTGAATCGCAGGCGACACAATTCTTCAGATAGTTTGGAGTCTGCTGGGGCCCGTTCTGGTGGAGGTGTGTTAATTCATCATCTAGTAAGTGTGGTGCGAGAATTAAAATGTGCTTGGAGGTACTACGGGGTGGTTAGTGAAAATAGCCTTTTTAAGTATTATCAGGTTATCAGGTTTTGAAGATGTTGGAATTGATACTTGTATGTATAATGTATTTTAAACATTTGGTTTTGTACATAATTTGTTTTCTATGTACAACCCTCTGGTGCTTAGTTCATTCCATACATGAAAGGGTTGTACACAAATATAACTTGTTCAGGATTACTGTGAAATGTGGTCAGGCCTGCATAACAGGGTGGATTAAAAATCATTTCCTGAAGTTTTATCTGTGTGATATCATGATTTATTTGGTATCATATTAATTTTCTGAGAATACATTATTTGGTATATTTAAACATCTTATTCTATACATGTTCAATGTATTCTATTTATTAGCCCTATCTCTGTTGTTCATGTAATATTTGGTTGGGTTTGTTGTGGATAAACATTGATCCATTGCAAAACCTGCACATTTCAAAGGATTGGAATTATTTGTTGTTTTTTTTTTTATTCACTAAACTACCAATGCGAATAGCTTATTTATATGCAGTTCATTCAGAAAGTATTCAGACCCCTTCACTTTTTTCCACATTTTGTTACGTTACAGCCTTATTTTAAAATTATTAAATTCATTTTTTTAATCATCAATCTACACATAATACCCCAGAATGAAGAAGCGAAAACAGGCGTTTAGAAATGTTTGCAAAGTAATTAAAAATAAATAACTGAAATATCACATTTACATAAGCATTCAGACCCTTTGCTATGACACTCAAAATTGAGCTTGGGTTCATCCTGTTTCCATTGATTATCCTTGAGAAGTTTCTGCAACTTGATTGGAGTCCACCAGTGATAAATAAAATTGATTGGACATGATTTGGAAAGGCACACACCTGTCTATATAAGGTCCCCCAGTTGACAGTGCATGTCAGAGCAAAACCCATGCCATGAAGATGAAGGCATTGTCCGTAGATCTTCGAGACAGGATTGTGTCGAGGCACAGATCTGGGAAAGGGTATGAAACAATTTCTGCAGCATTGCAGGTCCCGAAGAACACAGTGGCCTCCGTCATAGAGCTGGCCGCCCGGCCAAACTGAGCAATAGGGGGAGAAGGGCCTTGGTAAGGGAGGTGACCAAGAACCCGATGGTCACTCTGACAGAGCTCCAGAGTTCTTCTGTGGAGATAGGAGAACTTTCCAGAAGGACAGTTATATCTGCAGCACTCCACCAATCAGGCCTTTAGTGGCCTGACGGAAGCCACTCCTCGGTAAAAGGCACAAGACAGCCGCTTGGAGTTTGCCAAAAGGCACCTAAAGGACTCTCAGACCATGAGAAACAAGATTCTCTGGTCTGATGAAACCAAGATTGAACTCTTTGGCCTGAATACCAAGCGTCACGTCTGGAGGAAACCAGGCACCGCTCATCACTTGGCCAGTACGATACCTACTGTGAAGCATGGTGGTGGCAGCATCATGCTGTGGGGATGTTTTTCAGCGGCAGGAACTGGGAGACTAGTCAAGATTGAGGGAAAGATGAACGGAGCAAAGTGATGAAAACCTGCTGCAGAGCATTCTGGACCTCAGACTGGGGCGGAGGTTCACCTTCCAACAGGACAATGACCCTTAGCACACAGCCAAGACAACGCAGGAGTGGCTTCGTGACAAGTCTGTGAATGTCCTTGAGTGGCCCAGCCAGAGTCTGGACTTGAACCCGATCGAACATCTCCGGAGGGACCTGAAAATCGCTGTGTGTCGACGCACCCCATCCAACCTGAAAGAACTTGAGAGGATCTGCAATGTGAGAAATTGCCCAAATACAGGTGTGCCAAGATTGTAGAGTCATACCCAAGAAGACTTGAGGCTGTAATCACTGCCAAAGGTGGCTCAACAGTATTGACTAAAGGGTCTGAATACTTATGTAAATGTGATATTTCAGTTATTTCTTTTTAATTACTTTGCAAAAATTTCTAAATACCTGTTTTGCTTTTTTTTATTATGGGGTATTGTGTGTAGATTGATGATTTAAAAAAAAAAGAATTTAATATATTTTAGAATAAGGCTGTAACGTAATAAAATGTGGAAAAGGTAAAGGGGTCTGAATACTTTTGGAATACATTGTATGTATCTATGCATTCTACCTATACTTTGAATTTGATGCCTCCTATTTGGTCTCTTTACAACCACCTCTATTCTGAGGAGAACAATCCCATACCATCTAGTCTGGCCACATAACTGAAGCTCACTTATCCCTGCAATCATTTAGTAATCATCTGAGCCGTCTCTAAAACGTTCTCAACTTTCCTAAAGTATGGAACCTTGAACTGTATACAATACTCCAAATGTTGCTGAACTAGTGTTGTGTAACATCTTATTATGACTTCCTTGCCCTTGAACTATTGAATCCTCAATGCTGCTCTAAGCTTTTTCTTAACCTGCCGAGCTGCTTCAATAAACTTGTCTCACACACCTCCTGATTTCTCTCCTTTTGTTCCACTTTTAGAATTGCACGCTCTAATTCATTTACCTCTCCTCATTCTTCCCAGCATTATATCAGACCCATTTGTCAGCATGGAAGTTGACTTTTATCTCTCCACCCATTCAAAAAGCTTGTCCAAATCTACTGATCTGTACTATCCCCTGTGCAAACCAATTTTGTGTAATCCACAGATTTGGACATGGTTTGCTATACATCCAAATGTCCAAATCAATGTGAAATGTGAAATGATAGTCTTAGTACTCACCCCAGAAAAAAAAATTGTATTTCTCTTCAGCCCAAAAAAAAGCCCATTTCACTTCTACTTTATTTCCTGCCACTTCGGGCAACATTCTAGCAATGACACTTTAGTTGTAACAATCCTATGACCTTTAGTCTTAATGGCATATCTTTTCTGTGGCATCTCATCAAATGCTTTTTGTAAGACCATATATACTTTTCACAAAGCATTTCACTCAACTGTCTCTTTTAGTTAGATAGAGCTCTTAAAGTCAAAGGAAATGGGGAGAATAGACATAGATAATAGGTGCCGGAGTAGGCCAATTGGGCTCTTCGAGCCAGCAACGCCATTCACCGTGATCATGGCTGATCATCCACAATCAGTACCCCGTTCCTGCCTCCTCCCTCTGACTCTGCTATTTTTAAGAGCTCTATCAAACTCTCTTGAAAGTATCCAGAGAATTGGCAGAGAATTCCGCAGATTCACAACTCTCTGTGAAAACGTTTTTCCTCATCTCAGTTTTAAATGGCTTACCCCTTATTCTTAAACTGTGGCCCCCGGTTCTGGATTCCCTCAACATCGGGAACATGTTTCCTGCCTCTAGCCAATATGCCATTTGCTTTCTTCACTGCCTGCTGTACCTGCATGTTTACTTTCAGTGACTGATGAACAAAGACTCCCAGATCTGGTTGTACTTCCCCTTTTCCCCAACTTGACACCATTCAGATAATAATCCGCCTTCCTGTTTTTGCCACCAAAGTGGATAACCTCACATTTATCCACATTAAACTGCATCAGCCCATTCACACAACCTGTCCAAGTCACCCTGCATCCTCCTAGCATCTCAAATAGAGAGAGTACAGAGGAGATTTACTAGAATGTTGCCAGGGTTCCAGCAACTATGTTACAGAGAAAGGTTGAACAAGTTAGATCTTTATTCTTTGGAGTGCAGAAAGTTAAGGGGGGACTTGATTGAGGTCTTTAAAATGATGAAAGGGATAGACAGAGTTGACGTGGATACGTTTTTCCCGTTGAGGGTAGGGAAGATTCAAACAAGAGGGCATGACATGAGAATTAAGGGACAGAGGTTTCGGGGTAATGTGAGGGGGAACTTCTTTACTCAGAGGGTGGTGGCTGTGTGGAATCAGCTTCCAGCAGAAGTGGTGGAGGCAGGATCGATTTTAACATTTAAGAGTAAAGTGGATAGGTATATGGACGTGAAGGGAATGGAGGGGTATGGTCTGAGTGCAGGTAGATGGGACTAGGGAAAACAAATGGTCGGCACGGACTGGAAGGGCCGAGAGGGCCTGTTTCCATGCTGTAATTGTTATATGGTTATATGGTTATCCTCCTCATAGCATCCTCCTCATAGTTTACACTGCCACACAGCTTTGTGTCATCTGCAAATTTGCTAATGTTAATTTTAATCCCTTCATCTAAATCAATAATTTATATTGTAAATAGCTGTGGTCCCAGCACCGAGCCTTGCGGTACCCCACTAGTCGCTGCCTGCCATTCTGAAAGGGACCTGTTAATCCCTACTCGTTGAATCCTGTCTGCCAACCAATTTTCTATCCAGGAACGGGGTACTGATTAGGGATGATCAGCCATGATCACAGTGTATGGCGGTGCTGGCTCGAAGGGCCGAATGGCCTACTCCTGCATCTATTGTCTATTGTCCATTTACTTCAAAACTCTTGCATTAGATATATATGATTTAATCGCTAACAAATTCTGCTGGCTATTTAGCTCCATATGATTGCTTACTCTGTCGCAGTACTTTTGTTTCCAGTACTTTGCCCATCACTGAAGTTAACTGGGCTTTAGTTACTAGGTGCTAGGTTTAATTTAGCACTGTTCAGACTGTCACACAGTCTGAAAAAGGATTGCAACCCAAAATGTTGCCTGTGTGACTCACTGAGTTCCTCCAGCACTTTTGCATTGATCGATGGTGTAACACTTGTTTTCCAAGTCATCAGGCATCAGCCTGAACATTTGGAAAATTACGGCCAAGGTCACTTATAATTTCCTCTCTTTTGTCTCAATGTTGGATACGTCCTATTGATTTATCCACTTCCACTTCTAATTGGTTTTCTCATAGCACCCCCTTTCAATATTTAGCTGCACCAAACTTCCATTGCTCAGCAGCAAAAAGTCATGCCCATATCGACTAAGATGCCCCATCCACACTAGTCCTGCCTGCCTGTGTTTGACCCATATCCCTCTAAACATTTCCTCTCCGCGTATCTGTCCAAATGTCTTTTAAATGTTGCCATAGCACGAGACTCAACTACCTCCTCTGGCAGCTCGTTCCATTTACCCACCGCCCTACGTGTGGAAAAAGGTGCTCCTCGGGTTCCTGTTAAATCTTCCCCATCTCAAGCATCCTTTGAGATTAATGAAATGCATTTAATTCATTCCTCAACTATACCTTCTGCCTCCATGAGTACATTTCTCTTTTGGTTTCTAATTGGCCCTATCTCTCTTATAATATCTTTCCTGTCAATTTGCTTAGAGAATATTTTTGGATTTAAAAAAAATGTTTACTGCCTTTTTTTGCAAGGCTGTTGCATTTCCCGACTGAACTTTCTGGAATCAAGTTGTTTGTTTCTGTGCTAACCATCTTATAAGCACCATGTTTGGAATGGTCTTTTCATTCAAATCATTGGTAGATAACACAAGTAACAATGCCAGGACCTGGCCCATGTGAGACTTGGAACCTGCTAATACTAAAGTTTCCAGTTGATTCCCAGGTTTTATTTATTTCAGTTAATCAATCTTCAATTCATACTTGGTAATGCAGTATTCCATACCTTATGAACTCGACTTCTCATACAAGCTCTTCTGTGGCAACTCCACAAAGATATTTTTGAAAATCTAAACATCAGCTGGTTTCCTTCATCCAGTCTGCTAATAAGATGGTTGCATGATACATAATCGCATTTGAAGCATTACAACTTCTAATTGATTAATTTCTTTATCTGAGGCAAATTATAAGGTCATGTCAAAAGGAATAGGATTAGATTTAGGCCATTCGGCCCATCAAGCCTCTCTGCCATTCAATCATGGCTGATCTATCTCTTTCTCCCATTCTCCTGCCTTCGCCCGTAACCTCTGACACCTGTACAAATCAAGAATCTATTTATCTCTGCCTTAAAACTAGCTACTGACTTGTCCCCCACAGCTTTCTGTGGTAAAGAATTCCACAGATTCACTACCCTCTGACTAAATAAATGTTTCCTCATCTCCTTCTTAAAAGAACGTCCTTTAATTCTGAAGTTATGACCTCTAGTCCTAGACTCTCCACATCCATTGTACATTTGTAAAATTGTCCTAAATTTTTAATCGCGAGATAAATAGTGCATAAAATCGAAGTAGGAAATAAACACTGAAAAAGTACATCTTGCCTTCTGGTTCATGTGCAACATTTGGCCACCTTCGTAAGCCCAAGCCCAAGCAATTGATGCAGTTACAATTTGTGGAATGCTTTGGTTGAGTTGTTCTATACTGCACAGCCAATCCAATCCTTGCACTTCACTTTAGGCCTTTAATTATCTCTCTGGCTTCTGTCCTGGCTATGCACTCCATGGCATTTTAAATTAATTTAATTGATCTTCCCTTTCGGACGGGCAATCTTTTCCAAACATCTTGAAGAACAGTATTGTGGGATTATCTACCTTGTGTAAATTGCTTTGTTTATTGTTTGCCGATTGGGTATAAATTGTGTTTGATTTGTAGGAAACTTTGGAAGAAAAGAGAAGAATGGTTGGCGGACACACACACGGGGCACAGACACAGTAAATCCAAGAAGTGGCTACCATGGAGGAAATTCCCGTGCCCGAAGTGGTACTTTTCATGGAGGAAAAGCTCCACCGTTGCACGAAAATAACTTAACGGAAGAAGAAAATGCAAAGAGGGAAGAAAAGGAGAAGACTAAACAATTTGAGGCTGAGGATTTTGTAGGTTGATTTTTTTAAAATAAATATCTCACTATTTAATGTTAAATTCTTTTATTCTAATTTTTTTTGTAAATTCATCAAATGATCATAGATAATTATGTCAATGGTGATGCATTAGGCCATCACCATCTCACTTAAGATGTTGCGTATGCATTTTCAAGCTATTTCTAAAACGTTGCAATAAATTGTATAATTTTAAGTTCAATTTTGTTTACCTTCTTACAAAAATATTATGCTTGGTCTCGCATTGCTTTCCCCACTGTCAATTTATGCACAAGCTGGTAATATGAGAAATTGATTTTGTGTTTGTTGGTGTGATCATTTCACATTCACGGTCATATTTGAAACCTCAGTGCTCGCAGCGCCACGGTTTCTGGGCCAATATTCCAAATTATTAGAAGTTTACGTTATTGATCAGTACCTTGGTTGTGCTCTCTTTGACATGCATAAAGATAGAATATTGTCCTTATTCTTTAATTCTGTAAGTCAATTATGGAAATCCGATAGTATTTTGGGGGAATGGGGAGTTAAAAGCCAAACAGTGTCATCTATGTAATCGATAGTTATATTTTTTAAGAATATTACAATTTTGTTTCAGGTGTTGGTGCCAGTATGATTTCAATTGTAAATCTTGCAGTATTTGAACATTGTTCATTTGAACATTGTTCAAAATTGTTTCATCAATACTCATTCTCAATGAGTGCAGCGTAGGTTCACAAGGTTATTTCTCGGGATGGCGTGATTGTCGTATGATAAACGAATGGAGCGACTGGGCTTATATTCACTTAAAGGATGAGAGGGGATCTTATAGAAACATATAAAATTATTAAGGGATTGGACACGCTAGATGCAGGAAACATGTTCCCGATGTTGGGGGAGCCTAGAACCAGGGGCCACAGTTTAAGAATAAGGGAAGACCATTTAGAACTGAGACGGGGGAAAAACCTTTTCACACAGAGTTGTGAATTTGTAGAATTCTCTGCCTCCGAAGGCAGTGAGGCCGATTCACGGGATGCATTCAAAAGAGAGTTAGATAGAGCTCATACGGCTAGTGGAATCAAGGGGTATTGGGAGGGCAGGAACGGGATACTGAATGTGGATGATCAGCCATGATCATATTGAATGGCGGTGCTGGCTCGAAGCAAGGCCTACTCCTGCGCCTATTGTCTATGTATCAATGAGGTCATGTGCCTCAGGTTTTTCAGAAATATCAATATCTTGTAGAAACAAGGAACCGCAGATGCTTGGTTACAAAAAAGACAAAGTGCTGGAGTAAATGAGCTTTTATGAAAGAACTGCAGATGCTGGAAAAATCGAAGGTAGACAAAAATGGTGGGGAAACTCAGCGGGTGAGGCAGCATCTGTGGAGCGAAGGAATAGGTGATGTTTCGGGTCGAGACCTTTCTTCAGATTGATTGTGGGGATGGGGGGAAGAATGCTAGGATGGGGCAGGACAAAGCATGGCATGTGAACACTGGCAAGTGGGAGTTTGATGGACAGGTTGGACAAAGGCCAAAGATGGGAAAAAAAGCTGTAAGACAAAAGGATTGAAGAGTGTGACGTGAAGCCAGAGGAAAAAAAATGTACGAGCGGGGAGAAATAGGTGAGTCTCGGTGGTGCACAAGGGTGGGGAGGATGTGCGGAGGGAAGAAAGGGGGCTTGTGGGATAGAAATGGGTGAGGGAGGGGGGCGGGGTGCGGTTTTTTCAAGGTTATCTAAAATTGGAGAGTTCAATGTTCATTCCATTGGGTTGTAAGCTACCCGAACGGAATATGAGGTGCTGTTCCTCCAGTTTGCGTGCAACCTCACTGGCAATGGAGGAGGCTGAGCACAGAAATATTAGTATGGGAATGGAACGGGGAGTTTAAATGTTTAGCAACCGAGAGATCACGGTAATCCTTGGCTGGCTGAGCAGAAGTGTTCAGCGAAATGTTTGCCGAGTTTACAATTGGACTTCGCAATGTACAGGAGTCCACATCGGGAAAACTGGGTGCATTAGATGAAGTTAAATAACAGCTTGCTGTAAATCCAGGAAACACTCTTGAGTGTAATGCTTTAGAAATCTTGTTGGGATGCCACAGGAATAGACCCTTCGACCCACAATGTCCATTGCCAATGGGCTAGATGTTTCCAGTAATAGGAGAGAACCAGAGGGCATTGCCTTAGAATAAAAGGATGTACCCACAGAATGGAGATGAGGGGGAATTTCTTTATAAGACAGTGAATCGGTGGAATTCATTGTTGTAGACTGCAATGGAGGCCAAGGTATTTTAAGGCGGAGATTGATAGGTTCTTGATTAGGAAGGGTATCAAAGGTTACGGGTAGAAGACAGCAGAATGGGGTTGAGAAGGAAAAAATAGATCAGTCATGATTGAATGGCAGAGTAGACTCGATGGGCAGAATGGTTAATTCTGCTCCTATATTTTATGGTTAAACATGATATGGAAATCAACACTTCTTTCTGCACATAATCCATGAACCCATGGTTTTGTGCATATCCATGTGTCAATCTAAAAGCTGCTTAAATGCCATTATTATACACAGTTAATGGCAAGACCCTTAACAATGTTGTTGTGCAGAGGAATCGCAGTCCAAGTGCATAACTCACTGAAGGTGGTAGCTCTTGTAGATAGGGTGGTAAAGAATGCGTGTGGTATGCTTGCCTTCATTGCTAGGGGAATTGAATATAAGAGTCAGGAAGTCATCATGCAGCTCTATAGGACTTTTAGTTAGGTTTCTTTTGTTGTATTGCGTGCAGTTATGGTCACCCCATTATAGTAATGACGTGGAAGATTTGGAGAGGGTGCAGAGGAGGTTTTTCCCGAATGCTGCCTCGATTAGAGGGTTTCAATGACGGGTAAAGGTTGGATAAACTTTGATCATTATCTCTGGAACATCGGAAGATTTGATAGAAGTAAATTATGAGAGGCATAGATAGGATTGAGAGCCAACTTTTTAACCAGTTTAGAGAGTTTGGAGAAATGTTCAACACTGGAGTCCACAGCTATAAGGTGAAAATATTCTACAATTAAAGAATGTCTGATTCCACAATTTTTGGAAAGTTGATTTATTTCACTGTATGTGGAGCAATAAAACTGCTGGAAGAACTTGGGCCTCCTCTGAAGAGGTAGAAGGACAATCAACAAACCCTGTATTGTAATTGCTTAGCCTCCACAGATGATCCCTGACTAGTTACAGTGCCCTCAATAATGTTTGGGACAAACACCCATCATTTATTTATTTGCCTCTGTACTCCACAATTTGAGATTTGTAATAGAAAAAAATCACATGTGGTTAAAGAGCACATTGACAGATTTTAATAAAGGCCATTTTTATACATTTTGGTTTCAGCATGTGACATTACAGCAGTGTTTATACATAGTCCCCCCATTTCAGGGCATCAGAATGTGTGGGGCACAGCAATGTCTTGTAAATTAAAGTAGTCATGTTTAGTATTTTGTTGCATATCCTTTGCATGCAATGACTGCTTGAAGTGCGATTCATGGATATCACCAGTTGCTGGGTGCCATCTCTGGTGATGCTCTGCCAAGCCTGTATTGCAGCCAACTTTATCTTATGCTTGTTTTGGGGGCTTGTCCCCTTCAGTTTTCCCTTCAGCATATAAAAGTCATGCTCAGTTTGGTTAAGATCAGGTGATTGACTTGGCCACTCAAGAATTGACCATTATTTAGCTTTGAAAAACTCCTTTGTTGCTTTAACAGTGTTTGGGATCATTATCTTGCTGTAGAATGAACTGCCGGCCAATGTGTTTTGATGCATTTGTTTGAACTTGAGCAGATAGGATGTGTCTATACACTTCAGAATTCATTATGCGACTACCATCAGCAGTTGTATCATCAATGAAGATAAGTGAGCCACTACCTTCAGCAGCCATACATGCCTTGGCCATAACACACCCACCACCGTGTTTCACAGATGAGCTGGTATGCTTTGGATCTTGGACAGTTCCTTCTCTCCTCCATACTTTGCTCTTGCCATCACTCTGATATGTTAATCTTCATCTCATCTGTCCACAAGACCTTTTGCCAGAACTGTGGTTGCTCTTTTAAGTATTTCTTGACAAACTCTAACCTGGCCATCCTGTTTTAGTGGTTTGCATCTTGCAGTGCAGCCTCTGTATTTCTGTTCATGAAGTCTTCTGTGGACAGTGGTCATTGACGAATCCACACCTGACTCCTGAAGAGTGTTTCTGATCTGTCGTACAGGTGTTTGGGGATTTTTATTATAGAGAGATTTCTTCTGTCATCAGCTGTGGAGGTCTTCCTTGGCTGCTAGTACCTTTGCAATTAGTAAGCTCACCAGTGCTCTCTTTCTTCGTAATGCTGTTCCAAGCAGTTGATTTTGGTAAGCCTAAGGTTTGGCTGATACCTCTAACAGTTTTATTCTTGTTCCTCAGTCTCATAATGGCTTATTTTACTTTCATTGATACAATTTCATTGGTCCTCACGTTGATAAACAGCAATAAAATGGTGATGGAAAGATCAGAGGAAAGACTAGATGCTGAGAGCTCTCTTATACCTGCATTAATGAGGCATTTAAACACACCTGAGCAATTACAAACGCCTGTGAAGCCATGTGTCCCAAACATTATGACGTCCTGAAATGGGAGGACTATGTATAAACATAGCTGTAATTTCCACATGATGAAACCAAAATGTATAAAAATGGCCTTTAATAAAATCTGGCAATGTGCACTTTAACCAGATGTGATTTTTTTCTATTACAAATCTCAACCTGTGGAGTACAGAGGCAAATAAATAAATGATGGGTCTTTATCCCAGACATTATGGAGGGCACTGTAAGTTCCCCCAGCAGTTTTATTTTTATTTTTTTGTTCCTCTGCATTCCAACATTTGCAGTCTCTTGCATCTTCAAAGATAGTCTAGCTATTTTCAGATGACCACCAAGTCATTCAAAAGAGCACATTATGATAAGATAAAGAATGTAGGTGCAACTTATAGTATCAGGCTAAAGAAATTGTATCCAGCAGACCACAAATTGTGAATGTGCAATGCTGTAAGAAGATTGTTAATTTGGATGCTGTTAATGATCTCCTTGCAACAGAATCCAATATTTTCTAATCTGAGATTTTATGGTGGTCTATTAGAACAACTTTCCAAAGGCAAATTTTATGTTGTGAGTTACCTTAAAGTAACTCATCAAAGATTCTGTATATTACTTTTAGTTCCAATGCCTCATGGGAGAGTGGTGTGCTGCTTCCACAAGCCACTGTCGTCCAGCTGATGATGATGCACTTGCAGTGCCATTAGATAGCATGTACTAAGACTTTGACCCAGCTGCTATAAAGTGATGAAACCAAAAAAAGACAGTGCTGGAGTAACTCAGCAGTCAGGTAACATCTCTGGTGAACATGGATAGGTGACCTATCAGGTTGGGACCCTTCTTCAGAATCGAGTCTGAAGAGGTGTCCCAACCCAAGACATCACCTGTCCATGTTCTCCAGTGATGCTTCCTGACCCGCTGAGTTACACCAGCACTGTGCCTTTTGTACAATAAAGTGATTATGTGCATAACCCAGATAGGGCATTTGATGATTGTTGTATACATCCGCTGCCCTCGAACTGGTGAGATGTTGCCAAGGAACCTCAAGTGATCTTCTTGCCCATTATCTCCTTGCAATCTCAATATCCTATTTGACTGAGGTGAGAATGCCATCCAGGTGGACAATTTCCATTCGCTTGTGAAATCTTTATCCAAGCTTTTTAGAGCTTTCAGATTTGGTGCTTTTAAATGATTTCTGTTTCCTGTTATCCACTTTTGCTCTTCTGCTTTCCATCTCTGCTTTATATTATGCTCGTACATTACCCCTGTGCACACTGACATGCACTGATCTTTAGTCCTAAGTTAATATCTTAATCTTAAAATTACCATTCTCTTATTTGGAATCTTTTAGCGTCCTTGGAGAATTTTGTTCTTTTGCATTGCATACCTTCTTCACTGAATTATTAGCTGTACTTCTCTGCATCACAGGGTTTGCAATTTCCTCTCTTAAATCCTTTTGATTATTTGAAACTAAAAAAAACTTTACATTTTAAATGCTTAAATCTTTAGTCTTGAATGCTCATGCTTCCTTTTTTCCCCGTCCTTTCAGTACTTGTCTGGAGGGCTTTGTGACATATTTCCCTTTTAAAGTGTGAGATGAATGCGAGTTGTTTGGTATTTATCTGTGTAAGTTTTTAATACACATCTTGAACAAAATGAACATCACATAATTGAAACATCTGTCTTCCGCACCTTTCATTTCAAGTCCATTTTTAGGTTGAATACTGTGAAGCAAAACATTGCATCAAGCACATGTACAAGCATTATTGTGCTAATTTAGATGATTTAAAGGATAAATATTTTAAATTTTGTTGGTCATAGTAGATTTTTTATAATAATACGGGTATTGAATAGACAAATTCATGCTATATTTTATCAAATGTTTTTACATTGAGATGCAGATTTAAAAATCCAAAGTTATGACTTCCAATTTTCTCGATCTACAGCGATGCCTCTGCAGTGTTTATTCAGGCAGACTGTTGAATATCCACAAAATTGACTTAGGCCTGGAAATTTGTTGCTTACCTGCATCTTTAGTCCCACTGGCTATAACTTCCATTTATTTCCTTTTCAAAATTTAAGTGAAGGAAATCTCAAATTTCAACTCTGGGGTGTATTTGCCTACAGAAAAACTGTGTGTACTTGCATACATGCAGAGAAAATGATAACCCCCTGATTTAATTAATTCCCCATTATCTTTACCTTTTGGAGAATGGGCACAGAACCCATGGAAATTTGGACTTGCCTCTCCAGCTGATGTACATGTTATATGCCTCTTCAGTTATTCTCAATTTTAAAGATAATAAAATATTACTACTGTGGATATTTAAAATTTGTTTTACTAAATAATAGACGTGTGATTTGAGCATTAAAGCAGAAATGAGATTGTAGGTTGCAAATATCCTCGAATTTGCAGTGAATTCATTCTGTGTTAATCACATTTTGTGACTTGTTAAGCATAGCCATAATTTATAACCTTGGATGTCTAACTGAGATTGTATGTTTTTGTATGTGCTCTGACTCACTGAGAGAAGCCATAGAAAATCTACTAGTAAATTGAAATTTAAAGATACAGCAATGTTGAAAATTCACCCTGCCTTGTTTGTGATTTTTTAAAAAATCATTTTCTGCAAACAGGACATTCGATTCTAAGTTACCATAATGATAATTTAAAAAAATGTAACCCATTATGTTTGACAGTAAAATGTCAGTTTTGATTTTTGTATTATGATTCAAATTAACAGTGTACTAAACTAATTTTAGAATTATTAAAGTGATGTTCAATTGTTTTTATTATTTTCATATTTGCTTCAAGTTGTCTGTTATATTTATATCCGGTTTGAAAGAGACAGCTAATTTTTGGATAAAGTTAATTCCTATACACCATTACTGTTTACTTTCACAGAAGTGCTTTGGAGATTGGAAGATCCTTTTTAGTCATTTCCAATAAGTTTGATATTGAGAAGATGCTGACACCTCTGTGTAAATAAAGGAAAAAAGATGTTAATGTCCTAAATTTGAAATTGAGACAAATTCTGGAGGGAATCTGTTTCACTCTTTCCTATTACCAAGGATTCCGCTTGGCCTGCTATTTCCAGAATTGTCTGTTCGTATTTACGAAGATCAATTGAACATAGCCGTTCATTCAAATAGCTTCTGTTCACTGTTTCATGAGGAAGGGAGATCCTCTTCAATGATTTTACATGACAGCAGGCAATTGTTCTGTAATGAAAATCAAGTCCGTGCCTGTGGAAACTGTTATCTAAAACTTTGGTTAGCCTTCATAAATTTGCTGTAGTTTAATAATTGGTGTAGTAAGTGGATTATTGATAACATTATGCAATAATAAATCTTTGATAATAGTTTTGTTGAGAATGAACTACATATCACGGTGGCAGGTCTAGTCCTGCAGATGGATTGGGAATAGTTGCCTTTCCCCAATGCCTGTCAGCAATGGTGCACGATTTATAGAAATGCAAGAGGACTGAGCAGTTATTTAGCTAGATTGTTTGGTTCCTAATGGAGTATCATATTCATAAGTACACAAAAGGCTGGTGAAACTCAGCGGGTGCAGCAGCATCTAAGGAGCGAAGGAGATAGGAGACGTTTCGGGTCGAGACCCTTTCTTTAACACTTTATCATATTCAAAATCTAGTTTCTCCCTATATTTACATTGGTCTGTCAAGAAGAGTTTTGCTTTCACATCAGGACTTTGTGGAAGGCAAGTGATATTTTGGTGTTTATTGAAAGAGGGTTTCGACTACAAGAGTAAATATGATTTGCTCCACTCATTTAGGCTTCTGATGAGGCTGCACATGGGATGATGGTTGTCTTACCCAAGGAGGAATATTTATGATGGAATTAGTGCAGCAAAGGTTCACAAGAGTAGAAATCTGCCAGCTTTCTCTGGGTTGGGGGTGCTATTAAGGATAATGGGATTTTGCTTTCTAGAGCTTTGGGATGATGTCATTGAAAATTAAGAATACTCCCAAGCTTTGACAGGGTAGGTGTAGGGATGAAATGTTAGTGATTCTGGTGTTACCTCAAGAAGAATAGAAGTCATGGTCTCAAAATAAAAGGGACTATCTTTTGGCAATGAGTGAAGAGAATTGTGATCGTCCGGAAGATAATAAATCCATCGACTCTTTGTACCCAAGAGGGCTCTGAAGGCTCAGTCATTGAATATAATCAAGATGGCAATGGATTGTTTTTAAGATGATAAAAGGAAACAAAATATTAGGTTTATGCCAGAAAGTGATGCTGAAGTGAAGTGCTATAATTCCTAATGCTAACTGTGTCTTTTTTTATGATCCAGTTTCATTGTGTGATCAATCTTGCCCACTTCTATGGGGCGACAAATAAATATAATTAGTTTTTGTTTTGCCAGAGGATTGGAAATCTTTGGTATTCTTAATTCAATAGTTGAAGATGCTTAATCATTGAGTAGATTTGTGGCTGGTTTCTTTTTTTTGTGACCGTAAGAATTTATATGGAACAAAATCGTAGACTTGAGTAGAGGGTAAGCCATGGTTCCATTGATGATGTGGGCGACGTGTGCAGAATTTATTTTCTTGCATTTCTGAAATTCCTATGGACAGCACTGCCCTGGCTGAGTCATAATAACCAAAACATTGCATTGATGTATTGAGGGTTAGTGTTCTTTTAAGTGAATGTCCCAGGTTTTTCATAATTTATTATTTTTTTAATGATGTAAGTTCTACTGGAGGAAAAAAGAAAACTGGTTCCTTGTTAAACTTTATCTTTTATTTTCCTCTCTCCAGCCATCTCTCAATCCTGAGGCGAAAAAAGAACTTGGCAAGAACAAATCCATTGCTGGAGTATGGGGTGAGTTACTGAATATTGCTGGCAATAACAAAAATGTGAGTAGTGCAAAAAAACAACAACAGATAATTGAAGTGGTTACATTCTTACAGAGCAAGAACGTCCAAGTCCTTTTTCGGCTGCATATCTGTGTACTGTTCTCTCTGTTGGACGCATAACATATTTAACATTCCACTTTATTAGTCAATGAAACTATCAATATCAAATAGTCTGAAATGTGTATATATAATTGTTGCAGTTTTAAAGACATTAGTTTGGGTGCAAGGACTACAACACTATTGGACAACAAGTTTGAGGGATGTTAACAAGATCTCATTTAATCTTGCATACCTCATGGAAAACAAATCTTTTCAAACAACTAATAAAATTGCCATAGCTGAATGATTGGAAATATAGTTTTTAAATCGTACGATTACACATTATCAATAGGTAACAGAAAATGATACAAAGCTTTCTGAATTTGTTTTCTATTTTAGCATTTGGCATGTATTCAAGAGAGAGTTCGATATAACTGTTAGGGCTAACTGAATCAAGGGATATGGGGAGAAGGCAGGAATGGGGTACTTATTTTGGATGATCAGCCATGATCATATTGAATGGCGGTGCTGGTCCAAAGGGCCGAATGGTCGACTCGTTTACCTATGTTTCTATATAAGAACTGATATGAAGAATCCTATTACTATCAAACTTACAGAATGTAGTAGTAATCCAAAAAGTAATGAGAGATGAATAAACTAAGAAGGAAAGCAAAACCTTTTATAGCAAGATTTCTCGGGATGTCTGTAACAATGAAAAGTGACTTAATGTTTTCACTTAAAAATAAATTGGAAGAAGAAAATAATTGTTCAACCCTTCAGCCATGTGTAATTGTTTATTTTATCTAAATCCACTAACATCTCAATTGATTCTCTTATTCTTCTTTGCCATGAGGAGTACAATCAAGTTTCCAATTTGTCTACTGTTTTAGTTCTTGGAACCATTCTAGTAAATATCTCTTGTATCCCTATTGTCTATGTTTCTATTATGTATTTGCGATGATCACATTTTCTGATGTGTTTAAATTATCTTTACTGGCTGCATATGTAAGCATAGGAATGTTGATATTTAATTATGCTAATTATGATTTTCAAATTGTCCACATTTTTTATCCTTTTAAATGTGGAATATTCTTCAATTTGTGAGCAGGTTTCTAACTTTGGTATTGTTTGAAATCTCCACTGTGATTATAACGTTTGCATAACCTAGACATTTTTGGACTGCAGGGCATGTTTTTATGCTGTATTTTGAGTTATAAATATTGAATTATATCAAATAATCAGGAAACTCTGCCAGTCTGGCATCATTGAAATCCTGAAGTCTGGAGTTACTACATTTTTACTATATTTGGGATCATATTACTGTGTCAGGCAAGCAGCACACTCATATTTATGAACATATCAGGGAGCTATTTGTAATAACATTTTTTCCTCTCTATTGTTTGTCAACATGGCATAGAATACAACACTGGTTTGAGTTGTGCCTACTATTGCCTTCTGATCTTTCAGCTTTCAATAACCAGAAATTATCTGAGAATTCTGGAAATACTCAGGCCACATTAGTGGGTAGAACTAACACTTCATGTTGAGCAACCCTGGTCAGTTCACAGATGCGACGTGACCTGCTAGGTATTTTCAGCATATTCTGTTTTTCATTTTGGATTTCCAGCATCTACAGTTTTTTTTAATTTTTTGCTTGCGTGTTCAGGAACTAATTTTTAGATCTGCCTTGTGTTTCTATTTTGTTGGTGCCACCTGTGGCAAATATGTGGGTTTGCCAGGCTTTTGATTGTGAAGCTTTTGAAGCAAGCTGTGTGGGCCCTGAACTCTGAAAAAACTCTCATTAAATGTCCTTTTTCTTTAAACTTCATTTTACTTAATTTTAAAGTTGCACTAAAAGCTCCCAGCAATTTTATTCTATATCTTGACAAATAAAGGCAAGCATCCCTATGTTACCTAACCCTTTAATTCATCTTCTGCTGGCTTTAAGTATCTTAGGACCTGTACACGTGTTTACTAATCTGCTCTCATCTTCGGTGTCTCTTTTATTTGGTTTAATTTTAGTCTTCATTCTTGATCTGGAATCAATCCTGTTTCCTGCCCTTTTCCTTTGATTTTTACTCCATTATATTATCAGGTAATGTGCAATGGCTTGAAGGGGCATTATTCCTTAATGCAGAATAAGGAAAGATGCTGGTGGAACTCCAATGGGTTAGGTAGCAGCTGTGGTGGGAAATGGATTTTGACATTTAGGATCGACTCAACTGAAGTGAAATAATAGAGGGGAAACAGTCAGCAGATATCGATGGGGCAAGGCTGGCATGCAGAATGTGGATATAGTTGAGAAGGGCTTGATGGGCAGCTAATAGACAGGTGGGGCAGAGATAGCAACAGAGGCTGGGTGGTGATAAGTGGAGGACACTTCCGCTCAATTTCTCTGTGTCCGCCACATCCATTCACAAGATGAGGCTTTGCACTCCTGGATATCTGAAATATCTCACCTTTATACCCTGCCCTCCTCACCTTTCCTCTTCCCCACCCCCCCCCCCCCACCCCCCCCCAACAAACTCTGGCTGACTAGCACCTCATTCTTAAACATTTCTGCGAGTTTCAATGTGATTCTACCATTATTCACATCCTACCCTCACTACCCTTTTTGGCTTTTTGTGGGAACAGCTTTCTCTCCTTGATTCTCTGGTTCTCTATATTCTCTCCCTACCCAACACCCCAGGCACTTTCCCCTGTAATCATAGCAGTGTAACGCCTGTTTCTATGCCATCTCTCTCACCTCCATGCAGACACATACACAGCCTGTCCAGGTACAACAGAGATTTACCTGAACCTTCTCCAACCTTGGTGCACTCTATGTGGCATTACCAGAGTGCATGACCACACACTTTACTGCGCTATATTCCATCTGCCGCTACTTTGCCCACTCTGCCAACCTGTCCAAGTCCCTCTGCAGACTACCTGCTTCCTTAACCCTGCCTGGTCCTCCACCTACCTTTGTATCATCTGCAAACTGGGCCACAAAGCCATTGATTCCATCTTCCAAATCATTAATATATGATGTGAAAAGCAACGGACCCAACACTGACCCATGTGGACCACTACACGTCACTGGCGGACAACCAGAAAAGGCCCTTCAACTCTTTGCCTTCTGCCAGTCAGCCGATCTTCTATCCAAGCTAGTATCTTCCCTCTAATACCATGGAGAATCATCTTGCTTAGCAACCTTGCATACAACACCTTACCTTACCTGAAATTCCACATAACCACTGTAACATTGCCTTTCTTACATGCCGATTGTGTCTTCTGATGTAATTTGTACCCTACATCCTGGCTACTGTTCGGAGGCCTGTATATAACTCTCACCAGGGTCTTTTTACCTGTGCAAATTTTTACCTTTACCCACAAGGATTCTACATCTTCTGATCCTATGTCATCTCTTGCTCAGGATCGAATTTCATTCCTTATCAGCAGAGCCACCCCATCCCCTCTGCCCACCTGCCTATCTTTTCGATAGGATGTGTATTCTTGGATGTTCAGCTCCCAGCTCCGATCCTCTTTCAGCAACGTCTCTGATGCCCACAACATTGTACCTACCAATTTCTAACTGCGCAATAAGCTCGTCCATCATGTCCTGTATACTGCATGTACTCAAATATAACACCTTTAGTTCAACATTCACCACCCTTTTTCTCAGAGTTCCTCCAGCAACTCTGCGTTTTTTTTTTGTTCCTAATTTCAGCCTCGGCAGTTTCTCATACCTTTGTACCTAAGGGCCTTCACCAGGTTAAAAAAAATCTTTTGAACTGCATCTTGTTATAGTTAGAGTCATAAGTCTTACAGCATTGTGTTGTCACAGGGTTTTCATAAACAGTTATTGATAACAATTTTGCATTAAAGTTCAAATGTGTTTTCCTTGTAGAAAATCCTCCAAATCCAAAATCTAGAATGTCTAAAATGCTGGTCATTAAAAAGGTCCTTAAAGAAGAACCAATACTCCCAGGTTATCCTCTGACAGGGGTTTCTCATCCCCAGCCTGTGAAGAATGGGACAGGACCCAATGTGTATAAGGGATTGGTTCCCAAAGCCACTGGTCCTCCTGCAAAGGTAAGTAGAGACAAACCGACAATAACTATTTCAATTTAGTTTGCAGTATGAGAAACTACTTACTATTTCCCCTCTTTACTGATTTAAATATATTCATCATTTCAGCATTCCGTATTTTAGTATCTTCACTCCGGTTACCTATATAAATATGTCCTGGATCTCATATCTATAGTATTGAGCTTTACAATGGAATGCTATATAAAGCTATTTGATCACTTTAGTAACTGGGATTTGGAAAAAAATATGTTTAAGAAAACAATATTGAGGCCGCATCATAATTTAGTCAGCCTTTCATCATTAACAGGACAATAGAGACTGTATAGTAGAGACAGGCTATTTTTAAGAGAATTGGGTCTTGGGGCTAAAGGGATCAAGGGATATGGGGAAAAAGCAGGAACGCGGTACTGATTTTGCATGATCAGCCATGATCATATTGAATGGTTGTGTTGGCTCGAAGGGCCAAATGGCTTACTCTTGCACCTATGTTTCTATATAAGAACTGACATGAAGAATCCTATTACTATCAAACTTACAGAATTTAGTAGTAATCCAAAAAGTATGAGGGTTGAATAAACTGAAAACCATGCAAAACCTTTAAAAGCAAGATTTCTCTGGATGTCAATAACAATGAAAAATGACTTCATGTTTTCACTTAAAAAATAAATTTGAAGAAGAAAATAATTGTTCAACCCTTTGGTCATGTGTAATTGTACTAACATCTCAATTGATTTTCTTATTCTCCTTTGCCATGAGGAGTACAATCAAGTTTCCAATTTGTCTACCGTTTTAGTTCTTGGTACCATTCTAGTAAATATCTCTTGTATTTGCTCCAAAAGCTTTTATTTCCACTTTAGAAGTGTTACCCACAATTGTATGCAATACTCTAGTACAGCTAATGCTGAGAAAAAATGTACTTTTGTGATTTATGCCTTTTTTAATGTGTAGCTTCTCAATTTGTATTAATCCGTCCAACACGTCAAAACTGAGTGATTGAGTCAAGTCTATTTCACTTCTTTCAAAATTGTTTGATAACTGAGAAATAGATTTAAAGAGGGCTGATATCATTGAACAATTTTGATTTGAGAAAAAATTAAATATGCATGTTTGGTTTAAGTTTCAGTGAGGTCAAAGCTGAAAGTTAACTGAAAAATAAATTGTAGACAATAATTGCCTTTAATCCATTTATTCTTCTTATTACTCCTTTACAAGCTTTTTTTTCAAGCGTTAACAAACTCGTGATTCATCTGTTTCTCTTAATAATTTCTGCTCTATCTTTCCTACCTGTCCACCACAGCCTGCACTTTTAATTATTCTCTTTATAAATTGTTTGCCACTTACTGATTTTTCTATTTAGCCAGCGCAATGGAAAGGCTCAGCAAAGGAGAACAAACATGGAACTCCCTTTGTCAGCTTCAATGCGCTTCTGAAACCTGTACCTCAGACCTTCAGTTCATCACCAAACTCTTTGAAGGAGGTATTTTTTTTTTAAACCTATGTATTGAACACATTTGAAAATGTGGAAATATTGTTTAAGATAATTTCTATTTGATGCATCATGTAAAAGAATGTTTTAATTTCAAATATTTTATATTGGCTCTAATGAGTTACTGGATCACAACTTACAAATCTTGCAGTTAATAACAATCATTTATTTACCATAACCACAGAAAATCCTGGAAATTCTCAGCAGGTCATGTGGCATCGAAGGGAAAAAAAGAGCAACATTTACTATTCAGGTCATCAATCTGAAATGATAACTATTTTTTAATTTTGTATTTTTAGGTTTATTTAAATAGGGACAGATACAAAAACATAGATACACTTGAAACAGTCATCTGATGTATGCATCATAGTGTTTTTAGCCAAAGCTAATTCGCAACACTTGTCCCTCGTAGGGCTTTTGGTTCAAAATGATAATACAGATTAACATTATTAAAAATAGGGAAATGGAAATGGAAATGAGATAAAAATGGAAAATTGAAAAAGACATACAGAGAGAGCACAGTGTAAAAACTAAATATGAGAACAAGATTGTTGTTGAATTAGCCACAATTTTGTGTTTCTTTTGAATGTGACTTATGTAGGGATACATTTCAAGTGGTCTGGCAGTGAGTTCCATAATTTTGTCCCTTTTACTGAAAAGGCAGTTTGAGCAAAAGATGTTCTGCAGAAGGGGATACTACAATTGCCTTTTGACGCTGCTCGGGTGGTGGATCTAGTACCACTTTGCAGTCTTGTTATAGTTTTGCACAGCAGCTGGGGAGCAGCGCCATTTAGGCACCTGAAGACCAATTTAACTAAATGTAAGGAAATAAAGTTAGCAAAACTTAGGATCTTATATTTGCTTAGAATTTGACAGTGATGATACCTTATTCTTTTTTTGTCCAGGACTTTCAAGGCTCTGTTATAGAGACACTCTATGGCCTTAATTGATGACTGGTGAGCCTGGGACCATGTGGTTAAGCCATAAGATATATGTGAGGGAATCATAGAATTCATGAAAAGAAAAGCACAGTTAAAAGTCAAACAGTTTCTTATAATCATAAAACAGCCCAAGTTTGCTGTAATGGTTTTACACATTCTCTTGATATGACTTTTAAAGTTCAACTGATTGTCTATAATTATTCCCAGATACTTTACTTCAGGTACTTGTTCAATGAGCTCACCATTGATTTTTATATTGAGGAGGTTTGTTAGGGGTAGTTTTTTGATGGAGAAGCAGACAGTTTGTCTTTTTAGTGTTTAAAGTTAAACAAGATGAGGCCAGCCAAGATGATATTTTGTCTAAGTTGGCATTTAGTTTCTCAGCCACAAAAGTACAGGTTTTACCAGATGCATATACAACTGTGTCATCTGCATACATCTGTAGACCTATATCTGGGCATACATCTGGCAAATCATTGATGTGGAGGCTGAAGAGTATAGGTCCCAAGACAGTGCCCTGAGGCCACTGTCCCTGGTATTTTATTGTGAGCAATTGACTTTTTTCCTCCTGGAATTAATGTTTCTAAAATGATTGAATGAATAATTGAAAGGCACAGCATCAAACCAAGCCCTGTGCACATCGGCCATTGATCACCCTTTCATGCTAGTTCCATGTTATCCAACTTTTGCATCATTCCTTACATGTTTGGGGTAATTTTATGGAGGCCAATTGACCTACAAACCGCATGTCTTTGGGATGTGGGAGGAAACTGGAGGATTTCGAGTAAACCCATGTGATCATGGAGAATGTGCAGACTCCACACAGACAACACCCGAGGTTGGGATTGAATCTGGGTCTCTGGTGCTGTGGGGCAGCAGCTCTTCTGCTGTGCTGTCCATAAAGGATTATTGAAGACAAATTTTGACGACTAACATAATTGGTTGTGGCAGCGTAAGATGTGCACATAGAGTGATGATACTAAATATTCACTTACATCTGATGTCAACAAATCAATATCTCTCTCCTTGATATAACCCAATCCTTGAAGTTTGATAATTTTTGGCCTGTGGTATACCAAGATCTAACATTTTTTGCTTAAGATCAAACTAGATTTCTTGTGAGATTGTGATCAGAGATCTTTCTTTAGTTGTGTGGATCTGAAGCATTTCATTCATATTTAATGATCATGACACAATTCCCATACGTATGAATGACATTGAAAAATAGATGTGGACTTTTACAATGTCTGGAAAGCTTGCTGGTTGTCTGCCCTCAGACTATGCTGTGTTTTCCAAGGCAAAATTTCTGCATGCAAATGAAATGTTTTTTTTCTCAATGATTTTGATATCACATGAACCAAAACCACCCCAGGCTCACTGTCCATTACAGCTGTCACAGATGTTGGCAATCTAAACACGAAGACATTGCAGCAAATCATATTCTGCCATCCAATTATTCATACCATGCATGGATTTTTAATAATTAATACGTTTATGTAACCTTAAACCTAATAATTAGTCCTTTGCAAATCCCCTCTCTGGCAAACAAAGATCTCTTCGAACCCGTGGTTATTCACAAAGGGTCAAACTGAGGAATGTGTGTGTATGTCTGCTCGCATGTGTATAATACCTGTGTTATGGTGTCCTGTGAAGATCCTCGTCAAATTCAGAACAGCGTGCATGACTTCTTCACTTTTGCAAAAATAAGTGTTTTAAGCGATTGTCTTATTCACAAAAAATTGTGAATGCTGCTCCTTCACCTCCGGTGTGTGAAACAAGTTGGTGCAGGCCGATTTGACACAGGCAGGATAAGTGCATGGGCAGCTAGTTTGCAGAACCACAATGACATTTATTAGGAGCTCAGTGTTGCAGTATGGGGGTCAATCATCATCCTCCAGCAAACCTGGTGATCAGCACCCCAGTATAGGCCTGTGCCCAAGTTAAAGTGCAAAGTTTCCAAGTGCATCATCTTTACCATTGCAGTGATTACCTCTGCTCAGCAGAAAGACATAGGTGGTAAATGTAGCATTCTGATATCACCCACTTAAATCATTTACAAATAACATTCGGGTAGAAATGTCAGAATGTTGATGCACATTGATTTTTCTTTTGAGAATTTGTTTCTAAGATTTTCTTTTGTAGGTTACAAAGGAGCAATTACAATACATAATATAAATATCTGTTTTTTAAAAGAAAAGATAATTAGCAAATGTGCAGACGACCCCGGTGTAGCAATTATTTGAGATTAGAAATTTATGCTCATAGAATTCACGAATTACTGATCCAAAATTTGAAGTACAGAATAAAATTTGCTCTCACAGAATTTATGTTTTTAAAAAAAATAGTGACAGTTGTAAAACATTTTTTTCCACCTGGTGCTTCATGATGCAGTGCGGTTGATATGGCTTTATGTTGTGAGAAATCACTTTATTGGCTGTTTTCCTAGGAATGCGGTCACTTCTGGTGGATATTTGCGAGCAAAGCTTAATACAAATTTGTCCAGAACTTTGAGAATCTCAGAATTCCATAGCTCTAAAAGATTTAGTAAAAAAAAAATCTACTTTTGACAACATCAAATGATAAGACGATGTTGTGTAACATATTTTGTGATTCAGCTAAGTTATATTAAAACTCCAGATTTCTATATTTGTGTTTTCAAATCTAAACTTGTATCATATGCATGAAAGTGCTTTTGTCTGCACATTATTAGTGGATTCATTAATTTTAGTTTACTCAGCATGGCCCCCCGGGTCTACGCCAACCCATGATCACCCGTACACTAGTTCTATCCCACATTCTAAGGATAATTTACAAGAAGCCAATTAACCTGCATGGAATGTGCCGAACCAAAGCACCTGGAGAAAACCCACAAGATCATGTGGAGAATGTACAAACTTCGTACAGACAGCACCTGTAGTCAGGATCGAACTCAGGTTTCTGGCACTGTAAGGCAGCAACTCCTTCATTGTGCCGCATTAATTCTTAAATTTCAAGTCTTATCCAGGTTTTAATTGCTTATTTTATTTTTAAGACCTACATTTTTTGTACTCCCTGTGCATATGTGAAAATGTAGGTGAAGTTGCCACTTGTACCTCAGGTTGTTTAAGCACTCTTTGTTCAATATTTATGTTTACTGTTGTATTTGCAGCATTTTCTTTTAAGTTTGTCGAAATATAATCTATATCAATATAATTTAGTACATTCCTTGCCTGATTCTGCATGTTAAATGTGTTGTTATTCAACCATATATTAACTTACTTCTATTTCTTTAAACAGAGTAGTCGCTCAAATTCCTCTTCACCAATTGATATTGCAAGTCAACCACGTCTGTTGAAACTGACACGCATGCGATCTGACAAGAAAAGTGAATTTCTGAAGACTTTGAAACAGGATAAGCCTGGTGAAGGGTATCAAGATGATGGAGATAATGTGGATAAAGAAAAGGTAACGCTGCCTCAATTTATTTTTGAAATTTTACTGTATTGCATATATGGACTTTTGACAGATGTGATGAGAATGAACAAGAGGCTTATTATGAAGATTAATGCATGCAACTATGATATGGATGCTGAATTTGCGCTAACAATAAGCATAAACTTTTGGTGAAGATTTACGTCTCATATGCTTCAAAAGACGCTTATAGCCCCACAGCAGCCAGGAAATCAATCCTGTCGGTCTCCCAATCACTTTGTATGTAAGGGCTGTATACAAGTCAGGCGTTTGTAAGGTGCTGCTCACAGTGACAGCCAGGTGCTGCTCACAGTGACAGAGAACCAAGTTTGATCCTGACCTCAGTGTTTGCATGTGGAGCTTACATGTTCTCCCTGTGACTGCATAGTTTCCTCCCGGTGCTCCTGTTTCCTCCTACATCCCAAAGAGGTGCTGGTTATAGGTTAATTGGCCCCTGTACATTGCCCCTAAGTGTGCATGGAATGTGTGAACGTGGGATAACATGAAACAATTGTGAATGGGTGAACGATGTTTAGCATGGACTCGATGGGCCAAGGGGTTTGATTCCATGCTGTATCGATGCTCCATCATTTAATCAAAATTAATTTATTTGAATCTCAAGCGGCCGGTCCATTATCGTGGCATTATACCTCCAAATTCTAAACACGCTGGGTACATAAACTACTCTAAAATATCAGTATAATGTACATCTCAATGTGAGGTCCTTTTGGCAACCTGGAATAGGTCAGTGTTTTTGTTGACGCCCACATTTTAACAATTAATTTGAATTAGTATTATTAATTATTTGACATCCTGGGAAAATACAAAGTATGATTTGGGGTTTTCTGGATCTAAAGAGCCCACATCAGTTACAGTGTAGTCCTAGTTTGGGCACAAGAGACTACAGGATCTGGAGCTAAAAACAAAAGCTAGAAGAGGAACTCAAAATATCAGGCAGCATCTGTGGGTGAAAAAAAAAGATAACAGGTCTTGACCCAAAACGTCGATTATCCATTTCCCCACCACAGATGCTGTGGGACTCGCTGAGTTCCTCGAGCAGTTTTTAAAAAAACTTTTAGATGATATGATACTAAACTAAGTGGGACCCGTTGGGTCCCAGCTTCACACGGGAGGGCTGGTCCCCCAATGCAATATTCCATCTCTCCACCAATTCCAACACACTCACAAAATGAGCGGGACTTGGACTAAACACAGTCGGACCTAATAAAGCATTTATTCCTTCCAAACCCAGTCCGACCTAATAAAGCATTTATTCCTTCCAAACACAGTCGGACCTAATAAAGCATTGCAGTTTCAAGCACAGGCAGGCAGCAGGCCAAACAACTCATGGCAATGCCATTAAGGGCTAATAAATCATTTATTTGCAAGTACATTGCAGACTCACAGTTCAGTTGATTCACAGCTTAGAATGACAGCTGTGGCCTCTCCCTCGCGATCTTGCAGAGTGACTCTCACGTCCAGGCATCCGTGGTTTTATCGTTTTATTTGTTTGCAGTATGCAATTGAAATATAGTTTTAAGATTTAATTCATTTTAATGATATTTCAAGCAAGGACAAAAACTAGGCTGGTACAGTCTTGATGGAGTAGATGTGGAAAGAATGTTTCCAGTTGCGGGAGTGTCTGGGCGTCTACAGCCTCAGAATAAAAAGGCGTACCTTTAGAATGGAGATGAGGAGGAATTTATTTCGTCAGAGGGTGGTGAATCTGTTGAATGCATTACCACAGATGGCTGTGGAGGCCAAGTCAGTGGCACTAATGTCGGCGGTGATGAAGTGCTTTGAGAGGTTGATCATGACGCAAATCAACTCATACCTGGACAAAAACCTGGACCCACTGCAGTTCGCTTACTGCCACAAACGATCAATGGTGGATGTGATCTCGCTGGCTTACCACTCTGCTCTGGACCACTTGGACAACAAAAAATCATATGTCAGGCTGTTATTCATTGACTACAGCTCAGCATTTAATACAATCATCCCCTCCAAGCTGGTTACCAAACTCTCAGAACTGGGTCTCCGCGCATCCCTCTGCAATTGGATCCTCGACTTCCTCATTCACAGACCACAGTCTGTCTGTATTGGTGGAAATGTGTCAGCCTCGATAACAATCAGCGCGAGAGCACCTCAAAGCCGCATGCTCAGCCCCCTGCTGTACTCACTCTATACTCATGACTGCGTAGCCGGTCATAGTGCGAACACCATCATCAAGTTCGCTGATGACACCACTGGTGTGGGACGTATCACTGATAGAGATGAGTCAGAGTATACAAGTGAGATCGACTGTTTGACCAAATGGTGCCAGCACAATAACCTGGCTCTCAACACCAGCAAAACCAAGGAACTGATTATGGACTTTGGAAGGGGTAGGATGGGGACCCATAGTCCTGTTTATATCAGCAGGTGGTGGTGGAGAGGGTCAAGAGCTTCAAATTCCTGGGCGTGCATATCTCTGAAGCTCTTGGTCCGAGAACACTGATGCAATTAGAAAGAAAGCACATCAGCGCCTCTACCTCCTGAGAAGATTACGGAGAGTCGGTATGTCAAGGAGGACTCTCTCTAACTTCTACAGGTGCACAGTAGAGAGCATGTTGACCGGTTGCATCATGGCATGGTTCGGCAACTTGAACGCCCAGGAGCGGAAAAGACTGCAAAAAGTTGTAAACACTGCCCAGTCCATCATCGGCTCTGACCTCCCTACCATCGAGGGGATCTACCACAGTCTGCCTCAAAAAGGCTGACGGCATCATCAAGGATCCACACCATCTTGGCCACTCACTCATCTCCCCGCTGCCTTCAGGTAGAAGGTACAGGAGCCTGAAATCTGCAACATCCAGGTACAGCTTCCCCACAGCCATCAGGCTATTAAACTCGACTCAAACAAAACTCTGAACATTAATAGCCCATTGCACTTTATCTGCTTATTTATGTGTGTGTGTGTATGTATATATATATATATATATGTATGTATGTGTGTATGTATATATATGCAATGGTATATGGTCACACTGATCTGTTCTGTACTTATTTATGTCTACTATATTCTGTTGTGCTGAAAGCAATAATTTCTTTGTCCTACCTGGGACACATGACAATAAACTCTCTTGAATCTTGAAGTAATTTGGATATTGTTAAAATGGAAATTAATAGGTTCTTGAGCAGTAAGGGCATCAAAGGTTACTGGGAGAATGGGTTGGGAGGGAGAAATAGATTAGTCATGATCAAATCAATGGGCCGAATGGCCTAATTCTGCTCCAATGTCTTATGATCAAAAATTCTTATGCTGCTCATTACTTAACAATTAGCTTGGAATGTTTTGGCTTGAGAACTATTTTATAGTAAAATATTTGTGCAATTATGCTTTTTATATTTTCAAAGTGGAACTTTAAATATGAGAACTTGTTCATTGCTCCAGAAATGCACTCTGATTTTTCGGAAATGAGAGGTAACAAACAGCTGGTTTACTAGATATTTTATCTGCCTTGATCCTCAGGATTATGAAATGTTTAACATGCAACACAACAAGAATACTCATCAAGAGAGAGACAAAAACAGAAATTTTGATAAAAATGGCGATTCCAGGGAGAATGGAAATTCTCGACTTCTATCCCAGACAACTATTCGCTCTTCAGCATTCCCCCAATCTAATATTTTATCAAGTTCGTTGGAAGCTGAGCATAGGTATGTGTACAGAATTATAGGTTAAAGATATCTTCTATTGATTTAGATGCAGTAAAAATGCAGTCAAATTATTTACAAGTTGCTGTAAACATCCTGCAGCATTTGATCAGTAGGATGCCACCTGCTTTTGACTATGATTATCCACATGTGTGTCTTGATACAGTTTCCATTTTGTTCATTTGCTGTTAAGAATGTGCAGTTTGTGGTTCAAGCATGATCTGAGAATAAATGTATATCCTAACCCCCACCCATCCCCACTTACACAGTTATGCAAACGTGAATCAAAAATACTTATTGTTTCCCATATTGTTTTTAGTTGCAATATTTTGATCTATCTTGGATGCTGTGAAGCCTCCTTGTGTCTACTTCGCAGCCTACATTCATGTCTATCTTTCGTAACCATCGCTTTTGTTGCCTCCATACAGGTTATTTGCCTTCATGCAATCCCCGTGACAAAGCACTCTACATCTTGTTGTCCAGAAAAAGACCCATTTATGCCTATTCATGTCAATATTTAGTAACCATCCCTCTTGTTGCCTTCATACAGGTCATATGCCTTAATGCAATCACTGTGACAAAGCACTCCACATCTTGTTGACTGGATTCAGGGAGAATGGAATCTCCTGATGCCTATTCTCCTGGTTCCTCTCAGTCAGCCAATCTTCTGTACATGAGAGTACATCATCTCCTGCACATGAGCTTTTATTTTTCATAATAACCTTTGAATAAACATTATATGCCTTCTGTAAATCTAAATAAGCTACATCCCATATGATAACAAACTCAAACAAGTTGACCTCGTGATTTTCCTTTCACAAAATCAGAACTTTCCCTGATTTCTTTGAATTTTTTCAAATTCCCAGCTGTGACATTAATTATAGCTTTCACTATTTTCCCAGAGGTAGATGTGAAGCTAATTGGCCCATGTTCTTGATCTCTCTTTCTATCTAAGGAAAGGAGTTATGTTTACTATTTTCAATCTAACAACATCTTCCTCAAATGTAAGGAATTTTGGGAAACTGAAACCAATGCATCAGCTCTTTAAACAACCACTTTTAAGACCCTTGGATCAAGTCCGTTAGGCCTCGGGGATTTGTTTGCCTGCAGCTCCAGTTTGTTCACCCTGACTTGCCTGATGATCGTAAGTTCCTGACGCCCTCCTTCCTTCTAAATACCAATTCCCTGCAATTTCACTTTTATTATCTGCAGTGAAGGTTTAGTTAATCTGCTCTCTCCTTATTAATTTCTTTGCTTAAGATCAAATTCATGTCAGTTACTGAGATTCTCTGTGATCAGAGAACTTTCTGTAGTTGTGTGGACCTGAAGCATTTCATTCATATTTAATGATCATGACACAATTCCCATACAGATGAATTACATTGGAAAAATAGATGTGGGCTTTTACAATGTCTGGAAAGCTTGCTGGTCATTATATCTTCGGATCAATATCCACTTTGTTTTCATTTCATTATCTTATAAACTTTTTATCTATAAACAAACTGTGTAAATCTTTACTTTTAGCTAAAAATAAAGTGAAGGAAGAAATCTCCTCAAAATAATAATTTGTTACTACATTCACCATTTAATACGTAATAGATTTTCTGCATTTGCAAAAATGTGTTATTCTCGATACTTTATTTCCTGTAGGCTGCTCAAGGAGATGGGTTGGCAGGAAGAAAGTGAAAATGATGAAACGTGTGCTCCATTAACAGAGGATGAGATGAGGGAATTCCAGGCCATTAGTGAACAGGTAACAACATATGTTCAGTACTACTTGGAATTGGATCTATTCTCCAATCACCTAATATTCCCCATTTTCCCCTTTATAACCATATAACAATTACAGCACGTAAACAGGCCCTCTCGGCCCTTCCAGTCCGTGCCGACCATTTGTTTTCCCCTAGTCCCATCTACCTGCACTCAGACCATACCCCTCCATTCCCTTCCCGTCCATATACCTATCCACTTTACTTTTAAATGTTAAAATCGATCCTGCCTCCACCACTTCTGCTGGAAGCTCATTCCACACAGCCACCACCCTCTGGGTAAAGAAGTTCCCCCTCACGTTACCCCTAAACTTCTGTCCCTTAATACGCATGTCATGCCCTCTTGATTGAATCTTCCCTACCCTCAATGGGAAAAGCTTATCCACGTCAACTCTGTCTATCCCTTTCATCATTTTAAAGACCTCAATCAAGTCTCCCCTTATTGCGTACAGTTTTGGTCTCCTAATCTGAGGAAAGACATTCTTGCCATAGAGGGAGTACAAAGAAGGTTCACCAGACTGATTCCTGGGATGGTACGACTTCCATATGAAGAAAGACTGGATAGACTTGGCTTGTACTCGCTGGAATTTAGAAGATTGAGGGGTGATCTCATAGAGACTTACAAATTTCTTAAGGGGTTGGACAGGCTAGATGCAGGAAGATTGTTCCCGATGTTGGGGAAGTCCAGGACAAGGGGTCACAGTTTAAGGATAAGGGGGAAGTCTTTTAGGACCGAGATGAGAAAATAGTTTTTCACACAGAGTGGTGAATCTGTGGAATTCTCTGCCACAGGAGGTAGTTGAGGCCAGTTCGTTGGCCATATTTAAGAGGGAGTTGGATGTGGCCCTTGTGGCTGAAGGGATCAGGGGGTATGGAGAGAAGGCAGGTACAGGATACTGAGGGATGATCAGCCATGATCATATTGAATGGCGGTGCAGGCTCGAAGGGCCGAATGGCCTGCTCCTGCACCTAATTTCTATGTTTCTATGTTAACCTTCTACGTTCCAAAGAATAAAGACCTAACTTGTTCAACCTTTCTCTGTAACATAGTTGCTGGAACCCAGGCAACATTTTAGTAAATCTCCTCTGTACTCTCTCTATTTTGTTGACATCCTTCCTATAATTAGGCGACCAAAATTGTACACCATACTCCTGAATTGGTCTTGCCAATGCCTTGTACAATTTTAACATTACTTCCCTACTCCTATATTCAATGCTCTGATTTATAAAGGCCAGCACACCAAAGGCTTTCTTTACCACCCTATCTACATGCGATTCCACCTTCAGGGAACTATGCACAGTTATTCCTAGATCTCTGTTCCACAGCATTCCTCAATTCCCTACCATTTACCATGTTCGTCGTATTTTGATTTGTCCTGCCAAGATGTAGCACTTCACACTTATCAGCATTAAACTCCATCTGCCATCTTTCAGCCCACTTTTCCAAATGGCCCAAATCTCTCTGTAGACTTTGAAAATCTACTTCATTATCCACAGCACCACCTATCTTAGTATCATCTGCATACTTACTTATCCAATTTTCCGCACATGACAAACAACAGTGGAACACCGCTTCACAACCTGACAAACAGCCATCCACCATTACTCTCTGACATCTCCCATTCAGCCACTGTTGAATCCATCTTGCTACTCCGACATTAAAACCCAAAGATTGAACCTTCTTAACCAACCTTCCATGGGGAACCTTGTCAAAGCCCTTACTGAAATCCATATAGACAACATCCACTGCTTTACCCTCATCAATTTCCCTAGTAACCGCTTCAAAAAATTTCAAGAAGGTTTGTCAAACATGACCTTCCAGGCACAAATCCATGTTAACTGTTCCTGATCAGACCCTGTTTATCCAGATGCTTATATATATTATCTCTAAGTATCCTTTCCATTAATTTACCCACCACTGACGTCAAACTAACAGGTCAATAATTGCTACGTTTATTCTTTGAACCCTTTTTAAACAATGGAACAACATGCGCAGTACGCCAATCCTCCGGCACTATTCCCGTTTCTAATGACATTTGAAATATTTCTGTCATAGCTCCTGCTATTTCTACACTAACTTCCCTCAATGACCTAGGGAATATCCTGTCAGGACCTGGAGACTTATCCACTTTTATATTTTTCAAAAGTGTCAGTACTTCCTCCTCTTTGAATCTCCTTTATGCTGTTCTGCATTTAATCATGTACCTTGTTGGATATTAATGAGATCTTATGTTTAAGATTTGAATTTTGCCAGAATGCTGTTCAGAGGTGCATTGATCAAACTCCACTCTGGATTTTGCAAATGGAAATGGGCTCAATTTGTGAATTATGGTACACAGTTGAATACTATAGTCTCACAAGTGTCAATGCTACCCTTGGAACTCTCATTCATCACTTCGAGCTTTTAACACCTTACTAATACCAACCTCACTTCTTGATATAATACTCATTATTCTCCTATAAAAAGATCATTGTGGCTGCAGAATAAGGTGGGTTTTTATAACTCGATAACCTATAAATTTACCTGCAAATTTGTCTGTTACTTCTGATAGTGAGGGTCACAGAAGTCACTTAGACAACTATCACTCAAAGCAGTTTTCAGCCACTTCCAAATGATTTCAAAACAGCTGAGATAAGTGGAATCAGGAAAGGCTATGGGACCAGATATCTGGACTACAGTACCAAAGATATGTTGGACAGAACTAACCAATGGTTAAAGGGTTTTCAATACATTTATGCCAGCATCTAAGGGACAAAGACAATGTAGAAATTTTGACTGGATATCCCCTGGACATAAATCAGAACAAATCTAATCTTACTATTGGCTCGCTAAATCTACTCTCCATTATCAGCAAATTGTTGGAAGATGTTGTTGAAAGCACTGTTAAGTGGTACTGGCCCAACAGAAACCTGCATGCCTTTACCTAGTATGGGTTTTGTCAAGAATCCTCTGCTCCAATTTTCAGCAAAACCTTGGTGAAAGCATGGACCAAAAGGTATTTCACATGAGAGTGTTTTCATAAGTTGTGTTTCACAAGTGAAAAGTTGTATTTCCCATGCCTTTTAAGTAAGCATTTGACGGAGGCACCAATGAGCTCTGGTAAATGTTTAGTCAGTGGGCATGAATGGGACCTCTCACACAAAAGGTGATGGATGTGTTTGATGGAGATCAATCAATCCAATTGCAACACATCATTCCGGATAGTGCCTCGGCAATATCATATGCCTAACTCATTTTTGTTAGTAAATGGCGAGTGATATCAATAAAATGCATGCTTTGGCTGCAATGATTGAACTAACCCAGCAGAAGGTAAACAATTGCACATAAGCTTCCCTGGTTCAACTGCTTTTGGCTCATTCATAAGCACTCTCTCTTCCCTCATCTCATCATAAGTAGGGATATTTAAGTATTATGCAATATTTCACACGTTTTCAGAAAATGAAGTAGTTGATACCTATATGAAACAAAACCATGACGAGAGAAAATCTAATTGCCTACCCTTCGATATCATGCCAAATTCCTTTGATGGTTACCATCCTGATGGTTACCATTAATTGGAGATTCAACTAGGCCACTTAAATACTGTGACGGAATACTTAAATACCGTGGCTCATGTTCACGTTATAGGAGTGCAATTAGGCCATTCGTCCCATTGGGTCTACTCCATCATTCAATCATAGCTGATCTCTGCCTCCCAATCCTATTTTCCTGCCTTCTCCCCATAACATGCATTCTAATCAGGAATTTGTGTATCTCTGCCTTAGAAATATCCATTGACTTTGGCTTCACATTGCCTTCTGTGGCAATGAGTTCCACAGATTAACTACCCTCTGACTAAAGAAGTTCCTCCTCACCTCTTCTTTAAAAGAGCGCCCTTTAATTCTGAGGCTGTGACCTCTGGTCTGAGACTCCTACCAGTGGAAACATCCTTCCCACATCCACTCTATCTATGACTTTCATTATTCTGTAAGTTTCAATGTCCCCCCCCCCCCCCCCCCCCCCCCCACCAACCTTCTTAACTCCAGCGAGCACAGGCCCAGTGCTGTCAATCGCTCATCATTCCCTCTCATTCCTTGTAAACATCCTCTGGACCTTCTCCAGAGCCAGCACATCATTCCTCAGATATGGGGCCCAAATTTGCTCACTGTACAAATGCAGCCTAACGTGCCTTATAGAGCCTCAGCATTATATCTCTGTTGAGCCTCCAACAGCTGCAAGGCTTAAGGCAGGAGCATGATGGAATATTCTCTGCTTGCCTGGGTGAGTGTAGCTCTATTACCCTAAAGATTCATCACCTCCACCACCATTCTCACACCCCATAGCCATGGTGCATCTACAAAAGGTTCTGCAGTTATTTGTCTTGACTATTCTGGCAGAACCTTCCAAACATTTGGTCTCTAGCACCAAACTGGACAGGCTAGTAGGTACATGTATATGGATGACTTGGAAATGTATTACAGTTTTGCCATTGTTGCTGGTCTAGCTTCATGAATCTCCCACACGACTGCATTCTTGCATACCGTCACCTGTTATCCACCTCCATTACCACAATAAATGAAAGTTAATGAATTCTGACCTTGTCGCTCATGCATCCTTGGAGAGAGTTAAGACACAATTTGTTTTCTTCAATGACCAGTTGGGACGAATGAGCAAGTTGGGCCGAAGGACTTGTTTCCATGCTGTAAGACTTTATGACCCTCGCATGATAATTAATCTGGCTCTTCTATGTTCTACTAAATTTGAACTCCCAGTGTACAACACTTGGAATTTGAATAATTATAGTTTTTATTGGCTGATTCAGTATGTGCAGGGGGTTTGTTTTAGTAAATATTGCAGGTTAACTTTTAACTAATTTTCTTTATTTCAGCTCCAGAAAAATGGCCTTCGCAAAAATGGTCTTCTGAAAAATGGCCTGACTTGCAACTTCACGTGGAAGAGCACTTACAAGCCTACTGTTAATGATGACACAGAGACAAGCAGCAGTGATACATCTGATGATGATGTGTGAGAGGTTAAAGAGACGTAAAAATGATTTGGGTATAATTATTATCGTTGTGGTAAACTGCCAAAAATAAACAGCATTAAAAGCAGTACAATACCCCACCCAGAAGAAATTTGAGGGGGCTTCTTTGTTCCAGAATGGACATTGTTGGACTTGGCCTAATTTGAACTTTGCTTAATGCTTTGTAATGGCCTTTTGTAGTAATGAGGATTTCAGTTGGATTTAGCATTGATCTGCTTCATCACTGCTGATCAGAGGATACATTACTACAATGTGAAAAAAGTTATTGATCATGGGATAATTCACAGATCTAATAAACCGAATTGAAGTTCAAATTGTGTATTGTTCCATGGAGCTTTTGGCTTAATGTTGTTCCATTTGTTGAGAAGCAGCAAATAGAAAACACAGTATCCTGCTTGCTGATTCATATTCATTACCAAAACTGGACTCTGCAAGTCCACTGTCTACAGAAAAATGGGTGATCTGGCATGTTGGTCAAAGTGGATGCAGTAAACTCGTTGTTGCCGCAACCTAATGAGTGCTCTTGTACCGTTCCAATTCTTTCTCAAAGTTAATTGCTTTTCTAACCATTTGTAGTTTTTTTTTAAGTCATATTTCTTCAATTTGTAGAAAGAAGAATTCTGAGATCAAGAGCTTTATCCACGCTACACAAAGCCTTGATATTCAGGGTGGACTGTACAAAGCAAACTATTGAAAATTGACGGATTATTTTGATAAAAGTAGTTATATACAAGTCTTACCAAAGGGTTATGATCACAGTTGCTGGATCTATTCACTAAATGGAATAAAAACTGGATTTGCAGCAAGTCTGATGCTGGTCTGACTTTGTGCCAGGACTATTTTAGGAGCTGGTGCTCCTGCATTTTTTTATATCTGCCACATAAGGCAGCTTCAAATTCCCAGTAAGGTGAGATGAAACCTTAAAGTTGTGGTTATGTATTTAATCTCCATATGAGCAATTGAGTACATAATCGTGGTTGAACCTTCGCAGTGCTAATAGAGTACTAAGCTGTTAGGAGTGTTGTCTTTTAGATGAAACGTTGAATTCAGCCTGTTTGCGTGACGAAGATGCATTAAAGACTCAATGCCACTATCAAAAGAGTAATGACTGCTCCAGTATCCTTATAATTATTTTCTCAGCTCTCTGCAGCAAAAAAACATAATTATTCACTATTTTGCTGCTTACCTTTCGCAGTCAGATTTTTACCATTTCACTAATTTTGTTCGTTCATTCAAATAGCATTGTTTTGATTGCATGAATGTTTGGCATATGTGCCAAATTGTTTTTATTTTAACTGTTACGTTTTGAATTGCATTTATTTATTTTATGGTTTAAAATAATTGAGAGTGTATTATTTGGCAGTGAAAATATCTCCTTAAAACAGTCAATGTACAGCCATACAATGGTTGGCAGGTGGATTCTGGTCATTAGAATCCTTAACTCGGCAAACTAAAAGCTAACAATTTGTGTTCTTTTGAGTTGTTAAAAGCTAACAATTCTTGTTCTTTTGAGTTTAAATATGTAGGACATTGAATTTTTCACAGGGATTTTCTTGCTCGTTTGTTTTGATTTGGGCAGCAGTATCTTCGATTATTATTCTAAACATAACATTGTTATTTTTCTAGGCCTTCTGTTGATTTTTGCACTGAGTACAACAGGCAAGCAGCAGAATTTCTACTGGAATTCAGTTTTTAAATTTCATTTTTAGCATAGATCTTTTAAAAATGCTGTAGAAGCATCGAGATAATAGACATCTAGATAATAGTCTGAAGAAGGGTCTCGACCCAAAATGTCGCCCATTCCTTCTCTCCAGAGATGCTGCCTCACCCGCTGAGTTGCTCCAGCATTTTGTGTCTACCTTAGATAATAGACAACATGTACCAAGCAAGAAGTACATATCAAAATCAGGATGTGCCTCCTGGAAAAATGGGACATACTGAAATGAGAGAAGGTGAGGTCTGGAGGCCAAGCTGGAAGATATGGGTTGTCATGAGAGGCCACTTGAGGTTTCTGCTTTGGCGGGAATGGGAAAGTTTTGCTTTTTGCGGTGGTTATCAGATTTAGATGAGAGCATTTGTAGCTTGAGCACTTTAGAAAACATGAAATTGGATTTATGGAACATTTTCAATTTGGCTGCTCTTGAATTTAGCATAAAAATACAGTGTTGGAGTAACTCAGCGGTTCAGGCAGCATCTCTGGAGAACATTTCTGGGTGACGTTTTGGGTCGGTTTCCTTCTTCAGACTGTGGTGGAAGAGAGAAGGGGATGGACAAAGCTTGGTGAGTTATGGGTGGACTGTCATATGTTGATAGATTGGAGCGGCTGGGCTTGTATACTCTGGAATTTGGAAGGATGAGGGGGGATCTTATTGAAACATAAGATTATTAAGGGTTTGGACACGCTAGAGGCAGGAAACATGTTCTCGATGTTGGGGGAGTCCAGAACCAGGGGCCATAGTTTAAGAATAAGGGGTAGGCATTAAGGACTGAGATGAAAACTTTTTCACCCAGAGAGTTGTGAATCTGTGCAATTCTCTGCCTCAGAGGATGGTGGAGGCTGGTTCTCTGGATGCTTTCAAGAGACAGCTCTTAGGGATAGCGGAGTTAAGGGATATGGAGAGAAGGCAGGAACGGGGTACTGATTGTGGATGATCATCCATGATCACATTGTATGGTGGCGCTGGCTCGAAGGACCAAATGGCCTACTCCTGCACCTATTGTCTATTGACACAGGTGATGGTGGTTTTTGATAGGCAGATGGTTGGACAAAAGCCAGAGATGAAAAGACAAATGATATTTGACAAAGATAGAAGCGGTGTGAATTGTGAAGCCAGGGGAAGGAATATGAATGGAAGGGAAGGGGAGAAATAGGTGCAAGTCCGTGTGGGGCACAGGATGGGTGGGGGGTGGTGAGGGGGAAGGAAGGGTTGTTTGTCGGTTACTTAAAATTTGAGAATTTGATGTTCATGCCATTAGGTTGTAAGCGACCCAAGCAGAATATGAGCTGCTGGCCATCCACTCTGACAATGAAGGAGGCCCAGGAGAGGAAGGTCAGTCTGGGGAATGGAAAAGGGGAGCTAAAATGATTAGCAACTAGGAGATCTAGCAGACCTTGGCGGATGATTGCAACAGCACACGAGTAAAGAGGTTGTGCTTTTATATTATTGGGGAGTACTGGCAGTATTGCACGGTACTGTAGAGGTACAGTAGAATAACACCACGGTGGGCTTGAAAGCAGCCACAAAAGGAGCATGATCTGTCATCTCTAGCTGCTTTATCAACAGTACAAGCACTTGCAACCGAGGATACTCTAGCAGTGGCAGTATGTTTGTACATGCCATTGAGCTTTAAAGCATGTCTGTGGAATGTCGGATTTTCCGTACCAGTTTATGTGACAAGTTTAATTTCTAAGTGACTAAATTGAGTATCATGCATCCATACCAAGGGCAGGATTCACCAAGGAAATATATTTTGGAGATTTATTTAAATTTGGTTCTGCACAGGAGTAGATGAAAGTTTGCAGAAATTTCATTTTTTAAACAAGATTTCAAACAAAAGTTATTTTAACTAACATATATTCAGACGCTAGAACTTAACAAGCAGGACTAAGCTGTACACCGCTTCCATCTGCTCAACCATTCTGTAAGATTTTGGCTTTTCCGATCATGACCACCATCCTATTACCTTGACTCCTGCATCAATTAAAAAAAAAAAGTCTTTATTTGATATAAATATATACACATTCAGTTTGTATTGCTCTTGGATGAGAGAATTTTAATGATTCACATCCCCTAGAGAGAAGCAATTCACCCTCTTATCTGCTTAAATAGGCTATCCTTTTTTCAGAAACTGCTTCCTTAATTTTAGATTCCCCAATAAAGGGAAAATGTGCTCTAACCTTCCATACCTATCAAGCCCTCTCAATTTTACAGCCTTCAAATTGATCACTTCTGAACCTTAAATTCCAATGAGTATAAGGTTAACCTTTCCTCATAAGCCAACCCCTTCATCCTACTGAACCATCTCTGTGTTGCCTTCAGTGTAAGTATATCCCTTAGAGGGTGCCCAGACAGAGATGGGGTGCTGTTCCGTGAATTGCATTGGGCTTCATTATGAAGGCATTGAGACGGCGGAACAGTGGCTTGGAGTGTTAGTGAGTTAGAGAATCAGGCTGGTGGACACCAGGACACTTGGTAGGTTCTTTGAAGTATCTCTTCAAGGTTATCCACCTTGCAGAGCTGCTGTGGATTGTGGAAAATTATCTAAGCTGATGAACAGGCCCATTTCTTTCGGTTTTGTGTTTCAGCAACAGCTCTTATCTGCATTTCATAACATTACAAATACCATCGTTTTTGCTCTTTAACAATTCTACTCAATCTATAAAGCAGTTAGCTCTGTAAACATTGAGATTACCCAGGCATCCCTATCACACAAAGTTTGGAGAAGAATCTCGATTCAAAACGTCACCCATTCCTTTTCTCAAGAGATGCTGCCTGGCCCGCTGAGTTTCTCCAGCATTTTGTGTCTATCTTCTGTTTAAAGCAGCATCTGCAGTTCCTTCCTACACGTCCCTTTGTTCTATCCACCTATACCCACCCTCTTTCAATTCAAAACTACAAGGACCACATCGTTACATCAATTTGTTCAGTTGAGTTTAGTATATTGTCTCGTGTACTGAGGTACAGTGAAAAGCTTTTGTTGCATGCTAACCAGTCAGCGGAAGGAGAATACAAATTAAAAGGACCAGTTTTTACAAAGCATTTTAAGATAGTGAAGATGGTTGTGAAAGATTGCAACAGGATCTGGATCGATTGGCCAGGAGGGCTGAGGAATGGTTGATGGAATTTAATACAGAGAAGTGTGAGGTGTTGCATTTTGGGATGTCTAACAAGGGCAGGACCGACACGGTCAATGATAGGCCACTGGGGATGTGTTGTAGAGCAGAGGGATCTAGGAGTGTAGGTGCATGGTTCTTTGAAGGTCGAGTCACAAGTAGATATGGTTTTTGGCACATTGGACTTCATCAGTCAGAGTATTGAGTATTGAAGTTGGGAGACCATGTTGCAGTTGTATAAGACATTGGTGTGACTGCATTTAGAGTATTGCGTTCAGTTCTGGGCACCATGTTACGGGAAAGATATTGTTAAGCTTAAAAGGTTTCAAAGAAGATTTACGAGGATGTGCCAGGACGAGAGGGTGTGAGCTATAGGGAGAGGTTGAGTAGGCTGGGTTTCTATTACTTGGAGCGCAGGGGGATGAGGGGTGATCTTATAGAGGTGTACAAAATCACGAGAGGAATAGGTCGGGTAGATGCAGAGTCACTTGCCCAGAGTAGGGGAATCGAGGACCAGAGGGCATAGGTTCAAGGTGAAGGGGAATAGATTCAATAGGAATCTGAGGGCTAACTTTTTCACTCAAAGGGTGGTGGGTGTATGGAACAAGCTGCCGGAAGAGGTAGTTGAGGCTGGGACTATCCGAACCTTTTAGAAACAGACAGGTACATGGATAGGACAGGTATGGAGGGATATGGACCATGCAGGCGAGTGGGGCTAGTGTAGCTGGGACATGTTGGCCGGTGTGGGCAAGTTGGGCCGAAGGACCCGTTTCCACACTATATTACTCTATGACCCTAATGACTAATACTGTACAAGATTACAATAGAGTCATTCACAGTGTACAGATACATTATAAGGGAATAACATTTAGTGCAAGATAAAGCCAATAAATTCCCATCAAAGAAAACCCGAGAGTCACGAATGAGGTAGATCGTAGTTCAGGACTGCTCTCTAGTTGTGGTAGGATGTTTCAGTTGCCTGATAACAGCTGGGGAAACAACTGTCCCTGAAACTGGAATTTGCACAAAGGAATTTGCTCTTTAGGAATTTTAATATTTCAACCAAACAATCTGTGATACTGAATTTTAAAAAAAAAACTACACTCAAGCACTTTATGTGTAATTTTATTTTCAACTTGCTTTTCATGGTGCATATGCAGATGACACAGCTTTGTGTTATGGTGAATTGCAAAATGGACCTTTTTTGAGATTGCAACGCCTCTAATGTGGGAGTCGTTTGTAACTTATTTTTTCTTTCCCAGTTCTAATGAAGGATAACATCTGAAATGTTATCTCTTATTTTTGTCTAGAGATGCTGCCTAACTTACTTCAGTCCTTCCAACATTTCTGTATTTATTTCAGATTTCTAGTGTAGTTTTTTTTTTTTAGTTATGAACCTTTTTGAATAAGAAAACCCAAGCTTTTTGCATACTCCTTGTGTGAACTCAATAATGTCATGTACAAACATTGCAAGACTTCCTTGCTTCTAAATCCCATCCCCTTGTTATAAAGGACAACATTCCATTAGCCTTGCTGTAACATCAAACTAAAAAAACATTGAAGTTGAGCTATTTGTTCTGTTATTTTTTCCCCCCTCATGGTGGACAATTCTCTCTCATTTTTGGCCAGTATATTCCCACCTCCTTGGAAATGGCCTATGATACAAATAGAATCAAAGCCTAGAATCTGTGATTAAGGTGGGCTATGCCAAGTAGGAGCTATATTTTTAGTGCGATGGGAAGGTATGATATTTTGAAGTGCTATTTGCAAAGAGTTGAATGTAAAATTTGGATAATAACCTATTTAATATTGAATTTTAAATCTTACAGGCTATGAGATATTACAGGTATATTAAAACTGGAATAAACTCATTCCCTATAAAGGATGCTCTTGGGAGGAAAACATTTTGCATGATAAAATATGACATTTTGAATATAAAATATGCTGCTTTCAGCTTGAAAAATATAATCTTTATTCAGCCTTTAAATATACCTAGTCATTTGACAACATTAAACAAATAATCCAATATTTTTCTGGTATTAAATGACGTGCAGTTATAACCATATAACCATATAACAATTACAGCACGGAAACAGGCCCTCTCGGCCCTTCCAGTCCGTGCCGACCATTTGTTTTCCCCTAGTCCCATCTACCTGCACTCAGACCATACCCCTCCATTCCCTTTCCTGTCCATATACCTATCCACTTTACTTTTAAATGTTAAAATCGATCCTGCCTCCACCACTTCTGCTGGAAGCTCATTCCACACAGCCACCACCCTCTGAGTAAAGAAGTTTCCCCTCACGTTACCCCGAAACTTCAGTCCCTTAATTCTCATGTCATGCCCTCTTGTTTGAATCTTCCCTACCCTCAATGGGAAAAGCTTATCCATGTCAACTCTGTCTATCCCTTTCATCATTTTAAAGACCTCAATCAAGTCCCCCCTTAACCTTCTGCGCTCCAAAGAATAAAGACCTAACTTGTTCAACCTTTCTCTGTAACATAGTTGCTGGGACCCAGGCAACATTCTAGTAAATCTCCTCTGTACTCTCTCTATTTTGTTGACATCCTTCCTATAATTAGGAGACCAAAATTGTACACCATACTCCAGAATTGGCCTTGTACAATTTTAACAATTTTAACATTACACCATACTCCAGAATTGGCCTTGTACAATTTTAACATTACTTCCCTACTCCTATATTCAATGCTCTGTTTTATAAAGGCCAGCACACCAAAGGCTTTCTTTACCACCCTATCTACATGCGATTCCACCTTCAGGGAACTATGCACAGTTATTCCTAGATCTCTCTGTTCCACAGCATTCCTCAATTCCCTAGCATTTACCATGTATTCTATTCATGTTCTATTCATGGAGTAGACTGAATGGGTTAGGAATTCTCAATACTCCAAACAGTCAATTGATTTTAGTTCCTATAGATCCATAATATACTGGTTTCACTTTATATTAGTACATTTGTTCAGCATTTCAATATTGGAATCATGTGACCACATAAAATGCTAACTTTTTATTTTACTCCATGCTCTATTTTGATACATGTCTAATTTTCTTTTTTTTTAAATTTATGTGTGCACCTCTATATTCAGGGGATGTAGATATGATACCAATTATTGCTCTTGAAGTAATGCTAAGTGATGAGAACAAATACAATCCATTTGGTGACATTATTATTTTGCTGCTGTTAGAATTTCAAGATTTTGATGCAGGAATTATCTATTACCAAGTCAGGTGGGTGGCTTAGAGGAGAATTTAGTGTGCATGTTTGTCCCTTTTGGGTGGTTGAGGTTAAATATGAAAGTTTTTTAAATTTGTTTTTACATTATTTCCTCATTTACTGTTTACAAGTTACTGTTATTCATAATTGTTTGATTGGAAGTTGTTCTAAAAGCCTTTATTTTGATCATGTTATGTTACACCCAATTATTATATAAACTAATAAGTGTTTAGAGCTGGGATTTTCTATGTTATGCACATTACAATCAAAGTGTGAGTTTTAAATTGCTATTGATAAGATTGTAATTCAAATCGCTGCTCAAATTCATTGCCTTAACACAAATTAATAATCTTTCATGAATCAGAAAAAATACTAAATTGAACAGAATATTTTTTTTGAGTTCCATATATTTAAGAATGTAATGACGTGTGTTTTTTAAAATTATTCTTCAACAAACAAACAGTTTATCAAATTGAATCGAATGATACAACATGGAAACAGGCCTACCGGGTCCATGTTAACCATCAATCACCTGTGTCACACTAGTTTTGTGTTCTTCCACTTTCTCATCCGTTCCCAACATGCTGGGAGACATTTTCAGGTCAATTAACCAGCATATCTGCACATCTTCAGGAAGTGGTAAGAAACCGGTGATAATGATGATAATAGAGTTTTATATGGCTATTGTGAAATATGCATAAATGATGATAATGTGGTTGGATATTTTGTGGGATAGGGAGGGGGAGTGTAAGGTTTATGATATAGTAAGGCTTTTGATAGTAAGGAATATTTTGGTGGGTTTGGGGGGGGGGGTTAGGGGAGGTTAGAATGTAGGGGTAATTGGGATTGGGGAGGTGGTTGTTTAGGTAAATTGTAATTTTTTTTTTTTTTTTTTTTTTTTGTTTTTTTTTTTTTTTTTTTTTTTTTTTTAGTTATTTTTTTTTTTTTTTTTTTTTTTTTTTTTTTTTTTTTTTTTTTATTTATTAGTGAAGGTGGGGAAGGGGTGAGATTTTTTTTTTTTTTGTTTTTTTTGTTTTAATTTTTTTTTTTTTTATATTAAGAAAAAATAATTACTTTTTATTTTTTTTTATGTTTTTATTTATTATAATATTATAATTAAAATTAATTATTAAATAAAATATTAAAAAAAAAATAAATTAAAAAAAAAAAAAAAAAAAACTAAAAAAACAAAAAAAAATAAAAAAACTCAGAAAAAAAAAATAAAAAAAAAAAAAAAATAAAAAAAAAAAATAAATAATAAAAATAAAAAATAAAAAAAAAAATAAAAAAAACATAAAATAAAAAAAAAAATACAAATAAAAAAAAAAAAAACAAATAAACTAAAAAACTAAAAAAATAAAAAAAAAAAAAAAAAAAAAAAAATATAAAAAAAAAAATAAAAAAAAAAACAAAAAAAAAAAAAAAAAAAAAAATAAAAAAAAAAAAAATAAAACAACAAAAAAAAAAAAAAAAAATAAAACCAAAAAAAAAAAAAAAATAAAAAAAAAAAAACACACATCAACAAAACAAAAAAAGTAACAAAAAAATAAAAAAAAAAACAAAAAAAAAACAAAATAAAAAAACAACAAACAAAAAAAAAAAAACCAAAAAAAAAACAAAACCACAACCCAAACCAAAACAAAACAACAAACAACAAAACAAAATACACAAACAAACCAAAAACATACAACAAAAACCCACAACAAACAAAACAAAAACAAAACAAACAAAAAATAAAAAAAAACAACAACAAAAAAAAAAAAAAAAAAACCTAACAAACCAACAAAGCACCAAAAAACCTCCAAAATAACCCAAACCAAAAAAAAACACAAAAAATAACCAAAAAACCAACCCAAAAACAAACACCCACAATACACCACCAAAAAAAAAAAACCATAACACAAAAAAACCAAACATAAAAAAAAAAAACACAAAAACCAAACCACAAAAAACCCAAACCACACAACAAAAACCCTAACAACAAAAAAAAACCAAACCAAAAACAAAAACAACACCACAAAAAATACATAAAACAAAAAAAAAAACAATAAAACCAACCATAAATACAAAAACACAAAACAAAAAAAAAAAAAAAAAAAACAAAAAAAACAAACAAAAAAAAAACAACAATAAAAAACAAACAAAACAAAAAAAAAAAAATAAAACAACAACAAAACATAAACAAAAAACAAAACAATAAAAAAAAAAAAAAAAACACAACAACAAAATAACAAAAAAAAAACACAAAAAACAAACAAAAAACAAAAAAAAACAAAAAAAACAAAATCAAAACAAACCACTAAACAAAAAAAAAAACCCCAAAAAAAACAAACAACCCCAAAATAACAACCAAAAAAAAGAAACAACAAAAAAACAACAAAAATAAAAACAACCAAAAAAAAAAAAAAAACCCCCAAAACCAACACCTCAAAAAAAAAACCAACACGAACCACACTAAAAACAAAAAACAAAAACCAAAAACCAAACTCCCAATACCAAAACCACCAAAAAAAAAAAAAACCAAAACAAATACTAAAAAAACACAAAAAAAAAAATAAATACAAAAAAACCAACCATAAAATCAAAAAATACAAAAATAAAAAAAAAAAAAAAAAAACAAAACCACCACCAAAACAAAACCAAAAAAAAAAAACAAAAACAAAAAATACAAAAACAAAAAAAAACACCAAAACCAAAATAAAAAACCAATCCAAAAAACACACACAACAACAAAAAAAAAAAAAATACACAAAAAAAAAAAAAACCCCACTCAACAAAACACAACACAAAAAACAAAACAACACTAAAAAAAACCACCCACCAAAAAAAAACCAAAAAAAAAAAACAAAAAAAAACAAAAACACAAAAAAAAGAAAAAAAAAAAAAAAAAAAAATAAAAAAACACACCAAAAACAAAAAACACAACCCCAAAAAAAAAAAAAAAAAAAAACCCAAAAAACAAAACAACAAAAAAAAAACAACAAAAAAACAAAAAAACTACACTAAAAACAAAATAACAAAAAAAAAAACAAACAAAAAAAAAAAACCAAAATAAAACAAAAACAAAAAAAAAAATAAAAAAAAAATAAACAAAACAAAAAACATAACCAAAAAAAACATATAAAAAAACACAAACAAAAACAAACAAAAAAATAAAAAAAAAAAAAATAAAAAAAAAACCCAAAAAACAAAAAAAAAAAAATAAAAAACCAAAAACAAAACAAAAAAAAATACAAAAAAAAACAAAAAAAAAAATAAAACACAAAACCACACAAAAAAAAAAAAACCCACAAACAAAACCAAACAAACAACAACAAACAAAAAAAATAAAAAAAAAACCGCAAAAAACACAAACAAAAAACAAAAAACAAACAAAAACAAAACACACAAAAAATAAATACAAAAAACACTACACACACCCCCAAAAAAAAAAACATAACCCAAAAAACCCTAAAATTAAGTGAAAAACAATAAAAACAAAAAAACCAAAACACACAAAAACAAAAACAAAAAAAACACAAACAAAAAAAACCAAACCACACAAAAACCAAAAAAAAACAAACAACACAAAACCAAAACAAAACACAAATCAAAACACACCATAAACACACAAAAACAACAAAAAAAAACACAACCACACCTAACACAACAAACACCAACAAACACAAACAATACCCAAAACAAACAAAAACCAAACACCCAACGCCCCTACACCACAACCAAAACAAACAAAACAAACAAACCCCAAAACAGTACACCACACAACAAACCAAACAAATAAAAAAACACAACCACAACAACAACAACAAACCCCTACAGCGAACCTCAAAAAAACAAACAACAAAAAAAACAAAATACCCACCCCAAAAAACAACAAAAAAAAAAACAACCCCCAAAACAAAAATCACAACCCAAACACAAAAAAAAAAAAAAAAACCAACCCTAGAAAAAATAAATACAAACCACACCCCACCAACCCCAACAGAAAACAAACAAAACAACACAAAAAAAAAAAAACCAACCAAAAACAAACAAACCTAAACCAATCAAAAAACCACCAACCCAAAAAAAAAAAAACAACCAAAAAATCAAACAACACAAACAAACCAAAAATCAAAATAAAACACAACCCACAAACAACCACAAAAAAAAAACCAAAAAAACAAACAAAAAAAAAACAAAAACAAAACAACCAAAAAACAACAAAACAAACACCAAATACCCCTAAAACCAACTACCAACAAAAAAAAAACCCCAAATACAACACCAACTAAAAAAAAAAAAACCCAACCACCACAACACCACCCAACCCACATAAACACAACCACACAACCAAAACAACAACCAAAACCCACCACACAACAACCCTCAAAAACCAAAAAACCAACAAACATACAACAAATAACACAAAAACAAACACCAACACACCAAACCCCCCAAAAATAACACAACAAAAAACAACACCACAACACAAAAAAAAAAAACAAAAAACAACAAAAAATAACAAAAAAAAAAAAACAAAAAAATCAACCAAAAACAAAAAAAACAAAAAAAAAAAAAAAAATTAAACACACAAAAAAAAAAACAAAAAAAAACAAAAAAACACACAAAACAAACAACAAAAAAAAAAAAAAAAAAAACCACCAAAAACACAAAACAACTAACAACCAAAAAAAAAATAAACACCAACAAAAACAAAAAAACCAAAACACAAATACACACAAAACCCAAACAAACAAAAAAAAAAAAACAAAAAAACAAAAAAAAAAAAAAAGTGTGAAAAAACCAACCAAACAAAAAACAACACCCCACAAAACACAACCCACCCCACAACCCACAAAACACACCACCCAAACAAACCCTAACCAAACCAACACCCCCGCCTCCCACCAAAAAAAAAAACACTAACCCACCCACACCAACAACCACCACCAACCCCCAAAAACAACAAAAACACCCACAACCCACCCAACTCATAATAAAAACAAAAACAAAAAACAAAACACACCAACACACCACACCAACACAAAAAACCAACAAAACACAAACAAACAACCAAAAACCCTAAACAAACAAAAAACCCCACAAACCAAAAACAACAAAACAAAAACCCCAACACCAACACCAAAACAACAAACAAACCAAAAACACCAAAACCCCAACCCCAACACACAACCAACCACCACACAACCCACCCCCCAAAAACCCCAAAACACCCACCCCCCAACCCATAAAAACAAAAAACCCAAACCCCAACCACCCAAAAACAAAACCCAACAAAAAAAACCTAACCACCCTACCACAACCACCCACCACCCAACTCACGCACAAACCAAAACACACAAACCCCAAACCCCCCACTAAACCACACCATCCCAACCCACCCACCCCTAACCACCCCACCCACCAACAAAAATCCACACACACACACCCCCACCTCCCCACCCACCCCACACACCCCCATAACCACCACAACCACTTTACCCCCCCCCACCCACACCCCCACAAACCAACCACCACAAATACCCACACACCCACTACAAAACCCCCACCCAACAAAAAACACCCCACACTAACACCACAACAAAACCCCAACAAACACAACCCCCAACAAACCCACACAAAACAAAACACTCCCAAACCACCACACCCCTAACCACAAAAAACCACCCCCCACCCCCCAAACCAACACACCCCCCCCCCCCCCCCCCCCAACAAACAACCACACACCCCCAAACCCCCCACAAAACAAACAACCACACACAACAACACAACAAACAACACAACAACAACCCACAAAACAATAAACCAAAACCACACACACACCACCCACCACCCCAACCCCCACCCCAACCCACACCCCACCCCCAACAATACAAAACACACACAAACCCCACCACAAAACACAACACACAGCCCAAAAAAATGATTGCAAGAGACTACAGATAGGCCAGTGCATTTGACAAAGACTTGCATTTAATAATTTTAGCTTTGCATTCCTAATGGTTAGGAACCTTATCAGAAGATGATTTATCATCAATTCAGCAAGAAAGATTATGAAGACACGAGTGTGATGAATGGTATGGGGCCAAAACTCATTTGAGTTATCAAATTTCCTGACTTTCTTTTTGGCTGGACTGTCTCAGCCAGAGTATCATTGATATTCCTGGCATAAATCTAACCGTGACAGTGTGAAAAGTCAAGTAAGTGGTCATTAATATACATTTTTAAATGATTTTAACATGACCAGGGCATAAATATTAAATAGATTTTAAAAATAATGCTCAGTCAAACTACTTTTAACCATAAACATAACTTTTAACGTTTTGGCCAAGGTGTGTAACTAGAGTACATTTGTGGATGATGCACACCTCAGCCACTATGTGTTGGTGGTGTACTAAAGAATAATAAGGGCTGTGGATAGACAAAACTGGAGTAACTCAGCAGGACAGGCAGCATCTCTGGAGAGAAGGAATGGATGACATTTTGGGTCGAGAGCCCTTATTATTCTTTAGTGCATCACCAACACATAGTGGCTGAGGTGTGCATCATCCACAAATGTACTGTATTACACACGAAGACTGGTGGTAGAACTGGGGAGGGGATGGAGAGAGAGGGAAAGCAAGGGCTACTTGAACTTAGAGAAGTCAATGTTCATACCGCTGGGGTGTAAGCTACCCAAGTGAAATATAAGGTGCTGTTCCTCCAATGTGTGCTAGGCCTCATTCTGACAATGGAGGAGGCCCAGGACAGAAAGGTCAGATTGGGAATGGGAGGGGGAGTTGAAGTGCTGGGCAACCGGGAGATCACGTAGGTTTAGGCAGACTGAGCGAAGGGAGAGACTAAAACCCTGTTTCTCCCACCCCTCCCCCAACACACATACACAGCCTAATAAACCAAAATTATCACTAAAACAGACACAAGAAGACAAAAATAAAATAAACTAAACACAACGACTGCAGGTGACCGCAGCTGCCAGCAAACTCCGCCACTTTCCGATGTGATGTTCCAAACAGTTGATTTTGGTAAGCCTAAGGTTTGGCTGATGTCTCTAACAGTTTTATTCGTGTTTCTCAATCTCATAATACTTCTTTGACTTTCAATGGGGCACAACATTGGTCCTCAAGTTGATAGACAGCATTAGAAGTGAATGGAAAGACTGGAGGAAAGGCTGGTGCTGAGATCTCATATTGCTGCATTCAGGGAAATCAATTAAAAACACCAGGCAATTACAAACACCAGTAAGCCATGTGACCCAAACATTATCCGGCTTGAAATGGAAGGGACTAATGTCAAAACACAGCTGTAATTCTAATGATGGAAACCAAATGTAAAAAAATGGCCTTTAATAAAATCTGACAATGTGCACTTTAACCACATTTTCTATTACAAATCTCAAGTTGTGGAGTAGAGAGGAAAAATAAATAAATGATGGGGGGGTCTTCGTCCCAAACATTATGGAGGGCACTGTGTTTTCTCACTGATACAACAGAGGCAACCCTGCCCCCTCCTTTTCTGTATTTTGTAATCACAGATGTAGCATCTATTTTCTAAATTACATGAGTTGCTGGTCCTGCCCTTCACTCAGCCACCTTACTCTTATGGCTGTGCTATCCCAATCCCCTGAGCCAATCCAAGCCCTGAGTTTGTCTGCCTTTCCTGTTAATCCCATAACGTTGAAATAAATACAATTTAGACTACCGGTCTTTCCTCTCTTTACCATGCACTTGCTTGTCCTGTCTGCTAATCTTGTTTCCCTTCAGTATAATATTTGCCCACAACCTCACATTTGCTTCCTTTCTGCTCTGGAATCCTCCAGCCTGCCAATCTAGTTTAAATCCTTCTGAATCGCACTAGTATATGTCCCTCCCAGGACATTAGTCCTCCTCCAGTTCAGATGCAACCTGTCTCTTGTACAGAACACCTCTGACCCTAGAAGAGATCCCAATGATCCAAAAACTTAAACCTCACCACCAGCTCTTTAGCTATGTATTCATTCGGTCTATCCTGCACCTGCTCTTCTGCTTTTCCCCTGCTCCTTCTTCCTGCTTTTACTGTTCTCATGGACTATTTCCAGAGATTATGTCCCATGTGGTCCTGTTTTCTAACCACTTTCCCAACTGTTTATATTCACTCTGGAGAAACTGATTGGATGGGCAAGAAGAGGTTTAAGGCAGGAAAACCAAGGTCACTGGTGCTGAAGAAGGGCAAAGTCATGGACAGGTTCCGCTTCAGCATCGAAGGGACACCAATCCAAACTGTCCCCTCCGAAAGCCAGTGAAGTAGTCTTGGCAAGGTTTTTAAACAGCACCTGACGGATACAGCATCTGCACCAGGCAACCTGTCAGGAGCTGGGAGAGTTGGTTGTGAGCATTGGACCGGACGGGGCTTTCCCAGCAAGTTCAAGGCATGGATTTATCAGCATGGTATCCTGCCAAGGATACTCTGGCCACTGACTTGTCTACGAAGCCCAATATCCATCATGAGAGAATGGAGAGTAAAGTCAGCAGCTTTCTCATGAGGTTGCTAGGACCCCCAGAGCCTTATCAGCATCGCCCTTTAAGGACATAACACCAAGCCCCAGCTGCCCCTGAATCCCCGGGAGGAGGAGTTTAAGGTGACTCGGCCAGAGAGGGTTGATGCTGTACAGGGACTCCAGCGACCCCAAGGAGCTCAGGCAGGGGTGGAGGTGAAAACTGGTAGGAAGTGGAGAGGAGCCGGCAAATCTGTGCTGCAAGCGGATTCTCGATACGTCACAGAGTCCCTGGTGGAGCAGCTGTGACTTGGGGAAGAGCTGGCCTACGGCGAATACCTTCCCAAATCCCCCAGATGGACAAGGCCATGGGGAAGGGAGACGAGTGCAGGTGGTCAGGTGGAAGTCAGATGAGGCAGAGGTGGAAGGCACAAGAGACGAGAGGAGTTTGTTCCGAGCAGTTGGATTGAGGGCCAGCAGGGTGCACATCTGGACAAGGTGGAGGAGCAGAGCCAATTGGACGAATGTCACATGGACTGAGCTCTTCGGCACGGCTGAACACAGCGCAAAAGTTTCCTACGGTCCAAGGCCAGTGATATATGCAGTACCCTGACAAGCCCATCGAAAACCTCTTCATCTGGGGGCAATCTCACAGATTGCCCGCAAATGCTCAGGCGTAAAAGGGAGACATTGGAACACTCCTGAGTATGCCCAACGGCTCTTGGGCAAGGGCGATAGACCCCTGGGTCACGAAGGTTCTAAAACATTGACACGACAGCCATCAGCATGGGAGATCAGCAGCTGCAGCAGCAGATGCATGCGTTTCCCAACCAGCCAGCTAGATCACTTCTATGGACAGCCGGCCGGACTTGTGCAGTGCCAAGAGAACCACGCCAGCAGGAATCCCCCAGGTCAGGATATTCCTGGCCGGAAACCACGTCTACGCCGCTAGGACTGGAGCACTTCTCTAGGACTTGGTGAAATACATGCCTTGAAGTTCCCACAGCACTATTGCCACGACACCCTTGAGGCCAGATATCTCTGGGTCGGAGGCCGAACCACCAAAAACCATGTCTTATTGGAATGAACAGTGGCCGGGTCGGAGAGGCAGACGGCTGGGACGGAGAGAAGTTGACCAAGTACGAAGAGCTATGGGCATAGTACAGCCGTAAGCAGGGCTGCGAAGGCAAAGCGTGGATATGCCCATCGAGGTTATGGCTGAGAGGTCTTTTGACAGCGGCAAATTCGCTCTACAAAAGCTTGAGTGCATGGGCGTTCAACGGAGTGGTGAGGAGTAAAAGAGCCAATAAGCAACCGAAGGGCCGAGAGTGCAGCTGCAGTGCCCGACGGCAGTGCAGAAAGTGAGGAGAAGGCCTCGAGATGGCCTCTGGATAGGATACGAGGAGGTCACATGGGGAGGAAGCGGGGCAGCCACTGAACAAAGTTGTGGGTCTGATAACACGGCTTGGGGCGCTAACTGGGCAAGGTGGTGTCTGATCTGTTGAAAGACCTGACAACACCCAATGGACCCTAGGTTACATCATGATGATGTGTTCAGGGCATCAATAGATGTATTTTTAGCATCACTCTGCAGGGGACCTCTATCCCTTTTCGTATGTGTCCTTGGTGCCTCGAAAGTCTGTTTGTAACCAATGAGTTGTTTCACATATCTCCTACGACACGTCCCTTTCCAAGTTTCTCTTGGAATTTTGCTGCAGACCTGAATGTGTGATGCTTCTGGGCATTTCCTCCAACAGCATCTAAAAGGTAACACAAGTAAACAACCGGTTATAATTGAACACGGGGGGGGGGGGGGGGGGCTGGTCCGTGTCCGTTATTGCGATTCATTACCGAATAGGGGTTATCTTTGTATAAATAGTAGGAACAATAATAACTACAGTTGTGGTTAATTCTAAATAAGTGCTGTAGTAATTCAGATGTAGGCAGCATTCGCAGAAGAATACGACTCTCGGGTGACATTCAGGCCCAGACCTTCTTCAGATTTGGTCTGGAATGGGATGTAAACCGTCTGCGAATGGGATCGTAAACCAGGTGAGAGGGTGAGGGTGGATCGGCGCGAGTCATTGGTTGCATACTGCAGGCGGAGGAGTCAGGCAAGGTTTTGACAGTAGTGGTGGCCACGGCAACGGGCTGTGGACAGAGTCTAGTGGCATGTGCGGCTGCATGTAGCCAGCCTTGGCAGAGAAGGTTGGTGGCAGTTCAGTACCTTGCTGCAACCAAAATCTGTTATAAAGACAGTCCATAATAAAACAATGGTTTACTGATTGGAGGTGAATTGGCCAAGGGGATTCAAATAGACAATCGATGCCAGGGGAAGAAGGCCATTTGGCCCTGTCGAGCCAGACTCCATTCAATACTGATCATGGGGATAATAATCACCAAATCAGTACCCACGTTCCTGCCTTTCCCATATCCATGTTACGCTATCTTTAAGTAGTCTATCTTGCTTTCTACGGAATAGTTAGCAGAGAAACTGGCTCCACGCCTTCTGTGGCAGAGAATTACACAGATTACAACTTGTGTGGAAAAAAGGGTTTCCTCATTCGTTCCAAATGGTTTACCTTATTCTTAAACTGAAGTTTCTGGTTCGGATCTTGCCAACATCGGGGAACATGTTTCCTGACTTCTAACATGTCCAACCCCTATTAATCTTATGTTTCAATAAGATATTTCTTATAAGAGCACTCCATTTCTCCCAGATATGACAGTCCGCCATCCTGTTGGTGAATGCTATGGATTTTTCTGCCTTGGATTGTGACATCGCACTATGCTCTATTTCGTGACATGCCTCCTGAGTAACCCAGTTCATCTGCTTGCACCAAATGGTTCAGTAGGAGCTGCAGCTGGGCATAATTACCAGGTGTCGTCCTCAGGACGCTGGAAAGTTTTCTCTGGACTTCCAAAAAGAGAAGCTACCAGTATCTGAAAACACCTTGCCCTATAGGTTAAACAGAGGATGTGGACCTGGTCACAAAGAAAGACCTAAACTTTTTCTTGCCGTCTGACCATTCATTTTTGGCTTCTCGCCTCACAAAGCCCCTCCAGCCAATGCTCAAACATCAGCAAATTACGCACTTGCACCTTTAATAACACTGCTACTGACCCCAGAAAGACTTGCTCCAATAGGCCTCCTCTATGCTTTGACTCATAGTAGGACACTGTGATTCAGAATGGGGACTAATCAAACATGCAGTTCCTTTCCCACACAATGAATTTTTAAACCTTACTGCTGCTCTGCTTTGACCTCCTGGCTTGAAATCTTCGATGCAGGCAAAAAAGGGCCTTAATTATATGTGGACATCGGGACAAGGTGGGCTGCAAGGGTGTGTATATCTAGTTGAGTATTGGTGGATTCCATGAACTTGTCCTCTTTACTAAAATTTAGGTCCTGTAGTTGGCAGCAATCATAGAAGAAACCACCAATTCTCCTAATCTCATTGTTCTTTATATCTACATCACCGTTCTAATATCTCTGGTTTCCTGATCCTACTGACCGTCTTGAAGAAGGGGTCTCGACCCGTAACGGCGCCTATTCCTATCGTCCTTAGATGCTGCCTGCAACCGCGTCTGGATGTTTCCTCTCAGCTCTTTTGTTGTAACCGCCTATTTCTGAGCTCAGACTTTGCAAAAGACTGTCATGGTTTATTTAAAAACTCGGTATTAATGTAGAAATTTAAACTGAACATTTGCTATATTTTTTATATCAAATTATTGTACTATATATATCAACACATTTCAGTCTATTGGCATTAAAAAACAATATGTGGGGATCTTTTCGTAGCCGAAAAAGCAACTGCCACTCGGTGATCCGGACCTGCACATTACGAAGTACCAAGTTTTTTGATTTTATGCTAAATCAGGTTTATTGGAGTCACAGAAGGGACGTTTGTATTTATTTTACACTCTTGTCCATTAAGTGAGGTGCTGCAGTGATAGACCCGACTCCGCCTCGCACGTGAGGGCAGTGATATCCTAGAGCGACGTCGTGGCTCTCTGCCAGAGGGCGGCAGAGAAGTGATGGGCCGCACGATCGGAAAGGCCAGCCTAAAGCTCTTGGCGGCATTAGGACTTTGCGCCGAGTCCAGGGGCAGATGAGTTCGCATTTTGACTCTGGGCATCTTAGCACCCATTCGTTCGCCCCAGAAGGTGAAGCGTTTGTTGTGAACAAGGAAGCAGCGCGGGTACACGGTTATGAAGACCAAGGGGGAAGTTTGCCTTTGAGTAGGTGATTGACGCCTCTGTGTCTACATTAAACAAAACGGATACAATTGCCTATGGACCCAATGAAGGTCCAATAGGTGGCTCTTCCTTGTAAATGGGAGAGTTTTGAATTTTGACCGCTAGTGTTTTTAAACTTTGTGGGGTACACAGCAAGGTTGATGGAGAAATCAGCGGGTGCAGCTGCAATCTAAGGGTGAGCGCACTAGTTAGAGATAGGCGACCGTTACTTGGAGTCGAAGACCGCGTCTTAAACTTGGTCTCATTGCAATTGGGTTGGGGAGTGCATGGTTAGACACCTTGTTTGTGACGTATGGCATTGTTGTCCAAGTCGATCTTGTTACGCAGTAGCTGGAGGTGGAATGAAAAGGCTATCCGAGGCACTGGCGGAGCGCTCGATTTACTTGATGGATCATTTCTACCTGTAGCTGCTTCACAAACCATCCCCGCTCCCGACCTCGCCGGCTCCTCACAACTCCCGCAACCGTTTCGTCTCGTTAATATCTATTGTGTTTCATTGCAGGGATTTTGGGAAATACTTTTCGATAAGCGAGGGGCTTTCCTAGATGCGTTTCTCTATTTGCAAGACTTCTTTACTCAAAACAGGCAATTTTAAACTTAGTAGAGGTCTGGAAGTAACTTTTTCAGCGGCTCAAGCAGATCTCTGGACGAATGTTTCTGGGTCGAGGACCCTTTTTCTATAAGACCCTAGTCGCTTTATCCATGACCCTCACACAGAATTGCGACCTGAACTATTTACTTCCTCCTGTCTTTGTGTTATGCTAATGTATACCGCATCTGCCGTTCCTTCTTGAACAGTCGAGTTTATGCCATCTACCGGCATTCCTTTACTTTGGCCTTTGTATGGTATGATGTACCTTTCGAGGCACTGAACAATAGGAATATGGAGAAACAAAAGTGAGTGGCCCGTTCCTTTTGGACTACTTTAATGGTCCAGTAGCAAAGTTGAATGAAATAAAAACAAGAATGGGTTCAAGATAGTTTAAAATTACCTTAACGGTGGGAAGGGTTCAGATGTTACGTCACACTAGATGCAGTGATAAACAGCATGTTGTGGAGCTAAAAACTCTAGGGCTAAGTATCACCCAATTGTCGGGGGGGTAGAGGAGTTGATCAATTGGTTAAAGAGCTTTTGTTAAGCGGGGTAATCTAAATGGTTATAGTAGTGGCAAGTAACATGAATGGAAATACATCAACTTTCGTTTAATTAATGGCAAGCATGACGTCAACTTGGTGCAACGTAAATCAAAACTGCACCCGCGTTCGTTTTAACGGCAAATGGTATACTCAATATACACAAACACTTCTTGCATCTAAATACAAAATGCCCACTGAACAATAACAATCCACCATATGAAACACTTTCAATAAACTCTATAAAACTCGTGATAATGCTCAATCAGATATTTACGGTGTATTATTTGGACAGTTGAAAGCTAATTGAAACCAAACAGATTTCTTTATGTGATTTTATTTTTAACAGCTCATGTTAACCCTTGATTACCGCGAAGGATTGCCTCCACCTGCAGGACTAAGTGTTATCTGTGCAGCTTTTGGCTAGCTGTTGCCATGATCTATCTTTACACTGGATATCGGGCCTTTTTAAATCGAGCTTCTGACATATAGTAGGGAAGTAAAGTTAAAATTGTAAAGGCATTGGTAAGACCACTTGGAGTATATGTAAATTTTGGTCGCTTAGTTATAGGAAGAGATTACAACAAAATAGAGAGAGTTACAGAGAGATTTACTAGAATGTTTGCCCGGGATCAGCAACTTTCTGTTTACAGGGAAAAGGTAGAACAAGGTTAGGTCTTTTATTACTTTATTCTTTGGAGCGTGAATGTTATGGGGGCCTTGATTGAGGTCTTTAAAATGATGAAAGGGCTAGGACAGAGTTCACGTGGATCCGTTTTTTTCCCATTGAGGTAGGGAAGATTCAAACAAGAGGACATGACATGAGAATTAAGGGACAGAAGTTTCGGGGTAACGTGAGGGGGGGGAACTACTTTACTCAGAGGTGGTGGCTGTGTGGAATGAGCTTCCAGCAGAAGTGGTGGAGGCAGGATCGATTTTAACATTTAAGAGTAAAGTGGATGGGTATATGGACGTGAAGGGAATGGAGGGGTATGGTCTGAGTGCAGGTAGATGGGACTAGGGGAAAACAAATGGTCGGCACGGACTGGAAGGGCCGAGAGGGCCTATTTCCGTGCTGTAATTGTTATATGGTTATATGGTTATATGATCCATATCCTGCCCAGCAAAAGTTGCGAACCAATCCTGTAACTCAAACTCAGGTTCATCCTGCCTATGAATTAGGTATGAACTTGCTAAAGTTGACTGGAGTAGGTTGTTTACGGGCAAAGTGATGCCTTGATAGTGAGATGCTTTTAAAAGTGTGAGGACAAACTGTTTAGGGCATGCATGTTCCCATGAGAGGGCAGGGCAAGGCAGGCGGGAGTAAAGACGTCTGAATGATGAGAGAAATTGAGGCTCTGGTTGTGGAAAATGGAGGCGTGGGACAGGTATAGGCCGATGAGATCACCCTGTGACTAGTTCTCAGGGTTCGGTGCTGATCCCATTACTGTTTGTGTAGGGAGGAACTGCAGATACTGGTTACCACTGAAGATGGACACAAAATGCTGGAGTAACTCAGCAGGACCAGCAGCATCTCTCAATAAAAGGAATGGGTGGCATTTTTTGTTGAGACCCTTCTTCAGACTGAAAGTCAGGGGAGAGGGAGACAGAGATATGGAAGGGTATGGTATGAAAACGCGACATCAAAGGGGATGAAGATCAAGCAAACTGAAATATGAGGTGCTGTCCAAGCGAAATATAAAGTGCTGTACCTCCAATTTGCATTGGTCCTCATTCTGACAGTGGAGGAGGTGCAGAACAGAAAGATTATACTTTGTCCCTTTACCTCCACCCTCGACTGTCCAAGGACCCCCAATTGTCCTTTCAGTTGAGGCAGAGGTTCACCTGCACCTCTTCCAACCTCATCTACTGTCTCTGCTGTTCCAGGTATGGACTCCTATATATCGGGGAGACCAAGCGCAGGCTCGGCGATTGTTTTGCTGAACACATCCGCTCAGTCCGCCCAAACCTGGTTGCTAAACACTTTAACCTCCCCTCCTATTCCCAAACTGACCACGTTACAGGAAAGATCTTGTCAATTTGGGAAGTGTTCGGAGAAGATTCACAGGGATGTTGTCGAGGGTCTGAGCTGTGGGGATTGGTTGAGCAGGTTGGGACTCTATTCCTTGGCATGCAGAAGGATAAGGGATGATCTCAGAGGTGTGTAACATTATGAAAGGAATAGATCGGGTGGACGCTCAGAATCTCTTGCACAGAGTAGGGCAGTCAAGATCTAGAGGACATAGGATTTAAGGTGAAGGGGAAAAGATGTAATAGGTATCAAAGGGGTAACTTTTTCACAAAGGGCTGTTGGTGTATAGAATTAGTTTCTGAGGAATGTAGTTGAGGCAGATACTATCACAAGGTTAAGAAACATTTGGACAGGTACATGGATAGAGGGATGTGAGCTAATCGCAGGTAGGTGGATGGCCGGTGTGGGCAAGTTAGGCCGAAAAGCCTGCTTCCACGCAGTAACACTTTAACTCTATGAAAAGGAGTTAAAAGTGTGTCAGATAAAAAGAGGAGATTAATGAAATATACCAGATTGAGGAATATGGGTGGAAAGGAAGTGTGTCAGGGTCATGGAACCATACAGTATGGCCACGTGCGCCACAGTCTGGCGCCTCTTGTATGTGGCTCAGTAGACTATTTCTGTACTGTTTGCTAATTGGGAACGCGTTTGGGTGTGGCAATACATTACTGGACTGTATGTAAGAAAATAATTTCACTGTACGTTTGCACATGTGACAAATAAAAGTACCATTGAAAATGATTAGCATAAGGGAGATCCTGCAGACCTTGGCAGACACAGATTAAAACGGTTGCATAATGACATTTGGTCTCACCAATGCATGTAAATATGCCACAGCGTGAGCACCAAATGCGGTAGATGAAATTTGAAGAGGTGCATACGAATCTCTGTCGCTGTATGGCTCTAGAAGGTGCAACATCTCCTGCAACTCCCTTCCTTATTCTTCTCGCCATTCCCAGATCATTATTTTATGGTTTTGTCTCCGGGATGGAAAATTTATCTTCAGCAGAATTGTGCTTGTGCTGGCCCAATTGAAAAATATCACAAACCCCTGCAGTTTGCATTCCGGGCCAATAGATCAGTGGATGAAGCTGTCAACCTAGGCCTGCACTTCTAGCACCTGGACCGCCAGGGGACCTATGCAAGGATTTTGTTTGTGGATTTTAGCTCTGCATTCAACACCATTGTGCCAGAGCTACTACACTCCAAACTCTCCTAGTTGAACTGTGCCTGAACCGCTCTGTCAGTGGATCATCAACTTCCTGACAGACAGGAAGCAGCATGTGAGGCTGGGAAAGCACGTCTCGGACCCGCAGACACTCAGCATAGAAGCACCGCAAGGCTGCGTACTCTCCCCTCTCCTTCACTCTCTCTACACCAATCTGCACCTCCACAGATGCCCCTGTCAAGCTTCTCAAGTTTGCGGACGACACAGCCCTGATTGGACTGATCCAGGATGGGGAGGAATCTGCCTACAGACCGGTAGTGACACAGCTGGCGTCCTGGTACCGTAGCAACAACCTGGAGCTCAATGCTCTTAAGACAGTGGAATTGATTGTAGGCTTTAGGAGAGCCTCCCCTCCCCCCACTCACCATCAACAACACCACAGTCACATCTGTGGAGTCATAAGTTCCTTGGAACCATCATCTCCAGAGACCTTAAATGGGAGGCCACCATCGACTCCACAGTCAAAAAGGCCCAACAGAGGATGTACTTCATGCAGCAGCTGAGAAAACACAATGAGCCACAGGCAATGATGGTCCAATTTTATATTGCCATCATTGTCTGTCCTCACCTTCTCCATCATGGTCTGACTTGGCTCAGCCACCATGCCTGACATCCGGAGGCTGCAGCACATAGTTCGTTCAGCCAAGAAGGTTGTTGGCTGCAAACCTCTCCCCATCGATGAACTGTCGACGGAGATCATCTCTGACCACAAACTCTTTGAATCACTTCCCTCTGGAAGGCAACTCCGGACTGTCAAAGCCGACACAGCCAGACATAAAAACAGCTTTTTTTTCCATGAGCAGTAGCTTTACTCATCACCCAAAAGTCTGTAGCCTCCTTTTGCTCTGGTATTTTATTTCATTCTTCACACGTTTAAATTATAATGTTTTATTTTTAATTGTCTGCACCATATCATGGTGCTACTTGCGAGCAAAGCACCAAGGCAAATTCCTTGTATTTGGCTAATAAAATCAGTTATTCAATTCATTTAAATTCAATTCAATTCAACTGTAATGTCAGATCACTTTTTTGACTTGTCCTATATTCCAATGAACTCAGTGAAACAAAATATAGCATCAAACAGGGTGTTAAAAGTGTGATTGTGGCTATACAGTTTATTTCAATGTGGTATTTCAATAGCTGCCTTGAGTTTAACTTCTTGGCAGATTTTTTTTAGCATTTCTTTGGTCTTCATTATAAAGTCACTTTTTTTAATTCTTGCTGTCTGTGCAGCAGACTTGCAAGAGAATGATGCCTTGAGGAATCCTACAATACAAATTGATAGCAAATAATGCAGTAGCATTCTTTATAACTTGTATTTCTGGTCTTAGTATTGGCATGTTAACCTTTTTCACAGTAGACTGAAGTGCTAAATATACGTCAATGATATATAGTTTCATTGGGACATTAATGGTCTACTGACTGAGTTCATTGTGTTAAACCCTCAGAAAAGTTACAATCAGATGACACACCCATTTAAAGGTACTAATACAGAATAAAAGCTGAGCGTCTTTTATCTGTTCATTTCATCCTCCAGATTATTTTTCAACATGTTGGACATAGAAAACATAGAAAAATAGGTGCAGGAGTAGGCCATTTGGCCCCTTCGTGCAGCACCGCCATTCAATATGAGCATGGCTGATCATCTAAAATCAGTACCCTGTTCCTGCTTTTCCCCCATATCCCTTGATTCCTTTAGTCCTAAGAGCTAAATCTAACTCTCTCGAAAACATCCAGCGAATTGGCCTCCACTGCCTTCTGTGGCAGAGAATTCCACAGATTCACAACTCTCTGGTTGAAAACATTTTTCCTCATCTCCATCCTCAATGGCTCACCCCTTATTGTTTAACAGTGACTCATGGTTCTGGACTACCCCAACATCAAACATTTTTCCTGTATCTAGCCTGTCCAGTCTTTTAAGAATTTTATTTTGTATGTTTCTATAGGATTTCCTCTCACCCTTCTAAATTCCAGTGAATACAAGCCCAGTCGATCCATTCTTTCATCATATGTCAATTCCGCCCTACCAGGAATTAACCTGGTGAACCTCTGCTGCACTCCCTCAATAGCAATAATATCCTTCCTAAAATTAGGAGACCACAATACTCCAGGTGTGGTCTCACCAGGGCCCTGTACAACTGCTGTAGGACCTTGTTCCTAAACTCAAATCCTCTGGCAACGAAGGCCAACATGCTTTCTTCACTGCCTGCTGTACTTGCATGCTTACTTTCAGTGATTGATGTACAAGCATACCCAGGTCTCGTTGCACCTCCCCTTTACCCAATCTGACACCATTCAGTTAATAATATGCCTTCCTGTTCTTGCCACCAAAGTGGATAACCTCACATTTATCCATGTTATACTGCATCTGCCATGCATCTGCCCACTCACCCAACCTATCCAAGTCACCCTGCAACCTCATTGCATCCTCATCGCTGCTCACACTGTCACCCAGCGTTGTCATCGGCAAACTTGGAGATGCCACATTTAATTCCCTCGTCTAAATCATTAATATATATTGTAAATAAGTGGGGTCCCTGCACCGAGCCTTGCGGCACCCCACTAGTCACTGCCTGCCATTCTGCAAAGGACTTGTTAATTCCTACTATTTGCTTCCTGTCTGCCAACCAGTTCTCTATCCATGTCAATACCCTACCCCCAATTCCATGAGTGGGACCTTGTCAAAGGCTTTCTTTGTCTTTTCTTTTTAAAAAAGTCCTGATTTACCACATCCACTGGCTCTCCCTTATCCATTCTTCTGTATTTTGTATCCTTGTCTCATAATGTAATTATAAAATGTTACCCCGCCCCACCCCCCCCCCCCCCCCCCCCCCCCCCCCCCCCCCCCCCCCCCCCCCCCCCCCCCCACCCCCCCCCCCCCCCCCCCCCCCCCCCCCCCCCCCCCCCCCCCCCCACCCCCCCCCACCCCCCACCCCCCCCCCCCCCCCCCCCCCCCCCCACCCCCCCCCCCCCCCCCCCCCCCCCCCCCCCCCCCACCCCCCCCCCCCCCCCCGCCCCCCACCCCCCCCCCCCCCCCCCCCCCCCCCCCCACCACCCCCCCCCCCCCCCCACCCCTCCCCCCCCAACAACACACTTACAAATGGGAATATGCACAGTTAGATTTTTACATTAAAGAAAAATGTCCAGGTATTTTACAGGAATGAAATTACAACTTGGAGGCAGAGGCAGAGTGGTGCAGCTGGTAGTGCTGCGGCCCAGCAGTGCTAGATACCTAGGTTTGGGTACTGGAGTTTGCACATTCTCCCTGTGACTGTTTGGGATTGCTCTGGGTGCTCAGTTTTCCTTCGATATCCTAAAGACATGCAGGTTTGTAGGTTAACTGGCTTCTGCAAAATTGCCCCTAGTGTGTAGGGAAAATCAGTGTGATCAGATGATCGATGGTCGGCATGGACTAGGAGGGCTGAGCAGCCTGTTTCCATGCTGTATCTTTCAATCAATTTCAATTGACTCAAATCTGGTCTACTGCATTTGGTGCTCTTGATGTGGCCTCCTCTAAATCGGCAAGTCCAAGTGTGGACGTGGCAACTGTTTTCGTCAAACAGTTGTGCTCATTACCACGGTTTGCTGGACCTCCCAGTTGTGAACCATTTTAACTTCCCTTCCCATACCGAACATTTGATACTGCTGAAAAAAGTGTAGAGAGAATAGATGAGGATGTTGCCAGGACTTGATGGTCTGAGCTAAATGGAGAGACTAGGGTAAGCTAGGTCTTTATTTCTTGGAACCACGGAGGCTGAGGGGTGGTCTTGCAGAGATGCATAAAATCATGAGGTGAATTGAACAGAGTGTTACACAGAATAGGGGGATTAAGAACCAAAGGACATAAGATTAAGGTGAGAGGGGAAAGATTTTATAGGAACCCGAGGGGCAACTTTTTCACTCGGTGGGTGGTGGGCATACATAGAATCGGTTGCTAGTTGAGGCAGGTACAATAACAACATTTAAAAGACAATTTGACGTACGTGGTTATGAAAGGTTTAGATTGATATGTGCCAAATGGGATGCAGTATCTTGGTCGACATGGATGTTGGGCCAATTGGCCTTACTGTGCTGTATCACCATGATTACAGCGGAGATGCTAGGTTTGATGGACAACAGTTTAGTCAACTTGGTAGCTTTTAAGATGCATTATAATGGAGTAAAGATAGCATGACTCTGTATCGGGAGGTAATTCCAAAGCTAAGGGGTTTATAAATTGAGGCATGGTCAGCAACGCTGCACTTATAAAACATTTATGCAGGATATGATTTTTGGCATTTCATGCCCATGCCAATATGCTCAATAAATTTCTAATTTCTTGATTGACGTGAAATCCAGGTCAATGTGTTTGGGTAAAATTGAATAGATTAAAGGGATATCCAAGATAGGCGCCTCCAGAGTACTTTAAGGAAGTAGCTCAGGAAATAGACGGATTGCTTTAGTGATAATCTTTCAAACTCTTTAGATTCTGGAGTACGTTCCTGAGGATTGGGGGTGCAAATGTAAACTTTATTACGAAGGGAGGGAGAGAGAAACCGGGGAATTACAGCCAGTTAGTCTACACAATCGTAGTGGGGAAACTGCTAGAGTCAGTTATTAAAGATGGGACCCTAGCAGCACATTTGGAAAGTGGTGAAATCATTGCACCAAGTCAGCATGGAATTTTACAAACAAGGTAAATCATGCTCTGAACGAATCATGTGGAATTTTTATCGAGGATTGTAACTAGTAGCGTGGATTGGACGGGGAAAACATTCATCGGTATATTATGAGATTTTAAGCTAATTTCGAAAGGCCACATATTTACAATGAGATTTGAGGTATGACTTATGCATACTATTCAACACAATGAAAACCTATTGTTTAACATGCCTTGAACCACTGTTTCAATAAACATTAACGGACTCTTTACTCAGCACCCAAAGTCGTGGGGTTTTGAGGGCTCTGGTGCAGCACGTTAATCTAATCCAGATTCAGGGAATCACAGCAATAGCTAGTCGAATTGAGAAATACCTTTCTTCACAAGGGTTCCAACAATAGTTTGACAGATTCATTGGCTATAATTTAAGTGAGGTTATCCCTTTGGTGCAAAGGGTCTTAAAGAGAAGTGCAAGTTTCATTTGGATGATCAGCATGACATATATGAATGCGCAAACGGTTTGAGTACAGTTCTAAGTTTCTATGTCTTGCGGGTGAGTATTGACTTTTGGATTTTGGTTCCAATTTTTCTTGTCTTGATTTCTGTTTTGATTTTCTTTGAAACTAATCATTCTTTTGTTTGCAAATAGACCTAGCTTGTTACAATTCACCTCTTCTTTGGACTGCTCATCCGTCTCGTCATTTGAGACTCTTCTGTTGGACATTGTCTCTCCCAAAGAGGTGCGTCAGTTTTGTGACAAAGAGGCCAGCATCACTAAAACAAATTTCAGGATTCAACAAAGCTAAGGAGGATTGTCCATGAGTGTTCTAAACACTTTTTCAAGGTCCTTGGCCATTTCAATGGATTTCCCAGGCAGCCAATTTCTTGTATCAAAAACTAAATGTCTTGCGGGTGGATATGGTATGTTGGCTTCATTTTCTTTGACTTGCTTTTGGAGAGCTTGGCAATTGCGCTATCTTATAAACTTTGTTTGCAGTGGGTCAGCTTGATCACCTCTCTTCTTCACGACTGCCCATCATGAATCATCGACTTTGAGAACAGCTTCCGAAATGTCCTCACACATTTTGGAAATATTATTTTTGGTGGACAAATGCAAAGTGGGAATTCCGTCGCCAAGTAATGAGGACGACCGAGAAATACCTATGTTTCTTCTCAAACCTTATTTAATCAAATATTTTGTCAGCGTTGACTAAAGGGGCTGTCCCACTGCGGCAACCTAATTAGCGAGTTTAGAGGAGTGAAAAAATGTCACGTTGAAGACTTCCTTTGACTATGTAGAAGACATCCTTCGACCTTCTTCGACTATGTTGAAGACTATCTACGACTAACTTCATCTTCCGTCGATTACCTATGAATAACATGCCGACCTACTTCGACTAAACCTACGAGTGAAAAAAAAAATCAATTTATTTTTTCCATAGCGACCTTTTTTTACTCGCGGGCATTTTTCAGCATGTTGGAAAAATACGGCACGACCTAGCTGAGTCCTTGAGTACGCGGAGATTACTCTCGGGCATGAAGGAGATTGACAAAGTCCTCCTAGGATCTCGAGTTGACCATGCTGCGAGTATGAGTCAAGGGAAAACTCTTCTAAACTCGCCAATTAGGTCGTCGCAGTGGGACAGCCATTTAAGTCGCAATCACGTCGTCCAAGGGCGAGGACACTCGTTTCAATCAAATCCGGACTTCCAGCTAACTCGGATGCCTGCTACAACTCAATTTCAGATGGGAATAGATAGCTACATTAAACCTCACTAAGCACAGTTTGGTATTGGGAGCGTTTTAGAAAGCGGGGGGGGGGGTGGGGGGGTGGGCTGAGCGACCACTGATCACGGCCTCGGGGTACCCGGTGAGGGAGAGGTGCGACTAAGCGGTGGGAGGGTGTGGTGGACGGGGGAACCCCCCTCCCTTGGTGGAAGGAGTTTAGAAATTTTTGAAATTTGATGTATTAAAATCATGTTTAGTGCATGTTTTAGTGCATTCAATGATATTTGTTTTTGAAGTATTTTTAAGATAATGTAGGGCCTACATGAGAGATAGGGCTGGTGATTATTATTTTTGTTATTGATCGGCTCCAAAAAACTCTTGCCCAGAGCAGAGAGAATCGAGGACCAGGGTTGACAGATATTTAAGGGGAAGGGGAAAGAATTCAGAGGAATCTGAGGGGTAAATTTTTTTCCACACAAAGGGTTGGTGGGTTGATTGCAAAACAAGGCTGCCAGAGGTGAGTTGAGGCAGGTCTTTCCCAACATTTAAGAAAACAGTTAGACTGAGACATGGATAGGAAAGGTTGGAGCGATATGGACCAAAAGCTGGTAATGTTGTGGGACATGTTGGCTGGTGATGTGGCAAGTTGGGCGAAGGGTTCTTGTTTGCATGATGTATAAGCTATGGCCTAGCGTTATACCCCACCTTGCTTGAATGCTTCAAAAATCAAGGAGCGTCGAGTTTTATGCCATATACTCAAGAAGGAGAAGTTAATAGTAAACTTTGAAATTGTGTGCAGGGGGTGTATAATCCATTATGCCCTTGGAGCCAGCTCCGACATTCATTGTGATAGGGGATGATCATCTAAAATCGGTATACCCTTTCCTGTTTTTTCCCCATATCTCTTGATTTTGATCGCCCCAAGAAGATATGTTACTCTCTCTGAAAAACATCAAGTGAATTGGCCTCCTCTGCCATTCTGTGGCAGAGAATTTCCAAGATTCACAACTCTCTGCGTGATAGTTAGTTTTTACTTCAGTCCTAATTTGGCTACCCCTTTTTCTTTAACTGCGACCCCTGGTTCTGGACTCTCCAACATGGCAGGGGGGCTAAAACATTTTTTATGCAGTTACAGTAAGGTGTGATAATCTAGCAGGCAAGAGAAGGATGCTTTCTCCAACCAACCTCAATTTGAAGGCCACATCTTCCACCGCTTAACCCAGCGCTTGGTACCTACTTCCTGCAGCCTCTGGTTGTCGCCTGGCTGCACCGAGCCGCAACCTGGTACATGCGGTCACCCGGGGCGAATTGACGCAGGTGATTATCACGGCTGCGGCGCAACGCTTCCTCCCCACCTTCGTCCCGAGGCCTGGCCACCTCCTAGGCGGGACTCTTGCACGAGGCTCGCTCATGGCCAGAACGGCAGCGGGTAGAGGCTCACTAGCCACACAAACACTCGCAGCCCCGCTCCTCGTTCGCATCTGTCGCTGCTCTTCTTCCATCCATCCTTTCTGCCTGGCCTCAATACCTATGACTGGCTGTCAGGTGCACTGCAGAGCATCGTCCAAAGCCGGGTGACACTGATTCTTTGTCTTAGCCAAAAAAGTGGGGGGCTGCCAGCCCTTCCAGCTCCCCCGGTTACGCAGACAATGTTTACATCTTTTGGCTTAAAATCTGCCTATGCTCATCGCTAGCCATTGAATTCACGGTGCTTTTGAGTCAAGGATTAATGGCCATCTCAATTCCTTTTTCTGGTTGTCTAGATTTTGCAGTAAATAATTTTCTCATGGTTGTTTGAAAAGGAAATTCAATAAATGTCTGCAAATTGAGCATCAGCATCCGCAAATTATTTCCAAGAGACGATGGAGTTATTCATTCATTCTCATCAGCATTTCATCAATCTTCCCGTTTTCATAGATGTCCTTTTCAATCACCATCAATAGACAAGTTTAACATAATTAATTTTAGTTCATTTTTCAGCATGGCCGTTGAACTTTATTTCATATCATCCGGAGGACTAAGAGCTTGTCTGGTATGATGTAAATACAGACTCATGTTGCGTCGGATTTATATTTTTAAGTGCCACTGGTCTAATGTGAGTGAAATGATTCTGGACCCATTTCTTCAGTTCCTGGGCCTAATTTCTTCCTGGAGTTTTGTTTCCAAACTTCATGGACATTATCTCCAACTTCTTTCTCTATACTTGAAAAAGTTTTTTTTTTCAGACTTTGTGCTTCCAACTTTTTGATGTTCCACAACTTTGGTCAAATGTTTTTTAAATGATTTCTTTATTACGTTGTGAAATGTGCATAACAAACCTTGGTGAATTTTTATTGATTTCTTCTTGTAATGTGAAAGGATTGTTCCTGGTTTTGTTGCAGTGAATGCCAACTGCATTGTTGAATTACTGGGTCTAATTGGAAGCATGTTTTATGTGTGGTCTTGATGGTATTGATGGGGATGGCTGATTTTTGAAAGTTGCTTCATAATGCTTACCTCTTCACTAAATCCACTTTGTTTTAGTTCTCTAGTAAGGTCCAACAAACGTACGAATTCTTGCCTTGAACATTCAATCCATTATTTGTACAGTTTGCATTTGAAAAATTTCGAATGCACTTTAAACGGGATTTAATTTGGTTTTATGTTTTTCTCAGCTCTTTGTGTTTTCGTGCTGAAAATATACAAATATTTATTTACAAAACAGGAATTCTAGTAACAGCCTATTCTTGTACTTGGCCTTAGAAAAAGAAGAGAGTTTAGAAATGTAATCACTTTAGTCGATTATCAGTGATAATATTTATCACTTTTTGGATTAATAAATGATGATGCTTTACAAATTAGTTTTTTGATGACTTAATTTTGAAAGGGTTTGAAATTTAGATAATAAGGTTTTATCTATTTTCATATTGCATTTGTTGACCTGTTGTTTCTATGGGTGGTCGTTAAAGGTTTTTGGAACATTGGTTGAGAAGTCATGTTGCAGTTGTTAAGGACGTTGGTGAGGCCGCATTTAGAGTATTTATGTTCGTTCTGGGACGTGTTTTTATGATATGTTAGCGAGCTGTAGGGGATAGTAGAAGATTTATGAGGTTGTGGCAGGATTAGAGGGTCTGAGCTAAAGATCCTATTTGCGAGCAAGTTAGGAACACTCCTGCTAAATGCAATGGGCTGACATGTAGTACGCAACGGAATCGTGGGACTTTTTTAATTACTTTTCCGTAAACATATAAAATTATTACCGGACCCGACCCGGCTGGGAATCAACGTTGTGGGGTAACAGTTTGTGTTAATAATTAAAATTCTGATAATGAAGTTCGCGCTAGACTTGTATTATTACCAATAACTTTTTTTTTTACGAGGTGTTCTGTAACGGCTTTCCTCTCCGCACTATTTATCCTTTGGGATCATTGGTGCGGAGACGGAAGCCGGTTTCGGTAATGGGGCCTTATATTATCCATGAATCTGCCATGACCCCAAATATTACGTCTTTTTCGTTGAATGGACTTATCTTCCTCGCTATAGGATATTTGGTCTGAGCTATGGAGAGGTGACTAGGCTGGGACAATTGCTTGTACGGAGGTATGGAGGGGTGATAATGTATAAATCCGAGAGGAATTGAAACAGGAGTTGCACTGTCTCTTGCACAGAGTTGGCGAATCGGGAAACCTGAGGTTAAAGTGAAGGGGAAAGATTGAATAGGAATCCGAGGGTGGGGTTAACGTTTACACTCAAAAGGTTGGTGGTTGGGTGTAAGGAACAAGCTGCAGAGGAGGTAATTGTCCACCATTGTAGAAGTTTGTAGAGTCATTGGTAACATACTGAATGTTCTCTGCCTCCAAAGGAAGTATACCTTTGGTGTGCCACTTGGCTGTTGCTGCAGTATGGTTTGGTCTCGGACAGTTTGTTTATAATATTAATACCGATGAAACTATGGGAACTCAACATTTTGCACATTGATGCTGATTCGGGGCTAGGGCATCTTGATTGGCATGGAGGGATTTATGGTATTTTTGTGCTGTATCACTTTGACTCTCTTGCGTTTGTTTGTTTACAGGGGACACAGAATCCACATGTTGGTGTTGCATTTGAAGTGGAGCAACTCTACTACCTGCATATTCGAGTTGGCGATTCGCATTATTTATCTGTATTTGAATGTGGTCCATCCTTATTCTTTGGTTAAAGGAAGGAAGGAAGATGAAATATTCCTATTCCAAGGTTAACAATGTCTTCAATTGTTGGGAGATTAAAGGGATCTCTGTGATTTTTAATTATAATGGTTACTGCGGTAAGGGCCAACACTTTGCCCGCCTTACAGGTGGTTGGCTAACTTGCTGTGGATAGACATAAGATGGGAGCTGAGACTAATGGTCACCTGTCCAATCTCTCTAATGATGCTGCTGACTGCTGAGTTACTCCAGCCTTTGTTTTGTGGAAAGATTCCAGCATTTGTGCAGTTCCTTGTTCTCCAGCATTTGCGGTTTTAGGATCGGGTTCTTGTGAATGTATAACCATTTCCTTTCATGTATGAATCAGTAAAACAATCTTTTAAAGTGTACAGTGTAACACATGGATTGCATAAAAGACAATTATGGTATTTTTAAAGCTAAGCAACTTTGAAATAAACATTATTAGATGTAATAAGATTCAGTACAATAAGAGTAGTTAATGGTGTTCCTTGATTAAGAAGAGAGGTAGAAAGAATCCAATAAATTATAGGCTGGTGAGCCTCACGTCAATGGTAGGGAAGCTATTGGAGAGGATGGAGAGGATTCTTTGGGATTGGGTTTACTTCCGCTTAGAAGAGAATGGATCAATTAGGAACAGTCACCATAGCTTTGTACGTTGCCGGTCATGACTTTAAATGTCGGGTGGGGTGATCTCTTTAATGACTTCCGCTTTCCATACCCCACCCTCATCTTTGCTGTGGACGTTCAGTCACTCTACACTTCCATCCCTCACACGGAGACCTTAAAGCCCTCTGTTTCTTCCTCTACTAACACTCTCCTCCGCCTAGCGGAGCTGGTCCTCACGTAACTTCAACTCCTTTTCCGCTTCCACAAATCCAAAAGGCGCGTAGCTGAAGGGCACTCGCATGGGCCCAGTTATGCCTGCCTCTTTCTAGGATACGTTGAATTATCCCTGTGCCAGGCGTACACTGGCCCTATCCCCGAGCTCTATCTCTATTACATTGACGACTGCATCTGTGCTACCTCCTGCACCCATGCAGAACTCATGGACTTTATTAACTTCACCACCAATTTCCATCCTGCACTCAAATTGACTTCTCTGACACCTCCCCTCCCTGTCTTGATCACACTGTCTCCATCACAGGAGATAGACCATCGACTGACATCTATTACAAACTCTCTGACTCCCACAACTATCTCAACTACACTTCTTCCCACCCTGCTTCCTGCAAAGACTATCCCCCTACTATTTCCACCATCTACACCGCATCTGCACTCAAGATGAGGTGTTCCATACTAAAACATCCTCATTCTTTAGGGCACTGGCGTTCCCCTCTTCCAACATAGATGAGGCCCTCACACATGTCTCCTCTGTACCCCACAGCTCTGTCCTTGCTCCCCCTTTCTCTAGTCCTTACCTTTCACCCCATCAGCCATCACATACAACACATAATCCTCTGACATTTCAGCTAACTCCAATGGGATCCCACCACAAGTCGCATCTTCCCATCTCCACCCCTTTCCGCCTTCCGCAGAGACAGTTCCCTCTGCAACTCCTTGGTTAAGTTATCCCCACCCAACCCAGTCCAGGTACTTTCCTCTGCAACTGTAGGAGATGCAACACCTGTCCCTGGACCTCCTCCCACGACACTGTCCAGAGACCCCGGCGGTCCTTTCAAATTAGGCAGAGGTCCGCATGCAACTTCTCCAATCTCATCTACTGTATCTGCTGTTCAAGATGTTGACTCTTATACATTGCCAAGACCAAACGTAGACTGGGCAATCATTTCGCTGAACACCATCACACAGTCCGTCTGGACCTACCTGATCTTCCGGTTGCTAAGCACTTTAATTCCCCTTTCTATTCCCACACTGACCTTTTTGTCCTTGGCCTTCTCCATTGTCAGTGAGGCTAATCCAAAATTGGAGGAACAGCATCTCATTTTTCGTTTGGGCAACTTGCAACACTGTTGTATGAAAATGATTTCTCTAACTTCAAGTAACCTCTACACTCCCTCTCTCTCCATCCCTCTGCACCCAAGTCGCACCACGTTCCAGTTCTCACCTAGCAAACAGCTAACAATGGCCTGTTTCTTTTATCAATGTTACTTTTTTTGCATATCTTTCATTCATTTGTACTATATCTCTACATAACTGTCTATATATCTTGTTTCCCTTTCCTCTGACTGGTCTGAAGAAGGGTCTCCAACTCAAAACATTACCCATTCCTTCTCTCCAGAGATGCTGCCTGAGTTACTCCAGCATTTTGTGTCTATCTTCCTGTCTTACTAACGATTTACTTTTTTGAGAAGCTGACGAAGGTGATTGATGATGGTATGGCAGTAGATGTTGTCTACATGGATTTTAGTAAGGCATTTGATAAAATCCTCCATGGTAGGCTAATCCAGAAAATTAGAATGCACAGTGATTTGCTCATATGGATTCAGAACTGTTTTACTGATGGAAGGACAATATTCAGATTGGAGATCTGTTAATTTAGTTCACACCTTTCTTGGAGTGCTTAAACTAGGTTGCATTAACCATTGGTACCTAGTGATTCTCCTCTCAAAATGAATCTTAAATTAATCAAAAGTAAATGTGCCACTGCAGCGATAGGGCATGAACTATGATTAAGGATAAACCTGGCCATATATTTATACCCAGTTCTTAAAAATTATACAGTAGGGTCAGTATTATTAAGGTCAGTGACACCATTATGCAACAGGTCCAAAGAAAGGTCATTAACTTGGAACCTGGTTCTCTGGCCACAGACATTGTCAGGCCAGCTCTGAATTTCCAGTATTATCAATTGTAGCATTGGCATGTTCCTTCCTCAGTGAGAGGCACTGAAATGCAATCTGCCTAAATTCTTGCTTCCCTCAATATTCATATGCCTGCCTATCCAACAACCTTTCATTTACGTCTTCCACCACCCTTAACAATACATTTCAGGAATTACCAGTCTCTTTTAAAAAAAAAAAACTTGCTCTGAACATCATCTCATACATAACTAAAACTCTGATCTTGTGCTCTTCCGGTTTGCGCAGTTTTTCTATCTGTACAAAAACGGTACGCGATAGCGCTACAATGTTTCGCCACGTTACTCGCCATTTTCCTGTGCTGCGAGTGCAACAAGTTTCGTTCCGATCGGTGGTATATTGTAAAGGTTATCAAGGTTTAAAATTCTTAAAAACTGTGCGTGCGCAGATTCCTTCAGTCAGCGCCACACAGATTGGTCCGCTCTCCTGTCACGCAATGCAATGGCTGGGATGGCGACGCCCCTTCCTGCCCCACCGGCGGCAGCCTGTCCCGCCCCACTCACAAACTCCTCTCTCCCCTCCTCACAGTAACTTGTCTATTGTCTCTCCACCACTGGCGGCGGCCGCGGGTGGGGGGGGGGGGTTCGGTTCAGTGGAGGCCCAGTGGTGGCCCTGGTCCGGTCTCTCCCTACCTCATCACTCACCCCTCTCCCCCGCCCACCTTGTGCGGCAATGGCGGTCCCGTCTACCCGTCCCCCTGGGTCCGTCTCCTTCGCCATCGCCATTGCGGTAACTCACCCTCACGGCCTTCTCAGAGAAGATCTTCTCCATCAGCTCATCGAAACAAGTGGTGCCCACCGTGACTAACACCAACTCCATCCCCCCCCCCCCCCCACAGCAGCGAGTAGGCAGGCGGGTAGGCAGGGCGGGGACGGGCTGAGCAGCCGCAGTGGGCAGGGGGAGGATGAGAGTCGGGCTGCAGGGTGGCTGAGCAGTTTGCGAGGGTTTGAGACACTCACACTCACACTCACGCTCTCACACACACTCTCACATACAAACACACACACACACACACACACACACCACACAAACACATACGCACACACTCACTGACTCACACACCATATATATGACAGTAAACTTTCTTGAATACTCACACGGCTGAGCGTGGCCTCTCCAACTTTGGGGCTTCCGCAATAAACGGCACTTCTGCAATCAGTGCGACCTGTCCACTAAGCGGAAATTACGCAATCAGCGCGATAAAGTATTTATCCCTTCCAAACACAGTGGGACCTAATAAAGCATTGCAGTATCAAGTACAGGCAGGGCAGCAGGCCATTGTCATTAAGGGCTAACAAATCATTTATTGCAAGTACATTGCAGACTCACAGTTCAGTTGATTCACGGCTTAGAATGAGAGTCGTGGCCTCTCCCTTGTGATCTTGCAGAGTGACTGAGTCACATCCGGGGTTTTATAGTCCTGCCCCCGCCCCCGGAATGGGCGTTACCTTCATCACGGTGAATGACAGTCGAGAGGATCTCAAGGTTTTTTAAACACTCATAGCTTTTTTTTTTCATCGATGGGAAAAATCCTCGGGACCTACTCAGCAGATTAGAAATGTGAGTTAGATGGCCAAACATCATAGCGATATATTGTAGCGTTTTTTTCTAAAATCAATATACAGCGCAGGCAGGAAGTGGTCAAGATGAGACTTTTAATTATATAGATATACACATACTAGACCAACTGGGACCCATTCGGTCCGTCACACAAGAGGCCTGGTCCCCCAATGCAACCTGTTCCCCAACGCAATATTCCACCTCTCACCTGTTCCCCAACATGGGAATCCTGGACCCCAATGCAACCCATTCCTCCAACGCAATATTCAACCACTCACCCATAGCCTCCACAGGAGGCCTGGTCTCCCAGCGCAACCCGTCCCCTGACGCAATATTCCACCGCTCACCATAGCCCCCAACTGCGCAGCGGCTGCTCATTTCCCCTTATTCACCCTCCCTCATTTTAAACTAAAAAAAATGGAGTTGCACTTGCTTGGGATAGCAGGAACCAAGTCCTGGGATAGCAACATTGTGGCGAGCAGGCTACAATCCCATTGCGATGTCATAGCTCTAAGTGCCTGTGCAGAGGGAAGACATTTTTCTCAAATTAGGGTTTTGAAAATGTAAATGGGGGGGCGAACGACCTGGGGAGGGAGAGGCCGAGGGTACCCGGCATGGCCTCTCCCCGCCCCCAGTCCCCGCACTGGCTCCAACCCCAGCCCAGGGCCTGGGGGGGGCAGAAATTAAAATAGAATGAAAGTTACCCATGGAGCCGTCGGATTGCTGTTGTGATGGGAAAAGGCCTCACTTCAAGTAAAGACAGCAAGTCGGGGTAGGGCAAGTCGGGGCACTGTTTTATTTTGTTTTAAGTTTAAAATGTCAATAACTTGTAAAATATCCTATCAATCTGAACGAAACTTGTTTAATTTACATCACAGGACAATGGTGAGTAAGGTGGGCGAAAAATTGTAGCGCTATCGAGTACCGTAGCGCAAATACAAACCGGGCAAATGAGTTTTAGTAATATATAGAGATAGAGATAAATAGATAGATGTGGCTGTGTTTTCTTTAGGTGGCCACAAGATGGTGTTATTACTCTTTCTAATGTTAGTGAAAAAACGAATGCATGGATTTTTAGGGACCAGCCAATTCACTTCCCAGAATAAGTTGAAATAATCAAATGTGTATCCAGAATCTAACATGAACTCCCATGAGAAGAATAAATTCTAGGCTATGAATCCATTAAGAAATGATTTTTTTGACATGCATGTCAGGTAAATTGATCAAATTAAAATAATTTGTAAATAAGCTAAACTGAAAGATTAAACTTCTGTTTCTAGTAGCCCAGGATCTTAGAGTTTCAGCCTTCTTACTGAGGAATGTTTGTGTTTTCCCAACTTGTTGAATTTTATCAAATTATATAATTCCATTTAACAATAAATAATAATAGACCGAAAAAGGCAGTATAAATTAGACAGACACACAAAATGCTGGACAGGCAACATCTCTGGAAAGAAGGAATGGGTGGCGTTTTGGGTCAATAGACCATAGGTGCAGGAGTAGGTCATTTGGCCCTTCGAGCCAGCACTGCCATTCAATATAATCATGGTTAATCATCCACAATCAGTACTCCATTACGGCCTTCTCGCCATATCCCCTGACTCAGTCATCTTTAAGAGCTCTATTGAAATCTCTCTTGAAAGCATCCGGAGAATTGGCCTCAACTGCCTTCTGAGGTAGAGAATTCCACAGAATTCACAACCCTCTGTATGAAAAAGTTTTTCCTCATCTCCGTTCTAAATGGCTTGCCCATTATTCTTAAACTCTGGCCCCTGGTTCTGGACTCCGCCAACATCGGGAACATGTTTCCTGGAAGCGTGTCCAAACCCTAAATAATTTCATGTTTTGATAAGATCCCCTCTCAACCTAAATTCCAGAGTCGAGGCCCTTCTTCAGACACTTTAGTAACTTAAGCTCGCAGTGCTACAAATGTGGGTTCAAAAAAAAAGGGAAGCCACAGAGTTAACAATGATGGGGGGGTTTGCAGGTTGAATGGGCACTGTAAATTGTCCTCAAGCATAAATGGAGTGGATGCGGAAAATCATGAACGTGTGAATGGGTGATCAATGGGCAGTGTGAACTCTGAGTGCTGAAGGGCTTGTTTCCACGTTATATCTTTAAACTAAAACCTTAAGCCAGAACACTAAGCATATAAAGTTGTTAGATAGACACAAAATGATTGAGTAACTTAGTGGGTAATCTGCACAAGCGTATAAAGTTTCTGTGTTTAATATTAAAATCGGCATCTTATTACCTTGTTTGGTAGCTTTTCTATATGTGCACCTAACTTCTTAAAACATTTCAGAAATGGAAGTTTAAAGCTTACAGATCGGAAACCCGGGACTCTTTACACCATCAGCTTGACCTGTTTTAATGGAGAAACAATTCTCAAGTCTTCAAATGTCACTGTTGATACAGGTATCAAACTGTAGCTTTTTAGAACTATTTAGAATTTTTTTTTTCTGCAATAAAACAGAAATTGCTAGAAATGTGCAATGTTGTGGAAAGAGAACCAGTTAAAATTTATTTGGGTCATTAAGCATTTGCTCTGTATATCTCTAACAGATGCTGTCTCACCTGCTGAATTTTATGTTTATGTTTCAGGTTTCCAGCATTCTCAGTATTTTGGTTTAATGTGGTATTTGGTAGTTTGGATTCCTGTTAATACATTGGTCTTATGTTTGCCGAAAAATATTAGAATATTTTCAGTTCCTTATATGCAAGGAGAGAGTAAACCAAAAGGCTGGCTAACATGCAAGATGTATATTAGTAGTATAATTTTATATTTGTGTCTTCTGTGGGCATATTTAGTTAAGTATAACAGCAATGGAACATCTCTGTTTAACTGTTCCTAGAATATGTTTGTTGTGTCCCTCGAATCAAGCATGTTTTGCCATATAGTAGATTAACCATGTAATGTTTCTCAAATCTTCTGTAAGATGAGGGGTTAAAAATTTTTGTATTTTTTTAATGTCGTATTTTCCAAAGATGCTGCCTAATCTTTGAACATTTCCAGTATTTTTGCTTTCATTACTGATTTCCAACAGAAACTGTTTTTGATTTCTTATTACATATGGGTCTTTGCACTAGCCTTTAATTTTGCTGGTACAATATTTAGCAGTTCCTAGTGTCAATAGACAATAGGTGCAGGAGTAGGCCATTCGGCCCTTCGAGCCAGCACCGCAATTCAATGTGATCATGGCTTCTGCCCATATCCCCAGACGCAATCTTTAAGAGCCCGATCTAGCTCTCTCTTGAAAGTAGCCAGAGAAGTGTCCCCCGGCCTTTAGGTTTAAGTTTATTATTATCACGTGTACAGAGATACAAGGTAGAGTGAAGAGAAAGATACCAGAATGCAAAAGAGTGAGGAGATTGTATTGAATGATAGTAGATCTTCCACTGGAAGCAGCACACACAGAGTCGTCACGGTCAACCCATCTTTGTATTATGCCCTCTTGTAATCAGGTGGAAATATGTCTAATGTAGTCATTGAGCCTTTGTGTACTGATAGTACGCAGGCACCTAGTCGATCTGCCTTTAGACCCGAAGCCTTCACAAAAGAGAGAAAGAGCCAGAGTAGTTTAAATGTTTGTATGGTGTGAATTATTTTTTGCTGACTCTGAGCAGCTTTGATGTGCAAGTCCTGTTGATGGACTTTGGTGGCCCAATTTCACAGATCTCTGAAATTAGAGTAGTTGGAGTCTGGAAAGTGCTTCCAAGGTGGTCGTGGAAGCAGATCTGATTTTAGATAGGCACATGAGTATGGGGGAAAAAGAGGAATATGGATCACGTGCAATCAGTGGGAAATACTTTAATATGGCATCATGTCTGGCACTAACATCATAGGCTAAAGGGCCCGTTCCTGTGTTATACTGGTTTATGTTTTATTCCAGCTGCCACTAGTGATGCAATGTCCACATTTACTTTAGTGAGTGTAGGAGTGAATCTTATCATTGCTGCCTGGAGAAATTGAAAGATTGGAAAAATAGGATCAAAACTGGGCCTTTAGGTTTTTAGGTATTTTGGTACAATGAGATAATAATTTTAGCTTGCGTTCCTTACCAAATTTGGTTTACATGAATATATCAATTGAAAATGTAAATCTGATATAACATCATGTGCTGTATGAGGTAGAGTGCCAAAGCTCCAACATTATTTAGCCTCTTCTGCTGGCAAAAAATATATTTTTTTTATTTGTCTAGAAATTTTCTCAGAATGCATTGAAAATTTTGCTGATCTCACCCCTTAACCATAAAATTCCAGACAATCCCTCCTTGTAAATTAATGTTTGGGGTCTAGGTATTCTGGTAAGTCTATGCAGAATTCCCAGCAATGCTTCCTCAACATTGTATTCCTGGTGCTGTCTAACAAGATAGCTCGTGATTTATCCTCCAGACCTTCAACCTGCTCTGCTTTATCTTAGTGTCTAGTATTTATAACATTTTTTTATTCTATTGCATGTTTTCATAGAGACATCGAGTGAAACTGTGTGGAAGCAGGCCCTTCGGCTCAACTTGCCCACACCGGCCGACATGTTCAAGCTACACTAGTCCCACCTGCCTGCATTTGGTCCATATCCCTCCAAATATGTGGATACATGTACCTGTCTAACATTTTCTTAAACATTGGGATAGTCCCAGCCTCAACTACCTCATCTGGCAGCTTATTCCATACACCCACCACCCTTTGTGTGAAAATGTTACCCCTTAGATTCCGATTAAATCTTTTCCCCTTCACCTTGAACCTATGTCATCTGGTCCTCAATTCCCCAACTCTGGGCAAGTGTGCATCTACCCGATCTATTTTCTCTCATGATTGCCCCTCATCCTCTGCTCCAAGGAATAGAGACCCATCCTACTCAACCTCTCCCTATAGCTCACAGCCTCTAGTCCTGGCAACATCCTCGTAAATCTTCTTTGAACCCTTTCCATCCTCTAATGTGTATTCAACACTTGCAACACTTGTCAAGTTTGAAACATTGATCAAATTTCTCAGCTCTACACTCTGCTTACAGTGCTTTCTGTTTGAAACACTCATATATCAAATGACCCTATGTGAAATGGCACTCTTCATGTTGAGCTTAAGTCTGTCATCATTTTAACAAATCCCAGGTATTTTCCATTAATGTTTTCTTGCAATTTGGTTATCATCAAAACCTGTTAAACTTTTTCACCTAAGCCATGTTTTAAACTTTCATTAGATGTCACGATTTTTATGAAAAGTTAGAAGCAAAGGAAAATGTGCCCATTTGATCTTCTTGCGTATGACGTGCACAGCCTAAAGTTGTAGATGTAGTGTCATGAAAAACTACATCTATTTGTTTGTGCACGTCAGGTTGATTGCATTAGTCGAAACAGGGTGGACCACGTGAAGGTTGCAATCTCCCACCTCATTTGATCAAAACTAAGTCTATTCCAAATTAGTTCTATATTCCATTCTTTGCTTTGAAGCAAAACATTCCAGATTTTACATAGAATAACATATTCTGCCAATCATTTGGAACTATGTCAAACTGAAATGAAAATGAGTGCCTTCATTCTGGGTTCTAAACTTACATGAAATAAATGTTAATCAGCTTTGGTGCCTTTTATTTACATAGTGTTTTTTTACATTCCAGGTATAGAACCAAGCACACAGTCCACATCACAATCCACATCGAGAACAAACGCACAGTCTAATTCAGATGGCCACACAAACCGTGCAAAGTTACTCAGCTCGTATGTATAACTAATATTGGTTTTAAAGTGGGATCATGTGTAACTGACCACTTCAAACTATGTGCATCACATTTTTGTCAGCATTGTATGAAACTTGGTTTAAGTAATTTACATTTGTTAGGTACATTTTATTTTACTTTAGTTTCGAGATACAAAGCGAAAACAGGCCCTTCAGCCCACTGAGTCCACACCGACCAGCGATCCCTGCACATTAATGCTATCTACACACATGAGGGACAAATTACAATTATACCAAGCTAATACCTATACGTCTTTGGAATGTGGGAGGAAACCGAAGATACTGGAGAAAACCTACGCAGGTCACGGGGAGAACGTACAAACTCCGTACAGACAGCACCCATAATCAGGATCGAACCCGTGTCTCTGGCGCTGTAAGGCAGCAACTCTACCAATGAGCCACTGTGCCACCCTGATGTTAAAATCAAAATTAGGACTCAATTTAGAATCAAATGGCAAAAGAAAAACTTATTTATAAATTGCATGTGTATAAACAATAGCTCTATTGCTTAAAAAGGATAAGATTTTTTTTTCAATTGCCATCAGTTAGTCTTACATCTATTCTGGGGATAAGTGCTTGAGGATTTCAGTGGCTCAGGCAATATTTGTGGAGGGAATGTACAGGGCACATATCAGCTTGGGACTCTTATTCAGACTGAAAGTCCTGACCCGAAATGTCACCTGCTCATACCTTCCACAAAATGCTGCCTGACCCACTGAGTTCCTCCAGGACTATGTGTTTTGCTCAAGATTCCAAGATCTGCAGTTCCTTGTGTGTCTAACTATTCTGGGGAATTATTGGGAAATGTAAGTAAGGACAGAGTAACTATGCATTTGAAGAAATGCATGACTGGATGTAACCAGTCAGAGATATAAAGGAAATGGAGATGGTTAACACCTGTGAAATATATTTATATGGATTTCCAGAACAAATTTGAGAAGATTCTATTGCAAAACCATTAGCTAAAATGAAATTTTATGGATGTGAAAAGAAATCAATGTGTTGGTTAGGAGATCATTTCTGTTGTAGAAGAAGAAAAATAGTAATAAGAGATGTGTAATTAAAGAACAGTAAATGACAAGCCGTGTCCCATAGTGAATTGGGCTGTGGCCTTCTCTAAATTAATGACTTGAATAATGGAGAGTGATGTATTCACGTTTACTCTTGGCACAGAGGTTGATGACAGTTAGTATATGTTGGGAAGCATTCAATTACAAGGAGACATTGATAGATTAAGCAAGTGAGCAATTTGTGGGATGGATTTCAATGTAGGGAGGCATTCATTTCAATCTTAAAATTGGATGGACGCAACTATTTTTCTTTTAAACTATAACGTTTGGAACGATAGAGCTCAAAGTATTTTAGGGGACAATTTACTAAAATGTTTCAGTCAGATGCAAAAGTATTCATGATGTTTACTTTAAGAGTGGGCTTTTAAGAGGGAGTGATTTACAGCTGAACAAAATCCATGATTTGATTGCAATTGAAGTATTCTCACAGTAAGTGCTCTGGACAAAGACTAATGACCTTGAAAGGTTGAGACTACAGATTCAGCAGAATATTATCAGAACTCCAAGCGTTATGTAATGCGATAATGTAATGTAGAGTTTATTTACTGGAATAATAAAAAAGCTGAAAAGGTTATATTGTGAAGAATTATGGAATCCATTTTCTACAGGAGTGAAATTTAACCCTAAAAAAATGGTACAAAGGAGAGTTTAGTTTAGAGATACAGTGTGAAAACAGACCCTTTGCCGACCAGCGATCCCCACATGTTAACACGACCCTACACACACTAGGGACAATTTTACATTAAAACCAAGCCAATTCACATACAAACCTGTATGTCTTTGGAGTGTGGGACGAAACCGAAGATCTTGGAGAAAACCCACACAGGCCACGGGGAGAACATACAAGCTTTGTACAGACAACCACCAGTTGTCAGGACTGAACACGGGTCTTTAGCACTGTAAGGCAGTAGCTCGACCACTGCAGGGCTCGAAATTAGCGGTTGCCCGGGTGCCATTGACCATCGAAAGTGCCGCCGGGCAACCTAAACACCGAGTCATTTTGCATGGCTTGGCACGCAAATACTGGTTTATACCGTAGACACAAAAAACTGGAGTAACTCCGCGGGCAGGCAGCATCTTTGGAAAATAGGAATGTGACGTTTTGTGTCGGCGGCTGTGCGGAGCAAAGATACTAGGTGCGGGGTGACGAAGGGTCGGAGTGAATGACGGGCCCCGATCAGCGGCAACAGCGGCCGCGATACGGCTGCACCGCCTCCTCCTCCCGCACCCCGCCCGGCGGAAGGAGACCTCCCTCCCCCCCACCTCCTGGCCTCGGCGTGCGAGAGGGGTTGTTTTTTAAAGCGCCGTTGGTGGATTTGCAAGCAGTGGCCGCTATCACCCTGGTAAAGGCCGCTGCCTGCAATACCGTTAACGGCGCTTTCAAAACAACCCCTCTTGCACGCCGAGGAGGGGGGGGGAGGGAGGCAGAGGCCTCCTTCTACCGTCTGAAGCAGCTGCACCAAAGATCCTATAGCTATAGGATCTTTGAGCTGCACCGCTCGGCCCCCACCTTCCTGTTGGCTGGCGAAGGGTGGCGGCGGTGGCAAGGAGTTCCCAACCGCCACCACCTTTGGCTGCGGCACTTTGGCGTTGGACAGGGACGGCCAAGGCAGCGGGGTGATGTTGTCCGAGGAGCGCTGACCTTCCTTCCTCCCCACATCCTCTGCCCCTCTCCCCCCCCGCTCTCTCTCTCTCTCTCTCTCTCTCTCTCTCTCTCTCTCTCTCTCTCTCTCTCTCTCTCTCTCGTACACCCCCTTCCACCCCTCCACCCCTCTTATCCTGGGACCCCTCCTCTCCATCCCGCACTGATCCCCATTCCCTCCTCTATTCAGTCCTCACTGACATCCCCTGTGCTCCCCTCCCTATCTACCCCTCCGCCCACCTATTCATCACCCTACCCACCTCGCATTGATTCTCCTGCCACCCCCCCATCCATCCTACACTGGTCCCCCAATTCATCCTGTACTAACCCCCCTTCCTACCCATCCTGCACTTCTCCCCCCATTCATACTGCACTGATCCACCCATTCATCCCGTACTGACCCACCTCCATTTACCCTGCACCAATCCCCCCCATCCATCCTGTAGTGATCTCCCCTTTCATCTATTACTGATCCCCCATTCATCCTGTACTAATCCGCTCATGCAACCTGTACTGAACCACTCATGCATCCTGTACTGAGCCCCTCATTCATCCCATACTGATCCCCCATTTATCCTATACTCATCCCCTCATTCATACAATACAATACAATACCGTTTATTGTCATTTGTACCTCATTGAGGTTCAAACGAAATTTAGTTTCCGCAGTCATACAAACAAGAAAAGAACCAAAAGAACACAATCTACACAAACATCCATCACAGTGAATTTCCTCCTCACTGCCTCACTGTGATGGAAGGCAAAGTCTTATCTCTCCCCTGCACTCCCCATTCTCCTCCCGGTGTCAGGGTCAAAGCCCCCAGCGGGCGATGGTAAATAAGTCCCGCGGCCATTCAGGCCGCGCCGGGCGATGCAAGGCCGCATTCCGGGTCTTGATGTTGGAGCCCCTGGCAGGCGCTAGCAAGTGCCACGGCCGTTAAAGCTGCGCCGGGCGATGTAAGGCCCTGCTGCAGGTCATTTTCAACCCCGCAACTCGGGCAGGAGAAGTTGCCGCTGCGGGAGCTCCGAAAAGCGGTCTCCCACCGAGACAACGGAAACCCGACAGAGAAAAGGTCGGTCCTCCGTACAGGGAAAATATTTTAAAAGTTTTAAAAGAAGAATGGGGGGGAACAGTCTGAAGAAGGGTCTCGACCCGAAATGTTGCCTATTTCCTTTGCTCCATAGATGCTGCCTCACCCGCTTAGTTTCTCCAGCATTTTTGTCTACCCCCCCCATTCATCCTGTACTGACCCCCCATGCATCTTGTACTGATCCCCCCTCTCATCCATCCCATACCAAACCTCCCATTCAACACCACTGACATCCCCCATGCTCTCCCTTCACAATTTTATATACTCAACCAACACGTACTAATTCACCTGCCTCAATCCATCCATTCCGCACCGATTGCTTTCTCAACCCCCTTACTCTCCCACCCCCCCCCCCCCCCCCCGGCCATCTATCCGCCCCACATTGATTCACCCCCCCCCCCCCCCCCCGACACTATTGTGCTTCATGGTCTTCAGAACGAACATTGACTATGTTTGATAACGGAATGCCATCAAATGTGTTTTAATTTCCAATGTTATTATTTGTTTTGACACCTTTAAACATATTACCAAAAGAACCTTTGCTGCAGTTTTGTCCTTTGGCCATCTCTTGTCAGTTAGTGTCATGTTCAACCTGTCAGATGGGTATAGTCGGTTTTCACAGCTATTATCATAAAATGCCTTTAGAAATTTCCTTGCAACCTGTATATTTTGTTATGGATAAATTATGTGGGAAGCCAGAGTGTTTCTGTACCAATATCAATAATGACCCATGCTAAGGCCATGTCATGATGATTTTCGGTCCTTCACAGAGAACATGCTTGCATCAATCTGTAGTGTGCATGGTTAAGCATATATGTTACCATGGTCCAGGATTACATGGTAAATGGTAGGGAATTGAGGAATGCTGTGGAACAGAGGGATCTAGGAATAACTGTGCATAGTTCCCTGCAGGTGGAATCGCATGTAGATAGGGTGGTAAAGAAAGCCTTTGGTGTGCTGGCCTTTATACATCAGAGCATTGAATATAGGAGTAGGGAAGTAATGTTAAAATTGTACAAGGCATTGGTAAGACCAATTCTGGAGTATGGTGTATAAAAGTAAAGTGGATAGGTATATGGACGTGAAGGGAATGGAGGGGTATGGAGGGAATGGAGCAGGTGGATGGGACTAGGGGAAAACAAATGGTCGGCACGGACTGGAAGGGCCGAGAGGGCCTGTTTCCGTGCTGTAATTGTTATATGGTTATATGGTTATATGATGTATTGACACGGGTTGATCACATGCTGAATAATCCAACCACATTTTTGTTTAGAAGTGGAAAGAACGAATAGAAATTGCATTAATTGCAATGTGTAAAAATAGTTGAGATATTGTACTATAATTTTGCTGCATGTCATTGTGGTATATATCGTGTCTTGATTGGTGAATATGTTTAGTTTGTGAGTTATTTGAAGCAGAAATAATATGTGAATGTAGACAAAAGTGCTGGAGAAACTCAGCGGATGCGGCAACATCTACGGAGCGAAGGAAATAGGAAACGTTTCGGGCCAAAACCCGTCTTCAGACTGATGGGTTTTGGCCAGAAACATTGCCTATTTCCTTCGCTCCATAGATGCTGCTGCACCCGCTGAGTTTCTCCAGCACTTTTGACTACCTTCGATTTTCCAGCATCTGCAGTTCCTTCTTGAATATAATATGTGAATGCTGCATTGAGCATAATTCCAACTGGTAACTACGCAATTCGTCCGAGCACATTATCGCACGCATCATGCAAACAGTCTTAAATGACTACCTAAACTGTCATTTGGCAACCTAAAAAGCTGTCAAAGTTGCCCGGCTGGGAACAGGGAAAATAAGTTAAGTGAGAGCCCTGCACTGTGTGGCCCATAAGTTGAGGAAACAGTTCAGGAATTTCCCTCCCACAAAAAAAAAGTAGTGAATCATTTGAATTCCTTTTTCAGTTGATGCTTTTTCAGATAAGAATGCGGAGGGAAATTGAATCATTGCAGGTGAGTGGACTAAGCATATTGGTTAACACTGATCTCTTTGAATGGAGGAACAGAAAGAAGTAAATGGAGTAAAAGTCAGTGGTTTCCCTGATCCCTGACCAGTCTGAAGAAGGGTCTCGACCCGAAACATCGCCTATCTCCTTCGCTCCTTAGATGCTGCTGCACCCGCTGAGTTTCTCCAGCTTTTTGTGTACCCTCGATTCTCCAGCATCTGCAGTTCCTTCTTTAAAAAAAAAAGTAAATGGAGTACTTTGTTTCATCTTGGGATTCTCACTCTCTTCAGTAGACTGATGGAAATTCACGTCACCAAAGGATGTCATTTGGCTGATTGTATCCATGCTGGTTAAAACACAGCTAACCTTGTCCTTGTGACACTTCAAGTGTTTGTCCAGGTATGTTTAAAGATCATGAGGGTTTCAGACTTCCAGATCACTTTTTACCTAAATAATGATGCTGAAGGAATAACAGTGTGTGCACAAGAGTTTCTGCCCATGGGTACCATTTCATGTTGTGCGCTAAACTAGGGCACTTGAAACAATGTGAAGAGTTATAGCCATTCAGATCCTGCTGCATTGAAGTCGATCTAACCTCAATGACCTTCCGAAGAAATCCCCTTCATTGCTCAGTGATTTTATTTACTCAGTCACGTTTAATTGCCTTTCAACTTTCGCCACTAGAGGACAGCAAATCGTTACTTTTGAAATTCCTATCCACATTAACATCGTGAAATGAATTCCTGTTGTTTGTTTTGGAGAATTGTTTTCTCTGTGATGTTGTAGGTTGTGGGGAAATCTGATAAAAGTGTATAAAATTATGAGAACCATCTATATGGTCGATAGTCAGAACCTTTTTTCTAGGATGGAAATATCAAATACTAGGGGACTTTAAGGTGAGAGGGGCACAGTTCAAAAGTAATATTTTTGTGTGCTTGGAACCTGCTGCTGGAGTGATTGGGGGCTGATACGCAGGGATATGCAGGGAATGGAGTGATATGGAGTGTGTGCAGGCAGATAAGAGTTAATCTTGGCTTGTGTTTGGCCGTGGGACCGTGGGCCTATTCCTGCCCTGTTCTTTTCGATGTTGTATTTAATAATTGTCTTGTCTTTAAAAATAATAATTATTGACAGTTTAAAAAAATATTTTCCTCATTCATTAAGAGCTAAAAATTATAATGGGGGAATATAGTTTTTTTAATTGACTGGCCATTTATGATGTTTCAATTCCCATGTCAGCATTTTATTTTCAATGGATGTTCATTCTTTTAAGTTGGGGACCTCTCTTTTTCTGGCTGCCCATCTACTATCTTTGTTAACTCGCAGCTTTTGCTGTGTTTGTTTTCTGGTATTTCTGACACATTTCTTCTTCAGTTAAATGCTTTACAGATCCTTCTAAAGTCAAAAATGGTCCATTTATTTAACGTTTAAAAATTAGCCATTTTGTGTACCAAGGCAGTGAAATTCATTGGTGCGTGACTATCTTTTTTGGAAGAAGGTAGTCTGAGGACATGGTGGAGGCAGACTCTGGAGGCTGGGAAGGAACATTGTTGTTATTTGAGTGTGGGGAAGGGGGACGCAAGAATTGAGGAATACACATTAGTTGTGTTTTTTCTCACAGTGATGATCAGCTGTAAAAATAACCTTTTGGAGCTGTGAAAGGTGCTTCGCAAATCTGAGCCTTTTATTTTTTTTCGTCCCATCTCGGTGCAAGGACATGGCTCTGAGCTCTCAGGATTTGTCTGCAATGTTGTCAGATGTTCTCCTCAGCAAGTAGGTATTCAGACACATATTTAGTATCCTTGTATCTAAAGACTGCCATTAAACTGATGATTTCAGTCTCTCACGATGCAAGAACAGAAACAGTTCTGAAGCCTGGGTTTGTAGCTTAAGGTTCCAATTTACAGAAAACTGCGCATTTTTATATCAAAAAGTTGGAACGTATTTATTTTCCAGAAACCTGGCTACATGTAGCTCAGTGAAGAAATACTAACAAATCTTGTTACTTCCTGGCATGCCATCGTGCTTCCAATCTGTAGGAATTCTCCAGTTGATCACTATCACAATCTCATAATATAATTTGATATGCAATATTTAATATGATTACATTCAAGCAATAATTGTCATAATCATAGAGACTTACAGCGTGAAAACAGGCCCTTCAGCCCAACTTCCCCACACCGATAGTCCCTGCTTCAACTACCTCCTCTGGCTGCTCAATCCATACACCCACCACTCTTTGTATGAAAATGTTACCCCTCAGATTCCTTAAATCCTTTCCCCTGCAACCTCAAACCTATGTCCTCTGGTTCTCAATTCCCCTACTCTGGGCAAAAGGCTCTGTGCATCTAGTATTCTTATTATTTCAAGGAGCTCTATAAGATCACACCTCATCCTCCTGCACTCCAAGGAATAGAGTCCCAACCTGCTCAACCTCCCTATTGCTCAGACTCTCGAGCCCTCGTCATCCTCGTAAATCTTCTCTCTACCCTTTCCAATTGGATAGCCAACACAGATATTCAAACTGAATGCATTTAAGCATAGTAGAATATGATTAAAATGAATCATTAGTCTGTTTTCTGAATTGAGGGAACATCTAACCGAACATGTTCCTCCAACAGAATTTAATTTTGCATGAAAAAAATCATATCACATTTACTTAATTCACATTACCAAGTGTAACTAAAATGTCATTACTTGTTTTCATTGCCTTTCCAATGTTACAAAGAAACTATCAGTGGAGTTATTTTTCAGAGGCGTAGTCATATATGAAAATATGTGAATGACGTAGAATGATTTGGCGGATTATGCCTGAAATTCTTTCTTGTGGTTAAATTGCAAAACTATTTCTCAAATTTGAGCTGTGCTTCTCGGTTGTAATTTGAGCATGTTTCCTGTAAATTGGAAATATTGTTTACAAAGTGCACTTGGAACTACATCTGTTTCAGTTTAGACTTAATGCAATGCATTCAACACTGATTGAGTGCTGACATCTTTAGATTGTACCATTCATGTTAGCATCATCTATGAGGAGTTCTCTGCAATGAGGATCTATTGTACATTGAGTATCTATCCCGAGTACACAGTGTGTAAGGTATGGTCTGCATTCGACTGCAGACAACTTGATCATACTTTTTTCAGACGTGTCCTACAGTTTTGATCAGACATTTTATCTTTGTATTACAGAGTTGACGTGGATAAGCTTTTCCCATTGAGGGTAAGGAAGATTCAAACAAGAGGACATGACATGAGAATTAAGGGACAGAAGTTTAGGGGTAACGTGAGGGGGAACTTGTTTACTCAGAGGGTGGTGGCTGGGTGGAATGAGCTTCCAGCAGAAGTGGTGGAGGCAGGATCGATTTTAACATTTAAAAGTAAAGTGGATAGGTATATGGACGTGAAGGGAATGGAGGGGTATGGTCTGAGTGCAGGTAGATGGGACTAGGGGAAAACAAATGGTCGGCACGGACTGGAAGGGCCGAGAGGGCCTGTCTCCGTGCTGTAATTGTTATATGGTTTATATGGTTTGTATTGCTTGAGTATGCTGACTTTTCATTTTCATCCTTGTTTACTTTGACACCTTCATGGATATGTTGAAATGTTTAGCAAAGCTGCTTGGAACATTCCACAAATCAATTACCTTTGAGAAAGTGGTGAGGAGCAGTCCTTCTGATGAAAGTACTTCAGCAGTGCTGCAGAGTAGGGAGTTACAGGATTTAGACACAGTGATGTTGAACGATTGGTGATGTATTTCCAAGTGAGGATGTGGCATGACTTGGAAGAACACCTGCAACTGGCAAGACCTGAAGTGCTGGAGTAACTCAGCGGGTCATGCAGCATCTCTGGAGAACATGGATACGTGACGTTTTGGGTCAGGACTCTTCTTCGGACCCTCCGAGTACTTTATGTCTTTATTTGTAAATTACAATCTGCAGTTCCTTGTTTCTGCAACTGGCAAGGTTTCCTTGCACCTGCAACCTATGTACTTTTATGTAGTAGAGGTCACTGATGTGGGAACTGCTTTCAGAGCTGCCTAAGGAAGAAACTGCAGATGTACGCACGACAGCCATTACGCGGAGGGAACGGATAATTAGGGTATGATTGGGTGTCAGTCAAGTGCCAACAGTGTTTAATATGCAATGCCATTTAGCCCAAACTGTAATATAACCAGTGTTCTGAAGTCTTAAAGATAAATTTCTAATTATGCTTTCTTATCATGGAACATTCTCTCATGGGTACATTCCTTTGTATCTGCACATGCTTGGCCTTTGACTTTCTAACCATCAAAGTGAACGAATTAAATGATTAAAAATCATGGGTTGCATATGAATGATATGTTAATGTTCACAATTTGCAAATGGGTCTCTCCAGCTGCAGTATGTAGGTACGAAACCAAGTCTGTCCAGAAAGTTGAAATTGGGTCCTTTGTGTCACCCATTACAGTGTGACTTGCATAAACTAATAGTCCTGGTACTATAACCCACATTTATCTTCCACTTTCTATCTTGCAGTTAGCTCAATCAATTATACATGTAGTTCTATCATCTGAGGAGATGATAGAGCTACTTGATGGAAGCTCCTTGCTGGGAACAAGTTGTGAAGTGATGTCTAATATATATATATATATATATATATGTATATGTATTTGCCAGTTGGGCTACCTCCTTAAAGACTATAGGAATCAGTCTGTTTATTCAAGCAATGAAAAATGTTTTAACACAAAACATTTTACAAACAGCAGATGCTAGCCCAACGCTCCAGGAATGAGTGTGTTAACATATGATGAGCATTTTGCGGCACTGGGCCTATAATTACTGGAGATTAGAAGGATTAGGGAACATTCACTGAAACTTACTGAACAGTGAAATGCCTGGATAGAGTGGATGTGGAGGGGATGTTTCCACTAGTGGGAGAATTAGAAACATAGAAAATAGGTGCAGGAGTAGGCCATTCGGCCCTTCGAGCCTGCACCGCTATTCAATATGATCATGGCTGATCATCCAATTAAAGGACGTTCCTTTAGGAAGGAGATGAGGAGGAATTACTTTAGTCGGAGGGTGGTGAAGCTGTGGAATTCTTTGCCACAGAAGGCTGTGGAGGCCATCAATGGATATTTTTAAGGTAGATAGATTCTTGATTAGTATGGGTGTCGGGGTTATGGGGAAAAGGCAGGAGAATGGGGTTAGGAGGGAGAGATAGATCAGTCATGATTGAATGGCAAAGTTGACTTGATGGGCCAAATGGCCTAATTGAGCTCCTATCACTTATGACTTGGTTAAATGTTGTTCAAGGCATCATTTAACACAGTGGGTCCCAACCTTTTTCGTCCCATTTACCCCTGGCAACTTTAATAGCACATAACAATGTTATTTTACTTATTTATGAACAACTAATGATGAACAGATACCAGGTATATCAGAACAAAGCACAGTCAGTCAATGAGAAACAATATGTACAAATACAGAATCAACAAATTTACCCCCTGGGTAGGCGAAATTTACCCCCTGGTTGGAAACCCTTGATTTAACAGATGAGTCACCACTTCTTGAACAGACTGCCTCCCATGGCATTATTGTATATTTAAGGCTTGTCTTGAGGGAAAACCCAAGAAACATTTCTGTAGGGGAAATTGATAGAGGTCCATTTTAAGCATTCAGTTGATAAGATAAGATAAGGTTTAACATAAAATAATATTTTTATGAATCATCTTGCAATTGAAAATGTTCAATGGTTCAGCTAATAGACCTGGTCTGAGTGGAGGTTGCATCTTCTACCTGTGATTCCAATGAGTTTCCTCCAGATGCTCTGTTTTCCTCCCACATGCCAAAGACATGCAGGTCTATAGATGAATTGGTCTCTGTACATTGTCCCTAGTGTATAGGGAATGGATGAGAAAGTGGGGTAATGTAGTGTGTAGGGGAGGTTGGTGTGGGCTGACGGGCTGTTTCCATGCTGTATCTTTCAGTCAACCAATTCAAACTAGTTGAAATTCAAAATGCGAATACCTAAAAATTATTCTGTTTCGGGACAAGATGTAAGAGAGAGCTCAACATCCATCACACATTGGTGCATTCTTCTATTAGCTGCAATAGGTTTTGGAAACTGCTGGTTAAGTATTTGAACAGTCATTTTAAAATATATGTTCAGCTATATTTTGCAAAGAAATCATCCATTAACCAAACTGAAGCCCTTTTTAAAAGGATGATGACATTAATTTGTTTGAAAACTTTAAAAAAAAAAGTTGGGTATTTGTAATACAGAGCTTTCTGGATAGTGTTGCCAAAGTTTGACCATCAATAAATATTTTACTTTCTTTTCTGGGTAGTGATGTGCTGACTGGAGCTGTGTTTGGTTGCATTGGTGGTGTCATCCTGATGTACATGTCTTATTCATTTTATAAAAAATGGAGACGAGATGAAAGACTACGAGCATTTCTAAGGTAAGACACATTTGCTGAGGGATTGTTGCTTATTTGAAGGTAGACAAAAATGCTGGAGAAACTCAGCGGGTGAGGCAGCAACTATGGAGCAAAGGAAATGGGCTACATTTTGGCTGAAGAAGGGTCTCAACCTGAAAAATCGCTTATTTTCTTCGCTCCATAGATGCTGCCTCACCTGCTGAGTTTCTCCAGCATTTTTGTCTACCTTCGATTTTCCAGCATCTGCAGTTAAACCTTGCTTATTTGAATGTTATTTTGTTTTAGTAAATTATGAACCATGATTTCTTGCTAAGTGTCTAGGGTTAAAATTACTTAATACTGTGGTTACACTAACTTAATGTGCTTTCTGTCCAAGGATTAACAGTCATAATGGCACAAAATATTTTCAGTGCAATAAGATTTCCCTTTATCATTGCAACCTAGAGTTTCAAAGAAAACCAATACCATTTTTGAATCTGAGAAGCAATAGGTTATGGAGTACAGAATAACTAAATTAATTAATTCCAAGACATTAAAAATGTTGAGGATTGGGATCTTCTTATCGAGTCCACATCACAAGATTAGAAATTGTTCATCCAGAGCTGAACACACTTCTCGGCATCTGAATACAATGGTGTCCTGCGCTTCTTGCGCTTAGTGATGGAAAGATTGGTGGAAACAGGGCCGCGATGTGAACGCTCTTTCCTTGACCTCAGAATTGGGATGAAATCATAGCACACCCCACCAGCCTCAACTCCAGTCACCCAACTTGTAAGGCTCTGATCAGGTCCCTCTGAGACTTCCCTATCCATTTACCAGTCCAAATAATTTTTCACGTTCAGTATTACCTATTGCAATGAACTTTTATGCAATGAATATCCAAACAGCCAAATCATCTTCAGTTAGATACTTAAATATAAGAAAGGAATTTCACTGATAGGTATATGTTAGGGAATTAAAGCCCTGGCCCACTGTACGAGTTAATTCCAAGAGCTCTCCCAAGTTTGCCCTGATTCGAACTCGGAGATTTAAGGTAATGGCCACTCGTCGGTACTTGGGGCTCTCGTGGACATTTTTCAACATGTTGAAAAATCTTCACGAGTCTTCCTGAGCTTACCTGCTGTTAGCGAGTCTTCCCGAGTACCTGCTGTTAGCGTTACAAGCCGCTAAGAGACGTCCCGGAGCTCCGACGTACCCGCTATGTTCATTATCTGTGCTTACCACGCGTTTGATTTTTTTTTAAATTCGGGAGAGCTCTTGAATGAACTCGCATCGTGGGACAGGGCCATATCACTGATAGTGAAATGTTTAAAAACAGATGGCTTTAGACTTGTCTACGTTTTAAAAAAAAAACAACTCACAATTGCCCTTCATATACTGATTCTGCCCACTAATATAATTTTGAATGGAAATTCAAGTAAATGCAGTAGCTGATCTCTACTCTTTGCTTATTGGGTATTAGCTTCAGGCAGCTGTTGAAAATTATAAGGTTGGTGATAATGAGTGCTTATTAGTGATAGGAAGCCACAAGTATTTTACATCTGCTTACTGGGCGGAAGGAGGCTTGACTTGAAACAAAAGTCAAAGGTTCTGTCAGATTATATGTCTTCATGGCTTTATTTTAGGAAATAAACATGCAGAACAGTTTATTAATGAAATACATTATTGTTACAATCATTTAGTTTTTGTTCATGTTGATTTAAGATAAGAAGAAAAGCAGAGTTAAGCATATGTGCGGCAAAGATCTGTATTTGTGGCAAAGCTTTGATAAATTCAGTCCATATGTTTAACATTTTTATGGTATTCATTTTTCTTCACTGATACTAGTAGCAATCATTTGCTCAATATTTGGCACACAAATTTGTGGTTCAGGTAATTTTATGCTCATATTTTTGGCTTATTTTGCTCTTCAAGTTGAAACTGAATCCTTTTCATATTGATTAAATAATTAAAATGATTGTACAAAAAAATACTTTGTCAGTCAAATTGGTAAAGCAACTTCATATGAAATTAAATATAGAGCAGATTTTGGAGTATAATTTTAAGTTTAGTTATAGTTTTAGGAGTTTGTGTGTGATATTCTCTTGAATTCTGTGATTGTGTAGGGGGTAGGGGTTGGCTTAATTGCTTGGGGATGAAATGGTGGATGAAACCGTACATTGACTAGTAAACAATGTAGATAATGCTCATTGTCAATAAACAGCAGGCAAATAGTTGGAGAACCTGAACAATATCTGGAATAGTTGACAACAATCTCTAAATAAGTTGTAATCATAAGAAGTTAATAGGAGTGGAATAAAGTCGTCACAAGGTCTCGATGGCATGGACCTCAAAATAGTTTGGGGACGAAATAGCCAAACCTCTAATGATTAATCGTAAAGCAATATTTGTGGGAATTTAATCAAAGCACCAAGAGTGGGAAGTATTCCCTCCTCTTCAAAAATCATATGTTTATGCACTGGAAAATCACAAATCAATTATTTTACCCAGCGATTCAATATATGGGTGAAGTTTGATACTTGAAAGGGCTTAAGTTAATCCGCACAGCTGGCATGTGTCTGGAAAAAAAGATAGCATCTTCAAAGTAGGTATTCTATGAGTGCCATGTGTGTATTAAGTTGAATCTTGCTGAGCATCACGTTAGAATGGTTATGACAACAAAAGTAATGATAACATTGCTGTGGCCATATGGATAGAGTGATTACAAGACAGTCAAGGTAAGTATCTGCAGCTTGGTAGGACTGTAATTGAGGTGAGACTTGGACCTCATTCATTTATATTAATCAGGTAGGAGCACGATGCATCAGTGGTTTTGCACTCTCTCCAACACAACCACATCTTTCCGACAGTGTGGTGACTAAAACTGCACATAATACTCCAAGTGAGGTCTGACCAGTATTTTGTAATACAGCAACATGACTTTTTTTTTAAACCAAATTTTAGATTTTATCTTCCAATCTATGAAGGTTAGGTTAAATTTAAAACAATAGTCCATTTACCATATCTGCTTTTACCCGAATTCTTACCTTTGACAGAACAAGAGTTTTCTGCATTTCATGAAAAATTTAAATATAAAATGATAGTGAATTTACACTAATCAGTGACCTGGGGAGATAACAAAAACTGTCAGAACACAATGCAGTTAAAAAATATTTTTTCTCAATGTTTTCTGAAATATTTAACATGATTATTTATGCAGAGAGAATAACATAATTTGAAAGTATTTACAAAAGTATTTGTAAAAAAAATTGAAGAAAGATATAGGGAAGGGGTAGAGAATGTGTTTGGAATTGTCACATGTCAACAGAAATATGGAAAAAAATGTAGTGAGGTTTTTTGTGCTATAATTTCTAAAAACGGACACATTCAATTGTTTTGCAATGAAAGATTTAAAATAGCTCACATATTTATTTGAAGAAGGTCATAAACTATTTGGCTGTTTGTGTAACTTTCTGTTTTGCAAATTCATATGTAATTTAATGAAAAGGTTTTGTGTCCTTTGGAAGAAGTTATGATTGGACCAAGTTTTGGATTTCCTGCTATATGTTTGTGTAGTTACGCAAGATATTACCAGTGGTTTTGGTTTGGGCACTTTGCACATGTTGATGGGTTTCCGTCTGACCAAAAAGCATGGATTACCAGCAGAGACACGTCACATTTATGTCATTCAGGCAATACGTGGGTGTACATTTCAAACACCCAGTTAAGTTTACTTATTAAGTTGTGTGTTAGAGTTACGCAGTCATTGTTATTGGCAAGTAAAGATAGTTCTTTAAAATGTATTTCCTAAATTGCTTTGCCTCCATTGGTTGTGGAATAACAGGTTTTAGTTTATAGAAACATAGAAAATAGGTGCAGGAGGAGGCCATTCGGCCCTTCGAGCCAGCACCGCCATTCATTGTGATCATGGCTGATCGTCCGCTATCAATAACCCATGCCTGCCTTCTCCCCATATCCCTTGACTCCACTAGCCCCTAGAGCTCTATCCAACTCTCTCTTAAATTCATCTAGTGATTTGGCCTGCACTGCCCTCTATGGCAGGGATTTCCATAAATTCACAACTCTCTGGTTAAAAAAGTTTTTTTCTTAGCTCAGTCTTAAATGACCTCCCCTTTATTCTAAGACTGTGGCCCCTGGTTCTGGACTCACCCAACATTGGGAACAATTTTCCTGCATCTAGCTTGTCCAGTCCTTTTATATGTTTCTCTAAGATCCCTCCTCATCCTTCTAAACTCCAGTGAATACAAGCCTAGTCTTTTCAATCTTTCCTCATATGACAGTCCCGCCATCCCAGGGATCAATCTCGGGAACTTACGCTGCACTGCCTCAATCACAAGGATGTCCTTCCTCAAATTAGGAGACCAAAACTGTACACAATACTCCAGATGTGGTCTCACCAGAGCCCTATACAACTGCAGAAGAACCTCTTTACTCTTGTACTGAAATCCTCTTGATATGAAGGCCAACATTCCATTAGCTTTCTTCACTGCCTGTTGTACCTGCACGCCATCTTTCAGTGACTGGTGTACAAGGACACCCAGGTCTCGCTGCACCTCCCCCTTACCTAACCTAACCCCATTGAGATGATAATTTGCCCACTTGTTTTTGCCGCAAAAGTGGATAACCTCACATTTATCTATATTATACTGCATCTGTCACGCATCTGCCCACTCACTCAACCTGTCCAGGTCCCCCTGCAACCTCCTAACATCCTCTTCACAGTTCACACTGCCACCCAGCTTTGTGTCACCCGCAAACTTGCTAGTGTTACTCCTAATTCCCTTTTCCAAATCATTTATATATATATATATATATATATATATGGTGAACAGTTGCGGCCCCAACACCGTGCCTTGCGGCACTCCACTCGCTACTGCCTGCCATTCTGAACAGGACCCGTTCACTCCTACTCTTTGCTTCCGGTCTGACAACCAATTTTCTATCCATGTCAACACCCTACCCCCAATACCATGTGCTCTAATTTTGGTCACCGGTCTCCCGTGCGGGACCTTATCAAAGGCTTTCTGAAAGTCTAGATACACCACATCCACTGGCACCCCTTCATCCATTTTACTTGTCACATCCTCAAAAAATTCCAGAAGATTAGTCAAGCATGATTTCCCTTTCATAAATCCATGTTGACTTGGACTAATCTTTTTACTGCTATCCAAATGCTCCATTATTACCTCTTTAATAATTGACTCCACCATCTTTCCCACCACCGATGTCAGGCTAACTGGTCTGTAATTCCCCGTTTTCTCTCTCGCTCCTTTTTTGAAAAGTGGGATAACATTAGCTATCCTCCAATCCACAGGAACTGATCCTGAATCTATTGAACATTGGAAAATGATCACCAATGCGTCCACTATTTCTAGACCACCTCCCTGAGGACCCTGGGATGCAGACTATCAGGCCCAGGGATTTATCATCCTTCAGTCCCATTAGCCTACCCAATACTATTTCTCGCCTAATGAAAAATTATTTCTGTTCCTCTACCCCCTTAGATCTTCTGTCCTCCAGTACATCTGGGAGATTGTTTGTGTTCTCCTTAGTGAAGACAGATCAGAAGTACCTATTCAACTCTTCTGCCATTTCCTTGTTGCCCATAATTATTTCACCCGTGTCTGCCTTCAAGGGACCCACATTTGACTTTGCTACTCTTTTTCCCTGAACATACATATCTAAAGAAGCTTTTACTGTCCTTCTTTATATTCCCGGCCAGCTTCCCCTCGTACTTCATCTTTTCAGTCCGTATTGCCCGTTTTGTTTCCTTCTGTTGTCCTATGAAAGTTTCCCAATCCTCTGGCTTCCGGCTACTCTTTGCTGTGCTATACATCTTTTCTTTTAGTTTTATTCTATCCCTAACTTCTCTTGTCAGCCACGGTTGCCTCCTACTCCCCTTAGAATCTTTCTCTTTTTGGAATGAAATGATCCTGCGTCTTCTGGATTACGCCCAGAAATTCCTGCCATTGCTGTTCCACCGTCATTCCTGCTAGGATCCCTTTCCAGTCTACTTTGGGCAGCTCCCTTCTCATGCCTTCATAGTCCCCTTTGTTCAACTGCATCACAGCCACTTCCGATTTAACGTTCTCCTTCTCAAATTGCAGATTAAAACTAATCATATTATGATCACTACATCCAAGCGGTTCCTTTACCTCGAGTTCCCTTATCATATCTGGTTCATTGGACAACACTAAATCCAGAATTGGACAACACTAAATCCAGAATTCTCTGGTCGGCTCCATTACAAGCTGCTCTAAGAATCCATCTCGGAGGCATTCTACAAACTCTCTTTCTTGGGGTCCTGAACCAACCTGATTTTCCCAGTCTACCTGCATATTGAAATCCCCCATCACCACAGTGGCATTACATTTGTTACATGCCAGTTTTAACTCCTGCTGCAACTTACACCCTACATCCCGGCTACTATTTGGGGGTCTGTAAATAACACCAATTAGCGTCTTCTTGCCTTTACAATTCCTCAACTCAATCCACAGCGACTCTACCTCGTCAGTCCGTATGTCTTGCCTCGCAAGGTACTGAATTCCATCCCTCACCAGCAGAGCTACCCCCCCTCCTCTGTTCTTTCTATAGGAAGTATAACCCTGAATATTAAGTTCCCAGGCCCGATCCTCCTGCAGCCACGTCTCAGTAATCCCCACAATGTCATATCTACCAACCTCTAACTGAACTTCAAGCTCATCTACTTTACTTCTTATACTTTGCGCATTCATATACAATACCTTTAATTCCTTACGCTTCTCACCTTTCACATCGATCCCTATTACATTTGGCCATACTCTCCTATCCCTTTATGAGCTTCCTCTCCCGTTAATTCTGGGGTCATTAACCATCCCTTTACTCTCTTTCCCTTTAACCTCCATCGTCGACTATCTCATTTGACACCCCACCCCCCTTATTCAGTTTAAAACCCCCTTATTCCGTTTAAAACAAACCTGCCTGCCAGAATGCTGGTCCCCCACCAGTTAAGATGCAATCCGTCCCTTTTGTACAGTTCCCCCTTACTCTAAAACAGATCCCAGTGATCTAAGAATCTAAATCCCTGCCCCCTGCACCAGTTACTCAGCCACATATTCAGGTCCGGTATCTCCCTGTTCCTGCTCTCGCCAGCACGAGGAACTGGAAGCAAACCGGAGATAACAACCCTGGAGGTCCTGCATTTTTCCGAGCTCTCTAAAGTCACGCTGCAGAATATTCATCCCCTTCTTTCCGACATAGTTTGTGCTGACATGCACTACCACTTCTGGCTGTTCACCTTCGCCCTTGAGGATTTTCTGCACTCTGTCCGTGACATCCTGGATCCTGGCACCAGGAAGGCAGCACACCATCCTCGAATCCTGTCTGTTGCCACAGAAACCCCTGTCCGTATCTCTCACAATGGAGTCTCCAACTACAATGGCGTTGCCTGACGTTGGCCTCTTTGGTTTTGGCTCAACAGCCCTTTTTGCTTCGCAAGCCAGTCCACCGCCCAGTGTTTTAACGTCTTCTGTCCCGACAGCTTCTAAGTGGGTGAACCTGTTCACAACAGGTACAACACAACGACCTTTGCATTCCAAGTTTCACTCCCTTTCTCACCATCACCCACTTTCTCCCTTCCAGCGCCTTAGGTGTAACAATCTCACTGTAGGACTTGTCGAGGAACGACTCAGTTTCTCGGACGAACCTCATACCATCCACTTGCTTCTCCAGTTCCCCAACACGGTCCTTCAGGAGCTGTACCTGGATGCACTTCTCACATTTGTAGCAGCCAGAGGCACCAGCAGTGTCCTTGACCTCCCACATACTGCAAGCATCACACTGAATCAGCTTGCCTGACATCTCCTTCTTTTGTATCTCCCTCTCCAGCGTTTTGCGTCGCCTCCTCTGCTCGCCGAAGACTCTGGAGACAAAGACGAGCACTTTTCTCACAGGGCACTTCCCACACTGCCGCTCCATAAGAGCTGTCTTGCTAATATTGACTGATAAATTGCCTAATTTACCAATTTACAAACCAAATTCCTCAGTTTGCAACTGTGTTCCCCCTCTGACTCACTTCTAACTCTCCTCCCACTCGGGCTGGAGCCAATCAGTGTTTTATCCAGCCTCTCTTTGTTGCTGTTGCTTCCAAATCCACGGGAGCTCTGAGTAAAGTCTGCCTGTGCTTTGCCTCTCCTTTTCAACTTGTGTTCTTGGCAAAATTAAAGATAAATACACCAGGCATTCTCCCTGCAGGTTGTGAACGGTCTGTCCAATTAGGGTCACAGAGCACGGGAACAGACCCTTCATCCCAACTCATCAGTGCCAACCAATCTAAGCTAGTCCTATTTTATACGCATTTGGCCAATATCCCTATAACCCTTTCCTATCCATGTATCTGACCAAATGTCTTTTTAAATGTTGTTTTTGTACTTGTCTCAACTACTTCATCTAACAGCTCTTTCCATATACCCACCAGCCTCTGTATGGAAAAGGTTGCTCATCGGGTTTCGATTAAAACTTTCCACTTTCACTTTAAACCTATGTCTTCTGTTTCTTGATTCCACTACACTGGCGGAAAAGCAACCAGAACATTCACCTTGCCTATTGCTCTCATAATTTAATAAACCTCTATAAGATCACCTCTCAGCCTCCTGTGCAGGATTAAGGTTTGAGACTACTCAACTGATGATTAAAGAGGGTTAGGGCTCAAGACTGGTGGCAGGGGTTAAAAACTACTGTGATTATAGTCAGGTTGCCTGAAGGATAAAAGATGTGTATAATACTTAATTTCCTGTATTAATAATATTGCTCTCTATTGCTCAGGCTCTCGGAAATCATCTCTACACTCTTTTTAGCTTAACAACATCTTCCTTGTAGCAGGGGTGACCAAAACTAAACACAATACTCCAAGTGCAGCCTCACCAACATTTTTGACAACTTCTCCAACTCGACTCAATACAACTCCTCAATACAATTAATAAAGGTGAATGCCTGAGGTTTGTGTCCTAAAGAAAGACAGCAGTCACTAAATTAATTGAAACACATTTCTGCTCTTTTTTACCAATTATGTTAACATAATTTTAAACAAAAGGATAAATTTACCATGCCTATATCAAGTATAAAAGCAAAGAAAATAGAAATCTGAAATATAGAGGTTTATAGAAATCTGAAATAGAAACGGTTAATGCTGGAAATAAGGAGGAAGTCAGTTGGGGACACAGATGACTTGGATTGTCATCTAGGACTTTCACCCAGTGACAGTGGCAATGAATGGCAATATATTTTCATGTCACATTGGTGCGTGACTTGGTGTTCTTATTCTTTTTGCTGACCGAGTCATGGCTTTGGAAGTTGCTGTCTAAGTGCTGTCGGTGCAATGCATCCTTCAGATAGTACAAATCTCTGCTACTGTGCAGCAATGATGAAGTGAGTGGAGGGGGTGCATATCAAGCAAGCTAGTCTATCCTGTATTATGTCAAGGTTCTTGAGTGCTGTTGAAGTTGAGTCCCTCCTGACAAGTGGAGGGTATTCCGTCACACTCCTGACTTGAGCCTTGCATATAGTGGTCAGGATTTGGGGAATCTGAGGAATAGGCTGGTGCTCAGAGAACAACTTAGCACACAATACAAAAAAAAAACAAAATAGCTCATCATTGGCTTCAGGAAGAAGCAGGGTGACCATCCCCCACTGCACATAAACGGAGAAAGAGTGGACAGAGTCTCCAGTTTCAGGTTCCTGGGCACTCACATCTCAGCAGATCTCAGGTAGTCAAGTAACACGCACTCCCTGGTAAAGAAGGCACAACCATATATAACCATATAACCATATAACAATTACAGCACGGAAACAGGCCCTCTCGGCCCTTCCAGTACGTGCCGATCATTTGTTTTCCCCTAATCCCATCTACCTGCACTCAGACCATACCTCTCCATTCCCTTCCCGTCCATATACCTATCCACTTTACTTTTAAATGTTAAAATTGATGCTGCCTCCACCACTTCTGCTGGAAGCTCATTCCACACAGCCACCACCCTCTGAGTAAAGAAGTTCCCCCTCACGTTACCCCTAAACTTCTGTCCCTTAATTCGCATGTCATGCCCTCTTGTTTGAATCTTCCCTACCCTGAAAGGGAAAAGCTTATCCACGTCAACTCTGTCTATCCCTTTCATCATTTTAAAGACCTCAATCAAGTCCCCCCTTAACCTTCTGCGCTCCAAAGAATAAAGACCTAACTTGTTCAACCTTTCTCTGTAACATAGTTGCTGGAACCCAGGCAACATTCTGGTAAATCTCCTCTGTACTCTCTCTCTATTTTGTTGACATCCTTCCTATAATTAGGCGACCAAAATTGTAGTGGCATAACAACGGCTTTACATCCTAGGATCACTCAGGTAAATCAACTTGCCACAACAGCTGCTAGTGTCATTCTACCATTGCGCCATAGTGAGTGTCCTGACACATGGCGTCATGGTATGGTATGTCAACAGTTCTGTAGCTGACAAGAAGGCTCTGCAGAGAGTCATCAATACAAGATCACCAACACACACCTGCCTGCCCTGGAAGAGATCTATAGCTTGCGTTGCCTGCGGAAGGCATTACGCATACTAAAGGACCCATCTCATCCCGTACATCACTTGTATGCCCTTCTGCCCTCAGGAAAGCGTTACAGGTCCATCAAATCACACACCACAAGATTAACAAACAGTTTCTACCCCAAGGCCATCACCACTCTGAACTGAACACACAGCCCCCATAGCCAATATTTTGTACAGCCACAACACTGTGGCTATACTGTGAATATGGCACATTGCACATTCTGACTTGACATTTTCTTGCCGTTTTTGTTATTCGTTATTATTTATCTGATACGTTGGAGCTCCGCTCGGGCAGTGTGCCTGAAATTTTGTTGTATGTATTTACAATGACAATAAAGTGTATTATTATTATTATTATTATTATTAGGAGGCAGGTTATTCACTGCAGGATTCCCAGCCTCTGATGTGCTCTTGTGGCCCCCTTTTGTACATCGTATTCTAGTTCAGTTTCAGTTGTAATCACCAGGATTGAGATAGTGGAGGAATTTGGTGATGGTAATGCCGTTGAATGTCACGTGTGGCAAGAAGGCTTTTGTTGCTTCTATTCATTTCAATGGTAATTGACCAAACCAATACAACATATCTGGGAATTGAAAACATGAACTAAACTCTAAACCCCAAAATGCTTGTGTTTTCCAAGAACTTTGATATTGAAGTTCTAGACTTCACTTAAAAGTGTAGCCATACTGAGTCCGTGTATTCCAATTGTGCTCATTTTGTTAGCTATACTTGCTCTGATGTTCACATTTGGACCTCAAGTAAATGTGTATACTGGCGAAACACAGCAGTTTTAAAAATATATGTATATTTTTCTGTTTTTAAATTGATATTCTCAAAGATAGAGGACTTGGTGCCCATTCAGTAAGAGTATTTGTAGCTAAATTGTTAAAACTATTGGTTACTATTTCTAAATGCATAAGGTATTATTTTAAAGCAAATGTAAAAGATTTTTAGGGTTTAATGTTGATTAGATTCAAAAGATATTTATATGTTCCTGATGGAAGTGTTGGTAATATGACGTTGCTAATTTTAAGGAGTTCATTGCATTAGTAAAGCAAATGTTAAAGGACTGTAGAATCTGACAATGTGTTTCTTCTTCTTCTCTAGACTCCATCGAAATGCAGAAGTTGCCCCTTACTTCATTTTTGGTGTGAATGAAGAAAATGCTGGGTGAACGGTCAAATCATCCTGAAGCGAGCAATGCACACAATAACTTTAATGCCTTATTTGCACGTTAGATTTTTGGATGATTAATTTTACTCAATAGTGCAAGTCTGTTTTTTGGAACTCTACATATCAAAAAATAAGCTAAGTGCCTGTCTCTGTGTATGCATATGTATGTGTATGAAGTAAACCACCACCATCCAATATATTCTGCAAAGGTTAATCTAATTCAATTCATGACTAATGCAAAGTTTTGTACTAAGTTTTTACCTTTTCTATAAATGGATAGTTTCTTCCTGTTAAGTATTATAACAACCATTGTGAGCTAGATTTTTAAATAATCACACTAAATGAAAGTATAGTAACAGGTAAATGTATAAATAGGACATCACATGTACTGCTATAGATTGTCGATAGGATCACAGTTTGAGAAGCATTGGTTTTATTTCATACAGTGCAACATCAGTATTTATGTGATTTCCAAACTATTTTCTACTAAGTTAAAGAGGTTTTACCTGCCAGGTTAAGTTGAGTCTCCAGTTGCTTACTTGTCAGGAAGGTTTTCCACTTCTGTTCCTGTTGAATCTCGAGGTCAACATTTGGTTTGGTGAAAACTGGGATGTTCCAATTTACCTAAATTTCTTAGAACAAGGGAGGTATCTGAGAATTTTGATTCTAATTGCTACTTAATTGTATGCTTTTTAAAAAAAGCTGTGGAGAACATTCCTGCACTTGAAGTAAGTGACTACTGTCAGGAAGTGGAGTAGTATCAAGGATCAATGAATATTCTGAGGGAGTTTTTGTATCCTGGACAAGAAATTCCATTCCTTATAAAAAAAATCCTTCCAGTCTCCAAGGTGGGCTGGGACACTTTCCAGCATGTGGCCTTTGTGGAATGGCAGCATGTCTATAGAAGCCTGTTTGTAGGAGGCCTGGAATCGACTTGCAAGTTGGAGAGTGAGTAGTTTGTTGGGGGAAGATCTTTTCATAATGTAGCTGTTTTAATTTACTACTGTGCTGTGCTTTGGAACAACATATGGAATATTGGGAAGCATCCAACGACAGATGTGGGAGTTAAAAATCACATTTCATGTTTTTTTGAAATAAAACGAATCGTGTTCAACAGACGATTGGCTACTGTTTAGTACACTTACTGCTAGGATCTAATATTGTTGGCTAAAGTTAAGACAACAGTAAATAATGCATAATAAAAGAAGGCACTTTAACCAGTTGCTGAACACCAATTGATCAAACATACGAAACTTGCTCCATCAGCTGGAGGTTCAATGCTACTTGATGTCTTCACACGCTCAGCCAAAGCAGGAACTGTAAAGAAGATGAATGTGAACAACAGAAAGGAACACAGCCTCCTCACACTCCACGTGCCTCAGAGGACCTTGAAGCCAGTCACTGGATTAAAGCGCTTGCAAAAAACGAACAAGCCAAGACAGCAGAAACATGGCGTTCTCAAATGAACAACTTGTCAAAATACAGAAACTCAGCGGGTGCAGCAGCATCTAAGGAGCGAAGGAGATAGGCGACGTTTCGGATCGAGTCTGAAGAAGGGTCCCAGTCTGAAGAAGGGTCTCGACCCGAAACGTCGCCTATCTCCTTCACTCCTTAGATGCTTCTGCACCCGCTGAGTTTCTCCAGCTTTTTGTGTAACCCTTGATTCTCCAGCATCTGCAGTTTCTTCGTTAACAACTTGTCAAAATATGTGTTTTGCAAATGTGAAAATCCAGCCATTAGTTGAGTTTAGTTTAGAGGTGCAGGATGGGACAGCCCCTTTGGCTCACCAACTGACCATCAATCACTCGTTCACACTGATTCTGCGTTATACCACTTTCTTATCCATTCCCAACACAGTATGGGCAATTTAAGAAGCCCACGTCTTTGCGATGTGAGAAGGAACCAGAGGACTCGGTGGAAACCCACACAGTCACATGGAGAATGTACAAACTCCACACGGACAGCACCCAGGGTCAGGATCGAACCTGGGTCTAATTACCCGGGTCTGCACTCCTCAAGAAGCTAGTAAACCAGTTAGTCGATACCAAGAGTCAAAAATATTTTATTGTCATGTGTCCCAAAACAGAATAATGAAATTCATATTTGCAGCAGCACAACAGGTATTTAAACAATGTACTTAGTAGATACCACAGTAAACAACAAAAAGTTCAATACATTTAAAACTTATTGGAGAAAAATGTATAGATAGCAGCCAAAGGGGCTGTCCCATCCTGTACCTCTAAACTAAACTCAACTAATTGCTAGCTTTTCACATTTGCAAACTCAAATAACATTAAAGGGCCTGTCCCACTTTCACAACCTTTTTTACTCGTGGACATTTTTCATCAGGCTAGAAAAACGCCCCGACCTACTTGATGCCATGAGTGCCTACGACTAGCATCACAACCTACCTAGGACCTCCTACGCCCTCGTGACGACCATGCAGTGAGTATGAGTCAAGGGCAAACTCAGCAGAGATGAGATTTTATTACTTGTCATTCGAACCTCAGAGAGGCTCAAACAAAACTCCGTTTCTACAGCCATACAAACAAAACAATTCCTACAAAACATACAAACAATTCAATTTACACAAACATCCATCACAGTGAATCTCCTCCTCACTGTGATGGAAGGCAAAGTCTTCTCTCTCCCCCGCACCATTTCTCTCCCGATGTCGAAGCCCCAGGTGGGCGATGTTAAGTCCCACGGCCATTGTGGCCGCGCCTGGCGATGTACGGCCCCGCTCTAGGCCCAGAGGTCACAAAGTTGGAGCCCCCGGCGGGCGCTGGAGTGTCCTGCGGCCATTAAAGCCGCGCCGGGCGATGTATGGCCCTGCTCCGGGTCGTTCCAACCCCGCGACATGGGCGGGAGAAGTTGCGTTGCGGGAGCTCCGGAAAGCGGTCTCCCACCCGGACCCGCGAGCTCACGATATCCCAACAGTCCACCGGCAGTAATCTGTCGCTGGAGGTGGAGCTCCGGAGTCGGGCCGCAGCAGCCACCCACCACCACTCCCCACGCTCCGAGGCCGGCCAGCACCACGATGGTAAGTCCGCAGCTCCGTGACTGGAGCCCCCAGGTCGTCCCGGTCGGAGGCCGCTCCACGGTACTAGGCCCCAACGACAACGGAGACCCGACAGGGAAAAAGTCGGGTCTCCCGTGCAGGGAAGAGATTTTAAAAGTCCCCTACCCCCACATACACACAGTTAGAAACAGTACAAAAAAAACACGAACAACTACATTTAACTAGACAAAAAAAAACAGACAGGCTGTAGGGGCCGCTGCAACGTGAGTCGCGCCGCCGCAAGAGGTGGGACAGGCCCTTAAGCAGAAAACTCAGTTAGTGCCACGGCACTCGCATGTTGTAGATCTCAGCCGGGAAGGACAGTGCTGTAATCTGTGGAGACAGAGGCAAAAATAAGAAGGATATAGTAAAAATAAAATAAAAATAAGAAGACATCAGAATGTCCAGCCGTTATCAGTAGTTGAGGATTGGTTTATTATTGTCACGTGTACCAAGGGTACAGTGAAAAGCTTTTGTTTGCATGCTATCCAATTAAATCAGTTGAAGCAACCTACAACAGGTGGTGCAAATAGAAAAATACCAGAGTGCAGAATATAGTTTTACAGCATTGTAGTGTAACAGTTACAGAGAAAAGGTCCAGCATCCATAATGAAGGTAGGTTGGAAGATCGGGATACCCTCTAACCTATGGGAGTACCATTCCGTAGTCTGATAACAGAGGGGAAGAAGCTGTTCCTGAGTTTGGCAGTACGTGATATCAAGCTTTTGTGTTTTCTGCCTGATGGAAGAAGGGAGAAATGGTAATGACGGAAGTGAAAACGTTTCCAGATTATGTTGGCTGCTTTTTCAAGGCAACATGAAGTGTTGATATGGTGTGGCGTTTAGTCTGTGTGATGAACTGGGCTACTGTACACCTATAACATTCTGCAATTTATTGCAGTCGAGGGTGAAGCTGTTCCCAAACCGAGCTGCTATCCAACGGGGGTACACAAAAGGCTGGAGAAACCCAGCGGGTGCAGCAGCATCTAGGAGCGAAGGAGATAGGCGACGTTTCGGGTCGAGACCCTTCTTCCTTTTTCTTATTGAGTGGTCTTTGCGGAAGGCAGACGGGGAGAGGTGGGAAGATGTGGCGAGTGGAGGGGTCACGTTGGAGGTGGCGAAACTGGCGGAGGACTAAGTGTTGTATTTGCCGGCTGGTGGGGTGAAAGGTGAGGACCAGGGGGACTCTGCCCTTGTTGCGAGTGGGGGAATGGGGAGAGAGGGCAGTGTTGCGGGGTATGGAGGAGACCCTGGTGCGAGCCTCATCTTTAGTGGGGGAGGGGAATCCCCATCCTCTGAAGAATGAGGACATTTGTGATGACCTGGTGTGGAACACCTCATCCTGGGAGCAGATGAAGATCGGCGTAGATGGAGGAATTGGGAATAGGGGATGGAGTCCTTACAGGAAGCAGGGTGGGAGGAAGAGTAGTCCAGGTAGCTGTGGGAGTCAGTTGGTTTGTAGTGGATGTCGGTCAGGAGTGTATCACCTGCAATAGAGATGGTGAGGTCAAGGAATGGTAGGGAAATGTCGGAAATGGTCCAAGTGTATTTGAGTGCCGGATGGAAGTTGCTGGTGAAATGGATGAAGTCAGTCAGTTGTGTGTGGGTGCAGGAGGTGACACCAAAGCAGTCGGCGATGTAATGGAGGTAGAGGTCGGGGATGGGGCCCTGGTACGCCGAGAACAAGGATTGTTCGACGTACCGGACAATGAGGCAAGCGTAGCTGGGGCCCATGCGTGTGCCCATAGCTACGCCTTGTGTTTGGAGGAAATGGGAGGAGTCAAAAGAGAAGTTATTGAGGGTAAGGACCAACTCCGCTAGGCGGAGGAGGGTGTCAGTGGACGGGTATGGGTTGCTCCTCTGGTCGAGGAAGAACCGGAGGGCTTTGAGACCGTCCTGGTGGGGGATGGAGGTGTAGAGTGACTGGACGTCCATGGTAAAGATGAGAGGATGGGGCCTGGAGAATGGAATGCATGGAGCCGACGGAGAGTGTCTGAGGTGTCTTGAACATAGGTGGGGAGGGATTTAACAAAGGGGGATAGGATGGAGTCAAGGTATGTGGAAGTGTGTTCGGTGGGGTACGAACAGGCAGAGACAATGGGTCTGCCAGGGCAGTCGGGTTTGTGGATTTTGGGGAGAAGGTAAAATCGGGCCGTGCGGGGCTGGGAAACGATGAGGTTGGAGGCTCGGGGGGTAGGGAGCCAGAGTTGATGAAGTCGGTTATGGTGCTCGAGATGGTGGCCTGGTGTTCGTCAGTGGGGTCATGGTCCAGGGGTAAGTAGGAGGAGGTGTCCGAGAGTTGGCGCGCGGCCTCCGCTTTGTAGAGATCGATGCGCCAGACTACCACGTCACCTCCCTTGTCGGCGGGCGATGCGTTGGAGGTCCCGATGGGCGGATGGTCGGTCCGACCGGTGAGGCGGCGAGATGAGTGGGTGCGGTGCGGCGGCCATGTTCGGGGAGCCCCGGTCCGGCGGCGATGCAAGGTGAGGCGGGTGCGGCTGTGGTCTTCGGCGGGCCCAGTACAACGGCGATGCTGGTTGAGCCCGGTGCGGCGATGGGGTTAGGTGGTCCCGGGGGACGGCGAGGTTCGGCAGACGAGTTGTGCTGGTGATGGGCGGTGGAATCGGGGAGGGAGAGATAAACAGAGGTATCCCTTCTATGGTCCGTCTGTAGAAGTTGGTAAGGACTGTTAGAGATATGATGAACATCCTTGGTCTAATGAAGAAGTAAAGGTGTTGGTGTAGTTTTTTGGCCATAGCTTCAATGTATTTGGTCCAGAACAGATTGTGATTGATCTTTATGCTTAGGAGCTTGAAACTTTAGAGCATTTCTGCTGCAGCACTATTAATGCTCATTGGGGCATGTAGTCCACCATGGTTCTTGAAGTCAATAACTAACTCCTTAATCAGCGGCAGAAGAGTTCCAAGTTATTTTGGGCCCATTATGATTTTAACGGTACATCCTAGTTATTCTGCAAAGCAACCACCAAACTGCAATCTATCCAACATAATGTTAAGAATTAGCATTCCATTAGTGTTCCAGTCAAAATGCTATGTTTCTTAAAAGTAGGAACTCGGGCTGATGAAATGGAGGGGCAAGTGTAAGAAGAGCCTGCGGAGCAATCCTGCTGCACACAGGTTCATTATAATAGGTCAGATATTGCATTTACATTGTGACCTCTGCTATTATATTTACTTACTGATAGAAATCCATTCCTTGAGCTAATCTGTCTTTGTTATGTCTAGATGGCACTGGCTGCTGCAATTTACTCCAGGATGAGAATAACAGTCTGCTGTATGCAAGTCTTTGAAATGTGACATAAGTGGTTAGAGTTCCTTTACAAAACAGATTCATTGATGTAAAGACCAAACATTGATTAATGTAACAGTCAGACAGCAATGTATCTGAAGATAGCTGACACCATGCAAAAGCACACAATGGAAGCATCAATCTACTATATGATGTCAAACATGGAAGAGAAACTTTAGTTTTTTTTAATTTATTCATTCAGGGGGCTGAGGACTCAGCAAGGACAACAGCTATTGTCCATAAGGTAGAGTTGTGTTGACCTCTTGAAGCATGGGGGTCAAGGTTGTGCATAGGACTTTAAATATTTTGGATTTTAATCTGTCTTTTTCTACAATTGCAAGTTTTAAAGTATTGTATCATTGCCCATTTTCATCATTTCAGCTGTTAATTGGCCAAATTGGAGTCAAAAGTCAGTTTAAGGCTTTCCAAGTGTCCAACTTCGCTCCATAAAAAGCTATTATGTCACCCTAACCCCCATGCTGACCCTACTGATGGGGTGCGCAAGTCACACTTGGCTCCCCACCTTGTGGCTGACCGTAGTCATACTGTTGATTACCTGTGCCATCATGAATAAACTCTCACTCAATTCCAGACATTTTTCTGTAGTAAAGTGAAAATGCAGCCAAATCAAACCCAGACTGCTGGAGGAACTCAGTGGATCAGGCAGCATCTAACGAGAGAAATGGACAGATGAAGGTCTGGGACCCTTCTGGGCTGAAACATCTGTCTGTTTCCTGCCACAAAAGCTGCTTGACCAGCTGAGCTCCTCCATGCTCAAGATTCCAGAACCTACAGTCTCTTGTATTTCCAGCTGAGAACTTTGTGTCTCTTCGCACAGATGCTGCTTGACCTGCGGATTGTATCAATAATTTCTGCTTTTAATTCAAAATTCCAGTATTTGCAGCTTTTTTATTTCCAACAGCAACACATTGCTTATTTCTATTTGACGCCCAATTTAGTATTATAGTCACATTTCCAAGAGGCTTGTACAATGCAATAAAATTGTGAAATGATGTACATAAATGAGGCCAGAGTGATGCTGTCCAGACACCCATGCATATTTTCTGCAGTTAGTGCAGGAATAACATTTTTGTTATTGCATCTTTATAACATGAGCACCATGTTTTGCCATGGATCATATCATAAAGTTAACTCTTGGAGGTTGGTTTAGCATTGAATTACAGCAATGGAACTAGCCCATCAGCCCACCCTGTCCATGTCGACCATCGATTGCCTTTTCATACTAGTTCTATTGTCTTCTCACTTTCGTATCCACTCCCTACACATTAGGGGCAATTTTACAGAGGCCAATTAACCTACAAACCTGCACGTTTTTGAGAATGTGCAAACTCCACACAGACAGCACCCAAGATCCGGATGAAACCCAGGTCTCTGGTGCTATGAGACAACAGATTTGCCAGCAGTTTTTCAATACAGATCAGAGGCCATTTTTTCCATCATTTATAGGAATGTAGCCAATAGTGAGAGAATAGATTATCGCTTTGGCGTACAGTATGTTGTAAGAGGAAGAAGAGGAGCACATTGGAGAGACACCGGGTATTTTGGCATTTGCCTGAGGCACAATTCATTGCCTAGTGCCTTCACACACTCAAATGAACAAGTTGGTTTTTGTCAAAAGATTTTTCCTGAGAATATTCAGAGCGATGGTGACTGTGGTGGGCCTGTTCCTGCAGGAAAAGAGCCAGTTAATGTGTACTTTTGGGCTAGAACTGCTGGAGGAATGTAATTTCAGTTGTGGCCTCTGCCTTTACCTTTTTCTTTCTGGCAAGCTGCAATGTTGTTTTATGGGGAAGACGCCTTGGATCAACAAACACGGCCACCTCTATTTTTACTCATTGCAGGAGCTCATCCATTGAGCCAGCTATTAAACCGATGATTCAAGTATTATACCACTCCATCATTTCGTCCTTTCCTGTCTCCTGTCTCCATATTTATTTTGGTAGCTACCGGATTTTGGCAGTCATTTGTAAAGCCTGAAATAGATGTGAAAATATTTGGTTGTAGTGAAGGCTAACTGGTATTTTTAGCCTTGTATGTGCTTTTGTGTCTTTAATGGTTCTTTCTTTTTAAGTTGTTCCTTCTACTGCTTATGGCCTGTTATAGCTTATTGAAGATCACGCAGGCCATCCATTAAACCCGTTCATTGAGATCAACATCAGCTTTTTGAATACCTACTATCTTTGGGTCTGTAACTCCCATTCCAGTTGTTGATGAACATTAACGAGGGGTGACTTGGTGTATTTACTGGGGCTACTCAAATAATTACAATTGTCTCAGAGTCTTTTACTCATTGGTCCTAATAGTACCTGCTCTTGGCTGACCATCTTGAACTACTATTTCATGTGCCATTTACTGTTGTATGAATCTCCACATTTACCCCTTTTGTCGCCCTTTCTTATATGAATATCTGCATTTGGCAACAGGTCTGGGCAGTTCCGTATAGTATCTCTGGGACAATGTCAATGTTGTGACTGTAGATGTGCTTTGCACTTTTGTTTTAGGTAGAAAGTGGAGAGTATTAATATTTTTTTCCAAAAGTTTTAAAATTTGTCACATTTACGTATCTTACTGATGTGTATGCAAAATAAGAATCACACTATATCTTTGTACACATGATATTCAAGAACCATTGAACACTACAATCCATGAATAAATAATCTTAGGATTTTATGGTGATCTCAGTTAATATGGTGGGAATCAAAGATCAGCTGGTTATTATCACTGGTGTTTCTAGGAACTTGCTGAGTATTAATAGGCTGTTACATTCTTTACATGGCAATGGTTTCTACACTTCAAATTGCTTTGGAAACTATGATTATTTTGGTGATTAAATGTTTTAGGATGTCCATAGGATATGAAAGGCAGCTATATGAATGAAAATGTTCTTCAATGTTCTTCATCAACTTATGTTCAATCTACAGTTCTATTGTAAAAGTACTAAAGCTGGAAATTTTCTTTCCAACAACTGAGTCACCAACCTCCAGAAGAGTCATGTTAATTATCACAGTTAACCCACTGATCTTCTGTAACATGGTGATCTTTTGCTTCAGTGGTTTGTCCCTTTTCATTTGAAAGTCCACAATGAATCCACATTTTAACTTAATCTGTTGTGAAGATTTCTTTTAAACTAAGTACATACAGGAAGCTAATCTAACGCTCTGCTTTATCTCCTCTGACTTTTCACTTAGCATCTAATCCTTTCATTATTTTAGACTTTTTGAAATACCCTCTTGACATTTAGGCATGCCCAACAAAATAAAACCCTTTCCACTGCTTCATACAGGAATGAATGCCCAAAACACGTGTCTCACCATGTTTCAATACATTGGAACTTTATTATCAATCACCAGTATCCAAACATGATTAAGGAAGCTTCAATTTTTATTCTTCATTATTTCTCTCCGATTGTGTGTGATTTACAAATAACAAATTATCTTGAAATGCGGTATCCGGATATATGTAATGTAGGTTGTGAACAATAATATCTACTTTGAAGATTCTGTCACCCTTAAAGAACGTTCTTCATACTAACCGCAACGTGATATAGAAAACGTTGAATTTTCTTCCTGGATTAGAGACTCTAGATAAGAAAAGTTTGACATTAAGTCAACTTTATGTGGCCAATGATATGCCAAGTAGCATCATAATTACATTTTATTACAGCACAAAATCTTGTGGAAAAGAATAAACATATAAGTGGAAATATATGAAAATATGGATGGGTCAGTATAACGGTGTCTTGCCCTCAAGAAAGGTGGTCTGTGATAGATGATAAAATGTTTCAGATATTAAAGATAATATTAAGGGTCCCTGATGTTCCTTGGGGTTTTTCTATCATTGCGGCAGTGGAATGTTGTTGAGAAAATTGTTAAGGTAATATAACAGGAATTAAAACTATTAAATTGGGGCAGATTGAAAAGTCAATTATGGTCAGTTGTGGAAAAGAATGCTCACGGAGAAAAATGTGCTGAAAAAGAATAATATATTCTTTGCAGATAGTCAAATTCAGAGTCGTGGTTTAGACTATGGTTCTAATCAAAGCAGACAAATATATTAAATCTATCTTGAATGTGTGATAGAAGTATGGTCCTGGAAACAAACAGAGCCAGAACACTGATTAAGAGGGAGCATATGGGAGATGCTGAAATATCCAAATGAACCACTGTTACTGAAACAAGTGACATTCGTGACAGGAATTAGTGGAAATGTATCATTCAAGGAGAAGCTCCTGTGCAAATATGCGGGGATGATGAGGACTAGATCAATCTGTTAAGAAAAAGATGAGGATGAGGTGGCCCAGGAAATTGGCAGAGCATAAGATTAGTGTAAAAGTTATATAAAATATGGGTCAGATAGAGGGCAAGTGTGACCAGATGGAAGATGATCTACAGTCAATTGAACACAGCAAGATGAAAAGAGATGCATGTTATAGTTGCACAGAGGGGGATGTGTTGAGGAGCAGAGTGTGACTACTGTGTGGCAAATTATGACTTTTTACTCAAAATATTTGTTAAGTAAATCTGTTGTGCTTCTAATTTAAACACAACAGATTTAATACCCATCAAGTTCAAGTTTCAAGTTGAAGTTTATTCGCCACATACTCATACGAGATGTGCAGTGAAATGAAAAGTGGCAATGCTCGCGGACTTTGTGCAAAAAACAAACAAACAAACAAACTACAAACAGAATGGAACAGAATCACATATTAATTTACACATTACATATTGCATATTGTGGGAGGAAGGAAAAAGGAAAAAAAAACAGCAATTTTGAAAAAACAGTAGAATGGTACAGTAAAGTTAGTCCCTGGTGAGGTAGGAGTTTACAGTCCTAATGGCGTCTGGGAAGTAACTCCTTCTCAACCTCTCCGTTCTCACAGCATGGCAACGGAGGCGTTTGCCTGACTGTAGCAGCTGGAACAGTCCGTTGCTGGGGTGGAAGGGGTCTCCCATGATCTTATTGGCTCTGGAGTTGCATCGGCCGAACGCACTACTCTCTGCAGAGCCTTCTTGTCCTGGGCAGAGCAGTTCCCAAACCAAATTGTGATATTTCCGGACAAGATGCTTTCCACAGCCGCTGAGCACTGGAGGATCCTCAGAGACACTCTGAATGTCCTCAATTGTCTGAGGTGGTAAAGGCGCTGCCTTGCCTTACTCACGAGGGCTGCAGCGTGTGATGTCCATGTCATATCCTCAGAGATGTGAACTCCCAGGTATTTAAAACAGCTCACCCTATCCACAGTATCCCCATTTATCCTCAATCGTGTGTACGTCCTCGGATGATGTGCCCTCCTAAAGTCCACGACCAGCTCCTTAATTTTTTTGATATTCAAGAGGAGGATCTTGTCCTGACACCAGAGGGCCAGATCAGTCACTTCCTCGCGGTAGGCCTTCTCATCGTTGTCTGAGATCAGGCCCACCACTACAGTGTCATCAGCAAACTTGATTATCGAGTTGCAGCTGAACCTAACCACACAGTCATGTGTGTACAGGGAGTACAGTGAGGACGCAACCCTGAGGGGGATCCTGTGCTCAGGGTGAGGGAGTTTGATGTATTTCCCCCCATCTTGACTACCTGGGGCCTGGTGGAGAGAAAGTCCAGGACCCAGGCACACAGGGGGGTGTTGAGCCCCAATTCCAGTAGCTTCTCGGCCAGTCTGGTGGGGACTATCGTGTTAAAGGCTGAACAGCATCCTCACGTAACCCCCCTTCTGGCTTTCAAGATGATAGAGAGCAGTGTGCAGAACCTGGGAGACCGCATCATCCGTGGATCTGTTCGGACGGTATACAAATTGTAACGGGTCCATGTTGCGAGGGAGGAAGGCGCAGATGTGTTTCTTCACCAGCCTCTCAAAGCATTTCATGACTACCGAGGTGAGGGCCACCGGACGGTAGTCATTCAGACAGGCTGAAGAGGCATTTTTAGGTACCGGTACAATGATGGGTTTTTTGAAGCAGGCAGGGATTGTGGACTTGGCCAGGGAGAGGTTGAATATTGTAGTGAGCACCGGAGCTAGCTGCATAGCACAGGACTTAAGTACTCGCCGCAAGATGCCATCAGGGCCTGCAGCTTTCTTCATGTTCACCTGTGTCAGAGCCCTCCTCACGTCGTGCTCGGACAATGAGAATGTGTGCTCATTCCTCTCTTCAGCTTCGATAGCCAGCCCGCTGGCGGTATTGTCATTAGTCGGCAGACCTGTGGTGATGTTGCCCGTCTCGAAACGAGCGTAAAAGGAGTTCAGGTCATCAGCTTGGGAGGTGCCGCCACTTTCGGATGGGGGGGGGGGGGGGGGGGGGGGGGGGGGGGTGCTCCGGTAGTTGGTTACAGTCCGTATTGCCCCTGCCACAGGCGTCTGGTGTCCTGCTGCTCCATCTGTGACTCCATCTTGTCCCTGTACTTCCCTTTTTCGTCCTTCACCGCCCTTCGCAGTCGGTAGGACTCTACCTTGTTGATGTCCATGTTTCCGGATGTTGTAGGCCAGAGTTGTAGGCAGCAGTGCGAGCATGCAAGGCAACATGAACGGACCTGTCTACCCAGGGTTTTTGATTCGGAAAGGTGCTAACCCTCACCGTGGAGACGATGTTGTTGGTTATTGTTGCGATGAAGTCCATGACTGCTTCCGCGAACTTACAGACGTCACTGGAACTTGCTTGGAGCATATTCCAGTCGACATCGCTCAGTGTATCTTGCAGCATGGCCTCTGACTGGTCGGACCACCGCTTTACGTCCCTCGTCACTGCCGCTTCCCGAACTATCCTCCACTTCACAATTATGCGCCACTTTGTGTTGGTCTATCACATAAAATCCCAATAAAATACATTTACGTTTGTGGTTGTAACGTGACAAAATGTGGAAAAGTTCAAGGGGTATGAATACTTTTGCAAGCCACTGTATGTTTGGTGTAAACTAGCATCTATAGTTCCTTCCCACACTACTCCCCAGCCTTATTATCGGGCTTTCCTTTTGTTAATTTCACCCGTTCCCCCTTCACATTTTAAACTTGTTGTTCTCTATCTTTTCCCATTTCTGTTGAAAGATTCCTTAAGGTTTCCTCAAGGTGATTTTGTATGTTTGACTGTCTGTTTTGTATGTTGGAACCCATAAATGAGGCCTCACTGGTAAGATTTCCATAAGTCATCAACCTACTTGTGATTCAAGGTTTTCATTATTACGCAGTGATGGTGACAAAGTGGAAAAAAGTGAGATCATTTTATACATGGTGCTAGAAATCTAGAGTGATTTTGGCAGCAGAACAAATCAAAAACGCTGAGCATCATCAGTGTACAGCAAGCAAATAGCCGTTACCAAACTACGAAAGCTGCAATATTTATTTGCCCAATTATGGTTTTCCAGGCTTCTGCTCTGTGTTTGTGTTTATGTTTCTCTCTCAGTATGCAGCTGTTTATTCTTTGGTGTCCATTATTTTTTTTATTTTGCACATTTCACAAGAGTCATAGCATCATACAGCATGAAAACCGGCCCTTAAGCCCTACTTGTCCATGCCGACCAAGATGCCCCATCTAAGCTCCCGCATTTGGCTCATAAACCCTCTAAACCTTTCCTATCCATGTACCTGTCCAATAGTATTTTAAATACTGTTATAGGCGACATGGTGGTGCAGCGATAGTTGATGCCATACATCGCCAGAGGTTCGATCCTGGCTATTGGTGCTGTCTGTAGGGAGTTTGTGCGTTCTCCCCGTGACTACGTGGGTTTTCTCTGGGTGCTCCGGTTTCCTTACACACTCCAAAAACGTACAGGGTTGTATGTTAATTGGCTTGGGTAAAAATTGTAAATTGTCCCAACTGTGTAGGATAGTGATAGTGTACAGGGATTGTTGGTCAGTGCAGACTTGGTGGGTCGAAGGGCCTGCTTCTGCGCTGTATCTCTGAAACCTGCCTCTTGCTGACATTGAGGGAGAGATTATTGTTCAGACAGCATATTACAACGTTCTCTGTTTCCATGCTTGAAGAATCTTTGGTATCCACTGTACGCGATTAGGTGAGTGATGGCATGGTTATACCGTCTTCTCACTGCAAGACTGGCAAATCAAATTTTACTTCGGAATCACGTGAGTGACTACGTGAAGAAGGCCGTCCCCACGCATGCGTGTCATTACGTCTGACGCGTTTCGCACCGACTGACTGGCAGGCGCGCGGCTCCTGCCAGCGGTAAGCTTTAAACCTGGAAGGTAAATTTAAACTTATTTCTAGGGATTTTTTTTGTTTTGCAGGAATCTCCTCACAGAGTTTGCCTGCTGGATTTGGAGCGAAGTTGGACGGGCCGCGGGAAACCGGTTATAGACCGTGGGTAAATCCCGGTCCGGACCGCGGAGGCGCGGGTAGCCGGCGGCCGTCGGGTTCACTCCCAAGTTGCTGACAAGGAGGTCAGCGACACCCAGGAGGGGAATGTGAGTGGGCGTTTTCTCCCAGTATGGGCTTCCAGACTGCTATGGTCCCCCCAGAGAAAGGGGTTAGAGTGGCAGTTAGCCGGTCTTGCTACCCCAGTCACTCACTATGGGGTCCGCAGCTCCCACACCGTTATGGTCGCCCAGAAATAGGAGTTAGACTGGCAGTAAGCTGGTCTCGCTACCCCAGTTGCGGACAATGGGGTCAGCAGCTCCAGACCGCTTAGGTCTTCCTAGATAAAGCGGCCAGACTGGTAGTAAGTTGGTCTCGCTACCCTAGTCTCTGTCAATGGGGTCAGCAGCTCCCAGACTGCTTAGGGCTTCCCAGATAGGGGTTAGACTGGCAGTAAGCTGGTCTTGCTACCCCAGTCGCTGACAATGGGGTCAGCAGCTCCCAGACCGCTAAGGTCTCCCCAAATAAGGGGAAAACTGGCAGTAGGCTGGTCTCGAGACCCAGTCACTCACTATGGGGGTCAGCAACTCACAGACCGCTATGGTTTCCCCAGGAAAGGGGTTAAACCACGAGGAAGCCGGTCAGACCTTGGGACTCGGTCGAGTCGGGCCAGGAGGTTCCCCCCCTCCTTCTATGGGTAGCGTCTGTGAACGCCTAAAACCCACCTGGAGCACCTGATGGAGAGGTTGCTCCAGAGAGATATGCTCCAGAAGAGAGCTATCTGAGCCCGGGTATTATGAAAAACCCGCTGGCAGCGGCACCTGTGTCAGGCCTGCACAATGTCTCCCTCTCTGAGGAGGGGAGCATCAGGGGTCAGTTTTCACTCTGGCCCAGAGTCAAATGCTGATGTAGGTCCGAGGGGCCATGCCAGCACAGGTATCCTCAGGGGCCTGCGGCAGCACCTGTCTCAGGGCTGTCTACGAGTCTCCCTCTCGGTGGAGGGGAGTGCGAGGATATACTCGCAAGGGAAGAGGCAGAAAACCCTGAAGGGGCCAGATGTCCCTCACGCTACAAGTGCCGGCCGTGAACAGAGCTATCAAATGAAACCATCGCATCGGCTCATCGGCAGTAAGCAGTTCACTGAAGTTGATGGGCGCTTGAAAGCTGGGCCAAGCCGGTCTCAGGAATATGGAATTCACATACACCACCATTCCTACTCTCCAATCAAGGATGGGAATAGAACCCACATCAGGGGCCTTTGGGCTTACCATAAAATCACCGGTAACCATGGAGGTAGGTGGGTCTGGTTCTTTTGAAACATGGGGTAAGTGGACCATTTACAAGTTGGTAATATTTACACTTGTTTTGTACAAATGAAAATGATAACATGTGATGGGTAATTATTACACAGTGTACAAGGGTACCAAGCATGGCTTGGAATTGGGGCCCGAGTTGTCTTTCGAGGCAGGCTTCAGGATTACGGCCAGGATTGCCTTCCGTGACAAGCTCGGTAATATGGCCAGAGTTGTCTTTCGAGGCAGGCTCAGAATTACAGCCGGAACAGCTTTAAGGCAGGCCGGTAGTATGGCCAGAGTTGCATTCAAGGTAGGCACGGAATTATGGCAGGCGTGGCCTGTTCATTGTGAAAGACGGAGAGATGTCGGTTCACATTTCCTTTAACTCCCATGTGCAACATAGCTTTTCAATATATGGAATTTCTCTACTGTCTAACTACTGATTTCCTCAGGATCTTCATGGCATGCATCAATCTCAAAGATGCATACTATTTAGGACCCATTCACAGGAGATCACCGGAGACATTTGAAATTGATCTGGAGGATATTACTAACGCTGTGTTTTTGCTTAAATGAACTGTTTTCAGCCATCCAGTCAAATTTAAGTTGATACCAACTGGAAGTTATTGTTTATCGGATTTACCTTTTAATTATTAATTTACCTGTGACTCCCCCCTGGGGCAACAGATTGGAATCAATTGAAGCCTGTAACAACCTTGTTATCAAGCAGTCTTCTATTTATAAAGTGTAATTGGCAATATAGCAGCTGTGTTTCAGCTGTGCAATTGGGCCTTGCATTATCAGAACTTTCAATGTGCAAGTAGTAACCTCTTAAGTGCCATATAGGTCATTGTTAACAGACCTATGCTATTATCAGCTGAAGCTACCAAAGTCACAATGGTGGTCGAACTATATTCAGCATTGCTCCAGTAGTTTTGGTCAAATAATCTTCAGTTATATTACTTACAGATGCTAGAGCTCAAAGATGGAAAATCACAAATGCCATCTCTAGTAACGAAGGCGGATGGGATTTGCGTGAATCAACAATTCTTCAGCTATTGATATCAACTACCTAAAGACACTAGGTGCATACTATGGGTTAAAGGGTTATTGTGCAAATATGCAAAACCTGCATGCTCAGTTCCAAGTTGATACACTGTGGTGGTGGCATATGTTAGTCACATGGATGCAATAAAGTCAAAGTATCCTGTCATAATTTACCCAACCTTTGTTGGCGCTGGTGTATCATCCTGCAAAGTCAGTGACAACACAGTATGGATGTTGGATCACAAAGCATTTTAGGATCTATGGCTCAATGGCACCCAGTATCGATATGTTTGCATGCAGGCTCATTCTCGCTACACGGGGGAGGAATGTTCTTTTATGTGGTTTCTCCATTTTGCCTCATAAGTCGGGGCTTGCAATAATTCAGTAAGGTCCCGCATTCAGGGTTCTCGTACTGTCTGACTGGCCTACGCAGCCATGGTTTCCTGCAAATGTTGGGACTAATAATAGAACCCTATATGGGGTTCTAAACATAAAACTTTGCTGGTTCAGCCTGGGATTCGGGGAACCAGCCTCTACATGATTAATCAATTCATTGCTTTACAGAATCTGAGAAGACCGCTCCTGCGGCTCGGGTTGTCAGACTGATCCATGTATGTCTCACTGCAGAGTGCAGGGATAGCACCAAAAAAGTAGTACTTTGCCTCTTCAGGAGATGGGAAGCGTTTTCTGTTTAAATGTTGTGTTACATATAATACGGCATGGACACTGACGTCTTAGAGTTCATTTTCTATGGGTCTTTGACAATAAATTAAGTTATAGTCCCATTAACTGTACCCAACGTGCTTCTCAACATAGTTGCTGTAGTAAGTGGGACCCGCACCCTCAGTTTTCACCCTCTGGTCCCCAGTATTTAGGATATCATTAATACAAGTTCTTCCAGACGAAAGTACACAGAAGTATGGGATATTGACATTGTGTTAACATTTATTCACCATGGGGCTTCAGCTATATCTCTATCTTTGGTTCGGCTTTCATAGGTAGGTTATTCCCTGGCGCTGCCCTCAGCGCATGGGTCCAGTCATTACAAAGGTTGTGAATGGACAGGATCGTCACACCTGCGATATCATAATTCATGTTTACATACCCCATGCATCTTCGGTTACATGTGGTCACACATTTACAACATTATGTCAAAGTCATCTAGAGCCCTAGAGGCTCTGATACTAGTTCAGACCATCTCCAGGTGGTTATGCAAGGTTTTGGCTTATACAAGAGGAGATACTGATTTCTAATCTCACTCCACCAGGGCTGCTACAACACCAGCAGCAAGGGTTATGTACAGTCCACTGGACCACATCCGGTCAACTGCAAGATGGTCTAACGAACAAGGTATCCAACATTTTATTTTAACCAATTGCCAGACCAGGGATATTTGCCAACTCTATTTTAGATTCTATTTTATAGTTTTCCCTCGGATGAGAGGGGTTACTGTTATTAGTGTTTGTTCATTTATCAGCATCAGCATGTTTTTAAATCTATGTCATGTATGTATGCATTATGAATGTTTCCCTTATCTGTGGTCAACTGATGCAGTCATGCTTGTGTGGACTTGTTTTTTCCTGGGCATGAAATCACAGAGCTTCAAAATCTTCATGTACTCATTCACGTGACTCCGAAGTAAAATAGTAAGATTAAACGAGCTTACCAGTTTGAAGTTTGATTGTTATTTTATGAGGAGTTACGATGAGTGATTACGTGCCCTCCGCTCCCGACCCTCGTAACATAACGATCTTTCTGTAAGTTCTAGTCAACCCTAATCTTACTATTTTAGTTCAACAACTCTTTTCTGTGATTTCACACCACTGCTTTGAAGATTGACTTGCATGCGTGGGGATGGCCTTCTTCACGTAATCGCTCATCGTAACTCCTCATAAAATAACGTTCAAACTTCAAACTGGTAAGTTCTCATTTAATCTTACTATTTTATTTCTCTGTTGCCAGTGAGTTGCATGCACTAGATGGCGCTCTGCTGCAATCGGAGAAGTGCTAGCTTGTCATCAAGAGCTGGCTGGCCATTTGATTAGAGGTGGCCCTGTGGAGATGAAAGGTAGTTCTGGTGTGGCACATCCACCACTGGTCTCTTTTAATACCATCTATTTGCATTTGAAGAGAGGGCTGAAGTGGGAGTGTCCGGGGTAAGACTTGTCATTGATTATGCTGGTGGCCTTGGTGAGGCAGCATGAAATGTAGATGGAGTCAATGGAAGGGAGGTTGTTTCGTGTGATGGTCTGGCCTGTGTCCACAATTCTCTGCATTTCTTGTGATCTTGGAAGGTGCTCTTCCCAAACCATTCTGTGATGTTTCCCAATAAAATGCTTTCTATCATGTTGTTGTAGAAGTTAGTGAGAGTTGTTGGGAACATGCTGAACCTTCCAGGCCGTCTGAAGCAGTTGAGAAACTACCTGCTTGGAAAAGTAACACAAGCAGATAGCGTGGTATGGCCTGGTCTGGTCATTGAGTGTAAGAATCAGGAAGTTATGATGCAGTTCTATAAGACTTTGATTAGGCAGCACTTGAAGTATTGCAAACAGTTCTTATTGCATCATTACAGTATGGATATGGAGGCTTTGGTGAGGGTGCAGGTTTACCAGAATACTGCCTGGATTAGAGGGCATTAGCTACAAGGAGAGATTGGACATTCTTGTTTTCTCCAGAATTCCAGAGGCTGAGTGGGGGTGTGAAAAAATTATGAAAGGCGTAGATAGGATAGTCAGGCCTTTTTCTCAGGATGGCAAAATCAAATACTAGGGAGCATTGCTTTAAGGTGAGAGGGGCAAAGTTTAAAGGAGAAGTGCGAGGCAAGCTTTTTATGCAGAGGGTGGTGACTGCCTGGAACCGCTGCCAGGAGTGATGGTGGAAGCAGATTCAATAGTGGCATTTAAGAGGCTTTCATATAGGCACATAGGATACATTGGGAATGCAGGGGCATGGATCATATCTAGGCAGATGAGATCAGTTTATCTTGGCTTCATGTTCTGCATAGATACTGGTCAAAGCGCCTGTTAGTCCATTTATGGTCTCGCATCACATTTGCATCTGGCAGCCTCCATTAGGCAATTGGGAAACAATAGACCAATGAGAGTTTATTTTTTTCTTGTTGGGGAGACAAAATCCAGGGCCATAACCAAGATATTTTATGGAATTAATTAGAAATTATTTCACCCATCAGAGTGCCAGATACCCACATTCAATCCTGACCTCAGGGGCTGTTTGGTGGAGTTTCCACATTCTCCCTGTGACCACGTGGGTTTCCTCCCACATCCCATAGACGTGTGGGTTAATAATCCCCTGTAAATTGCCCCGGGTGTACAGGGAGTCGATGAGAAAATGGCATAATGCAGAACTAGTGTGAATGAGTGATCAGTGGTCGGCGTGAACTCGGAGGATCAAAGGGCCTCTTTCCATGCTGCATCTCTAAAACTAAAACTTGTTACCAAAAGAAGCAGTTTAAGAGAGTAGTGTAGAGGCATTTAGGATAAATGCTTGAAAAATTATAATTGCATATCTATAAAATTCTTTGTTAAGGCTCAATGTGGCAATCTGAGAATTTGAACCCAGTTTAAAAAATGCTTTTGGGAAAAGAAATAGTCAACATATCATAAGAACCAACCTAGTCCGTAAACACCCTCAGGGAATGAAAACTTACCGTCCTTTCCTGGTCTAGCACACAGTTTACTGCAGTGCCACATTATGTGACTGACGATCAGTCAACCTCTGAAGTGGCCGAGCAAGTCATCAAGCCTATTGCAGGGCAACCAGACATGGACAATAAATGCCAGCCGTGCCAATGACACTCACAGCCCGAGAATGAGTTATGAAAAGCTCATTTCAGTTTTAATTAATTACTTAATACATCAAATGTAAAGTAATGTCGTCCCCTGAAGGAATTTGAAATGATTACCTGCGCATATGCTCCTAAAGCCCCTGTCCCACTTACGTGTCCTTGACAGTCTAATTACGTGACCTCGTGGTCGCGTTGAGCAGCGACGGTCCCGCGCGACTTCATTCGACCGCACAGCCGTCTGGAGCGTGTGACGTTATTTGCAGATGGACGCAAAATGCTGGCAGCATCTCTGGAGAGAAGCAATGGATGATGTTTCGGGTCGAGACTTCTTCAGTCTGAAAGAAGGGTCTTCATCAATTCCTTCTCTCCAGAGATGCTGCCGGTCCCGCTGAGTTACTCCTGCATTTTGTGTTTATCTTCAATTTTCTTGGCCCCGCTCTGGGAGTAGAAGTGCGGAGCGGATCTGGAGCGCAACGGCCGTGAGCCCCAGGCCGAGTTCGGCGATCGTTTACCTGCTTCTGCTGCTGTTGCAGGTGAGATGTTGCGTCGCGCCAGGGTCTTGGGCCTGTCCCACTTTGGCCGTCAGTTGCAACAGCATGCGAAGATTTTGTTCGCTACAAAAATTTCGGAGCCCCGCGCGATGTCGCGCACAACTACATACCCCTCCACGCTTCTCAGTGGGACCGGCCCCGCGCGGTCATACGATGCCCTTGCGCCTCAACGCGACCACGAGGTCGCGTAATTTGCGTGCCAAGGACACGTAAGTGGGACAGGCCCTTAAGACTTGAGTTTTGGCAAGAAACTGAATCCTGAGGTATAATTTCTATGATTGCATCTTTTAATCAATGTAAAGGAACCTAATAAGTGACTTGGCAATACAGAAATCCACTATCACTGCTGTGTTGACACCATCAAAGTAGGTTTAGGTTTGGATTTATTATTATCACATCTACTGTTGTATACCGAAAAGCTTTGTTTTGCGTGCATTCTAATGAAAGCAGATAACACCATATATACATAACTACAATCAAGCTCAATTCAACAAAAGTAGGTACAGAAAAGTAGCCTTTGGAAGGTATGGCTCAGAGAATGATGAGCAATTTATGTTCTTGTACTAGATTGTATTATACTTTTATGACATGCTCATCAGAATGCAAAACACTTTTATAAATCAACTGCTGTATAACTGCACATTTTTACTTGATGTCTAAAACTGAAAATATGCAAGTGGAATAAAAACAAAAACTGCTGAGGATAGTTCAGATTTCCAAAAACAGCATTTTTTTTCCTCTTCCACTGATATGCACAGTGGGTTGTTTTCAGTAAATGTGGAACGAAAGTGTAGGATTAGGTTAAGGGGCGTTTGATGAATATGGCTTCAGTGGGCTGTTTCTGTGGTTTATGAGTCGGTGACTGTGATTATTGTTGTAAATTCATATTGGTAGCTGAGTACATAATAAAGACAGTTTAATATTTTTTTCCCTCAATAAATTATATATTTTGTTAAAAGTGTTTTGTTTTGAAGCACATGATTATCCATGAGGTAGAGGTTAACTACTGATCACCCCGTGAGGGTGAAACAATTTCATTTGAAATAATGAGCTTCCAAATGTTCACTTTTTTTTAACCTCAGTGACTGGATTAATTATCATACATTATTTAATGATACCCAACTGCACTCAAAACAAAGCTCTCTTGTGTTGTTGTTTTGTCAATGCCCTGAGCTACCTTCATTAATCAATTCCCTTGGCTCATAGTGAAGCTGTAACTAGAGTCAGAATAACATAAGCATATTGAACTATGTGTACATAAGGGATTTATAACCATAACTTGCAACTACTTCTGTGGATGAAAATAATTCTGAAAACTGATCCATGCACAACTGATAGAAATGTTGATGTAGTCTCTAATTTTGATTTTTAACAAACCGATTATCAAAATCTATAAAGAATGGATATCATTGGCAATGTGTTATTTTTAAGATTGTCAATTAATTGCAGTAAATAAATGTGATCAAAGCAGGGCAAATAAATGCGCTTATAAAAAAGACGACTTAATTGTCATAACAATTAAATAATTGTTAATTTATTTAACAATTAAGTGCATTTGATTGGATTTTCTGGTCAGCAGCAAATGTAATTAGTTTTTGTATTTGAGGGTTGATCATTTATAACTTCCCATCCAAGGAAGTGCAGGAAGGAGCAGAAGGAGAGTGCAAGAGTCCTACCGACAAGTTAAACACACGTCCTACCTACAATTGTCTAAACCATAGTTTCAACGTGGAAAATGTTCAGAAGCAATCAAATATAATTTAATTGTATTGAAACCTTCAAAAGTTAAATTATTATAAACTTCAGGGTTAAAATAAAAGGATTTTAATGTTCTACTGGATTCAATCCTTTCAAAAATGGTAATTAATGCTATTCTAGTATTTACAGTGTGATTCAAACTACAATTAACACAATTCATTAAAAATCACATGACTGCTCTATTTTGCAGCATTTAAATGAACTCATTTTTCTGGACATTGGTTTGTAACAAAACTTCAACAAGTCATCATGTGGAGACACAAGGAACTGCAGATGCTGGAATCTTGAGCAAAACACAAACTGCTGGTGGAACCCAAAGGGTCAGGCAGCATTTGGGGAGGGAATGGACAGGTGACATTTTGAGATGGGACCCTTCTTCGAAAGTCATCAAGTGTCTGCTTTGAAATAGACATGATTACCACTTTCTGCAGTCCCTACATTTTAGGAGAGTAATCAGAGTATTGTGTTCAGTTTTTGTCAGGAAAGATGCTGTCAAGCACTGAAAGGGTTCAGAGAAGATTTATCAGGATGTTGCTAGGACTCAAGGAACTGAGCTATAGGACCAGGTGAAGCAACCTAGGGGTTTATTCCTTGGTGCGCAGGAGGATGAGGGGTGATCTTATAGAGGTGTACAAAATCATGAAAGGTATAGATCAGGTAAATGCATAGTGTCTTTTGCCCAGAGTGGGGGAATCAAGAACCAGAGGACATAGGTTTAAGGTGAGGGGGAAAAGTTTTAATAGGAACCTGAGGGGTAACTTTTTTACACAAAGGGTGGTGGGTGCATGGAACGAGCTGCTGGAGGAGGTAGTATCGCAATGTTTAAGAATCATTTAGACAGGTAAACATAGAAACATAGAAATTAGGTGCAGGAGCAGGCCATTCGGCCCTTCGAGCAGCCATTCGATCCTGATCATCCCTGCCTTCGAGCCTCACACCGCCATGAACTCAATATCTGATCATGGCTGATTATCCAACTCAGTATCCTGTACCTGCCATCTCTCCATACCCCCTGATCCCTTCAGCCACAAGGGCCACATCCAACTCCCTCTTAAATATGGCCAACAAACTGGCCTCAACTACCTTCTGTGGCAGAGAATTCCACAGATTCACCACTCTCTGTGTGAAAAACGATTTTCTCATCTCGGTCCTGGGGTCCCAAAAGACTTCCCCCTTATCCTTAAACTGTGACCCTCTTGTCCTGGACCTTCCCCAACCATCGGGAACAATCTTCCTGCATCTAGATCATGGCTGTCCAATCCCCCTGCCATAAGAATTTTGTAAGTGGCAGAGAATCTATGAAAAACGATCACCCCTCAATCTTCTAAATTCCAGCGAGTACAAGCTGAGTCTATCCAGTCTTTCTTCATATGGAAGTTGTGCCATCCCGGGAATCAGTCTGGTGAACCTTCTCTGTACTCCCTCTATGGCAAGAATGTCTTTCCTCAGATTAGGAGACCAAAACTGTACGCAATACGATTAGGTGATCAAAACTGTACGCAATACGGTACATGGATAGGGTAGGTTTAGAGGGATATGAGCCAAAAGCAGGCATTTGGGACTAGTGTAGATTGGGCATGTTGGTCAGCATAGGCAAGTTGGCCTGAAGGGCCTGTTTCCACTACGATTCAATAAGTGTGTGAATTTACAAAAGGACACAGAGTGTTGAAGTAACTACAACCTGCTGAGTTACTCCAGCACTTCATGTCTTTTTGTGTATTAACCAGCATCTGCATTATTTGTTGCTACATGTATGTGAATTTGCTGGATTGAACTCTTCCAACATAAATAATTTGCTGATGATGTAGACAAATTGTGAAAATATTCCAGAAGAGGGAACCTTTTCAACTGTATAAAAACTTTGGAAAACCACAATAAACTCAATTGGGGAAGACCCCATTGCTTACATTTCAAGTCAATTAGGGATGAACAATATATTATCAGCCTTGCTGTTGGCAGCAACATCTAATATATATTTTTGGAGTTTTTAGTAAATAAAAGCTTCTAGTCACACAGCAGTTCTTGGAAAAGAAGACTGTTTGCAAACATTTCTTTCATTATAATTTGTAACATCCTGTTTAAATATTTAAATAAATGCATGTTGAAAAAGGAGACCGAAGGATTTTTTTTTTTTTAACGGTTAGTGTTTGGTGCCTAGAATGCAATGACATGGATAGTAATGAAGTCAGATACAATACTTGCATTCAAAAGGGAGCGGGATAAATATCTAGAAGGAACAAATTCACAGGTCTATGGGGATAAAGCATGGTTTGGCTTCATAACATTACCATAGTCATAGAGTGATACAGTGTGGAAACAGGCCCTTGGGCCCAACTTTCCCACACTGGCCAACATGTCCCAGCTACACTAGTCCCACCTGCCTATTCTGGGCAAGATACTCTGCACAACTACCCGATCTATTCTTCTCATGATTTTGTACATCTCTATAAGATCACCCCTCGTCCTCCTGCGCTGCAAGGAATAGAGACCCAGCCTACTCAACCTCTCCCTTTCATCCACACACTCTAGTCCTGGCAACATCCTCGTAAATCTTTTCTGAACCCTTTCAAGCTTGATAATATTTTTCCTATAACATGGTGCCCAGAACTGAACAATATTCTAAATACAGTCTCACCAACGTCTTATACAACTGCAACATGACCTCCCAATTTCTATCCTCAATACTCTGACTAATGAAGGCCAATGTGCCAAAAGCCTTTTTGACCACCTTATCTACCTGCAACTCGACCATCAAGGAACCATGCACCTGCACTCCTAGATCCCTATGCTCCACATCACTCCCCAGAGGCCTACCATTCACTATATAGGTCCTGCCCTTGTTAGACATCCCAAAATGCAACACCTCGCACTTCTCTGTTTTAAATTCCATCAACCATTCCTCAGCCCACCTGGCCAATCGATCAAGATCCTGCTGCAATCTTTCACAACCATCTTCACTATCTGCAAAACCACTCACTTTTGTATCATCAGCAAACTTGCTAATCTTGCCCTGTATGTTCTCATCCAAATCATTGATGTAGATGACAAACAGTAATGGCCCAACACTGAACTATGAGGCACGCCACTAGTCACAGGCATCCAGTCGATAAGCAACCCTTCACCATCACCCTCTGTTTTTATCCATTCAGCTATCTCTCCTTGCCATCAAACCTACCAGAACAGTCTACCACGCGGAACCTTGTTGAATGCTTTGCTGAAGTCCATATACACAACATCTACAGCCCTGCCCTCATTGATGTTTTTGATCGCGTCTTCAAAAAACTCAGATTTGCGAGACAAGACCTCCCACGTACAAACCCATACTGACTATCCCTAATCGGCCCTTGTTCATCTAAATGCCTGTATATCCTATCCCTCAGAATACCCTCCAGTAACTTTCCAACTACAGATGTTAAGCTCACTGGCCTATAGTTCCCAGCATTTTTCCCTGCAGCCCTTCTTGTATAGATGCACAACATTTGCCACCACCCCCGTCTTCCGGCACCTCTCCTGTATTTAAGGACGACTAGTAAATTTCAACCAGGGCTCCTGCAATTTCCTCCCTGGTTTCCCACAATGTCCTCAGATATATCTGATATACTTTTGTAGGTGGGAGACTTATAAAACTAGATAGCATGCATACAGGAGCAGAATGTTCCTGTTAGGTTGAAGAGTAAGGCTGACAATTTTAAGGAACCCTTGTTGACGAGAGATGTTGTAGTTCTGGTCAGGTAAAAGGAAACCTGCGTCAGATTTAGGCTATCGGGATCAGGTGAATAGAATGAGTTATTAAATGAATACTTCTCATTCATTTTTACTGAGACGATACTGCAAATGTCTAAATGGAGTCATAGGAGTTGTGATGGCTTAGATCATATAGAAATCATCAAAGAGGAGATATTGATTGTTTTAAAGCAGATTATGGTGGATAAATTGTGGGAAATTCAGGAGGAAGTTGCTGAGGCCTTGGAGAAGATTCTGGAAATTGTGACATTTTTAGAACTGGGTTACTCCATATGGTAACTATCACGAGATTAGCAGAGGCGTGCTGGGACTAATGTAGGCCGGTGCGGGCACGTTGGGTCGAAGGGCCTGTTTCCACACTGTAAGACTCTGACTCTAATATGGTATCACACGTTTATTTTGTAGTCCTGGGAATCAAATTTTAACTGTCCTCAGTAGTGAATTTCTGCATGAGGAACCTTCTTCATGGCAATGGACATTGGCGCACAGTTGCGCAGCGGTAGAGCTGCCGCCTTACAGCGCCAGAGACCCGGGTCCTATCCTGACTACGGGCGTTGCCTGCACAGAGTTAGTATGTTCTCCCTGTGACCACGTGGGTTTTCTCCGGGTGTTCTGCATTGCTCCTGCACTCCAAAGACGCACAGGTTTGTAGGATAATTGGCTTCTGCAAATTGTCCCTATTGTGTACGGGGTGATTAATGGTCGGCGCGGACTTGATGTGATGAAGGGGTTGTATCCACGCTGTATCTCCTATGTACAAAACCATGCTGACCATCACTAATCAACCCTTTCCCATCAAAATGCCTGTATAACTAATCCCGCAGAATACTCTCCAGTAACTTTCCAGCTATAGATGTTGAGCTGTTTAACTACCAGTTTGAGCTAACCGTGCTAAATGCCATTGATTTTGTGGCAGGGTAATCAAATTGATCAGAAGGCTACTTTTCTAAACTAGGATTTGAGTTTATCAAATTTGATTTTAATCGTTGGTGTTGGGCAGGATAGGACAGTATTCCTTGGAACGTAGGAAGACAAGAGATGATGTTATAGAGGTGTATAAGACCATGAGGGGAATAGATAGGGTAGATGCACAGCCTTTTACCCAAAGTGGAGGAACAAGAACCAGAGGACACATTTAACGTGAGGGGAAAGATTTAATAGGAACCTGAGGGGCAACTTTTTCACACAGATAGTGACGGGCATATGGACTGAGTTGCCTGAGGAGGCGGTTGAGGCAGATAGTATAACAACATTTAAAGACATTTGGACAGGATATGCATAGGAAAGGTCAAATGCAGGCAGGTGGGGCTGTTGTAGATGAGGCATGTTGTTCAGCGTGAAGCAGCTGGGCAGAAGAGTTGAATGACTCATCACTCTAATCATTTCAATAACAACATGAGTTTACCCCAGTTAAATTATTTGTAAATTCAGTAAGGAGTGACTGGTGGTTGAAACATAAACCTTCCTTAGAACTTGGTCTAGTACCTTTTCCTACCTAATGATGATTTGTTACTGATGGATGCAACAGCTGGGTCAAGGCCTTGATCATTTCAGATTCTCTGATGTAAAAAGCTTAGCAGACAATACAAGGAGAAAAGAAAATGTTTGTTTGGTTCTATTAGGACCAAATAAAAAGAACATTGCAATTTATTGTTATTAATAGGTATCTGAGGGGGTAACCTTTTCACACAATGGGTGGTGGGTAAACAAGCTGCCAGAGGAGGTAGTTGAGGCTGGGACTATCCCAACGTTTAAGAAACAGTTAGACAGGTACATGGATAGGACAGGTTTGGAGGGTTATGAGCAAAGTGCAGGCAAGTGGGACTAGTGTAGCTGGGACATGTTGGCCAGTGTGGGCAAGTTGGGCCTAAAGGGCCTGTTTCCACACTGTGTCACTCTATGACTATGATTAATGCTTAAAGTGGGCGGCACCGTGTTGCTGCAATACAATTGATGCCTTACAGTGTCGGAGACCCGGGTTCCATCCTGATTATGGGTGGTTGTCTGTATGGAGTTTGTACGTTCTCCGAGTGACCTACGTGGATTTTCTCCGGTTTCCTCCCACACTCCAAAGACATATAGGTTTGTAGGTTAGTTGGCTTGGTATAATTGTAAATTATCCTTAGTGTGCGTAGGATAGTGTTAGTGTGCGGGTATCGCTGGTGGGCCAAAGGGGCAGTTTCTGCGCTCTATTTCTAAACTAAACTGAACTAAATTGTGGTTACATTTGTTCTGCCCTTGAGCAAGGAACATGACTTACACCAGCAATTAATTGCCTATACATCTCGCAAAGTTAAAAATGTATCCAAATAAATCTACACAGTATTTATTTCCTGTGGATAACTAAACATTTCATTTTGACCAACTAATCTATATGTATAAAATATACTTCCATTTAAAATGTGTTTTTTGCCTAATTTCCTGCCCAGCCACCTCAAACGGGATGAAACCGAACTCCACTGAAGCTAATTGGCAGTAGAAAAATGTGGTTTGCCATATGTTAGGAATAAAAGCCAGGAGCTGAATGAACGGAGTCAATAAAATTTGTGCAAATAGGTAGTTTCAGCCCACAGAAAGCAAATTTTGATGAAATCAATGCCATCCTTAAATTTTGCCCATGAAACATAAACATGACTTAGTAACATGCAAGCCGCTTTCTGTAATTTGAACTCTGTTTCTTCCCTCAAGTTATATTTTTAGTATGGCACTGTGGTGAAGGCAGGGACTAGGTAAATGCTGTCTGTGTGCATTCGTTTTGATATTGTTAACCCAGCAGCAATGTATGAGCCAGCTATATGGCTCAGTAGTGACACTCTTGATTCTCGGTCATACGATTCACACAGCTTCTCATTGCAATAAAGAGATTTCTGTACAATACTCATACAGCGTGGAAATAGGCCCTTCGGCCCAATTTGCTCACGCTGAGCAGCATGCGCTATTTACCTCCTTCCACCGACCTGCGTTTGGCCCATAACCCTCTAAACCTATCCGATCCATGTACCTGTCCAAATGTTTTTTAAACGTTATGATAAGTAAGTGCCTCAACTACAGTACCTCATCCGGCAGCTTGTTCCATATACCATGATTTGGAAGAGGGGACTGAAATCTTTGTGGCCAAGTTTGCGGATGATACGAAAATAGGTGGAAGGGCAGGTAGTGTAGAGAAAGCAGGGATTTTGCAGAAGGACTTGGACAGGTTGGGAAAATGGGCAGAGAAGTGGCAGATGGAATATGGTGAAGCAAAGTGTGGAGTCATGCATTTTGGTAGTAGGAATAAAGGCGCAGACTATTTTCTAAATGGGGAGAGAATCCAGAAATCGGAGGTGCAAAGGGACTTGGGAGTGATGGTGCAGGATTCCCAAAAAATTAATCTGCAAGTCGAAGAAAGCAAACTCAATGCTAGCATTTATTTCAAGAGGGCTTGTATACAAAAACAGGGATGTAATGTTGAGGGTCTATAAGGTGCTGGTAAGGCCGTATTTGGAGCATTGTGGGCAATGTTGGGCACCATATCTGAGGAAGGATGTGCTGGATCTGGAGAGGGTCCAGAGGAGGTTTACAAGAATGATCCCAGGAATTAGGTTAACCTATGATGAGCATATTTCAGCACTGGGCCTGTACTCGCTGGAGTTTAGAAGAATGAGGGGGGACCTCATTGAAACAGTAAGAATAGTGAATAGTGGATAGAGTGGATGTGGAGAGGATGTTTCCACTAGTGGGAGAGTCTCAGATTAGAGGTCATAGCCTTAGAATTAAAGGACGTTCATTTAGGAAGTAGATGAAGATACATCTGTTTAGTCAGAGGATGATGAATCTGTACAATTATTTGCCACAAAAGGCTGCGTTAGTGGATAATTTTAAGGAAGAGATAGATAGATTTTTGATCAGTATATAGGTGTCGGAGGTTATGCGGAGAAGGCAGGAGAATGGAGTTAGGAAGGAGAGATAGATCAGCCATGATTGAATGGTGGAGTAGACTCGATGGGCCGAATGGCCTAATTCTACTCCTATCAGTTATGACCTTATGACCTTATCACTCTCGGGTTCCAATTAAATCTTTCCCCACTCACCTTAAAGTTATGTCCTCTGGTTTATTGATTCACCTACTCTGGGCAAAAGACTGTGCACTTACTCAATCTATTCCTCTCATAGAAACATTGAAAATAGGTGCAGGAGTAGGCCATTTGGCCCTTCGAGCCTGCACCGCCATTCAATATGATCATTGCTGATCATCCAACTCAGTATCCCGTACCTGCCTTCTCTCTATATCCCCTGATCCCTTTAGCCACAAGGGCCACATCTAACTCCCTCTTAAATATAACCAATGAACTGGCCTCTACTACCTTCTATGGAAGAGAATTCCAGAGATTCACCACTCTGCGTGAAAAATGTTTTTCTCATCTCGGTCCTAAAAGATTTCCCCCTTATCCTTAAACTGTGACCACTTGTCCTGGACTTCCCCCACATCGGGAATAATCTTCCTGCATCTAGCCTGTCCAACCCCTTAAGAATTTTGTAAGTTTCTATACGATCCCCCCTCAATCTTCTAAATTCTAGCAATTATAAGCCGAGTCTATCCAGTCTTTCTTCATATGAAAGTCCTGACATCCCAGGAATCAGTCTGGTGAACCTTCTCTGTGCTCCCTCTATGGCAAGAATGTCTTTCCTCAGATTTGGAGGCCAAAACTGTACGCAATACTCCAGGTGTGAGGGGGTCTCATCGAGACCCTGTACAACTGCAGTAGAACCTCCCTGCTCCTATGCTCAAATCCTTTTGCTATGAATGCTAACTATAAGGTGCTGGTAAGGCCGTATTTTCACTTTCTTCACTGCCTGCTGCACCTGCATGCCTACTTTCAATGACTGGTGTACCATGACACCCATGTCTCGTTGCATCTCCCCTTTTCCTAATCGGCCACCATTCAGATAATAGTCTACTTTCCTGTTTTTGCCACCAAAGTGGATAACCTCACATTTATCCACATTATACTGCATCTGCCAAACATTTGCCCACTCACCAGCCTATCCAAGTCACCTTGCAGCCTCCTAGCATCCTCCTCACAGCTAACACTGCCCCCCAGCTTCGTGTCATCCGCAAAATTGGAGATGTTGCATTCAATTCCCTCGTCCAAATCATTAATATATATTGTAAATAGCTGGGGTCCCAGCACTGAGCTTTGCGGTACCCCACTAGCCACTGCCTGCCATTCTGAAAAGGACCCGTTTACTCCTACTCTTTGCTTCCTGTTTGCCAGCCAGTTCTCTATCCACATCAATACTGAACCCCCAATACCGTGTGCTTTAAGTTTGTATACTAATCTCTTATGTGGGACCTTGTCGAAAGCCTTCTGAAAGTCCAGATATAACACATCCACTGGTTCTCCCTTATCCACTCTACTAGTTACATCCTCGAAAAATTTCATAAGATCCGCCAGACATGATTTACTTTTCGTAAATCCATGCTGATTTTGTCCAATGATTTCACCACTTTCCAAATGTGCTGCTATCCCATCTTTAATAACTGACTCTAGCAGTTTCCCCACTATCGATGTTAGACTAACTGGTCTGTAATACCCCGTTTTCTCTCTCCCTCCCTTTTTAAAAAGTGGGGTTACATTAGATACCCTCCAATCCTCAGGAACTACTCCAGAAACTAAAGAGTTTTGAAAAATTTTCACTAAGGCATCCACTATTTCTGGGGCTACTTCCTTAAGTACTCTGGGATGCAGCCTATCTGGACTTGGGGATTTATCGGCCTTTAATCCATTCAATTTACCTAACACCACTTCCCAGCTAACCTGGATTTCACTCAGCTCCATCTCATTTGACCCGCGGTCCCCTGCAATTTGTGGCAGATTATTTATGTCTTCCTTAGTGAAGACAGAACCAAAGTAGTTATTCAATTGGTCTGCCATGTTCTTGTTCCCCATGATCAATTCACCTGTTTTTGACTGCAAGGGACCCACATTTGTTTTAACTAATCTTTTTCTCTTCACATATCTGTAAAAACGTTTGCAGTCAGTTTTTATGTTTCCTGACGGTTTTCTTTCATAATCTATTTTCCCTTTCCTAATTAAGCCCTTTGTCCTCCTCTGCTGGACTCTGAATTTCTCCCAGTCCTATGGTAGGCTGCTTTTTCTTGCTAATTTGTACGCTTCATCTTTTGTTTTGATACTATCCCTGATTTCCCTTGTTATCCATGGATGCACTACCTTCCCTGATTTATTCTTTTGCCAAATTGGGATGAACAATTGTTGTAGTTCATCCATGCAGTCTTTAAATGCCTTCCATTGCATATCCACCGTCAACCCTTTAAGAATCAATTGCCAGTCTATCTTGGCCAATTCACGTCTCATACCCTCAAAGTTACCTTTCTTTAAGTTCAGGACCTGTGTTTCTGAATTAACAATGTCACTCTCCATCCTAATGAAGAACTAAACCATATTATGGTCTCTCTTGCCCAAGGGGCCACGCACATCAAGACTGCTAACTAACCCTTCCTCATTACTCAATACCCAGTCTAGAATAGCCTCATTGGTTCCTCTACATGTTGGTTTAGAAAACTATCCCGCATACATTCCAAGAAATCCTCTTCCTCAGCACCCCTGCCAATTTGTTTCACCCAATCTATATGTAGATTGACGTCATCCATTATAACTGTTTTACCTTTGTTGCACGCATTTCTAATTTCCCGTTTGATGCCATCCCCAACTCCACTACCACTGTTAGGTGGCATGTACACAACACCCACTAGCGTTTTCTGCCCCTTAGTGTTTCGCAGCTCTACCCATATCGATTCCACATCCTCCAAGCTAATGTCCTTCCTTTCTATTGCGTTAACCAGCAATGCTACCCCACCTCCTTTTCCTTTCTGTCTATCCCTCCTGAATATTGAATATCCCTGGATGTTCAACTTCCAGCCTTGGTCACCCTGGAGCCATGTCTTCGTGATCCAAACTATATCATATTCATTAATAACTATCTGCACATTCAACTCATCCAACTTATTACGAATGCTCCTTGCATTGAGACACAAAGCCTTCAGACTTGTTTTTACAACGCTCTTACCCCTTATACAATTATGTTGAAAAATGGCCCTTTTTGATTTTTGCCCTGGATTTGTCTACCTGCCACTTTTACTTTTCACCTTGCTACCTTTTGCTTCTACCCTCATTTTACACCCCTCTGTCTCTCTGCTCACACATTTAAGAAACCCACCACCTTTTATTCTTTGTTTATTATATTCTTCTTTCCCCCCTGCATGTTGGGTCTGAGTGCTTCCCTTCTCTGCCTCCAGCCTCACACACTGTCTACTAGCTTTCTCTATTTGAGTCCCTCCCCCCAACCGATCTAGTTTAAATAGCCTTTGCAAATCTCCCCGCCAGGATATTGCTTCCCCTCGGGTTCAAGTGCAACGCGTCCTTTTTGTACAGGTCATACCTTCCCCAAAAGAGGTCCCAATGATCCAGAAATTTGAATCCCTGCCCTTTGCACCAGTCCTTCAGCCACGCATTTATCCTCCCCCTCGCTCCATTCCTACTCCCACCGCTCAGATGTTACTCCTCCCACTGCAACCGCTCCAACGGCTCCTGGGCCTCCTGTAAAGCAAAGCCCCGCGATCGGGTTTTTAACTCACCGCTCGGAAGTTACTCCTCCGACTGCAACTGCTCTAACGGCTCCTGGGCCTCCCATGATCTTGTACACCTCTATATGATCATCCCTTATCCTCTTGCACTCCAAGGAACAAAGTCCTAGCCTGCTCAACGTCTCCCTAGCGCTCAGGCCCTCGAATCCAAGCAACATCCTCAAATCTTATCTGCACCCTTTCTAACTTGAAACAATTCCATGGCAATGATTGGAAGGTGAGCAATGCAGTTAGCTGAAGAGACACTTAATTATCACCCAAAGAAAATGAATATCTGGTTATTATCATATTGCTGTGCATGGGAGCTGGCTGTACATAAATTGCCTGCTTTGTTTATGGCATTGGAACAGTGACAACACTTTAAGTGCTTTTTTGGATGTAAAATACTTTGGGTGATTCTCAGGTTGTGGAAGGCACTAAATCCTTCTTTCCAAAGTGGTCCTTTTGAACATATTCAATGAAACAATCTTTGTTTTGGAACGTTGAACAATCCCTGTTCCAGGTGTACACTGGCCCTACCCACAAACTCTACCCCCGCTATATTAACAACTGAATCGGTGCTATCTCCTGCATCCATGCAGAGCTCATTAACTTTACTACTAATTTCTATTCTGCACTCAAATCCACATGGATTCAATTCTCCGACATCTCCCTATTGTTTCTTGACCTCACCGTCTACATAGCAGGAAATAGACTATCGACTGACATCTATCTATTATAAACCTACTGACTCCCAGAGCTATCTAGACTACACTTCTTCCCATCCTGCTTCCTGTAGAGATTCTAAGATTCTACCCTCTACTCCCAATTCCTCCATCTACGCCGCATCTGCGCCCAAGATGAGGTTTAGTTTAGTTTGGAGATACAGTGCAGAAACAGGCCCTTCGGCCCACCGGGTCCATACCGACCAGTGATCCCCGCACATTAACACTAACCTACACCCACTAGAGGCAATTTTTACATTTACCAAGCCAATTAACCTACAAACCTGTGCATCTTTGGAGTGTGGGAGGGAACCGAAGATCTCGGAGAAAACCCACGCGTGTCACGGGGAGAACGTACAAACTCCGTACAGAGAGCACCCATAGTCGGGATCGAACCCAGGTCTCCGGCGCTGCATTCGCTGTAAGGCAGCAACTCTACCACTGCGCTACTGTGACCACCCTTTGTTCTATACCAGAACATCTGAAATGTCCTCATTCTTTGGGGAACGGGGGTTCCCCTCTTCCATCATAGATGAGGCCCTTACTGTGGTCTCCTTGTTATCCCACAGCTCTGCTCTTGCTTCCCTCCCCCCAATCACAACAGGGACAGAGTCCCCCTGGTCCTCACCTTTCACCCCAACAACCGTTGCATGCAGAACATAATCCTCTGACAGTTTCACCATTTCTAATGGGACCAACCACTAGCCACATCTTTCCATCTCCACCCCTTTCTGTTTTCCGCAGGGACCATGCCCTCCACATTTCCCTGGTTAACTCATCCGTTCCCACCCAAACCACACCCTGGTACTTCCCCCTGCAACTGCAGGAGATGCAACACCTGTCCCTATATCTCCCCCCCTCGACTCTGTCCAAGGACCCCGACAATCTTTTCAGGTGAGGCAGAGGTTCACTTGCACCTCCTCCAACCTCATCTACTGCATCTGCTGTTTCAGGTGTGGACTCCTGTATATCGGCGAGACCAAGCGCCGGCACGGCGATCGTTTCGCTGAACACCTCCGCTCAGTCTGCCTAAAACTACCTGATCTCCCAGTTGCTAAACACTTTAGCACCCCCTCCCATTCCCACACTGGCCTGTCTGTCCTGCGCCTCCTCCATTGTCAGAGAGAGGCCCAGCACATATTGGAGGAACAACACCTCATATTTTGCTTGGGCACCTTACACCCCAGCGGTATGAACATTGACTTCTCTAACTTCAAGTAACTCTTGCTCTCCATCTCTCCCCTCTTCCCTGTTCTCCGACCAGTCTCTGTCCTTGATTATATTTTATCTCTGTTTGCTTTGTTGTTACCTCCTGGCTAACAATGATCTATTCTACATTTTCCTTGAGCTCCATCCCCTTTGTCTCATTTTCACACCTTACTCTTCCTTATCTCTGTATCCCCCTCTCCCCTGACTCAGTCTGAAGAAGGGTCTCGACCTGAAACGCCACCCACTCCTTCTATCCAGAGATGCTGCCTGACCCGCTGAATTACTCCAACATTTTTGGTTTAAACCAGCATCTGCAGTTCCTTCCTACACATAGTTCCTCCAGTAGATTTCCTTCTGCTCCAGATACTGGCATCTGCAGTCTCTTGTGTCTCCGCTTCATTCATTTACTGCTTACATTTCATTATTTAAATAGGATGAGTTTTTCCAGTAATTCCCGTTTTTTTAATTTTAGATTTCCAGATTCTGTGGGTTTTTTCTCCCACTCACATTACACAGCTGGCAACAACATTTAAGCGGCAGTAAAATTGTTCTAGACAATTATTGAGTTGAAACTTATAACCATGAAAGATCCCCCCCATGTTGAAAAGAGCAAATGTGAGGCAGATTAACGCATGTGCAGTGCAAGGGCCAGCATCACAACATTGAATTATACTGCAGCCCATAGTTTTAGTTTAGTTTTTGAGGTACAGTGTGGAGTAACTTTGCGGGACAGGCAGCATCTCTGGAGAGAAGGAATGGGTGACACTTCGGGTCGAGACCCTTCTTCAGACTCTTACTCATGTCATCCTCGTGTCTGTTTTGAATGGTACTATCTTGCCAGATGATGAAATTATAGATTCATACAGCACTGTCAGGTCAAGGCATAGCCTTGCAACTGGTACCATGTAGTCCAGTTCAACCTGTGGGACATGCTCATCCTTCATGGAAAGTCTGCTTTGGCGGACTAGGCGGAAGAGATCTTTATGAACCAACGGCTTGAAAGGCGACGCAGCAACACGCTGTGGAAAGCGAAGGGCTAGTTGGAGCACTGAAGATGACATGGCCATCCACTGCAGCCAAGAGGTCTCCAGCCGTGATGATATTTCACACCACTGGACTCTGACTTCTGCGGGCAAGAGGGCGGGGTTGTTACAGTGCAACAGCTTCTCCACCTTAAACTCATTCACGCACAGGTTTTTGTGCAGCCCTCTTCTCCACGGACTCGTGAGCCATGTCAGAACTCACCATCGTCATTACCGGCAGCATAGAAAGATTCTCAGCCCAACAGGCCCACACTGACTATGATGTCCCATCTACACAGGTCCAACCTGCCTGCCTTTGGCCCATATCCCTCGACACCTTTCCTATCCACATATCAGTCCAAATGCCTTTTAAATGTTTTTATATGAAATCATTTAGCAAAATATTTCTATGCAATGTCTTCCATGGGAAACAGCTTATTGAAAGTTGTCCCTGTTGGATATGAGAATATTTTCTTTCTCTTGGTGTAAATAATAAAGTTGCTGACAATAGATATTCAGATCAAATATGTCTAACCTCTGTGGGCCATTTGATGGAAACTCAATGGTTTTGGGAAACCTTTGAACAATGAGAAAGAAATATGTTTGCAATGGTTGATCTATCATGGTGTATACCCAGGGAACACAGTTGTTTGCTTACGATTATTGCTTATGAAACAGAAGCCACAATGGTTCGGTGAAGTGGATGTTCTTCAGACAATATTGCCTTGTTTGATAGTGTTAGTGTACGGGTGATCGCTGGTCGGCGGGGACTTGGTGGGCCGAAGAGCCTGTTTCCATGCTGTATTACTAAACTAAACAAAAAAATTCAGGGCTTAGTTTTGTTTGCAGCCATAAAACAGCCCTTTGGTCCACTGAGTCCACATTGATCACTGATCACCCGTTAACACTAGTTCAATGATATCCCTCTTTCTAATCCGCTCCCTACACATTTGGGACAATTTACAGAAGCCAATTAACCTATAAACCCACAAGTCTTTTGGGATGAGGGAAGAAAACAGAGCACTTGCAGGAAACCCATGTAGATACAGGGAGAACATGCAAGCTCCACCATGGTCAAGATCTTAGAGATTAACCTTAGAGATAAAGATGACCTTGTATCGAAGATGTGTACACTGGCTTGAGCTGGTATCCTACATTAATCACAAGTGAGTTTTACTTTCAGTGTGATGATCTCTTGATTTATTGTGAACAAATTAGAAGAGTCACAGGCACCGAGTTTATGAATGCAATTTTTGTTTTAAGCGAGCTGTGCACATTGAAGCTGTAATTACATGTGTGAAAACATCACAGACATCATGGTGAATAAGGACAGTAATGTTGGCTCCATTTTTCTTCTGCATAATTAGCATGCAAAAAGCAGGTGCAGAGGCATGCAATTTCTAGGCTTCTTTATTGAAGCATTTTTTTTTTACAATTTCTCTCCTGAGTACATGTAAATTAAATAAAATCCCTCCACAACCATTTTTGGCGCTCCTTAAAATGAGAACATTCAGAATTTAAGGATGTACCTAGAACATGGGAGAATATAGCACAGGAACATGCCCTTTGGCCAACAATGTCTATGCCAGACATGATGCCAAGTGACATTAGACTATAGATTAAGCCTCTATTTCAGAAGGTCTGCAAGGAAAGACCTATGAATTATAGGCCTAGTGAGTCTGACATCTGTGGTCAGAAAGTTATTGGCGAGTATTCTGAGGGATTAGATATACATGCATTTAGATATACATACAATGGCTCAGTAGGGATAGTCAGCACGGCTTTGTATGTGGGAGATTGCGTCTCACAAATGTGATTGAGTTTTTTAAGGAAGCAAACCAAAAGGTTGATGAGGGGAGATCTTTGCCTATATGGATTACAGCAAGGCATTTGATAAGGTTCTGCATGGTAGGCTGCTCTGGGAGGTTAGATCGCATGGGATCCAGATAGAGCAAGCTAATTGGATAGAAGATTGGCTTCATGGGAAGAAGTGGAGGGTGATGGTGGAGTTATTTTTTGAACTGGTGGCCTGTGACTAGCGGTGTGCCTCTAGGACCCAATGCTGTTTGTGGATTATACCAATGATTTGGATGAAAACGTACAAGGCAAGATTAGTAAATTTGCAGATGACACTAAAGTGGGTGGTATTATAGATAGTGTAGATGGATACAGCAGGACCTTGATCAGTTAGGCAAATGGGCAGCAGGAATGGTTAATGGAGATTAAGGGTCAAGATTCCAAGGTCAGTTTATTGTCACATGTATCAATTAAGGTACAATTAAATTTAAGTTGCCATACTAAGTGAAAAGCAACAAGACACACAAGCACATAAAAGTTAACATAAACATCCATCACAGGCTTCCCACATTCCTCACTGTGATGGAAGGCAATAAAGTTCAATCTTCTTCCTCTTGTTCTCCTGCGGTCGGACAGTCAAACGATCCGCAGTCGGGGTGATCGAAACTCCCACGTCGGGGTGATCCGCAGTCGGGGTGTTCACAGACTCCGCGGTTGGAGCTTCGATCCCCAGCAAAGCTCCACGATGTTAAAGACCCGCGGACCTCTGCAGCTTGGAGCGCCCGTCTGTCTCCAGGAAAGGCCATCAACTCCACGATGTTAGGCTGCAGTGGGGACGGATATACAATATGGAAAAAAATTGCATCTCCGTCGAGGTACGAGATTGGAAAAATGTTTCCCCCAAACCCCCGCCCCACCCCCCCACATAAAACAAACCAAGGAACACTAAAACATACTTTTAACACATACTAAAAATAATAAAAAGAAGAAAGGGCAAAAAGACTGTTGGCGAGGCAGCCACTGAAGGTGATGCCACCTGGTTTAATACGGATAAGCACAAGGTGTTGCATTTTGGGAAGTCTAACCAGGGCAGCACCTTCACAATAAATGACAGGGCTCTGGGGAATATTGTAGAGCAGAGGGATCTAGGGGTGCGGGTACATAGTTCCTTGAAAGTGGCATCACGGATAGATAAGGTGGTCAAGAAGGCTTTCGGCATATTGTGCTTCATCAGTTAGAGTATAGAAATTGGGATGTTAGGTTACTGTACAATGTGCTATAATATTGTGTTCAGTTTTGGTTACTGTACTATAAGAAAGATGTTGTTGAGCCGCAAAGAGTGCAGAGAAGATTTACAAGGGTGTTGCCCGGACTTATGGGTATGAGCTACAGAGAGAGGTTGGGCAGCCTAAAGGCCCTGTCCCACTTTCCCGAGTTACTCACAAATTCTCCCGAGTTTTACCCTTGATTCTAACTTGGAGAATGTCTGTAGCGAGGCTGTAGGAGTCCGTAGATATTTCGTAGCGGCTCATAGTGCCAGCCGTAGGTACTCGGGGCATGAGGTAAGCCGGGACCTTTTTTCAGCATGTTGAAAAATGTCAACGAGTAAAAAAAATAGCCCTGAGTACCTATGGCTAGCTATTAGCATAATTCTCCGAGTTTGAATCAAGGGGAAAACTCGGGAGAATTCATGAGTAACTCGGGAAAGTGGGACAGGGCCTTAAGACTGTATTCCTTATAGTGTAGGAGGATGAGAGGTAATCTTGTAGAAATGTATAAGATGAAGAGGGGAATAGATAGGGTAGATGCACAAAGACTATTGCCCAGAGTAGGTGAATCGAGGACCGGAAGACATAGGTTGACGGTGAGAGGGGAAAGATTTAAAGGGAATCTTTTTTTTTGTAAAATATTTTTATTAGAAGTAATTACATATTAAGAAGAAATAATATAAGATCAAAGACAAAGAAAAAAATATTATCGTCACATACATTCTTAATATTTTAAACTTTTACAGTCAATCTTATTTATACTTCTATATATTTTTTTATTTTATAACAGTAGGAAATAGGTAATAAAGAGAAAAAGAGATAAAAAAGAGATAAATTAATGAGTGCAGTATTAAACAAGATATTCTTCATTGGAGATATATTCATGATCTATTATATAATTCTTCATCTATTCATTAATTCAGGCTTCAGTCATTTAAATATTCAATGATGGGAATCTGAGGGGTAACTTTTTCACACAAAGGGTGGTGGAGCTTCTGGAGGAGGTAGTTGACTCATACTTGGTCAGTATGAGCAAGCTAGGCTGAATGCTGTATTATTCTATGACTGTATAGACACATACAAACTTGAGTTAAACTATAACATGATCAGATTATTCCTAAGATTCTCTTAATTGTTTCAGTTTTGTACTCAGATATTTGCAGACGATTGAAGAAGAGCACAAGACACTGATGAGAGAAGAAGGAAGTTTGGCTTATCTCATTCATCCATCTTAAGTCCTCATTCAAGGTGGCATTTTTCTAAATGATTTCAGTTCCATAGTTTTCATGACTCACTTAAAGAAGCACGACCCAAACATTGATCATTCACTGCAAGGAGAACTATGTGCTCCCATTAGTCCTGAGGGTAACTTTCCTGATTTTTGCCGTTGTCTGCATCCACCGCCACAGATTAAATGATGTTCCACTCTCAGTTTCGATTTGTGCTGTGACCTTTGTTCACGGTCCACTGGATTGAGATTTCCCAAGTACATTTTTTATGGAACCACTATAGACAGCAGATTAACATCCGTCTCAATGTGCATTGAGAAATCAAATTGCAAAATACATTAAACCATCCAACCCTATCATAATGAAAAAAGGACATTTTTCTGAAAAGATTCATTTGATCTATTTATTAAGCGAGGCACTTTCATGTGATCTATTTTGTAGAATAGTTTCCTGGCTTGGACTGAGTGTTTTGCATTTCTTCCTTTGGAGGGAGTCACTAATGGGTTATTCTCAGTCAAACAGCGCAGTTCAGATTATATATGCTTTTGAAATTAAATGCTGCGGTATATTTTACATGAGCTGAATATAAAACAGTTCTCTCAGGCTCCCTCATCTGCACCAGATGTGCTGTGAACACTGAAACCTTTGTGCAAAATGTGTGTGGGAGAGTTCTGAAAGCAAAATCCTTTAGAGTAGAGAGTCCTGGTGTTCTTTGACAAATCCTAAAATACATTGAAAGCACATTAGGGCAACAACGTTTTCTACACTGGATTTCTTTCATTCCTTTAAATTTACTTTACGTTTGAATTAAGCAGTATATTTTCTCAAGCAGAAGCGTCTCTGCTGGCTTGGACCAACACAGGATGGAAAAAGGATGCATCCCCATAGGTGTGCTGTGCGGGGTGGTCGCCAGTGCATGGTGGCCAAGAGGAAGACCAAAGCTTAGCTACAAGGATACAATGAAAAGAGATACAGTATGTACAGATAGATGAAAATGTTCACATTGCCACTGACAACTGGGAGGTGGCTGCTGAGGATCTGTGGAGGTGGAGAAAGGACCTCCAGGTGGGTATGAAGCAGCACAACAGCATATGGTTCAAGACCCTGGAGCCCAGGCACCACCACAAAATGGTCAACTGCTACAGCAACACACTCCCCAATCCAACAGCCAGAGTCAGCTGCAACTGTGGACGCAGTGGGAGGGTCTGCGTGTCAAGGATATGGCTAGTCAGCCACAGTAGGAAATGCAACCACGGATGAAACATTCCCCTCTCTAAGCGGGACAACGTCAAAGCTGCACCACCAACTCTCGCAGATGGACGGATGCCAACACACACATTTTCTGAGTAAATATATAAAGGCAAAGATCCGCAGAGGCAATGTGATAAATTATTGATGATAAAGAGTGTTGATATAACCCAACGGCTGCACTCGTGCTGAGATAGCTCAGGCTATTCAACTGGTTTTGGCCTGATCCGATAACCAGCGAGATCTCAGCTAATCTTATGGACTCTATTTGCCTGCTAATGCTTCATTTCCTTGACACAGTAAAATGGTCAGGTGACCGTGGGCCTCCACTCATTGGAGTTTAGAAAGGTGAGGGGGGACCTAATTAAAATGTACCAAATAGTGAAAGGCTGAGATAGAATGGATGTGGAGAGGATGTTTCCACTTGTGGGAGAGCTAGGACCGGAGGTTATAGCCTCAGAATTAAAGGACATTCCTTCAGGAAGAAGATGAGGAATTTCTTTAGTCCGAGGGTGGTGAATCTATGGAATTTATTGCCACAGAAGGCTGTGGTGGCCGTCAATGGATATTTCTAAAGCAAAGATAGATAGACAGATTCTTGATTAGTACAGGTGTCAGAGGGAAAGATAGATCAGCCATGATTGAATGGCAGGGTAGACTTGATGGGCCGAATGGCCTAATTCAGCTCCTATAACTTATGAACTTATAACCTTGTGCTCAGGGACTTGCTGGAGAACTAAGCTCCAGATTGTGTATCAAAAGTTGTAGGTTGATTTCATTACAAAGTAATGTAGGACTAGTTTTACCATAGAACATAGAGCCATAGAATAATAGAAAAATAGACGCAGGAATAGGCTATTTGGCCCTTCGAGCCATCACCATCATTCAATATGATCACAATTACAATCACAATTACAATCAATCACAATAATACTTTATTAGCCAAGTATGTTTTGCAGCATATGAGGAATTTCATTTGCCAAGTCAGTGATACAAATAAGAAGGAATGGAAGACACGAAATACATGTTAACATAAACATCCATTCCTCACTGTGAAGGTTTACAATTCCCGGGATGGCGGGACTGTCATATGCTGAGAGAATGGAGCAGCTGGGCTTGTACACTCTGGAGTTTAGAAGAATGAGAGGGAATCTCATTGAAACATATAAGATTGTTAAGGGTTTGGACCCGCTAGAGGCAGGAAACATGTTCCCGATGTTGGGGGAGTCCAAAACCAGGGGCCACAGTTTAAGAATAAGGAGTAAGCCATTTAGAACGGAGACGAGGAAACACTTTTTCTCACAGAGAGTGGTGAGTCTGTGGAATTCTCTGCCTCAGAGGGCGGTGGAGGCGGGTTCTCTGGATGCTTTCAAGAGAGAGCTGGATAGAGCTCTTAAAAATAGCGAAGTCAGGGAATATGGGGAGAAGGCAGGAACGGGGGGTACTGATTGGGGATGATCAGCCATGATCACATTGAATGGCGGTGCTGGCTCGAAGGGCCGAATGGCCTGCTCCTGCACCTATTGTCTTGTCCATTGTCTATTGATGGAAGGAAAAAAAAAGTTTAATTCTCTTCCCTTCTATGCTCTGCCGCGGGCCTTGAGCCCTCCATATCGGGGCAATCAGCTCCTGCATCGGGGGGATGTCAGCTCCCCTGCGCAGGAGATCGGACCCTGGGTAGGGGCTGGTCATGTCTCTGCGTCGTTGGAGCTTCCGCAGGCCGCGGTTGGAGCAATCCTAGGCAAGGGATCAGCTCCGATGTTAAGTCCACACCCCGTGGTGGGGCTCGTCAGTCCGAGGAGGCCTCCAGCTCCATCGATGGTAGGCCGCAGAGCGACCAGAGATGCGACCCAGAAAACAATCGCATCTCCGGCAAGGTAAGAAACTGAAAAAAAGTATCCCCCACCCCCTATATAAAACAAACCAGAGAACATTGCTGATCATCTAAAATCCATGCCCTGTTCCTGCTTTTCCCCCATATCCCTTCATTCCATTAGCCCTCGGAGCTAAATCCAACTGAATTGTCCTCCACTGCCTTATGTGGCATAGAACTCCACTGATTCACACCTCTCTGGTTGAAGAGGTTTTACCTCATCTCAGTCCTAAATGGCCTACCCCTTATTCTTAAACTGTGACCCCTGGTTCTGGACTCCTTTAACATCGGGAACATTTTTCCTGCATCTAGCCAGTCCAATCCTTTAAGAATTTTATATGTTTCTACAAGATCCCTTCTCTTTAGATCTTTGTAAATTCTAGCGAATACAAGCCCAGTCGACCCATTCTTTCATCACATGTCAGTCCCTCCATCCCGGGAATTAACCTGGTGAATCTACACTTAGAGATGTCACATTTAATTCCCTCATCTAAATTGTTAATGTATATTGTAAATAACCGTGGTCCCAGCACGGAGCCTTGCGGCACCCCACTAGTCACTGCCTGCCATTCTGAAAAGGAACCATTAATTCCTATTGCTGGAGAAACTCAGCGGGTGCAGCAGCATTTAAGGAGCAAAGGAGATAGGCGATGTTTCGGGTCGAGACCCTTCCTCGACCCGAAACGTCGCCTATCTCCTTCGTTCCTTAGATGCTGCTGCACCCGCTGAGCTTCTCCAGCCTTTTGTGTACCCTCGATTCTACAGCATCTGCAGTTCCTTCTTTAACACATTAATTCCTATTCTTTGCTTCCTGTCTGCCAATCAGTTCTTTATCCATGTCAACACCCTAACCCCAATACCATGTGCTCTAATTTTGCACACTAATCTCTTGTGTGGGACCTTGTGAAAGGCTTTTTCAGTCCAGATACACCACATCCACATCCACATTATTTCAGCCTTATCCATTCTACTTGTTACGTCCTCAAAAATTCTAGAAGATTAGTCAAGCATGATTTCCCCTTCATAAATCCATGCTGATTTTGACCAATCCTGTCACTGCTTTCCAAATACGCTGCTATAACATCTTTAACGATCGACTCAAGCATTTTCCCCACTACCGATGTAAGATTAACTGGTCTATAAATCGCTGTTTTCTCTCTCCCTCCTTTATTAAAATGTGGGGTTACATTGGCTACCCTCCAGTCCACAGGAACTGATCCAGAGTCGAGAGAACATTGGAAAATGATCACCAATGTATCCAAGATTTCATGTAAACAGACCTTAATGTAAAGACTCTGGGACACATAATGCATCAATTGAGAAGGAGATCATTGGTCTGAATGGATTTCGCCAGTACATATTCGAGAGAGTTGCATTTGAGCAAAATGATCCCAAGCTGTTTATGGTATGAAGCCTCTCCAGGGATTGTGGGGATCCATGCATCCAGTGTTATGATTCAGTGCCTTCTCCCGTCAATGACTTATTTTTTTAATTGACTTTGACAGCTACCATCGTGGGATTTGAATTGACATCTGTAGATTAATTAGCCCAGGCTTCAGGTTACTAATCTCCCGAATTAACCACAATACCATCACCGCATCCTGTTCTCTGGGACCTGGTGTAACATGTGTCGTATTTGGTATCAGTCTCCAGAAAATAATTGTTTCTTAAAGGTATCATATGGGTTAGTGTTATGAGAGGTTTGGCCATTTTTGACAGTTTAAATTTCTGATTTTCTTCTGGTATCATCCAGTAGTAAATTAATAAGCAAGACATTGAATCAGTTTTGTTTGTTTTTGAGCTTGTTTAGCAAAATGTGGCTATAGCTCCCTTCTAGTTCATTGACTCTTTAGATGTCTATTCTGCTTACTTTTGTGCAGCTTTCAATAAAAACATCGCCTAATAGTACACAGATAGAAAACTTGGCAGTGTTTAGTAGTTCCTGCAATGCTTTGTTTGCTGCCTTTGGCTAGTTTGCCTGCCTTCCGTTAGTTGCCAAAGATCCTTTCAATAGTCTTAAAGTGTAGGGAGGGATCTAGAGCGGATGCACGGAAGCAAGATAATTGAGCCCTTTGAGATTTTCACTGAATTGTAGCAACATTTTCTGCAAAACCTTTTGTGGTATTAACATCCAGTGCCTGAAAGTTCATTTTTGGTGCAACAATCGACAGTTTTCATCTGGGTATTAATTTTAATAGAGCAGTGCAAAATCCTGTTGACTGAAAAAAAGTGGTAGTCTCTAGGCAAACATAAACATCAACCTATTCAACACGATTCACCAATGATTCAATGGTTCTTTTATTGTCACATGGGCGAAGTGCAAATGCACACTGAATTTTTTTTCTCACAAACAGTCCAGCAAAGTATTGCCATACCTGGGCACATCCCCGATTAACAAGTGTGCTGAAATAGTCCTTTGATCCCCAATGCAAAAGGTGCCATGTTTTGGTGCCATTTTTACAGTCCAGTCCGAGCTCTAGTTGTTATGAACGTTGCCCGTTCCAAGTAAACCCCAGGATTGTAGGTGAGTTACACAATAAAATTATTTTGCCTTTTAGGTGCATTAGAAAACTTCTGAAGTTCTTTGAAATTCCAGGTGCATTATCACTAGAAAGGACTTTTGCAGTCCCTAGCCTATCAAGCCTTCCAACAATTAGAACAAATATTGTACCATTTCCTTTGGTACTGCCAACATCATAAATCTTTCATTGGCAAACATTAGGGTGGCAGAGTGGTAGAACTGCTGCCTCACAGTGCCAGAGACTCGGATTCAATCCTGACTTTGGATGCAGTCTGCGTGGAGTTTGCATGTTTTCCGGGTGATCGCATGGGTTTTCTCTGGATACTCTGGTTTCCTTCCACGTTCCAAAGATGCATGGATTTGTAGGTTAATTGTCCTCTGTAAATTGCCCTTAATATGCAGTGGGTGGATGAGTGGGATTGTGTAGAATTTGTGAGAATGGGAGATCGATGATCAGCATGAACTTGGGGAGCCAAAGGACCTGTTAAATGCTGTATCTTTCAAAGATTCAATGAAACTTCCAGGAACCATAATTATAATGTATTATAGTTAAAATATCTTCTTTAACTCAATAACATTTTCAGATATCATTCAGGATTAATGAGGAGAAAACATTCATCCATGTTTTTCATTAACTAAACAGAACTTACTTCATTTTCACTGTGGTTTAAAAAACTAGTGTCAAAATAATTTTAAATAGCTTCAGAAAAATTCACCTCACTTGACGAGGATATTTTTCCACCAGTTTACTTGAGCAGGATTACCAACGTTTATGACACAGAAGGAGGTTATTCCTCGCATTGTGTCCATGACTGATGAAAAACAACTTTCTGACTTAAAAACTATCTCTATCTTTCTGGAGTTGAAAGTCTTCCTCAGTTTCAACCAAGTAATTGCATCATAGACACAAAATGTTGGAGTAACCCAACGCGACAGTTAGCATCTCAGGAGCAAAGAAATGGATGACGTTTCAGGTCGAGACCCTTCTTCAGACTGATGTCAGGGGAGAGGGAGATACATAAATAAGGAAACGTAAGGAGTGAAAACATGACAAAGGGGATGGAGATCAAGGCATTGTCTTGGTTTGTTTTTTATCCATTTTCCCTTATTAAAGGTCAAATTATTACAACAAAAGAAAAAAAGGGACCAATTACTAATCCCACTGGCCATTGCCCATATTCTGGTCACAAAGTCACCCACAGTCACCGCCCACTGCTTCCAACTATTGAGTCCATTTTGGATCCAATTTGCCCCGTTCTCTTGGATCCTAAGCAACTGTTTCAGATGAATTGCTCTCATCAACCCTCCTTTTCACTTCCTCAAACAATCAATCAATTTAGTTAGATGTGACCTTCATTTATCAAATCTGCACTGATTATTCTTGATAGATGAGTGGCTTTTAAAATGGTTTATCCAGCCCCTCAGGCCAGATTCCAACAGTATCCAACACTAAGGTTTAAAATAATTGGCGTACAATTACAAAGACTTTCAACACGGGAACAGATTATTCAGTCCATTGCATCCAAGTCTCCTGTTGTATCTGTTGACACTAATCCCATTTATCTGCATTAGCACTGTAGCCTTGTGAGCCCTGATTATTCAAGATGCTATCATTGCTGAGTCAAGCCAGTATCTTTCACCATTGACTAAATGTTCATGGATTAACATCTATAGTTTGGCAATTAAATGCAGTATTCTAATGGAAAAGCTACAGGTAACAAGAAAGAAAGGCTTAGATAGGGGTGATGCTTTTTCCAGGGTGGGAATATCAAATACTAGAGGGCTGAAATTTTGGGTGTCTGCAGTGTTTGCTTGTGGATAGGAAATGGTGAGAGGAGTGAAAGTTTAAAGTAGATTTGTGAGGTAATTTTTTTTTTACATAGCCTGGAATATGCTGCCAGGGCAGGTGGTAGAAGCAGATATGATAATGATGTTCAAAGGCTTTTATACAGGCACATCAACAGGCAGGGAATGGAAGCATACAGACAATATGCCGGCAAATGGGATTATTTAGATTGGCATCATGATCGGCACACACATTGTGGGTCTGCGGGCCTGTTGATTGATGGAGCTGGCCTGAGGGGCTGTGTTCAATGGTTCTTTATTATCACGTCTACAGTGAAATAATTTATTTGCATTCAGATCAGTAAGATTAATGCCACATATAAGTACATTCCCCGATTCAGTGCAGAATGTATAGATACAAGAAACATTTATTTATTTTATTTATTTATTTGTCACATGTGCCAGATGGCACAGTGAAATGTGATTACCATACAGCCATACAATAAAAATAAAGAACACAACACACAATAGAATTCAACATAAAAACATCCCCACACAGCAGAATCAAAGTTTCCAACTGTGAGGGAAGGCACCAAAGTCAGTCATCTTCCTCTAATGTTCCCCACTGTTCATCCGTGGTCGGGGCCTCCCCGAGCCCTCCACAGTCGCCGCTACGGACGGCCCGACGTTCCAGCGTCTGGGCTGGGGGACCTCCTCAGCGGCCTGGACATCAGAGTCGGCCACCTCCTACCGGAGTCCGCGGCTCCCAAAGTCCGCTGGCAGCGCTGGGCGGAGATGCAGCGCTGGCGGCCCTCGGCAAAGGGCCCTAGGACTCCACGAAGTTGTTCAGCGCTGCCCGCGTTGGAAGCTCCGCGAACCACAGCTCCACGGTGTTGGAGCTTCGGCCCAACGCTCCGGAGCTCCAAACGGTGACCCAGGTAGGCATCGCCCGCTCCGCGTTGAATTCAGCGCTGCGCCGTCGCTGTTGTCGTTCTGGTCTGGTTCCCGGTCCCCGGCAGGAAAGGCCGCTCCGATCCAGGTGGTAGGTCGCGAGGAGGGGGGCGAGGACGCGACTCGGAGAAATAGTCGCGTCCCCGCCAGGAAGCGACTAGGAAACAGTTTCCCCCTTACCCTGCCCCCCTCCCCCACATAAAAAAGTTAAAGTTTCCCCCCAAAATGGACTTTAAGCTAATTAAAAATTAAAAAAAGATTGAAAGGACAAACAGGCTGTAGGCAAGGTTGCCGTCGGTGCAGCGCCCCTAGTGGTGGACTAGAAATGGCCCACTGAGCCCATATGTAAGAGTTGCCAGGCTGTGCCTCATTTTCAAAGTCCCAGCTGCAGCTGACCATGAAGGCCCATTGCAGCCGTCACCTCCATCCGGATTGTTCCGTGAACTGTCGCCACTCTCCACGACTGGCCACCTTCAGCGTTTGTGCCCCCCCCCCCTCCCCCCGGTTCTTCTTACTGGCCCTTTGTTCCTGCATCCTCCTCCGTCGCTGACTCCCTCCACCCTCCTCTCCCATTTCTGGCGAGCAGGAGACAAGCCTCAGACGAGGTTCCCACTCCAGGCAGTTTCCTGGTTCCACGGCAGGCAAATTTGTAGCCCACTACTGCTCCCAATTTCTTATCCAGAATCAAATACCGCAAATGCCAGATACCTATTTTTTTTCTTATGTATGCCATTAAAATCTATAAAGGAATAGAAAACCTGCTTTAGCAACAGCTACAGAAAGTTATCTCTGATTTGAACAATGAAACAGCTTTGGCTTGTTAAATTCTTATTAGGTAATGTTAATATGGGTGATGTTAATATTTGTGTTTGTTTTCAACCACAGGGGAGAGATTTTCTGTGGGTGTCCATCAACCAAATGCCATACATTTGCAGAACTTAAGACCAGACCCTGCACAAAGCAAGTAAATTGTTGATTGCAGCCACCAATTCTGCACTACTTGAGGCCTATTGTTAGTCCCCTGGCGAAACATTGGCAGAAGCTCTGGGTGGATCGTTTACGCCACTTCAGAGCAGACTTGTTTATAAAGGAATAGGGTTTGTGTATAGTGAGTCTTGCAGTGTTGATATTTGAACTCTGTCACTGCTGTGTGTTTATGTCAAGATGGTTTGAGGAGGGGGTGATCAGGATATCTCTTCGTGTTTACGTTGATCAAAACAACAGATGCAAAGAAAGTTCAATGCTTTAGCAATTTTAATACAACATTGGTTGACATTTACTGACAGAGCTTTGACATATGATAAATGCTTACTAGAAATGCCAAGATGACTAATCCCGGGGTCATAAGGATTGGGTTTTTAAAGTTTAGGGGAAGTCAAAAGTATCAGCTAGTGGCTGTGAATCCGGAGATGGGGGAGATTCGAATCATGCTTGAATCAAGTCCTAGAATGATACAGTGGAAACAGGCCCTTCGGACCAACTTACCCACACCGGCCAACATGTCCCAGTTACACTAGCCTCATCTGCCTGCTTTTGGTCCATTTCCCTCCAAACCTGTCCTATCCGAGTACCTCACTGTTTCCTACACGTTGGGATAGTCCCTGCCTCTACTACCTCCTCAGGCAGCTTGTTCCAAACCCCCCCCCTGCCCTTTGTGTGAAAGAGGAAGAGACTCTCTGGATAGGCGATACTGAAAGCAAAGACACCTGAATCACCGCTGAACACTTGGCTCACCTCCCTTCTCCCAGTCAGGAGTGCCAAATAAAAATCAGCCTTCATGCTGCACTGAAGTTCTGAATCTTAACTGGAGCCTGAGGCACAGGAACTCCTACACTTTATTATCACTGACCTTCAATAACAATGACCTTGTTAGCCGGAAGCTCTGGCCCAACAAGGCCAGTCAGGAAATCCATTGCGTGGCTGGGAGACGGCAGAAACATTGGTTTATGCCCCATTGTTGCCTATTATGTGAGCTTCACCGCTGCTCTTTCTTCTGAGCTTTCCTCTGTCCTGTGCCACGGTGGAACGGTGGCGCAGCAATAGAGTTGCTGCCTTACAACGCCAGAGATCCGGGTTTGATCCTGACTACGGGTGCTGTCTGTATGGAGTTTGTACGTTCTCTCCTTGACCTGCATGGGTTTTTTTTTCGGGATCGCCAGTTTCCTCCTACACTACAAAGAATTACAGGTTTGTAGGTTAATTGGCTTGGTAAAATTGTAAATTGTCCCTAGTGTGTAGGATATTGTATGTGTGCTGGTTGGCACAGAATCGGTTGGCCGAAGGGCCTGTTTCCTTGCTGTATCTCTAAACTAAACTAAATGAGACTAATAAGGAATTTAATTCCTCCCTGCTAATATCTACTTAGAATTTTCATTAAATTTCATCAGGAAAACATGCCAAGCAGATCAACAAGTATATGATGGGGGGTCACAGGAGACTGCTGATCAACATCAGCATTGCCTCTAAACTTATCACCAAGTTCAAAGAACTGGATCTCACCTTGTCCTTCTGTAATGGATCCTCGATTTCCCCACTGGCAGACGATAAGCCGTACAAATTGACAATAGCACTTCTTCCTTTATAATCATCAACACAGGAGCACCTGAAGGCTGTGTGCTCAGTCTCCTGCTCGACCCTCTCTGTACCATGTTGCCAGACACAGCTCCAGTGTCATCTGCAAATTCGGTAACAATATCACCATTGCTGAATGAATGACAGCTAACGGTGGATCGGAGTACAGAAGGAACTGATAATCTGATTAGTGCGTAAGAAAGCATTGCAGATGCTGGTTTAAATTGAAGGTAGACACAAAATGCTGGAGTAACTCAGTGGGACAGGCAGCATCTCTGGAGAGAAGGAATGGGTGACGTTTCAGGTCTCAACCCGAAAAGTCGCCCATTCCTTCTCACCAGAGATGCTGCCTGTCCCACTGATAATCTGATTAAATGGTGCCAGAAAGACCATCTTGCTCTCAACATTAGCAAGACCAAGGAGCTGATTGTTGACCAGAAAGGAGAAAGGCTTGGATCCATGAACCTTTCTTCATCGACAGGATGGCAGTGGAGAGAGTCAACAGTTCTAAGTTCTTCTCTGAACATCTATCCAGCACATTGATGCAATGACAAAGAAAACTCATCAATGCCTCTCCTTCCTTAGAAAATTGAGGAGATTCAGTATGTCACTAAATACTCTATTGCAAGACAGACATATGGCAGAGAACATACTGACTGATTGCACCACAGCCTGGTTTGGTAACTCAAATACACAGGAACGATGGTGACTGCAGAAAGTGATACATTGTCTGGTTCATCACAGGTACTGACCTCTCCACCATCAAGGGATCTACAGCAAGCACTGCCTCAAAAATGCAATGAATATCATCGATGACTTAAACTCACCCTGGCCATGTTTTCATCTCGCTACTACCACCAGGTTGAAGAACGGCATCTTTCCATCAAACATCAGGCTCGTAAATGGGGCACAACACTAACCATAACCTTACCTTAGCAACTACAATCTATTATAGACTTTATTTTGTTTGCACTAGGGATTTGGGTTTTGCTCTATTATGGTTTGGTTACCAAATATTACTAATCATTAATTTATTTTATTATTGATTACCATACATTTATTTGTGTGTTATTGCATTAATGGTCCTGTAAAGTTAGAGTCATAGAGATAGAGACCTACAGTGTGTAAACAGGCCCTTCAGCCCAACTGGCGAAGTGGCGGCGCTGCGTTGCAGATGCGGCTCACCTGCAGTCCGTCTGTTTTTTTCTTTTTTTTCGTCTTTTTGTGTCTGTTTTAGTTAGAATTTTGGTTTATTAGGCTGTGTTTGTGTGTGTGTGTGGGGGGGGGGGGGGGGGGGGGGGGGGGGGGGGGGGGGGGAGGGTGGAGGGTGGGAGAAACAAGGTTTTTAGTCTCTCCCTTCGGGGGGATACGACCTTTTCTTGTCGTGTCCCCCGTCACCGTCTCCGTCTGTGCTGAGGCCTAATAGCGGCGCTGGCGGCCTCGGAGCTGTGGCGAGCGTTCAAAGCTCCAGTGTTCCAGCGGCGGCAACGGCCCGGCTTCGGGGCTTCGGCGCTCCAGCAGTTGCTCCAGCGGTGCTCCAGCAGCGGCCCGGCTTCGGAGCTCCGGCGGCTCCAGCAGTTGCTCCAGCGGCGGCCCGGCTTCGGGGCTTCGGCGCTCCAGCGGCTCTCCAGCGGTGCTCCAGCGGCGGCCCGGCTTCAGAGCTCCGGCGGCTCCAGCGTTCCCGTGGTCGATCCTGATTGGGAGCTGTGGTGGTGTTCCGGCATTCCGGCAACGGCGGCGGTGACGGCCTGGCTTCGGAGGCTCGGCCGCAGACCTAGTGGACGATGACATCGAAGGCCTGGATTGCCTCAGTACAGAGGGGGAACAAGTAGGGGAAAAAGACAAAGACTTTAAGACTTTTGCCTTCCACCACAGTGAGGAGGTGCCTGGTGAACTCACTGTGGTGGATGTTAAATATGTGTTTATTGTGTGTTTTGTTTTAATTTATTACATGTTATGACTGCAAGGTAACAAATTTCGTTCAGACCGAAAGGTCTGAATGACAATAAAGGAATCTGAATCTGAATCTGAAACTTGCCCAACTTGCCCACACCGACCAACATGCCTCATCTACACTAGTCACACCTACCTGCTTTTGGCCCATATCCCTCTAAACCTACCTATCCATGTACCTGTCTAAATGTTTCTTAAATGTTGTGATCGTACCTGCCTCAACTACCTCCTCCGGCATCTCGTTCCATACACCTACCACCCTTTGTGTGAAAACGCTACCCCCAGGTTCCCATTAAATCTTTCTGCCCTCACTTTAAACCTATGTCCTCTGGTTCTTGATACCCCTTCTCTGGGCAAAAGACTGCATTTACCCATGGCAGCAAGTAAGAATTTTATTGGTCTGTTGTCAGTATATGCGACACTTAAATACCCTTGACTCTTGAGATCTTGGAAATTGGGCAAAAAACAAAGGAAGTCAATGGATAGACAGGGCCCTGATTTGGAACATCACCCATCCTTTTTCTCGAGAGATGCTGCCTGACCTGCTGAGTTACTGCAGCATTTTGTGTCTATTTTTGCTATAGACCAGCAACTGCAGTTCCTTTTTATTACAAAGGAACTCAATGAGTCAGGCAGCATCTGTGGAGATAAATGGACAGATGACGCGGCCTTGCAGCGATTGCAGCGTTGGAGACCTGGGTTCGATCCCGACTACGGGTGCAGTCTGTACGGAGTTTGTACGTTCTCCCTGTGACCTGCGTGGGCTTTCTCCGAGATCTTCAGTTTCCTCTCACGCTCCAAAGACATACAGGTATGTAGGTTAATTGGCTTGATAAATGTTAAAATTGTCCTAGTGGGTATAGGATAGTGTTAATGTGCGGGGATAGCTGGTCGGCGCGGACCCGGTGGGCCGAAAGCGCCCGTTCCATGCTGTATTTCTGTATCTGTATCTGTAGGTTGGGACCCTTCTTCATAAGTGTATGATAAAGTTTATTATCTCAGAGCCATGTGTTTCATAATTCCACAACTGCAGCCCTTAATATTTTTCCGTTCACCTAATTTTGAACATTGAGATGAAATGGAAATTTCTTTTGAACTGTACTGGCTTCATCCCGGTAATATCATGACCTATGCATCAGTAACGGACTGGTTATTTAATGTAGGCATAAAATTGCTGGAGTAACTCAATGGATTAAGCAGCATCTCTGGAGAAAAAGGATGGGAAACGATTTGGGTCGGGAGGTCTGAAGAAGGGTCCTGACCCGAATTGTCACCCATCCTTTATCTTCAGAGATGCTGCATGACTTGCTGAGTTACTCCAGCACTTTGGGTCTACCGTTGCAGTTCCTCATTCCTATTGGTCCTTTAATGTGCTTTTCTCAAGTAGCGCTGCTGCCTCAAAGGTGACAGAGACCGGAGTTCGATCCTGACCTCGGGTGCTCTCTGTGTGGTGTTTGCACTTTTTTCCCTGTGACTATGTGGGTTTCCTCCAGGTTCCCCCTATTTCTCTCCCACATCCCAAAAACAAGGGTCTTAGACAGACTTAGTTCCTCCCACACTGTTGAAAGCATTGGGCAGCAAGCTTTCGCCATTCTGTTCGGTTATGTTCCACCCTCGATAGGTTTGCGTCCCGGGCTTCCACATCCTTCTGGAATGTTCGCCTCCATGTGAGTTTGGGCCGGTCTCTATTCCTTCTTCCGCCAGGTTGCCCTGTCATTGCTATCTTAGGTGCATGTTCTGGTGACATTCTGAGTACATGTCCTGCAAATTTCATCCTGCATACCTCTATGTCCTGCCTGAGAGGCTTTGGTGCAGTTTGCCGGTAGATCTCCTCGTTTGTGATGTGGTCTCAGTAGCTAGTCTTCAGGATCAGCATTGTAGGAATGCATCCAATTTATTTTTCATCTTCACATTGATTTTCCATGTCTCACTGGCATAGAGGGCTGTAGGGAGGACTACGGACTGGAAGAACTTGACTTTTACCATCTTGGATATCCCGCCAAGGGTGCTTGTCGGTTAATAGGCCTCTGTAAAATTGCCCCTACAGTGTAGGGAGTGGATGCGAAAGTGGAATAACATAGGTAAAGAGAAGGACTGGCAGGGCTGTATTTATTAACCCATGTTTTCCGAAAGATGACAAAGCTGTTAGCAATCATAGCAAAAGGATTTGAGTATAGGAACAGGGAGGTTCTACTGCAGCTGTACAGGGTCTTGGTGAGACCACACCTGGAGTATTGCGTACAGTTTTGGTCTCCTAATCTGAGGAAAGACATTCTTGCGATAGAGGGAGTACAGAGAAGGTTCACCAGACTGATTCCTGGGATGTCAGGACTTCCATATGAGGAAAGACTGGATAGACTCAACTTGTACTCGCTAGAATTTAGAAGATTGAGGGGGAATCTTATAGAAACTTACAAAATTCTTAAGGGGTTGGACAGGCTAGATGCAGGGAGATTGTTCCCGATGTTGGGGAAGACCAGAACAAGAGGTCACAGTTTAAGGATAAAGGGGAAGTCTTTTAGGACCGAGATGAGAAAAACATTTTTCACGCAGAGAGTGGTGAATCTGTGGAATTATCTGCCACAGAAGGTAGTTGAGGCCAATTCATTGGCTATATTTAAAAGGGAGTTAGATGTGGCCCTTGTGGCTAAAGGGATCAGGGGGTATGGAGAGAAGGCAGGTACAGGATACTGAGTTGGATGATCAGCCATGATCATATTGAATGGCGGTGCAGGCTCGAAGGGCCGAATGGCCTACTCCTGCACCTATTTTCTATGTTTCTATGTAAAAGGATTTTCCCCTGTGAGTCACTGAAGCGAGCATGGTTCTGCTATTACACTGGTGGAATTGTGTTGTCCAGCATCTCAACTTCTGACTAAAAACTGCTTCTGCTGCCCATCCTAAATCCCTTAGAATTAGTCTCCCCCTCTGCTCTCACCTCCTCCTGTCAGCTAGATGTGTCAGTGAATGATCCACCCTGGTCACACCCAGGAGCACCTACCATCACAGAAGCCAGTTGGCAGCCAGATTCATTCACTCTATAAGAGACTGGGGAACAGCTGACAGGAGTGAAGTCTAAGGGACATATCAGCAGTGTTATTGAGTGGCACTCACCTACCATCTGCTCAATTTGGCTCTAGGACCATACGGCTTGAAACTAGTGACCCAGAACCCTGGGCTAACAAACTAGATTTCAAATCCCACCATAAAACAGCAAATAAACTCAAAATGGCTGGCGTAACTCAACGGGTGCGGCAGCATATTCCCCAGAAGGGCTATTAGTAAAACCAATGGGGGTTTACAACAATCCAGTTATTTAGTGGTCACGATTTCATATTATTAATGGATTTTAAATTCCTCATTTTGCCATGGTAGGATTTGAAAGTGGCACAGCTGTAGAGTTGCTGTTTATGGTTTAAGGCTTAATTCTACTTCATTAAAAATCAGATGAGGAAGAAGCAACCGCAATGGGAGAGGAGATTTAAATTGTACATTAGATCCTTACTTAGACAGATCTACAAGACAAAGGAAAATTAAATCCCATTCCAGTGACTTATTAAATGCATATATGGAAACTACTAATATTAAAGATGTTTGGAGAGTAGAAAATCCAACTGGACGAGAATACTCCTTTTATTCACCGGTACATAAAACTTACTCAAGAATAGATTACTTTTTGGTCGATGCCAAACTTATCTCACTCACTTATAATTCTAAATACCATAATATTATAATCTCAGATCACGCACCTTTAACATTTAAGATTAAAATAAATGGTAAAATGGAAGAACGGGGACAATGGAGATTTAATCCACAAATTTATAACCATATAACCATATAACAATTACAGCACGGAAACAGGCCCTCTCGGCCCTTCCAGTCCGTGCCGACCATTTGTTTTCCCCCTAGTCCCATCTACCTGCACTCAGACCATACCCCTCCATTCCCTTCACGTCCATATACCTATCCACTTTACTCTTAAATGTTAAAATCGATCCTGCCTCCACCACTTCTGCTGGAAGCTGATTCCACACAGCCACCACCCTCTGAGTAAAGAAGTTCCCCCTCACGTTACCCCCGAAACTTCTGTCCCTTAATTCTCATGTCATGCCCTCTTGTTTGAATCTTCCCTACCCTCAATGGGAAAAACGTATCCACGTCAACTCTGTCTATCCCTTTCATCATTTTAAAGACCTCAATCAAGTCCCCCCTTAACCTTCTGCGCTCCAAAGAATAAAGAACCTAACGTTCAAACCTTTCTCTGTAACATAGTTGCTGGAACCCTGGCAACATTCTAGTAAATCTCCTCTGTACTCTTTCTATTTTGTTGACAATCCTTCCTATAACTAGGCGACCAAAATTGTACACCATACTCCAGAATTGGTCTTACCAATGCCTTGTACAATTTTAACATTACTTCCCTACTCATATATTCAATGCTCTGATTTATAAAGGCCAACACACCAAAGGCTTTCTTTACCACCCTATCTACATGCGATTCCACCTTCAGGGAACTATGCACAGTTATTCCTAGATCCCTCTGTTCCACAGCATTCCTCAATTCCCTACCATTTACCATGTACTTCCTATTTTGATTTGTCCTGCCAAGATGTAGCACTTCACACTTAAACAACATTAAACTCCATCTGCCATCTTTCAGCCCACTTTTCCAAATTAAAAAAAACAAAATAACTCAGGAATATATTACAGAACAGATCAAGATTTTCTTTGAAATAAATGATAAACCGGAAATATCTTCTTCCTTATTATGGGAAATGTTTAAAGCATATCTCCGTGGAATTATGATTTCCTCTCAAGCATTTTATAATAAATAGCATCGGAGAGATCAACAGGAACTGGAAAGGAGATTAAATAATTAGATACAGAGAATGCAGCTAATCCATCCATACTAATACATAACAAAATTGCAGCACTGAAATATAAATTAAAATATATTCAGATCAAGTTGTAAAACTTTATCAATACACTAAACAATTACAGTTTAAATTTGGAGGTAAACCTCAAAAATTATTGGCTCGCCAATTAAGGAAGATGGAGGGAGAAAAAATAATCCATAGGATTAAATCACATAATGGCGAACTTTTAATACAATCTTATAAAGATATTAATGAGAGATTTTTGCAATATTATAAAAACTTATACTCTGCTAAAACGACAGAAAACAGGAGAGGAATAGAAGTATTTAAAAAAAATGTAATCTGAATGGGTTGGATTCACAAAATAGAGAATCATTAAATGCTGAAATTTCAGTAAAAGAAATCCAAGAATCTATCAGATCATTAAAAAATGGTAAAACACCAGGACCAGATAGTATTGGCTCGGAATTTTATAAAACATTTTATGATCTGATTGCACCACGCTTGAAGACACTCTATGAATATATTTTATTCACAGCAGGAATCTACCTGAAACGTTAAATGAATCTACTATAACACATACCTAAAATAGACAAAGATCTGGATGACCCTGGATCATTTAGAGCTATAGCTCTTTTAAATACTGATCAAAAGATATTAACTAAAATATTAGCACAAAGGCTAAGTACAGTTATTAATGAATTAATTCATCCCGATTGAAACAGGATTTATACCAAAACGATATTCCTCATATAACCTGAGACGTTTATTCAATATTATATACTCGAAAAGAGGTATTAAAAAAAAATCTAGTAGTTATTTTTTGTTAGATGCGGAGAAAGCCTTTCGACCAGGTGGAATAGTCTGATTTGTTTTCGGTTTATGGAAACTTTTAAATTGGGAGAGAAGTTCATTACTTGGGTCAAATTATTATACACTAACCCAACAGCCAGAATAATAAAAATCAAACGCTATCAACTAAATTCAGTCTATCTCGAGGCTGTAGACAAGGTTGCCCTTTATCCCCACTACTATTTGCACTTGCAATAGAACCGTTAGCTCAACGTGTGAGATCACATCCTGAAATATATGGGTATGATACCAGAGATACTGAAAATGAAATCTCCTTATATGCGGATGATGTATTACTTTATATTACAAAACCGGAATTTAGTATCCAAAATTTATTAAAATTAATAACTGAATTTGGATTTTTCAGGATATAGTATTAATTGGAATAAAAGTGAACTCATGCCAATAATGGTAAATAACTTACATATATTACAACAATTTCCTTTTAAGATAACAAATGAAAAAATCAAATATCTTGGAATTTATGTAACAAAAAGATTTGATTCTTTATTTAAATCCAACTTCCCACTCTTATTGAATAAATTAAATAAGAACATTTGATATTGGAAAACTCTACCCATCTCAATGCTAGGTAAAATTAATGTAATAAAAATGATTTTTCTTCCGCAATTACTATATCTTTTCCAATTAATTCCGATATATCTTCCTAAAAAATTCTTTAGGAAGGTGGACTCTTTGGTTACCAACTTTATTTGGGATTATAAGAGCCACAGAATAAGTAAAAAACATTTATGTAAATCAAAAATAAATGGAGGTTTAGCACTACCAAACTTTATGTTTTATTACCGGGCAGTTAATATTAAAAATATGAATTTTTGGTTAGTAGAGACAGATAAACAACCAATTTGGTTAAAAATGGAAAAAGAAGATTGTTCTTCTTTTGAAATTAGTTCGATAATATTTGCCAATATTAATTTAGGTAAGAAAACCTATAGTGAAAACCCTATAATAGAAAGTGGAATACGTATCTGGAAACAAATAAAGAAAACATTAAAATTGAAATCTATACCACTAGCCCTTACTATTGTAAATAATGTTACATTGAAACCTTCAATAATGGATAAAGACTTTTTACAATGGAAAAATAAGGGAATTAATAAGACGGGAGATCTCTACAGGGAAAAATTCTTTCCTTTCATTTCAAGAATTACAACAAATTTATGGATTACATTCAAAAGATTATTTTAGATACTTACAAATTAGAGACTATGTAAAAGCAAACACACAGGAAATTAGAAATAGAAAGACAGAAATTTTAGATGAATGTCTAAATAAACATCCGAACACAGAAAAATTGATATCATACATTTATAATATCCTATTGGAAAATGATGTCCCATTAACAGAAATATATAGACAATCATGGGAAAACAAATTAGGTCAAATTATTAGACCAGAAGTATGGGATGAAAGTTTACAACACATACACCACTGTTCGTTAAATGCTAGACACTCTCTTATACAATTTAAAATATTACATAGACTACATTACTCAAAATCCAAACTACATAACATTTTTTCAAATGTATCTGCCATATGTGATAAATGTCAGCACTTAGAAGCTAACTTGACACACTCATTTACAAATTGTGTAAAAATTACAAAATTTTGGATAGAAATATTTAGGATAATTTTGAATGTTGTTAATATGAACCTGACTCCTGACTCAAAGTTAATAATACTGGGAATACTGGAAACAGATCAATTAATAACAACGAATCAAATAATTTTTATTGATTATAGTTTAATAATTGGGAAAAAATTAATATTAAAATTCTGGAAAGGTCCTACATCCCCCACAATCAAAATGTGGAATACAGAAATGTCGGAGACACTCCATCTGGAAAGATTGAGGCTCGTCCTAATGGACAGGTTGGATCTTTTCAGAGGAAAATGGTCTCCATACATTGAACTTCTAAAGGGTCAAAATGACTCGGTGCGAGAGCCTGACTGAAACCTGAATAATGGAATAGATGAAGAATTACGTATAACAAATCATGGATATATCTCCAACGATGGATAACTTTTTAATACTCCATTCACTTCCTTATTTTCGATTTTTTATCTCTATATTATTTTTCTCTATCCTTTCTTACTTAATAAAAAAAAATGTATAGAAATATAAAGTCTTAAATGTTAATATTAATAATATTACGAATATATGTAAGAAGTATTTTCTATTAATATGTATTTACGACTAATAAAAAATATTCATCAAGACTGCAAGAACATGTTTAATCCTTCTTTGACGCTTCCAATTTCAGAATAACCTTTCAGTCTTTACAAACAATCCAATAAATAATATTTTTCTGTATAATCACTTTAAAAAACAGGAAGTGTGTTTGAATTAGAGCAGAAATCAACAATTTTATGAACACAAGGAATTAGTCTTTGGGACAACTCCCCAATATCTGCTTTTGTATCTTAGCATGTATTTTTTTTCTAAAGATGGCTTGAGTCATTTTTAAGATAAATAGCCAGAAGCCTTTATTATTTTTGTGCCAAAACCCTTGCATTTTTATTCCAATTGTAGCCTGCGCAAGTGTATCCCGGTCTGATACAAGGGAGATATTTGTGGTGTTACGCTTAATGATGGGCTAGGATTAGTGGAAGATCGGATGCAGGTGTTTAGCATTTGTTAGCGAGAGCTAATTGGCTGCAATTTTGGGTTGAGGGGGTTGGTGGTTGTGGGGGGTTGTTCTGGGACACCAGAACCAGCTGTTGCGCCCTCCTGAGGTGACACTAGCCAAACTCGATGAAACACCAATGAAGGGAGGTGCCCACTTGATAACCCTAATGATATACTTGCATCTGCAGGATTAGTTTTTTTTAAAAGAGCAAACTAATATGTAGGTATTTGTTTTGTTTTTTGCATATGGAGTAATTTATTGTAAGTTGGTGTATTTAGTTAGATAACACTTTGGTTTTGGGCCTGGTTTTCTTAGCTGAGTGCTTATCCAGGAGTTAGAGCACAAGTACTTTGTGTTTTAATTATAATTTAACCCCTCACTGATCTCATTATGCTCATGTCCTTCTCCTTCAGAATCTTGATGCAAAGTATTCATTTCATATCTCGCCTGCATCTTCTGACTCTAACCATACATTTGATCCTGTGTCCTTAAGTGGTTCTACCTTCTCCCAAGTACAAACTTGTTTTCAATGTAGTTATGAATTAGTATGGATTTCCTTTAATCCGAATCATCAATATCATTTCCTGGCTCTTTATGGCCATTCTAATTGCCAACATTTCCAACTACTGTAACTTGTTAATGGAACAAGTTAACAGAACTTTTTTCTGATCTCACTCTGGGATTTTGGCCAGTAATCTCCCTCCATTAGTATTGGCTGTTTTGCTGGACATGTCCCACAGCTCTGCTATTTGGAACACATAACACAGACAAAGAAGCATAATCATCCTCTGATCGCCACATTCACCTATTTGGCCTCACTTTATCAATGATGTACTCTTCGTCTAATCCATCTCTTCCCCACTTTCTCTGTAGCCTAGGATTAGCTTATTTCTTTCTCTTTGCCAGTTCTGCGGAAACATTAACTCTGGTTCTTTTTCTGCCTATGCTGCTGAGTGTTTTCAGCATTTCCAGTTTTTTGTTTAGATTAGAGAAACAGGCGCGGAAACAGGCCCAACGAGTCCGCACCGACCAGCGATCCCCACACATTAACACTAGGGAAAATCTACACTTGTAGCAAGCCAGTTAACCTACAAACCTGTATGTCTTTGGAGCGTGGTAGGAAACTCCGGCACTGCAAGTGCTGTAAGGCAACAACTCTACTGCTGCACCACCGTGCCGCCCAGCACCGGCGGCTTGCCAGCATCGGCAGTTTTCTGATCTTCAAAACTGCTTTTATTCTATGAACTAATTTTGGATCCAATCTCCGTAATCTGGAGAAGCAGCAGGAGCCCCGCAGATGCCTTGCACGTGGCAAGGTTGAATGCCTTGATTTGCTATGCCAGAGGCTATGACCCTATCGTCAAACAAAACAGAAACAATGCCCAACCATGCTGACCAAGATACCCATCTAAACTAGTCCCATTTGTATGGATTTGCCCAGATTTGCCATATCTCGCTAAACGTTCACTATCCATTTACCTGTCCAAGCATCTTTTAAAGATGGACACAAAGTGTTGGAGTAACTCTACAGGTAAGACAGCATCCCTGGACCACATGCGTAGGTGACATTTTGGATTGGGCTCCCTCTTCACACTGATTGTATTGGACAGGAGGGGGGAGCTGGAAGATAGCAGGGGCAGGTCAAAGGATGGCTGGTAATAGGTGAACATAGGGATGTGTGGGGGGTGGGGAAGTGTGGTTGGTGGGTGGAGGGGGGTTAGTGGGGGGAGAGGGGGGAAGGTGTGATAGGCAGATGGTTGGACAAAGTTCAGAGATAAAATACACGGAGGTTTACTTTAATTTAGTTTCGAGATACAGCATGGAAACAGGCCCTTCAGCCCATTCAGTCTGTGCTGACCATTTATCACCCATATATTAGTTCTATCCAACACACTAGGAACAACTTACCAAAGCCAATTAACCCACAAACCTGCACATCTTTGGAACGCAGGAGGAAAGCAGAGCACCTGGAGAAAACCCACGTGGTCACAGGGAGAACATACAAACTCCATACAGACAGCATCTGCAATCAGGATCGAACCTGGGTCTGGCGCTGTAAGGCAGCAACTTGACCACTGTGCTACTGGGCATTTCCAGTGAGTCAAAAGATTTTGAGTCAAAAGGATTGAACAGTTGCAAATTGTGAAGCCAGAGGAAGGAATGTAGCTGGAGAGGGAGGGAAGGGGAAGGGGAGACATAGGTGCAAGTCCAGATGGGGCACTGGGAGGGGATATATCTTGCAGTCTTCACACAGCTCCACGTGCTTCATGAGCTGCAGGACGTCTGTGACATGAAGATGCGCCCCCAGTGATAATTCAGTGAAACTCGCTTCCCCTGGAGTATCTGGGCATGGTGTTATTTACAGGCAGAGCAACAAATGCAGATGGAAATGTACCGCAATGCTTCAGGTTACAAAGCAGCTCTCGTGCTTAATGGTTCGCACACTTGAGCAGTTTCAGGAATTTTAACTTCCGCAGTTACAAGTGTCATTCATTTATTTATACCAAGAGAGGTTTCACCTTTCACTTTGATGACAGGAGGCTGCATCATGAGTGAGTCAAAGGAGGGGCAATGTTTTCCTGCTGAGAGTTAAACAGTCCGCATAATGACGTTACACTAATTTATTCACAAGAGAGGTCAGATGAATATGTTCAATAAAATGGCCAAGCAGCTGTGCTAATGAATCATGTTCGAGTTTGTGGGTGAACAACAGAAAGTGTTGAAGTTTAATTCAGGATTTGCATAAAATGGAGTTTTGAGCATCTCAGCATTGTGAAATAGATGGATGAAGATTTGCCATGTAGAACATCACTGTGACCAGCATAAAGCAGCTCTCGGTTTTATCTTTGTAATTAGAGTTAGCTATCTATTCTGTTCTTTTTAATGGAGTGCAGCCCCGAAGCAGTGCTATCTTTGCAAAGAAACTGTCTCTCAGACATTGTTAGACCTGCCTGTACTTGAAGGCAGAGGTAACAGACCGCATGGTGCCAGCTTGAAGAAAATTTAGGGTGGCACAGTGGCACGAAAGGTAGAGCTGCTGTCTCACAGCACTGGAGACCCAGGTTCAATCCTGATCTCGGGTGCTGTCTGTGTGGAACTTTCATCTTCTCAATATGACCATGAGTTTCCTCCAAGTCTTTCGGTTTCCTCTCACATTCCTAAGACGGCAAATAGGTAGGGTAATTGTCCTCTATATATTGTCCCTAGTGTGTAGGGGGTGGATGTCAAAGTGGGAAAACATAGAACAAGTGTGAATGGGTGATCGATGGTCGACGTGGATTGGGTGGGCCGATAGCCTGCTTTTATGCTGTATCATTGAACTTTGAAAAGCAGGAAATTATTCTAAAACTCTGGCTAATATTTATTTTTTAATCACCAAAAAAAAATTATCTGGCCATAATCAAACTGCGGTATGTATATTGGCTGCTGCAATCTTTACATTACAGCAGTTTCCACACTTCAAAATTACTTTAATTTAAAGAATACTTTAGATGGTAGGCTAAGGTACGATAATATTTAGATGGTACGCGGAGCCTGGGATCTCACGGCGTGATCGCCAGGGTCGGATCTCTGACCAGCGCGGCCCGTGGACTTTGGGAGCCGCGGTCTCCGGGGAGTCCGGGCTGAACCACCCGCTCGCCAGAAGCTGTGGGGGAATGGGCTTTTTATATGTTGGGTACTGTTAAATTATTTGATGTAGTGTCTTATCTTTATTTGTGCGCTGCAATGGCAAGTCAACTTTCACTTCACCAATTTGTGTATGTGATAATAAATGTCCTTTGTAATATGGAACTCCTTTCTTTCTCTAATCTACGTATATCCCTCAAACTGCCTCAGTAGAAAACATTAATCAGTTCAAAGCACAAAATACTGGGGGAACTTGTGAGGCACATCTGGGGAGGGAATGGAGGGAGCGATGTTTTAGGTCAGGACCCTTCTTCAGGTTGAGTGTCCATTCCCTCAGCAGATACTGCCTGACTTGTTGAGTTTCTCCTGCACTTTGTGTTTTACACAAGTTTCCAGCATGTGTAGTTCTTGTCTCCAATCAGTAGAAAACATTTTTATCCTTTGCGTGCTAATTAATCTTATAAATATGTAAAAATATTCACTTCCTAGCGAGTTCCATGTTTCAGCTTCATGGCATCAATTTTGCTTCCAAGTAGGAAGGATAGCTGGCAATCTTTTAATATTTAATTCAAAGGACACCAACAATCCAATGGGCAGTCTATGGTTTTGTTTTCTCAGACTATTGTTTCTCCATATATGTCCAATTTATTGAAGTTATGAATAAAGCTTCGACCTAAAATTTCCTAGGGTGTTTTTACTGTTTTTTTTAACACTGTGGATTGGAAAGTAAAACAGGAAACCTGAACAGGTAAGTTAGACTGGTCAATCAACTGTGAACATAGAACATAGAACACTACAGCACAATAACAAGCCCTTTGGCCTTCAATGTGGCTCCTGTTTCCACCCACAGCCCAATGATCTGCAGGTTAATGGATCTCTGTAAATTGCTTCTAGTGTGTAGAGAGTGGATATAAAAGTGGGATAAAATAAAACGAGTGTGAACGGGTGATCGATGGTCGATGTGAGCTTGGTGGGCTGAAGGGTCTGTTTCCATGCTGTCTCTCTAAAACTAAAGTTAGAAACTAAAACTAAACATTGTACATGTGACATTAGGTCAGAAGGCATTACTTTTAAAATGATAACTGAACTATATGTACAGTTTCACAGAGAATACTGCACAGTGTTCCGACTATGTTTTCAGAAGTACTTGAATTTAATGCAACATTTGACAAAGTTGGGAAACAGAGGAAACTATAAAATGTAATGACATTCTTACCTTTTTGTTTTTGGAAGCCCAGATTTTGCTTTAGTGGTTTACTGAAATGCCTGAGTCCAAAACATTAATTTATCATTTGTTGCATTGATATTTGTGCAAAGAGGAAGAGGTGATTGAGTAATGTTAGGAAGGATTGTGCAGGAGTTATACTGTAATAGCTTGGAGTGCAAGGCCAGCACCACAGAGGAAGAGCAATGGGAGAGGGTAATAAGTCGAAAGGAGAAATAGTATCTCATTTTTGGTTGCAAGTGATGTTGTATTACACTTCTGTTATATCATAAAGCAACTATAATTTTTTTTCAGTGAAGGACACAAAGTGCTAGAATAACTCAGCGGGTCAGGCAGAATCTCTGGAAAACATGGATAAGTAACCTTTTAGGTTGTGACCCTTCTTCAGACCCTCTGAAGAAGGGTCTTGACCCAAAACGTTACCTACCAATGTTCTGCAGAGATTGCTACCTGCAGAGTTACTCCAGCACTTTGGTTCCTTCTTTGTAAACCAGCATCTGCAGTTCCTTGTTACACTATGATTTTTTTCAGTTGCTTATTAATTTTCCTTAGGATCAATTTGTAATGTTTATGTCTTTTTGACATGATTCAGTTTATTTTGTATAATTACGTTGCACCGCAGAGCTGATTAATGCAAATTTTCAACCTAAAATATCTAGTTTTTTCATCTATCTATTTATAGTAAAGCTCAAACACTTTGACCTTGGCACATAAAGATGTAGTGATTAACCTAAGAGATATAAAGTTGTTCAAACTTTAATTATACCCAGATTTCTGACCTATGCATGTTATTGAACAGATATGAACAAATTAAGCTGACAGTTTATGATGCAGCAGTCCAGAGCCAAGGTCATTGTAGCTCTGCCTGTGGGCTGCAAAGTCAGCCACCGATCAATAGTTACATTGATAAAAATTGTGAGAGTAATGAAGTGGTTCAGACAAAGAACAAACAGCAATTCCCAGATGTCAAATGTTAAAATATTTCAGATGCTGTCTGAACACTCTTTAAAGTTAATGGCTTAATTGCAAAACTAGTCACACATTATGAACCCTAGTCTTTGGATAAATTGTAAATGTGAATCACTTGAATCAAACCTAAATTCTCATATTATGCTGAAATTCCAAGAATTTTACTTTCAGCTTCTCCTTGGTAACTGAGGCACAAAATGAAGCTAACCAATTGCCCACTGCTTACCTTTCTTATTATCAAACCCCATGTCCCAATCATTTGGCTCTGACTGCCAGCCGGGTCTCACCACCCACCATCCCTTGGTCCCAAGGAAAACGTGCAACACCATTCCAATACAAAAAACAAAGGAGCAATTTGTAGAGCTGCTGCATCACAGTGCCAGAGACATGGATTCGATCCTGACCTCAGGTGATGTCTGTGTGGTCTAAACATTTTCTCTGTGACTGCGTGGGGTTTCTCCCATATCCCAAAGATGTGGGCGAAGGTGGGATAACATAGAGCTAGTGTGAACAGTTGATCGATAGCTGCCATGGACTTGGTGGGCTGAAGAGCCTGTATCTGTGAACAGAACGTAACAGTGGGTCAGGCAGCATCTGTGGAGGGAAATGGACAGACGATGTTTGGGTTGGGACCCTTCTTCCGTCTGGGACCGAACTGGGATGCCAAATGGGGCTGGGAGCCTTGTAGGACAAAATGGTGGCAAAGCTAAGTGCTGGCTATGGGCATGGAAGAGGGGAACCAACCTCTTGTCCCAATGTTGTCTGTCCATTTCCCTCGCGAGATGCTGCCTGGGGAAGTGAGTTCCTCCAGCAGTTTTTTTTTTTGCTCGATTTTCTTTGCATCTGCAGTCTCTTGCTTCACCCTTTCAGTAAACATGGCTCGGCTCTGCTGCATCTATCAGTGGTTGGCCCAGATGAAACAGTTGTGGGGTTACTGCTGTTATGATCAACTGATGAACTCACTTCTACCTATCCTTATGCTCCTTTGTGAAGATTGTCACTGTTAGGTGGGTTACAATCATGTGAATTTTCTGTTCTTTTTGTAAATGTTACTGACGTGGATTCTTCCAAACACAAGGATATTTTATCACAATCCTAACTTGTGATTTGTAAAAAAATGATTGATTGATTAAAAGATACAGCATGGTTACAGGTCAACCAAGTCCGTTGATCACCAATTTACGCTTTTATCGTGCCTGAACAGATGGGTGATAACTGTTATCCCACTTTGTCATCCTCTCCCTACACACTAGGGTCAATTTACAGAGGCCATTTACAAACATGCACATCTTTGGGATGTGGGAAGAAACAGGAGTACCTGAAAGAAACCCACACAGTCACAAGGAGAATGTACAAATGCCACCCAGGTCGCATCTGAGGTCAGGATTGAAATCGGGTCTCTAGAGCTTCTACAACATTTGTGCTAACATCAATAAGTTCTAAATAGTGTGGTAATTAACCATCTTGAACAGAAAGGCAGTCTTCTCTAGAAGCTCTAGAGCTTCTGAAATCGAGTCTTCTACAGGTGCACAGTAGAGAGCTTGCTGACCGGTTGCATCGTGGCTTGGTTCGGCAACTTGAGAACCCTGGAGAAGAAAAGACTACAAAAAGTAGTAAACACTGCCCAGTCCATCATCGGCTCTGACCTTCCTTCCATCGAGGGGATTTATCGCAGTCGCTGCCTCAAAAAGGCTGGCAGCATCATCAAGGACCCACACACTCATCTCCCTGCTACCTTCAGGTAGAAGGTACAGGAGCCTGAAGATTGCAACAACCAGGTTCAGGAATAGCTACTTCCCCACAGCCATCAGGCTATTAAGCAAGCATTTCATTGTCCTATCAGGGACACATGACAATAAACTCATTTGAACTTGAACTTGAACTTGAACTTGAACTTGAGCTATGAGCCAGCTGCTCTATCAGATGCACCATTGTGCCATCCAAAAAGCTCTGAGCAATCAGAATGCGAGTCGTTTTCTGCAGTGCACTCAACCTGCAAGCTTATCCTGTGGCCACAATGTTTTATTAATAATTAAATTACACAGTTGGTGAAAGATGAAATCCAGAATATTGAAGGTGTCGGAGGTCACAAGGGAACTATCAATGAATGTCAAAGATAAATGATTAAATTGCCTTTCTGTTCAAGATGGTTAATTGCCACACTATTTAGCACTTATTGATGTTAGCACAAATGTTGTTCTGGTCCAGCTGGATGTGATATGATCAACCCAATTATGAAGTTGCAAAATAATCTGGGAACTCTGCAATTGTCAGCAAGTAAGTGTGTTGGAAGGAATGAGATTGCAAATGGAGCTGAAGGTGATTGGGCCAGATGTACTGTCTTAAGAAACTTAAGATGAAGGGGGAAAGATTTAATGGTAATCTGAGGGGTAACTTTTTCACACAAAGGATGGTGGGTGTATGGGACGAGCTGCCGGAGGAGGTAGTTTAGGCAGGTACTGTGGTAATGTTTAAGAAACAGTTAGACAGGAACTTGGATAGGACAGGATTAGAGGACTAAATGCAGGCAGGTGAGACTGGTGTTGCTGGGACATGTTGGCCCGTGTGGTCCAGTTGGGCTGAAAGGCCTGTTTCCATGCTGTAAGAGTTTATTACTCTAAACACGGTGTGCAGACCAAGGGGCAATAATACAGTCCTTCAATGAACGCCATGATCTTCTTAGTGCTGGATATGACTCCAGTGGACAGATTTCTTCTCAATGACCATTGACCTTGTTTCACCAAATCTTCCCAATGTCACATTCAGTCAAATGATACTTTGACATCAAAGGCAGTCATTCTTAACTCTCTTCTAGTAGGAATGTTACAACATTTTGAGTTCTTAATAATCAAGCCTGTAATTTATCCCATCAGATAAAGCATAAAAAGAACTTTAAATTGACACCTAATTCACTTTCATATCCTCAGTATTAAAAAAGTTATGGCCATTTTCATACTCGGAAATTAGCATCTTGTTCCCTATTGCTTTTCCATTCTTAACACAAAAGCTGTGATCGAGGACCGTCAAAAACCCATAACTTTCTTAAAAATTAAGAGAACTGAATGAAATTTTCAGTTATTATAGATTGAAGCATTCTGAAACAAATATAAAACATCTTACTTGGATGACCTGAAATTAAAGCATATAATTAGTTAGTTACCTAATTGTAGCTAATTACAAAATTGACCATTGTGACGGAAATAGTAATAAACACCCAGATTGCCTTGAAAATTCAAAAATGTGATATTCTCAAGATCAGAACTTTAACATTATTGTATTATATGCTGTAAGTCCGTAACAGATAGATAAATAAATTACAATTTCTAGCAATAGACCAAGTCTTTATGGAGAAGATCAGTTGCTAGCTGGTACATTGGCATATCATAATCAGTAGCATAATCATCTTCCTCAGATTGTAACCAATAAGCAACTCTGTACACCTTGTTTTTCCTCAACATTTCCATTTTGGCATTGTAAACTACAGGTTTTTGCTCTTCAAACCATGCATGACATGCCTTTCTGCCTTTCTGCCCACTACTTTCCCATTAAGAATAGTAAGATTAAATGAGAATTTACCAGTTTGAAGTTTGATCTTTATTTTATAAGGAGTTACGATGAGGAATTACGTGAAGAAGACCCCGTCAGGTCGCACGTCAATCTTCAAAGCAGTGGTATGAAATCACAGGTAACAGTAATTTAAGTATAATAGTAAGAGAAGAAACCTAGAACTACCAGGTGACCTTTATGACAGACGATTGGGAGTGGAGGGCACGTAATCCCTCATCGTAACTCCTCATAAAATAAAGATCAAACTTCAAACTGGTAAGTTCTCGTTTAATCTTACTATTTTACTTCGGAGTCACGTGAGTGACTAAGTGAAGATTTCAAAGCTCTGTGATTTCATGCCATGGATTCAAATCCAGCCGTCTCACTGCATTGATTGATTCAGGATGAGTGAATAATCAACAATGCATTAAGCATGACATTGATTTAAATGTCTTAATGGTTTATTTTAATAAAGAAAACCAATAGCAACCCCTGAACGCAAAACAGAATGGGCAAAGAGCCCTGGGTTGGCAATCGGCCTATGGAAAATTTTTGTGAAAAACAATTCCCTTGATCATCCTGTGGCCGCGAAGATACGGTCGATGGGAATGTCCATTGCCTTGGCCGCCGATGTTGATGCCGCCCTGGTGGAATGAGACATAAAGTTGTCAGTGTTAATACCTGCATAACCCAGAACCTGCTTTAGCCACCTCGAAATAGTCTGAAGCAACATTTTCCTGTGTGGTTGTTTGTGGCTAATAAACAATGCTGATTCCACACCTCCTAGGGTTCTGGTGGCCTTGATATAATATAGCAAGCATGCCCTCACACCTAGACGTGAATCCGTGGGGTATGCCAACATATGACCTTAAAACCTGTCCCCCTGGTCTGCTCTGCTTGTGTAGATCAGAAATGTAAAAAAACGTAATGGCATTTGCAGCCATTTCCATCCAGTATGGCCGCAGCTTTTGCAACGTCTGCACTCATTGCACTGATATCAGTGCCATGACCAAGGATGTAGCTGGAGCCCCCTGGTGAAGTATCGTTAACACAATGTCAATATCCCATACTGCCTGTACTTGTACTGGGAGAACTTGTGTTTGTCAGGTCTCGCGTTTAATCTAGTTTCTGTTCCTTATTGGTTTTGAGTATTTGAGTTTGCATTCTTGTTTTATTTTGGTGCCTCACATCTCCTCTTGTTTCAGGTGCCATTTCCTGTCAGGTCGTTTACCCTCATGTGATTGTTGACCCCGCCCTGTTGTGTTTCACCTGTGTCTTGTTATCCCCTGTTAAGTCTGTATTTAAGCCTTTGTGTTTTAGGTTTCTTTGCCAGTTCGTTGTGTATGCTACCTGGTATCACCTCTAGAAATATTGTGACTTTGTGTACTTGACCACGGCCTGTTTTTCGACCACTGTTTTTGCCTGCTCCTGGATTACTGTTGCTTCAGTGTTTGCTTACCTGTGTACCGACTTGGACCGATTAAACTCTGAATACGGATCTGCCCTATGTCTGAGCCTGCATTTGTGTCCTCCTCCTCGTTCAGTTCTGACAGTATGAACTGGCCAACAATGGACTCAGTGGGCTCTGAACCTTTTCGTGCAGCACTCCAGAAGCAAGAGGGGCGCATCTCGCACTATGAGGGTCAACTCGCCTTGATCGTTGCCGGGTTCCGGGCACTCGGCGATCGTCAGCAGGGGTTCCAGGCGGACATCGGTTCACAGGTGAACACTTTAAGTTCTCGGTTTGAACACCTGGCTACTCGGCTGAATTCTTTGTTTCCTGCTGCGGCTCCCGTGCCTGCCGAGTCTGTTTCCTTGTCTGTGTCTCCAGGGGCTCCGATGGCCACGGCTGCCGCAGCGTCTCCATTCGTCCACCTGGCAAGACTGGAACGCTTTTCAGGGGAATCGGAGAAGTGTAGACCTTTCTTGATTCAGTGTGGGCTGCATTTTGAACTTCAAGCGGCTTCCTTTCCATCAGAAAGCTCAAAGGTAGCCTTTATCATCACGCACCTGTCGGGTAGAACGGAGGCTTGGGCCACGGCGGAATGGTCTCTGAATTCTCCTGGTTGCCAGACGTCGGTCCTGTTCATGGAAGCTCTGTCCCACGCGTTTGATCACTCCAATCCTGGCCGAGAGGCTTCACAGAACCTGGTCTCCATGACACAAGGTAATCGCTCAGTTATGGATTTTGCTATTGAATTTCGAACTGTTGCTGCTAAGAGTGGATGGAATGAGTCTGCTTTGTTGGAAGTTTTTTGCAATGGGCTGTCTGAAGCTATCAAGGATCAGTTGGCTCTGCTAACCCTGCCTTCCGAATTTGAGTCCATGATTTCCCTGGCTGTCCAGATTGACGCTAGGCTGAGAGAAAGAGAGCGAGAGAGGAGATCGGCGGCAGTTCGGTCCTCCTCCCAACAGTGGCGGCAGCGTCGCCCTTCGCCTTCCGGTCGGGACTTCGTCCCTCTCGGCCGGTCCAGTCAGCCTACAGCGCCACCTGTCTCTTCAGAGGAGCCCATGCAGGTGGGATGAGCCAAACTCAGCCCGGAGGAACGGCAACGCCGCCTAAGGGAGGGGGAAGTGTTTGTACTGTGGGGAACTGGGACATTTGTTGAACAGCTGTTCAGTAAAAGACAAGGCTCACCAATGAAAGAGGACATTGGTGAGCTGTACCGCTCCTATGAGCCGGTCCTCTCGTCAACTCACAACAGTACAATTGTTGGTGCATTCCCAGTGGCCCTCCCTGCAGGCTTTGGTTGATTCTGGGGCAGATGAGAACATTATGGACATTCGCTTGGCTGATGAATTAAAGCTGGAACGTGAACAGCTTCAAGATCCTCTGGAGGCTAGTGCACTGGATGGGCGCCTAATGTACAGGATGATTCACCAAACTCAACCTGTTCAACTCATCGTGGCAGGTAATCACTTGGAGACCATCAGTTTTCATCTCCTCGACTGTCCTCTTCATCCTCTGGTTTTGGGGCTCCCTTGGCAGTCTTACCACAAATCCTCACATGAACTGGGGTACTGGGGAAGTAATTTCTTGGGGTAATAACTGTAAACTCATCTATCTACATGATTCCTCTCCTGAGTCTATGAATGATCCATCAAGGAGCAGTTTGCTGGGATCTTCCAGGACCACCCTCCGGCAGCCTCCCTGTTCTAAGTAGGGGATTTTCCAGATCTCACCAGGGTTCCCTCGTGTTATCTAGACCTAAAGGAGATGTTCAACAAGGCTAAGGCCACCTCTTCTGCCGCATAGACCATATGACTGCTGCATTCACCTTCTGCCAGGTACAGCGCCTCCTAAGGGTCGTCTTTATTTCTTGTCTTCACCTGAGCGGCTCGCCATGGAGAAGTACATTGATGACGCCCTTGCTGCTGGGATCATCAGACCTTCCTCTTCACCTGCAGGAGCTGGATTCTTCTTTGTGGATAAGAAGGATGGAACACTTCGACCCTGCATTGACTACAGAGGACTCTGACATTACTGTTAAGAACAGATACCCTCTTCCTCCTATCTCCTCTACATTTGAACTGTTAAATGATGCTAAAATATTCACTAAGTTAGATCTTAGAAATGCTTATCTAGTAAGGATAAGGGAGGGGGATGAATGGAAGACTGTTTAACACACCCAGTGGTCATTATGAATATCGGGTCATGCCGTTTGGTCTTACTAATGCTCCAGCCGTTTTTCAAGGCATGGTGAACGATGTATTACGGGACATACTGAACAAATTTGTGTTTGTGTACCTTGATGATATTTTGATTTTCATCTAGTTCTCCAGATGAAACTTCCCATGTGCAGCATGTACACCAGGTGCTGGAACGTTTGCTCTCGAATGATCTGTTTGTGAAAGCTGAAAAATGTGAATTTCATGTTAACACAGTTCAATTCCGCCCTGGTGCCATGAATGGAAAACCTGATGCTCTCTCCAGACAGTTTGATCCTGACCCGTCCCCTCATACTCCCATTCTGCCTGATTCCTGTTTTGTTGGGGCGGAGATTGAGAGGAGAGTTTCCGAGGCTACTGCTGGTGTTCAGTCTCCGTTAGGGTGTCCTTCTAATCGTCTGTTTGTTCCCGAGTCTCTTCGTTCACAGGTGATTCACTGGGCTCATATGTCTCGGATCACCTGTCATCCCGGTGTCCGTCGAACCCTGTTTGTGGCCAAACAGCGGTTTTGGTGGCCTTCTATGGAGAAGGGGATTAAGGAGTTTGTTGTCGCCTGCAGTATTTGTGCTCAGAACAAGACCTCACGACGGCCTGCTTTTGGCCTCCTGAATCCGCTGCCTGTCCCCTCACGCCCCTGGTCACAGGCCTGCCCTCTTCTGAAGGTAACACCACAGTCATGACTGCGGTGGACGGATTTTCTAAGATGGTCCATTTCATTCTGTTACACAAGCTTCCCTCTGCCAGGAAGACGGCAGAGGTGATGTTGTCTCATGTTTTTCGAATTCATGGATTTCCCAGAGACATTGTGTCTGACCGGGGGCCTCAGTTCGTGTCCACGTTTTGTAAGGAGTTTTGTTCTCTATTGGACGCCATGGTCAGCCTTGCATCTGGTAATCACCCGGAATCCAATGGACAAACTGAACGCCTTAACCAGGAATTGGAGACAGGACTGCGGTGCTTGGTGGCACAGAATCCTTCAACTTGGAGCAAACACCTTATTTGGGTGAAGTATGCACACAACACACTTCCTTGCTCATCCTCTGGTCTCTCTCCATTCCAGTGTGCCTATGGTTATCAACCGCCATTGTTCCCTGCTGTGGAGAAGGAGTCCAGTGTGCCCTCCGCTCAGGCTCTCATCCATCGCTGTCGCAAGGTTTGGAATGGGGCTCGTCAGATGCTGTTGCTCAGTTCTGCGCGTTACAAGAGGATGGCTGATCGTGGAAGAACGCAGGCTCCAGTATACTCACCGGGCCAAAAGATGTGGCTCTCCACTTGAGATTTACCTCTGAGGATGGAATCCTGGAAGCAGGCTCCTCGTTTTGTGGTCTTTTCCAGATCTCGAAGGTCATCAATCCTGTGGCGGTTCGTCTTGGACTCCCCCATGCCATGAGGGTCCACCCCACTTTCCATGTCTCCCGACTGAAGCCAGTTAAGGAGAATGCTCTGGTCCCTGCCTCCACACCCCCTCCGCCCCCCCGGTTCCTTGATGGGGGTCCAGTGTTTACGGTCAGCCGTTTGCTGGGTTGTCAGTATCTTGTGGATTGGGGGGGGTTACGGACCTGAGGAGCGGTCCTGGGTGCCGGCTCGCAACATATGCGACCCAGAACTTTAATCTAGTTTCTGTTCCTTATTGGTTTTGAGTATTTGAGTTTGCATTCTTGTTTTATTTTGGTGCCTCACATCTCCTCTTGTTTCAGGTGCCATTTCCTGTCAGGTCGTTTACCCTCATGTGATTGTTGACCCTGCCCTGATGTGTTTCACCTGTGTCTCGTTATCCCCTGTTAAGTCTGTATTTAAGCCTTTGTGTTTTAGGTTTCTTTGCTAGTTTGTTGTGTATGCTACCTGGTATCACCTCGTTCCAGCTCTAGAAATATTGTGACTTTGTGTACTCGACCACAGCCTGTTTTTCGACCACTGTTTTTGCCTGCTCCTAGATTACTGTTGCTTCAGTGTTTGCTTAACTGCGTACCGACTTGGACCGATTAAACTCTGAATACGGATCTGCCCTATGTCTGAGCCTGCATTTGTGTCCTCCTCGTTCAGTTCTGACACTGTTAAAGATATCATTTACAAACTCAATATTCTGGGGTGAAACCCGACAGAGTGGGTCCCGTTTGCTGCAGCTAATATGATGGGAAGGCACAGTTAATGGCCCTATAACTCAATTATTGTCATATACCACTTAAGAATGAACTCCAAGACGTCAGTAGTCTGTACCATATTAAATGTAACATTAGCATTAAACAAAACATTTCCCATCTCCTGAAGAGGAAATGTACTGCTTTTTTGGTTCTATCCCAGCACTCTGGAGTGAACACATAGCTGGATCAATGTGACAACCCAAGCCGTAGGGGCAGTCTATTCATAATCTGCAATGTCATCATGCAAAGGCTCATTTCCTGAGCCACAGGCTGAACCAGCAAAGTTCATGTTTAGAACAACCGTATAAGGTTGTATCATCATTCCTGACAAAGCGGGAATCAAGGCCGCATAGGCCAGTCAGACAGTAGAAAAAACCTAAAGCGGGATCATGATTACTTTATTTACTGACTGATGAGGCAAAATGGAGGAAGACACAAGTCAATTCCTTCTACTTGTAACGAGACTGTATCTGTCGCCACTGTTATGCCACCTATGTTTGCAACTGGTGAGCAAGCATTAAAACAACATATTGATATTCGGTGTTCCATCGAACCAGAATTTTATAAATATTGTGTGGTCCAACACCCATTCAGTGTTGTCATTGATCTGTACTTGATACACCAGCGGCAAATGCATTAGGTAAACCATGACAGGATAGTGTTACTTGATTGCAGCCATGACTAACATATGCCACCATCATAGTGTATCAACTTGAAGTTGAGCATGCAGATTATGCATATTCGCTCAATCATTCTTTAACCCGTAGAATGTCCTAGTGTCTATAGATAGTTGATACCAATAACTGAAGAATCGGTAACTCATGGAAATTCCTCCACCTCCAAACTAGTGTGAAAGATACATCTTCCAGATGTGCTGGGACACATCCTGGGGTCATTGGGTGTTTCGGGTCTCACAACATCAGACACCCTCGCCCAGGCGACCCAGCCGGGGTTGATCAAGCCCCGACTTGCGTCCCAGCAGCAACCGCCCACGGATCAGCCCTCCTAATCCAAAGCCACCTAGTGGCTTTCTCTGCTGCTTCACTTGCGGATTGAATGGCTCTCTTCATTGCTAGCCCCGTAATGCCCAACTGGTTGAGGACTGCAGAGTGAGCGTCCTGCAAAGCCTCTACAGCCCACCTCTATGGGCTCATAGTATGTCTTCCAGCTTCTGTCCTGGCACATCTCCACCAGTTCCTGGTACTTTGCGCGCTTCCTCTCATTAGCCTCTTCAATACGCTCTTCCCAGGGCACTGTCAGTTCCAGAATGATCAGCTGTTTTGTCACTTCGGAGGTGATGATCATGTCTGGCTGGAGTGATGTTGCTGTGATGTGCTGTGGAAATTTCAGCTGTTTGCCCAGATCGACTAGGTTTCACCCCTGGATATTGAGTTTGTAAACAATATCTTTAACACTGTCAGAAGTGAACGAGGAGGACACAAATGCAGGCTCAGACATAGGGCAGATCCGTATTCAGAGTTTAATCGGTCCAAGTCGGTACGCAGGTAAGCAAACACTGAAGCAACAGTAATCTAGGCTGTGTAGAGGAGGCCAGTCCTTGTTTTTGGTTGTGGTCGGGGCTTCTCTCCAGCTTTGACAAAAGTGATTGATTTCTTTGGGGCGTTTGCTGTTACCAATGGCAGTGACTATGCTCTCAGCAACCACCTTGAGCACCTGGTCATGCTGCCACCAATAGCGACCTTCCCCAAGAGACTTTGGGCAGCTGCTGAGATGTTCTAATGATCCTCTTCCAGAGCAAAGTGGGCAGGAAGGTGTCTCGCTCTTGCCCCAGACGTGGAGGTTTGCTGGACGTGGTAGGGCATCGTAGACAGCTTGGACAGGGAACCGGACGCGCTAGAAGTCTGCCTGCATGATGTTTGATCAGGTAATCCTGCGCTGTGGTATGCTCTCCCACCTTGTCCACGCTCCCTGCTGCCTGAGCCCCACCGTCTTGCTCACACGCTCTTCCTCCACACCTGCTTGGACCTCTTCCTGGATTAGATGGTGTCTTTCCTTGCCCTGGGCCTTGCCAACCCGCTCTGCCAGTTGCCATGACTCCCACCAATGCCTTCTGCCTTAGGCGTGACTCTGCCACCTCCACTGCTTTCGCCGCCCTCCATTTCCTCCCTGTTCTCACCTCAATGCCAGCCGATGACACCTTCTGATCCCTGGAGTCCCTGTACTGCAGAGCCTCTCTTGTTCGCGCCACCATAAACTCTTCCGTGAGGCCACTGAATGGGAGCTGCAAGATGTTACTGGTCCCATACAGTGCAGCACTGTTGCGGCTGCAGGGAAGGCCAGGCCACCTGCGGAGAAAGCCGTTGATCTTCCTTTCGAGGGACTCAACTGTGGTCAATGGAACAGCGTAAACCAGCAGAGGCCACAGGACTCGGGGCAGGATGGAATGCTGATAGATCCAGGCCTTGAATCTGCCTGGCAGACCTGACTTGTCGACTTTGGTGAGCCAGGCTTCAAGGTCTTTGATGGACTTTTGAATGGCGGCAGAGTCTTTCAGAGTTGCGTCAAAAACCTTCCCCTAGCTCTTGACACTTGCTCAGTGATGGAGGGAATGGCAGTTCCGGATAGTAAGAAGTGGAATCTGTCAGTCACCTTCCCCTTCTTCAGCACCATGGACCTTGACTTCGTTGGCTTGAAACTCATCCTTGCCCAGGTGATAAGTTTCTCAAGACCTTGTAGGATCCACCTATTTCCTGGGACCGATGTTGTGGTGATGGTAAGGTCGTCCATAAAAGCTCTAATTGGGGGCTGTTGCACACCAGACTTGGTTAGGGGGCCTCTGCATTCCACCTCAGCTGACTTGGCCACCATGTTCATGGCAAGAGCAAAAAGAATAACAGAAATGGTGCATCCCGTAATTATTCCTTTTCCAAGCCGATGCCAGTCTGATGTTTCTGATCCAGAAGTCACCCTCAGCCTGAAATTATGGTAATAATCCAGAATCAGGTCCTTGATCTTGCTGGGAACATGGTGTCGGTGTAGTGCAAGCTCAACCAGTTTGTGCAGCATAGAAACTCCTCCACCTCCAAACTAGAGATGACATTCGCAAGTTTCTGCGTTAGAGCTCTTAGCATCAGTTTGCAATAGAACTTAAGTTTACTGACCAAACTATTGGAGCAATGCTGAATACTATTTGTCCATCATTTATTTTTTTGGACCTATATCAGGCTATTTGCTCTGGGTCAGACTGAAAACTGACCCTGAATGCTCCCCTCCGCAGAGAGGGAGACTGTGCAGTCCTGAAACAGGTGCCGCTGCCTGCGGGTTCTCCATTATACCAGGGCTGTCCCAATTATAGTAGCTGTGATCAGCTGTGTATTGCCAATTAGTTTTGATAAAGAGAAGGCTGTTACAGGTTTCTATTAACTCCAATCTCTTGCCCTGGGCGGAGTCATAGACTAATTAATAGCTAAAGGTAACTTCCAATGACCAATAAGTCAATGTGGTAACAACTTAAATTTAACTGGACAGAGGAGCCCAATTCCTCAAAAATAGTTTGAGCCTGAATCAGTTGATTTTAGAAAATACAACATTAAAATATCATCCAGACAAGACATAACAAGTGTTTTTGAACTCTGCGTAGTGCAAGCATAGATTTTAGTAATTTATTAAATAGCCTGGGTAAATAATTAAGCCATTTTGCAATGCTTTATTGTTAGTGTTACTGTTGTTCTACTGTTATCATTGCATCGTAGCAATTGCTTCCTGAACATTTGAATGTCTCCGATGATCGCTGTAAATGGGAACCTCCTACGAAAATCAGTTGTTAGTCAGTAACGAAGTTTCCTATTCGGAACGTTTATACTGCACATGCGAGTTAAACGACCTTCTCCATCTTTCATAATGAATAGGCCACGCCTGCCATAATTTCATGCGTGCCTCCAGCGCCAATTCTGGCTCGATTTCCGAGCCTTGTCTTAAAAGACAATGCTGGCCGTAATACTGAGTCTAGCTCATAATTCTGAGCCTGCCTGTAAAGGCAACTCTGGCGATAATTCTGAGCGTGCCTTGAAAGACAATGCTGGCCTCGGAGGCAATCCTTGTATCATCATTCTCGACAATGTTTGGAATGTCAATATTGTGCCGTTTTACATGGTTAGATGCCACTAAGTAGCTGACTATGTCTTAACCCTTTGTGTATCGTACAACCAAGTGTAAATATTACCTACTTGTAAGTGGTACACTTACCCATGTTTTGGAAGTGCCAGACCAACCTATCTGCCTGGTTACCTCATAGAGTAGGATGCGTGGAACCTCTGCCCAGCTTTCATGTAGCCACTAGCTAAAGTGAACGGCTTACTGCCGATGAAGGCGTAGGGTGCGTTGTCGCCGAAACGATGAAGCTTTGCTCGTCGTCGGCCTTGATTGGTCCGACAGTTTTTGCTTCGTCCTCCAGGTTTTGCCTGTTGAATAGGCCTTATCTGAATAGAAGATTTGGTGACTGGCTCCAATATACCCCTGATAGTGCTGTTCACTGCCGGCACACATGGCTCCAGTATGTTCCACAGACATCTTCAGAATTTAAAGTCGGTTACATCTGACTAATGGCACAACCCTCCTCAGAGGGGGTGATTCATAGGCAGCCCTGAAACCGGTGCTGCCGCAGGACCGTGAGGATGCCTGCGCTGATATAGCTCTTCCAACGGACCTATACCAGGATGGAACATTTTTGCACTGATTCTGTTGGGATGGCAACCTTGCTGCCAGGAATGATACCTCTGACATGTGCCCTTCATCCCTTGGGGTATGCTCCATGGCTATACCTTCAGACTCAGCGTCAGAATTATACTGACCCGACATGCTATCCCCCTCCAAGAGGAAGACATTAAGCAGCCCGGTCCCAGGCGCTGCTGGCGCAGGCTCTCTCATGGGCTGGCGCTACTACAGATTCAGCGTCAGATTTACACTGACCCGGCATGGTCTCCTTCTGACGAGGGAGACATGAAGCAGCCCCGTCCCAGGCGCTGCTGGCGTGGGCTCTCCCATAGGCCGGCGCTGTTACAGATGCGGCGTCAGATTTACACTGACCCAGCATTGTCTCCTCCAAGAGGGAGACCTTAAGCAGTCCTGTCCCATGTCCGGGGGACCACTGTGTCTGTGAGCCGCTGACCGCACTGTCAGCGACTCTGGCGGTACCACCGCCTTCCTGGTGGATTTCGCAGCAGTCTGGAAGCCACTGACCCTCCTGTCAGTGACTGGGATCGCGAGCCCAACATACGCCGACTATCCACTTCCGGGGTCTCCCCATACCCGGTTCACTCGCCGGACTCCGCGGCAATATTCAGCAGGAAACCTCTGTAAAAGAGAGGTTCCTGCAAGAATTGAAAACCTGGTAAGAAATACAAACTTACCTGCAGGTTTAAACTTACTGCTGGCAGGAGCGACGCGCCTGCCAGACCGGTGCTGCACCATGCGAACGACGTTAATGACACGCATGCAGCCTGACGAGGTCTTCTTCACGTAGTCACTCACGTGACTCCAAAGTAAAATGTCCTGTAAAATGTCCAAATTCAGATCATCTCTGCGAATGCTGCCTAAATCAATCTCTTTTGCTGGGCATTTGGATTGACTATTTTGCATTTCTTCTTCGGAGACATCTGTTTAAAATGTAAAGGAAAAAAAACCACTGAACAGCATTAACAGAAACAAGTTACTATTTGCAGTTTAAAAAAAAGGTAGAAATGATAAAGTTAAATGCTAAAACAAATAGTAAATACCCAACAAAAAATTCATATTCAGCCGTTTAATCAAATCAATCTAATTCATCTAATCAATTCATCTAAATTCAATTAGTAGATCTAAACATCTAAGAAAAGGCTACATTTTTTTAAATGGCCTAATTATCCAAATAACAAACTGATCCCATTCACACAAGAATTCACAATATAACATGATTTTTAAATCTCACTGTCATGAACTTACATGCCAAATGGCAGGAATTTAATGTTTAATTCCCATAAATTAATCTAGAAACATCCACTCTCAATATAATCCAAATTATTATTTTTTGCACAATACATGTGGCTAAAACTGTTGTGGATATTTAGTATAAAAATATTAATTATGGATAGACAATAACACAAAATATAGATGATTTAGATGCTCTTATGACATGATTGTCCAAAAAAAAAGTGAATTTTAATCATCTTGAGAGTGGGTGTTTCTGGAATGTGATCGATTGTAATTTTGCTGTTGCCATAAATTTTAAGCCCCATATCGGCAGGCAAGACACGGCCGATTCGTATGGGGACTAAATAACATATTTGCATCGTATAATTAGACTAAAGCCACCCCAAGAAGCAAGATTATATGTGAAATACACGACTTACCTTTTGTTTTGTCCTGATATTGCGATCCGTGATGTTGAAGGCGTTAGAAGTCGCATTTTACTTTAAGCCAGCGATTAAATTGTCCAGCGATTTAAAAAATAAAAGTGGGAACGGAAGTCCGATTGATTTTTCTTCATCAACTAGCAGCCCGAGGAAATCCCTCTCCGACAAGCAATCCAATATAATGAATTCTCATTTAATGTGGTCTTGGTAGATTCTAGATCAATGGAAACATTAATGTTATGTTATAGTACTATTTGTTTTTTTTTTTCTTCTATTGTGGTTTTTAATTTATTTTTAGGATCTGAGCATTACTGGTAATAGGAGATAGACATAAATGCTGACGTAACTCAGCGGGTCAAGCAACATCTCTTGAAGAAAAGCATAAGTGACGTTTCGGGTCGGAACCCTTCATCAGACTGCGGTTCGAAACAGAAATGTCACTTATTCCTTTTTCTCAGAGATGCTGCCTGACCCGCTGAGTTACTCGAGTCCTTTTTGTCTGTCTTCAGTATAAAACAGCATCTGCAGTTCCTTCCTACACACTATGTCCATCCTAATTAACTTTGTAAACTTCCTTCATCAATACTGAACTGCTGCAGTCTCTGGTGAATATATTCCCAGAATGCTGTTGGGCAAATAGTTCCATGATTTAGATCCAGTAACATTGATGGAATTCCAAGTCAGGATGGGGTGCAGGTTTGAAGGGGGACCCTGGCTGCTGCTGGCATCCACATGTACACTTTCAGGTTGTGGATTTGGGACATGCTATCAAAGTAGCCTGGACAAGTAACTATAGTGCAATTTTTAAACTGTGTAGTAGTGATGGGGGAAATGAGCATTCCATATCATTAATGGGATGCTAATCAAACAGGCTACTTTCATCTGAATGAAAGGACGTACTTTTAGAAAGGAGACGCGGAGGAATTTCTTTAGTCAGAGAGAGGGAGGTAATTCTGTGGAACTCATTGCCACAGGTGGCTGTGGAGGCCAAATCATTTGGTATTTTTAAAGCAGTGATTGTCAGGTTCCTGATTAGTAAGGGTATCGAAGGTTATGGGGAGAAAACAGGAGAATGAGGTTGAGAGGGAAAGATAGATCAGCCCTGATTGAATGGATGAGTAGACTTGATGGGCCGAATGGCCGAATTCTGCTCCTATGGCATGAATTTATGAAATCAAACCATTTTATAGTCATGGAGTCCGACTGCATGAAAACAGGCCCCCTGACCCACTTGCCCATGCCAACCAAGATCTCACGTCTACACGTCCCACCTGTCCACGTTTGGCCCACATCCATCTAAACCTTTCCCATCCGTGCACCTGTTATAATAAAGGCTGACATACAAAGTGTTTGTTGCACCTGTCTTCCATGACTTGTGTAAAAATCATGCCCAGGACCATTTGAACATCCACCTTACCCACCCTCTCATCATTTAACACATATTCTCCTTGTTCTATTATCTGCAACGAAGTGGATGATTTCACACCTCCCTAGGTTTATTCCATTTGCAATATTTTCAACCACACACTTAATTTGTCCATATTCCCTTAAAGCCTCATTACATGCTTCCATGTAGTTTATCATCATCAAAAATAATAGTTTCTTCCATCAGCCAAACTACTGATATTGGTAGTGATGAGCTGGGGAACAAAGCAGCAATCCCTGTGGTATCTCACCTGTCAGTGCCTGACAACCTGAAACAGATCTGTTCACTCCCTTTGCTTTCTGCACAACAACCAACTCTCGATCTGAATCCCACTCTGATTAAACAAACTGCTTGGCTTAATTGCAGTAAATAGAACTCTCATAATCCTAATGAGAGTGGAGGTCCCCATTGACATCAAATGTAGAAGTCATCAATCACCCGTAACCATAGTTCAAAAGGGAAATGCACTCAACTGATCCAAGAAACATTTTTAAAGGGAATCAGTGTTCTTGTATTCTTTCTGCTGTTCTCAACTGCCAACAGCAATCTATAAGTACCTAAGCTAGATACAAAAAGCTGGAGTAACTCAACAGGACAGGCAGCATCTCTGGAGAGAAGGAATAGGTGACGTTTCGGGTCTTCTTCTGACTCGACCCAAAACACTCACCAGAGTCCAACCATTCACTGTGTAGGTCCTGCCCATGTTAGTCTTTCCAAAATGCAACACCTCACATTTTTCTGCGTTAAATTCCATCAATCATTCATCCCACCTGGCCAATTGATCAAGATCCTGCTGCAATTTTTCACAACTATCTTCAAAACCACCCACTTTTGTATCATCTAAAATGAAACATTTTGAGTCATTGACAAAAGTGTTGTCAATTGTTGTCAAAACAACAGAACACTATGGACCACCTCTTTCACTACGATGGATTTAATTTCTAATAAGCGAGATCGGTATTCCGACTGCGCATGCCCAGAGCGAGATCGTGCTCATCCATGGTCGGTGTTGGGCCAGGGTTTGTTGAGTTGCTGCTGGGCCATCCCCATCCCCTCCGGGTGTCCGGAGGCGGCCAGAGGTGCTGGGGACGACACCAGCGGTCCCAGGCCCACAGCTAGTGCGGAGATAAGCGCCAACTCCAGCCCAACCCCGCTCCCCGACGGGCCGGGGACCGCCAGTGGCCAACTCCCCTGGCGCCGGCGAAAGCCGAGCACCAACTATACACACAAAGTGTATACACGCACTCCACTCCGCCCGCTCCCACCTCGACAACAGAAACACTTATGTGAGAATGCTGTTCATCGACTACAGCTCAGCATTCAACACCATTATCCCCTCGAAATTGATCGCCAAACTCGATGACCTGGACATCAACCCCATCCTTTGCAATTGGTTACTGGACTTTCTAACCAACAGACCACAGTCTGTAGGTTGGATAACCACTCCTCTTCTACGCTCACCCTGAACACTGGCGTATCCCAGGGCTGCGTGCTGAGCCCCCTCCTCTACTCCCTCTTCACCTACGACTGCATACCTGCACATGGTACCAACACCATCATCAAGTATGCAGATGACACGATGGTGATTGGCCTCATCAGCGACAACGATGAGTCGGCCTACAGGGAGGAGATTCATCTCCTAACAGCATGGTGTGCCGACAATAACCTGGCCCTCAACTCCAAGAAGACCAAGGAGCTCATTGTTGACTTCAGGAGATCGAGAGGCTGCACGCACAACCCCATCCATATCAACGGGACGGAGGTGGAATGTGTCTCCAGCTTCAGGTTCCTGGGGGTCAACATCTCTGATGACCTCTCCTGGACCCACAACACATCCTCGCTGATCAAGAAGGCTCACCAGCGTCTCTTCTTCCTGAGGAGACTTAAGAAGGTCCACCTGTCTCCCCAGATTTTGGTGAACTTCTACCGCTGCACCATCGAGAGCATCCTTACCAACTGCATCACAGTATGGTATGGTAACTGCTCTGTTGCCGACCGGAAAGCTCTGCAGAGGGTGGTGAAGATCGCCCAACGCATCACAGGCTCCTCATTCCCCTCCATTGAGTCTGTCCATAGTAAATGATGCCTGCGCAGGGCGCACAGCATCACCAGGGACAGCTCACACCCCAACCATAGACTGTTTACCCTCCTCCCATCCGGGAGACGCTACAGGTTCCTCCGCTGCCGGACCAGCAGGCTCAAGAACAGCTTCTTCCCTGCGGCTGTCACACTTCTCAACGCTGCACCTCCATGACTGTCCGTCTCCACCCCTCACCCACCCCCCCCGGACTATCCAATCACCAGCAAATTGCATGGATACCACTGCATATGTATATGTATTACTTGTTTATTCGTAAGTTCGCCCTTCGGAGATACCAACTGCATTTCGTTGTCTCTGTATTGTACACTGCACAATGACAATTAAAGATTGAATTGAATTGATACGTGCCTTAAGTGATGACAAAATAACCATAAATACAGCATAATAAAAAAGTAACATCTTCAAAAACTAGCATTTTCTTCTGGCTTATAGCAAGATTTGGCCATTTAATGGGCCTGTCTCACTTAGGCGACTTTTTAGGCAACTGCAGGAGACTATGCAGTCGCCATATGGTCGCGGTTGGTTTCTGCGGAGTCGCCTTCATGGTGGAGGAGTTCCCGCATTCCGGGAACTAATCGCGGCCTCATTATGGTCGCCGCAAATTTTTCAACATGTTCTGAAAACTACTGCTTACGTTTTTGTTCCCCAATGAGCCAATGAAATTCACCGGTCAGCACCGGCTACAACCTACAAGAACCTATGAGAACCTTTGCCCTCCTAGCGACCGACCTACGGCACGAGAATTCTCACTACTCTCCATTGTGGCTTTATGTTGAAAAATTAACGGTAACTAGAATAAAGCCACAATGGAGAATAGCGAGAAAACGTAAGCAGTAGTTTTCAGAACCAAGGATAACCGACCGGTAATGTCAACGTCCGCCGAGCTTCACAGCCATGTATCTCTGGCTTCTTAAAAGTTGTCTCCACGCCTTCTCCCCCCTTGTTCCCCTCTCCCCCCCCCCCACCATTTTAAAGGACTTACCGTACATTAGCCGTCTTAATTACAGCACCAACCTTCCTGTTCATTGCAGTGAATTTCACTCAGACAGCACTCCCCCTTCTTGCCCTGTCCCTTGCGTGCATAACGGGCTGGTGAAAGAAGCGATGTGTGTGTATGTGTGTGTGTTCCACTCTGACAGCCGCCGTTCCAGTTGCCAGTAGTCGCCTGTAAAATCGCTTAATTGGGACAGACCCATAAGTCTCAGGCAGTGGCAATCCTCAGCAAGAGAAAGGCCAAATACTTCCCCATATCTCTCAGTCCAGGATAAGATGATCACTTACAGAGTGTAATGCACATACTTGCACCTGGAAGTAATATGTGTGTGTGAATGGCAAGTAACACATTAAAATGATCCAAGACTTATTCAGCCTCCAAACAGCACTTGAAATGCAGTACACAATGTTTCTGTTTGTCCCAATCAGCTATGAAACTGTAAGATTTTTAAAGACAGGCTTATAAAATTTATATTCGTGACAATTTATTTTTTATAGCTTCCTTTACATTTTTTGGCAAACGAAAAACAAATATTGGATCCCAAATTTGATAACAAATGATTTTCAGGATACAAAAGAGACAGTCAAAAATATACATCATTAGGCATTTTGTTAGCAAGAGGAAAGTCACAAACGTAACGAATGAGGATGCTATTGATGTTTTTTCTCCTGCATTCCTGCAGTTTCTTCTCTAAAGTACAATTGACAATTTGTGGAACCCCATTCAGAATACTGTCTTGTGATGTTTATCTCCACAGAATATGTGATATTGGTTGTGAAGTGTTATTGCAAATTGAAGCACTCTTCCTCCATCTCTCCCTCTCTCATGCCCACATGCCTCTCTCCATCCTAATCCCTTCTTGCTTCAAAAGCTGAATTGAATTGAATTGCATTGAATACTTTATTGTCACATGTGACAAGTCACGTTGAAAATCTTTGTTTGCATTCTCAAGGTATGCAAATAGTCACCCATAAGGGGGTTTAAAAAGTTACAATTTCCCCCCCACGCCGGGTCCCCTTTTGTTCTTCTCCCCCTCCCTGACGGCGGTCCTCGCAGGGACCTCCTTTGTTCCTTCTCACAACATCCTAAATTCCATGTATCCGTCCTCGTCCGTCGGTCGGCGCCATCATTGACCGCCGAACCGACCTCTCCACTAACGCTGCCATGACCTCTCCGGATGCCTCCGTGGCACCGACTCAGGCCCGAGCCATGGGTTCCGCAGATCCAGGCACCGATGGCCACTGGCTTCGTCGACCTGTGAGGCTCCACCTCCGACCTGCGAGGCTCCGATCCGAGGGGCTCCGGCCCACGAGACTTAGACCCACGAGGGCCGGGCTCCGACCTGCGAGGCTCCACAACCGGGCCCACGAAGCCCAGGCCTCGGTTTCTCAGCGGCACCACCGGAAGGCGTCTGCCGCGGCAGTACCTCTGGAAGGCGTAGTATAAAGCATTTGCCTTTGCACTGTTCAAAGATATTGCTATTGTCTTACTACTGGGTGATGTGATTAAAACTGATATTATGTTGTTTAAATTGGGATTTTTTTTGGAGCGGATATAATACGGAGTTAACATTTAAGACATTGATAATGTTGACCCGCATGATGTTGAGATCGTAAAACTACTAATGATGAATACGACAAATAATGTCATAGATTCAAGCAGCTCGGTAATAAACCTTTTGACCCCACTTGCCTACGCTGACCAAGATGTCCCACCTTCATTAGTCCCACCTGCCCATGTTAGGCCCAGATCCCTCTCAACCTTTCTCATCCATGTACATGTCCAAATGCCTTTTTAATGATAAAACATTTTGTATAGCTTGTTGAATAAAGTGGTTCATTTTATTTTTTGTCACAAATTCGTACCATTTTCTTATAATCCAATATTTTTACAGTTGAATTTATTATGGGCTGTAAGGCTCAAGTACAAACTGGGCTAAAAAATGTAGAGGGAGGGAGGGGGGGGGGGGGAATAATCAGAGTCATTCAGAACCGTGATGATTGCAGGACTTGGGTGTGGAGTAATTTAATTAGACAGGGATGTATATCATGGAGGAAGAGAAGGGAATAATACTGTGTGGTGGGCAGGGCTCTGTCAGCAGCTAGAAATGGTCAGGGTGGGCAGTGCGAGGGAGGAAGGAAGGAAGGAAGGAAGGTAAAAAAGGTGGCTGAGTCAGCAAATGTCAAACTTTGAAATAAAAACAAATTTTGTGAATTAAGTATGCACACCTCAGTCTGCATGCATTCTGGACAGGCCAATCGCTGCCAACTTATATATTGGTGCAGATTAACCCAATCTGTTCTGTCTCAGTCAATGACCTCATTCTCTTTGTGCTTTTCAATTTGTCTGTAATGCCATCCATTCAACTAACCATCACCTAAATTACGATCAAGCTTAAAAAAGCGCATGAATAGATTATTGTTTGAATAGTATGGAAACAGTAGGCTTGCCCAAAAATTTAGAAAAATTGGTAATTTGATACTGATTATGACTATTAATATAATTCTTCCATGTTGCTTGCTGCAGAAATACGGATCAAGCTGCTATATAAATGGGATCCAACTAGCACGATTTTGCTTAGGTAGCTTTCAACCCAGAGGTATGAATGTTGAATTCCCTAATTTCAAGTAACCCCTGCATTCCCTTTCTCCATACCTCCCCCACCTTCGCTGTCCCGCCAGTTCCACTGTTCGCAACAATTTATCCCTTCGTTATCACCTCTTCTACAGCCCACAATAGACCATTGTGGGCTCCACCTTTGCTTGATCATCATTGCCGGCTCTGATTTGTTCTGAACCATTTCATAACTCTACTTTTCCTCTCCTCAGTCTCTCGGTCCGAAGAAGGGATTTCACCCAAGAGATGCTGCTGACCTGCTGAGTTACTCCAACATTTTGTTTATCTTTAGCAGAAAATATTTATTTGTAAGAGTGAAGATCATACAATGATAATATGTTTGCTTTTTATTCATTAGATCTTATGGTTGAGTGACATTTAAATTATATGTGTGCAGCTTTCACATAACTGAGTCTTCATACTGATAGTTGAAAGTATGAAATAATTGCTATTTTCACCGATTGGTGCTTGGATTATGTTTTTCTCATATTTACAAAAGGAATTAAATGTTACCTTTCATTATTCTTCAGGGTGTGATTGCAGTGTGATGAGCTTCTGTAATTTTGAAATGGAATTTTATTGTGTGGGCTTCCTTAATTTAAATGATAACTGGATAATTATGATACTCTTGTAATAATGATCCTTTAATACTTTTGAGATGCCTGAGCTGTCTAAGTGATAGTGTTTGGCAATCTAGTTGGTTGATATTGTAAATTTTATATGATAGACTGAGGAAAATGTTTGAAAAACTCATTAAAAAAAAAAGAACTTCAAATTTAGGAAAAAATCATCACATTTAAATATTTTGAGTCTTTTCACAGTCAATGAAGCATATCTAAATGTTGGTAATAAATGTAATATAGAGAAACATGACAGTTAATTTGTAAATATGTATATGAAGAAATTTGTCCGTAGGCTAAATGCCACCCACTAAGTTACTCCAGCACTTTGTGCCTTTTTTTGTTAACCAACATCTATACAATAGCTTTGTTTGCTGGTTATAGCCCCTTCATTCCTTGCAATCCATTGACTTTGACATAAGTGAGTACTTACTGCATACAAATGGGAGAAAAACCTGCCCAATTGTTTAACACTGGTGATCACATATTAACTTGTCCACTGTACAAGATACATGACTAGCTAATTTTTCTAATGATGTTAGCTGGGGGCTAAATGCTGACAAAAAAATGACTACTGCTCTTTAAATGTGATATATTTTACAATCACTGGAAAAGTGTCGGGAGTCCTGATTTAACAATGGTTGCCATGAATCCAGTGGGCCAAAAGGCCTGTTTCCATGCTGTATTTCTAAACTAAACAACAGCATGGCTGAATTATTGCAAACCCAACTGTGTGACAGTTCTTTCACTACTGGACCAACATACCAGTTCTTCAGCTCTTCAGTGAGGCTTGAACCCACAGCCTCTGACTGAGAAAGATAACACTGATCAAAGGTATTTCAAACACAAATGACGCTCTAAAGATAGAAATACTGTTGCAATTGAGACAGGAGATATTTCTGAGGTTCAAAAGACAAAAAGCTGCAGGAAATCTGAAATTAAACAGAAACAAAACTGTAAATACTCAACAGCAGGCAGTAACTGTGAAGAAAGGTTGATTGAAAGATAGCATGGAAACAGGTCGGCTGTCCAGCAAGTCCACGCCAACCATTACGCATCCATTCACATTTGTTCTATGTTATTCCACTTTGGCAAACACTCCCTACACACTAGGGGCAATTTATAAAGGGCGATTAACTTACAAATCTGTATGCCTTTGGGAAGTGGAAGGAAACCAGAGCACCTGGAGGAAACCCATGCAGTAACAGGAAGAATGTGCAAACCCCACAGAGAAATCACCTGAGGTCGGGATCAAACCTGGGTCTCTGCAACTGTGGGGCAGCAGCTCTACCAGATTAGAAAGAAACAAAGTTAACAATTAAGGTAAATGATTTTACATTAGTTTTAAGAATACACAGAAGTAAAGAAGGAATGGGTAACGTTTCGGGTCGAGATCCTTCTTCAGACCCGTACTCCAGCATATTGTGTCTAGTACCTTCGGTGTAAACCAGCATCTGCAGTTCCTTCCTATACAGAAGCAAAGAGACAAGGAGAAGCAGAGAAGGTGGATTCATTGTGTGTCCACTAGGTTGCACCAGAATCATGCTGTAACACTGATAGATGACATTGGTGAGGTGACAGATTTGCTGATGAAAGAGCATTTGACAGGAATTGCCCCATGTGTGAGGGAGTGTTTGCAAAGGTGGGATAACGTGTTTATCTCAGTTAATGGCTTCATTCTTCCATTTCTTATAAATCTTGACAATCAGGTGTTGTAAATTATCAACAAAGATTTCCAGACAGATTATTTATTCAAAAGCAAAACCCTACTGATGCTGACAAGCTGAAATGAAAACAGAAAATGCTGGAAATACTTAGCAGGTCTGGCAGCACTGGTGAAGAGAGAAACCAACTTGAATTCTCCATTCTGCTCCCACAGTGTCTTTGGCCTTGGGCACTTCTAACTCAACTCAAGGTAAACTTGAGCAGCACCTTAGCTTAAAAGAGAGAGCTTGCTGACTGGTTGCATAGTGACTTGGTTCAGCAACTTGAGTGCCCTGGAGAGGAAAAGACTACAAAAAGTAGTAAACACTGCCCAGTCCATCATCTGACCTTCCTTCCATCGAGGGGATCTACCACAGCCGTTGCCTCAAAAAGGCTGGCAGCATCATCAAGGACCCACACCACCCTGGCCACACACTCATCTCCCTGCTACCTTCGGGTAGAAGGTACAGGAGCCTGAGAACTGCAACAACCCGGTTCAGGAATAGCTACTTCCCCACCGCCATCAGGCTATTAAACCTGGCTCGGACAAAACTCTGAATATTAATACCCCTCCATCTGTTATTTGCACTTTATTAATTTATTAATTAATGTGTGTATTTAAGTATATAACTGTAGTCAATGCCTACTATGTTCTGTTGTGCTATGCAAAGAAAGAATTTAATTGTCCTGTCAGGGACACATGACAATAAACTCTTTTGACTTTGACTTTTGAAAGAAGCTAAGGCACTGTTTGATTCACCTCTACCCTATTGTGGACATTGGATTTTGTCTATGGAACTAATGCGCCACAATGATGAGCATTGTATTTCCGTCTTTGCTCTGCCTATTGTACGTTTGATTCAATATATACAGTTATATATAGTATGATCTAATCTTATTGGATAGCACGCAAAGCAAAGCTTTTCATTGTATCTTGGTACACATGGCAACAATAAACCTAAACCTAAACTTGGCACATTACAGCCTTTTGGACTCAACACTGAATTCTCTAGCCCTTCTAGCCTCTCATCTCACATCTCCAGTTCACATACAGTCCATTCTCTCCTCTTTATATTGATTTCATTCATTGTCTCCTACTTAAACATCCCACAAACTCCATCCCCCTTCAGACAGGATCATAGCCACTGGTACTGTTCGGTCTTTCCCGGTGTCTATCCTATCACAGAACTTCTCTTTCCTTCCTTTGCATCCTCTCCTCCCCTCTTCCACAAAGCAAAATTAGTTTCATCCCTAACTTTACATTGACTGGAATCCTTAACTCTGTTTTATCAATCTAGAAATCCTGTACAACCTGGTGAATATTTCCAACACTTTCTGTCATTGTTTCAGATTATTTATTCAAAGTGGTCACCAATCCTGCAGATTTCCCATTGTCACAATATCCTGACAACAATTGCCTTCATTTTGCAAAATACTGTTTAGGGTTGAGGTATAAGTAATAATATTGTGTGATGTGAGGTGTGGGTAATAATACTGGACAGGGTCGAGGTTTAAGTAATAATATTGTGTGGTGTGGGTAATAATACTGGATAAGGTCAAGCTGTAAGTAATAATATTGTTTGGTGTGGAGGTATGGGTAATAATACTGTGTAGGGCCAAGTAAGTAATGATATTGTTTGGTGAGGATGTGTGGATAATAATGCTGTGGAGGTGTGGGTAATAATACTGGGCAGGGTCGAGGTATAACTAATAATATTGCATGGTGTGGGTAATAATACTGGATCAGGTCAAGCTGCAAATAATAATATTGCATGGTGTGGAGGTGTGGGTAATAATACTGGGTAGGGCTGATGTGTAACTAATAATATTGCGTGGTGTGGGTAATAATACTGGATAAGGTCAAGCTGTAAGCAATAATATTGCTTGGTGTGGAGGTGTGGGTAATAATACTGGATACGGTCAAGTTGTAAGTAATAATATTGTGTGATGTGGGTAATAATGCTGTGCAGGGTCAAGGTGTAAGTAATAATATTGTGTGGTGTGGAGGTGTGGGTAATAATACTGGTTTGTGTAGAGGTGTAAGCAGATGACCCATTTTATGTGAAAGCACCGGGTTCCCACTCTCGCATCGGGAACAGCTGTTCAACATGCATCAAACACAATTCAGGTTGCTCTGAAATACAGATCTTCAAATGCTTATCCTGGCTACAGCTTAATATTGTAGTAAAATTTACTGATTTACACTGCAATAATTTCAGTCCCTTAACTTCGTTTTGATCTGTGGGGCTTTGCCTTCTTTGATGGATGAGCCTTGACTAATGTGTCAAATGAGAACCTTCTGTACTGGTGCCCAGACTACAATGAGATTTCACCAGCTTGTCATTTTTCTGAATGACAGCTTGCCAGCTGGACAGCAGAGCCACATCAGGCCGCAGCTGAACACTGTCATGTCCGACAACTGCACACACCAATTCAGTCCCAGATCCTTTCTGCCAAACCTACACAAGCAAGCTCATTTTAATCGGACCGTGCAATCACATATCGTTCAGTTACAGTTATACTTACAGTTTAGTTTATTGTCACGTGATCCGAGGTGCAGTGGAAAGCTTTTGTTGCGTGCTATCCAGTTAGCAGAAAGACAATACATGATTACAATCAGTCTATAGAAGGGTCTCAGCCCTAAATGGTACCGTTTCCTTCTCTCCAGAGATGCTGCCTGTCCTGCTGAGTTAATCTAGCTTTTTGTGTCTACCCACGATTACAATCGAGCCATTTATAGTGAATAACGTTTAGTGCAAGGTAAAGCCGGAAAAGTCTGATCAAGGATAGTCCGAGGGTCACCGAAGAGATGGATAGTAGTTTAGCACTGTTCTCTGGTTGTGGTAGGTAGGATGATTCAGTTACCTGATAACAGCTGGGAAGAAACTGTCCCTGAATCTGCAGGTGTGCATTTTCACACTTCTATAATGTTTGCCTGATGGGGGCGGAGAGAAGAGGGCTTGGCCAGGGCGCGACTCGTCCTTGATTATGCTGATGGTCTTACTGAGGCAGCGTGAGGTATAAATGGAATCAATAGAAGGGATGTTGGTTTGTGTGATGGTCTGGGCTGCGTCCACAATCTGCTTCAATTTCTTACGGTCTTGGATGGTGCTGTTCCCAAACCACGCTGTGATGCATCCTGATAAAATGCTTTCGTTGGTGCATCTATAGAAGTTGGTGAGAGTTGTAGGGGACATGATGAACTTCCTAAGCCTTCGAAGGAGGTTGAGGCGTTGGAGTGGTTTCTTTGCCGCCACTGCAATATGTGTGGTCCAGGTGATCATTGGGTGAAATGCCTCCAATGAAACTGATGCGCTGAAGTTGAATTTCTAATCTATCTGTGACAAACGTGGTGGGAAATGTTTCTGAGATTTGTCTTTGCACTTGCAGAGATATTGTGCCAGGTGTCACTGGTGAATGCCAAATATTTTCATAGATACTTGTTGCACTTGGCAGTTTATATTTTTTATTATTTATTTATTTATTTTATTTTTTCTCTTTTTATTTTATATTTTTTATTTTATTAGAAGTAAGTACCGGAATTATGGCACCAAGGTGCCTAATACATATTACATTTTATGTACAGCTTTTTTTTAATAATGAAAAATAAAAAGAGAGAATAGCTAATCAAAGATAGAGAAACGTATGATATATAGTGTGTGAGAAAGAAAAAAGTGTGAAAGAAGAAAGTTGAAAAAAAAAAGAAAAAGAGTAGAAAGTAAGAGATTAAGGAGATCGTTATCTATATTCTTGACCATCCCTCACCCAATCCTGAAACAGTTAGCTTCTACGGTTTTGTTGCACCATATGCTTCCAAAAAATCGACAAATGGAGACCAACTTGTTAAGAATTGGTCTGATTTATCCATTAGGAGGATTCGCATTTCCTCAAGATGTGCAGTGTCCAACATGTTAGAAATCCACATTTTAAGCGTTGGTATGGCTGTATTTTTCCAAAAATTAAGTATGTTTTTTTGCCATTATTAACCCATAATTAAAAAATAAATTTTGAGATGAGTTCAATTTATTCCCATCTTCCATTACTCCAAATATAATCATTTCAGTATTAGATTCCATTTTTATCTTAAATAATTTTGTAAATATTTCAAAAATATCATGCCAGAATTTATAAAGTTTTATGTAGGAGACAAATGTGTGTTTTATAGTCGCATTTTGGGATAGACATTTATCACAAATGGGGGGAAGTATTTGGATAGAATTTATTCAATCTAGTTTTTGAGTAATATAATCTATGTAAAATTTTAAATTGAATTAAATTATCTTACATTAATCGAACATTTGTGTATATATATCAAATACTTTTCCCATGTTTCCTTCATAATTTAATTCTGGTTCCCACTCTTCTCCAAGTTCCTCTGTCGATGGTAAATCCATATTTAAAATACTATTATATAAATATGATATTAATTTCTGTGAGTCAGTCTTAATATTCATTGCTTCTTCCAGTGGATCTAAAGTTATGCTTTGATATCTTTGTATGTATTTCTTCATGAAGCAGATCTGAAGATATTTAAAATATTGGTTATTTTTCAGTTTTAATTTTAATTGTAATTGTTGGAATGATAACAGATTTCCCATTTCATACATATCACCAATCCTTTTAATTCACATTCTTTCCCATTGATTATATGTTTTATCAATAAGAGATGGTTTAAATGAAGGATTATTCACTATTGGCATTAACAGTGATAGGTTTCTTAATTTTAAAGATAATTTTATTTGTTTCCAAATTCTTATTGTATCATGTATAATTGGGTTATTCTTATATATTGTGTTGTTCAGTTTTATCGGGGAGAAGAGGATCACTCCTATGTTACGAGAACAGTCCTCTTTCTCCATTCTTATCCATTCTGTCTGTTGGGTAGAACTGTCCAACCAGTAAATTATATTCTTAATATGCACTGCCCAATAATAATACAAAAAGTTCGGAAGTGAAAGTCCCCCAATGGGACTTTTGGTTTGCACAAATGTTTTCTTTTGATTCTGTGTGATCTATAATAATATGGTAATATTAGAGTCTAGTTTTTTAAAGGTTTTTTGGTATGTATTATGGTATAGATTGAAATAGGTATAATATTTGTGGTAAAAAGATCATTTTTATAGCGTTTATTCTGCCTATTAATGAAAACTTGGCAGTTTAAATGTTAATAATTTCCAGATAATGCACAGAAATTGGAGACTCACTGATACATTTGGAAGGATAAACCCTTCAAGGATTCAATCCACAGTCAGTCGTGTCAAGTCCCCACAGGAACCCAGGCTTACTCTAACCAGGGAAAATTAGAAATGTTTCGGGGTGTTTAAGTTTAAGTTTAAGTTTTTTTAGAAACATAGAAAATAGGTGCAGGAGGAGGCCATTCGGCCCTTCGAGCCAGCACCGCCATTCATTGTTATCATGGCTGTTTCTTAATTTTGTTTCTTAATATTTTAACTTATCTTTAAAATATATTTTATATTTTAATATATCTTTAAATTATATTAAGTGGTGTTTAAAGCTTGTGATTCAATTTAAATTTAGATATTGGCGTGAATAAGATATTGCCATTTCACTGAACTCAGCAACATCTTGCCCATATTAATTTCACCTTTAAGGAAACATTTAAGAAGATGAAAGAAAAACACCAAAGCAGGTAGAGAAATAGAAAAATGGTGGGATCATAATGGAATTCCAAATAGCTGAGGATATTATTGGAAGCAGGTGGGGTGGACGTGGTTGTAGATCAGACAGTTGTGAAGGCACATGGTTGGACAGTTTCAGAGGATTTATTTGCAACAAATCTTTGACAGGGCTGTGTATGGTCCAACCAGATCTGGTGACTGGCACCAATGATATTGTAGTCTACATGCATTGGATTTAAAAGAATGAAGGCTGGGCGTCACAACGGCGCAGCGGTAGCATTACTGCCTTCCAGCGCCAGAGACCGGGGTTTGAACCTGACTACGGGTACTGTCTGTACGGAGTCTGTACGTTCTCCCCATGACCATGTAGATTTTCCCCAGATGCTCCAGTTTCCTCCCACACTCCGAAGGCATACAGGTAGGTTAATTGGCTTTGGTAAAAATTGGAAATTGTCCTTAGTGTGTAGGATAGTGCAAGGGCTGCCTCATCGTGTAGTTGAAATTGAGAGGAGAGTCAAAAGCAGATTTGAGGAAGGAGTCTGTGGTAGTAGGGCTTCTTCTTTTTTCATGTGGCGCGCACAGCCTAAAGTTGTTGGACAACTTGTTCTATATGATCTTCCATTTGTGCACGTCGAGTTGATTGCATTAGTCGAAACAGGGCGGACCACGTGAAGGTTGCAATCTTCCACCCCGCAGTAGGGCTGAAAGGGTGGAATATATGAAGCAAGTACATTACCACATGAATAGCCACTACTGCTATTTTATCATCCTTCCAGTGGAATAGGATCTGAGAGCTTGAATTTCTAACCATGAAGAGCCATTCATTGCGAATGGAAAGTTTCTAGAAATATCTTGTCACATCAGGGAATAAGTGTTAGAGACTGGAAATTGTGTCTGCTGCATGATAGCTGTGAGATTCCTTCTTGTTCACAGGATCTGTAACCACTTTCTCTCTACCCTGAGGACTCTTCACATACTATTCCACAGCATTGCCAGGCTCACCTAGAGCTCATCTACACTGCTTTCAGTTCAATTTTCATTGTGATTTCGTGAACTGCGATAACAATAAATAATGTAAATAAGCCGGAGTCTTAGTTTAATTACAGCCTATTTTACTTCGGAGTCATGTGAGTGACCACGTGAAGAACCCCGCCTGGCGCTGGAATCGGCATTACGTCGACGCTGACGGCAGAAGCAGGAAGCTGCAGAGCGCAGCTCCTCGCAGCGGTCGGAACGGACCCGCAGGTAAGTGTGCTAAAGTCGGGACGTTCTGAAAGTTACGCTGGTAGAGCCAGCAGGATAATGAAAGTAAAAGTAAAATCAGAGTCACGCTAGCGTGCTGATTAAGCACAGATAAATGAAAAGAAAAATGGAGAAATCGCAAAAGAAAATTTCGCGGGTAAAAAGATCATCCCGGGGTGAAACTAAAAATACGGGACAAGAAGCTAGTGCGGATCCGGTTCCGATACCGGTGGCCGTTGATACACCCGATAGCGAGATTCTAGTCTCTCCAGAAATAATAACCACGGAGGGAAATGCTCCTAAAAAATGCAAGAAAAAATCTGTGAGGCCCGTGGTTTCTGATGACTCTGATACTGAAAGTCCTCCAGATAATAAAACTATGTGGCTAAAAATGGAGCATATGGAAAAAGTACTCCAAAAAAATCATGAGACAAGGGTCACAGTACCCAGAAGTTTCCCAAAAAGACCCTGAGGGGTTTGAATATCCAGAATATGGCTGTGTGCCAAATTGGGAGTTTGAACATACGGACCCAGGATTTGGGCTGGAGGAAGTCTCATGGGATTTAATCCCAAGTGATTTAGGGCTGCAAAAGACAGACCCTGCAGGTGGTGATGTAGATTATGAATGCACACCACAAATAAAAAAGAAAAGGCCAGATGTGCCTGGGATAGCAAAAGATTTTGCTATACCTGAAGGAAGTGGTGAGGCTATGGAAGAAAACCTAGCTGCCAACATTAATTATATGGTATCTCACCAACTTCAAGATTCTGTGATGATTGAAACATCAGAATTATATAAAACACCGAATAATTGTGCCTCACTGGAGGTACCTACGGTTAATCCGTCTATATGGACATCTATGACCCCAAGCATGAGAGGACAAGAAATGAGATTTCAAAAAATCCTCAAATTAATTTCTGCGGCCATTACGGCTTATGGAAGACAAATGGAGGGGTTGGAGATGGATAAGATTCAAAAAGATACTTTGGGCTTATTGTGCAATGCCTTCTATGAAATTAATTGTATGAGAAAGATCGCAATTCGGCCCATATTTCACCCAAGGTTTGCAAGTCTGTGTCGAGCAAGTGGTGTTCAAGCTCCTGGCTATCTGTTTGGAGAAAACCTGCCTAAACAAATAAAAGATATGGATGAAGAAGCTAAATCTTTAAGCCACATGAGACCTTTCGTCTTTGGACAAAAAAGGTATTTTTCGCCAAGAAGGGGATTTGATTTTGGAAACAGAGGCAGGAGTATGTCAAGGAAATATTATCATCCAACACAGCCTAATGCTTACCCGTATACGGGAAGAAGGAGACCACCACGCTCATATGGAGAGGTATTAAAGATTTATTCTATGCTTAAAAAAACTGTGGACGAATCTCCAGTTGGAGGGAGATTACAAAAGTTTTATAAAGACTGGCTTACTATCACTTCTGATCGATTTATTTTACAAACAGTTTCAGGAGCCACTATTACATTTAAAGAAGGTGTTAACTCTCCAGTACAGAATAAACCTGCTTATACTTTCGTGTTTTCTGCAAAAGAAAAAGCAGAAATAAATGGGGAAATTGACAAATTGTTTAAAAAAGGTGTTATTGAGAAAACTGTTGAACACGAGCATCAATTTGTGTCAAATATATTTCCAAGAGATAAAAAAGATGGTGGTTGCAGAATTATTCTGGACCTTACAAATCTTAATAAGTTTGTAGAATACAAACATTTTAAAATGGAAACGTTTAATACTGCAAAATATTTAATATCAGCAGGTTGTTATATGGCTACAATTGATTTGAAAGATGCCTATTATTCTGTATCAATACATCAGTTCTTTCGAAGGTACTTAAAATTTAATTGGCTGGGACAGCTGTGGCAATTCAGAGCTTTACCAAATGGGTTAAGTTCAGCTCCCAGGATCTTTACAAAACTGTTGAAACCAGTTTTAGCTCAATTAAAAGCACAAAAACACATCGTTATGGCTTATCTCGATGACATTTTAATCATTAATGACAATCAGGAATCAGCTGAAGAATCAGTTTTCAGCAACTAAAGCTCTGTTTGAAAAGCTAGGGTTCCTGATTCATCCAATTAAATCCCACCTGCAGCCAGCACATCAATTAACTATTTGGGGTTTATTATTAACTCAAATACTATGTTAGTAACTTTACCAACAGATAAAGTTGATGATATTTTGGTGACTTGCAAAAGTCTCATTCACAAACCTTATCCCTCCATCCGAGAAGTAGCAAAAAACTATTGGTAAGCTAGTAGCAGCATTTCCTGCAGTGGAATTTGGTCCATTACATTACCAAAATCTTCAAAGGGACAAAATAAGAGCTCTAAAAATGAGGGCAGGCCATTTTGATAGGCCTATGCAATTAACAAAAGAAGCTTTGTTGGAATTACAATGGTGGATTGAAAATGTCCCACAAGCTGCTAAAAACATTCTGATACAACAGCCTGAACTGGTTTTACAAACTGATGCTAGCGCTCTCGGATGGGGGGCAACAGATTCATTCTCCAGTTGTGGAGGTAGATGGACTGTCCAAGAGGAAACGTTTCTTCAAACGTATGGTATTAACTATTTAGAGTTATTGGGTGCTTTTTATGGACTAAAAGCATATTGTTCTACAAAAAAGAGTCTACATGTATTAATACAATTAGACAATAAAACAGCTGTTGCATATATTAATCACATGGGCGGAGTCAGATCAATATCATGTGATTGGCTGGTCAATGAGATGTGGCAATGGTGTATTAATCACCAAATTTGGATCTCGGCAAACTACATTCCAGGTAAAGACAATGTGGTGGCAGATAATAGGTCAAGGATATTTAAAGATAACACAGAATGGATGCTTAACCCAGTAATTTTCAAGAAAATTATAACTCGATATGGGTTACCAGACATTGATCTGTTTGCATCAAGGCTAAATCATCAATTGCCTAAATATGTGTCTTGGGAACACGACCCAGATGCTGTAGCAGTAGATGCTTTTTCATTACACTGGGGGAATATGTTCTTTTATGCTTTCCGACCATTTGCTCTGGTTCAGCAATGTCTGAAGAAAATAGAACAAGATTCTGCCACAGGATTATTGGTGATTCCAAATTGGCCGACACAACCTTGGTTCCCATTAATGTTAAACATGATTAAAGAACCATATATGTCAATTCCTAACTGCAGTGATTTATTGATAAATCCATTACATGCTTATATGAATTTATTGATCTGCAGGTTTTGACCAGACCACTATAGGAGCTTGGATTGTCGGATAGAACTGTGGAAGTTATAGCTGCATCATGGCGGGATAGCACACAGAGACAATATATGACACATATAAAGAAGTGGGAAGAATTTTGCACACAGTCAAATATATCATATCATACTGTGAATATTGCAAACGTATTGGAGTTCCTTGCTGAGTTGCATTTTGAGCAACACTTAAGTTACAGTGCCATTAATACTGCACGTAGTGCCTTATCATCTTATTTAGGACTTATGTCCGACCAGAAATCAATTGGATCACATCCACTAATATCCAGATTCATGAAAGGAATCTTTAACAAAAATCCACCCAAACCAAGATATACAGAGATTTGGGATGTTAGCATTGTACTTACTTTACCTAGACAATGGACTCCAATCGAAGGATTGTCATTGAAAAAATTAACATTCAAATTAATAATGTTAATGTCATTGGTTTCAGCTCAAAGAGTGCAAACATTACAAATGTTGCGTTTAGACTGTATGCATGTGACTGCAGTCAACATTGTGTTCTATGTTTATGATCTGATCAAACAAAGCAGACCAGGAAGAACTGGAGCAAAGGTAACCTTTCAAGCTTATCCTATTGACCCAACATTGTGTGTGGTTAGACATTTGAACGAATATATAAAAGTTACCAAAACTCTTCGAGGTAATGAAAAAACGTTAATGATTACGCATAAGAAACCACACACAAAAGCTTCAGTACAAACAATCTCAAAGTGGTTGAAAACAGGTGTTGCTATTAGCAGGAGTAGACACTGATGTGTTCAAATCTCACTCCACCAGGGCTGCAGCTACGTCCGCGGCGAAGGTACGGGACGTACCGCTCGAGCATATTTTAGAAATCGCAGGGTGGAGTAAAGAAGAAACTTTTTCAAAGTTCTACAATAAACCTGTTCACACAGTGACAAGCTTTGGCCACGCGGTGTTGGGTTCACTATAATCACTTGCTTTGTTTACTATTGATTACTATGATCAGTTATATATAATCACTTATATATTTTATCACTTTGTAATGGTTCCCTCGAATATAAGGAGGGTTATTATATGTTCTTTAATCATTAAAAATTTGGAAAGAACTAAAACTAGTCTGGTTTTCTCATGTATGTATTTACTTAGCCGGACTGTCGTATAGACGAATTCTACGACATAAAAAACACAGAAATCTTCAAACTCTTCACGTGGTCACTCACGTGACTCCGAAGTAAAATAGTAAGATTAAACGAGAACTTACCAGTTCGAAGTTTGATCGTTATTTTATGAGGAGTAACGATGAGGGATTACGTGCCCTCCACTCCCCACCCTCATAAAATAAATGATCATCTGGTAGTTCTAAATCTATGATGAGCCTTACTATCTTACTACGGCTATTTTGTGTTCTGTGTTTTTCATGCCGCTGCTTTGAAGTATGCCGATTCCAGCGCCAGGCGGGGTTCTTCACGTAATCCCTCATCGTTACTCCTCATAAAATAACGATCAAACTTCGAACTGGTAAGTTCTCGTTTAATCTTACTATTATTCTGCTTTGCATATCTCTTCAGGCTGTGCTTCATCATCAGTCCATGCTGCCAATGATTGGATTGACTCACACTGCCCAGTATCTACTTAGGCAAAATTATACTGTCCTTGTGGCTTAAATGGTTATTTAAATCTTTTAACTGCTTTAATAATACATAAGGAAAATGCAGCCCATTGAAAGAAGCATAGTGTCCATAAATAACACCTGTTATGAGCAAACCCATTTTAATTAAAAAAATATAATTAAAGGGCCTGTCCCACTGGGCGACATTTATGCAACATCATTTAGGCATCACGACGCATGACGCGCGTGTCGTGACGTGTGCACTACGCGCGCATGGCGCGTGGTGAGACGTGGTGGCATAGGCAGTGACGAGCGGTAGTGCACGGCGCCCGAGGATTTTGTGATTCCCAAAATCCTCGTGCGCCACCTGCGTGACACGCAAATGACGCCCGTGGGACAGGCCCTTGAGGAGCCGCGCACTACCGCGTCACTGCCTACGCCACCATGTCTCACCGCGCGCCATGCACGCATAATGCACGTCATGCGTCGTGCGTCGTGATGCGTAAATGATGTAGCGTAAATGACGCCCAAGTGGGACAGGCCTTTTATTTCTCAATGGATTGTTCATGTCTTTTCAGGTTTCCCTTCTACATCGCTTCACCGCTATCACATCATAAAAACTGTCAAACTCCCTTTAAAAACCTTTGCTACCACAAATGAATGTGACTTTGTTATTATTTTTCACGGAGAGATACCAATCTCATTTCTAACTTTCTCTCAGTTCAATGAAAGGTTGGTGACTTGGAATGTTAACACCTTCCCTCTTTGTTTACTTTGTTCCAACACAGTGCGAACACTTCAATGGAAACATTCAAATGTAATAAATCTGCTAACTAAATCCATTCTAAGTGCTGGAAAATTGAAAAGTGTTGGAAAATTGAGTAAGCTTTACACGGACAGATATAAAAAAGGCTAAGACAACTGTGACAAACTCCATTCCTTGAGGGAGATCTTATAGAGGTGTATAAAATCATGAGGCGAATAGACAGGATAAAAGCACAGCCTTTACTCAGGGTAGGGGAATCAAAAACCAGAGGACGTAGGTTTAAGTATGAGAGGCAAAAGATATAATAGGAACCTGAGGGGCAGAATTTTCACTCAGAGGGTGGTGTTTGTTACATGGAAGAAGCTGCCAGAGGGGGTAGTTGAGGCAAGTACTATAATGGGATTTAAAGTGGAAGGTACATGGATAGAAGGATGTAATGGGATCTGGGGCAACGTGGGCAAATAGGATTACCTTACATAGGGCATCTTGATCGGCATGGCTGAGTTGGACTGAAGGGCCTGTTTCCATGCTGTGTGGCTTTATGACTCCTGCCTAATGACATTTTATTCATGTCAGGTTTTGGGTGAGGATCTCATTATGAATGGACAAGAGCCTTAATAAAATGGCATCACATGCGTTATCTAGCATGGTTCCACTGACTCCACAAAACTTGGAGACTCTGGTTCAATTAATACATTTAAATCAGAAATTGCTGGCACGGGCATTAAATAATAGAACAGCCATGTTGTATTGGCTTGATTCTATTGATGAATTGAATTATGATGCATACAAGCTATAAACCTAAGGATGGACAGAAATTCTTGAAACAGTTGAATGACCTATTCTTGTTTCTATGTTTCAATGTTCAAGTATAACAGGCACTATTGTCAAATTTGATCCTGTTCTTTTCAACATCTACATATGTACTATCCAGACCATGGGCTCCTGTTCTGGATTCAGCAGAGTGTGTGGTAACTGATATCCCCCTCCCCCACCAAAATAAACTCTCTCTCTCTCACACGCACACACACACACACACACACACACACACACACACACACACACACACACACACACACACACACACACACACACACACACACACACACACACACACACACACACACACACACACACACACACACACACACACACTTTTAACGATTTTCCTCTCACTGTAGTTGAGAAGCCAATAAATTCCTCTGAGGTCTTCAACAGGTCACAAGAATTGGTGCCCCTTACCGGACAGAAATCTCAAGCAGCCATTGAAGTTAAGAACACATGGGAAATATGATTTCTCTTTGTGATCTCAAAGATGCTTTGGCCATTACTCTGCCATCCAATGGTGACTTTGTTGTCTCAAGCACTTTTTCCTTTTAGTTTGCAACTCAGTAGAACTATAAAATTAAAGCTATGCTTCTTCCAGATGCCTGCTATCCAATTACCCACTCACAGCACCTCAAGTCATTATTTATTTCACTGACAACTGTGCAACCATCACCCGCCGTAATGTAAAGAATAGTCAGGCATGGACATGTTTAGTTTTGACTTCCTTAATGCAAAAGCTATAATTTGAATGGCAGATAAATTTTCGCTTTTCAATGCCTCAATTTTGGAAAGCTCTCTCCTTATTATTGTTGTTTACTGAACGTTCCTCAATCGAAAACACCTGGAGATTAAAGGGCCTGTCCCACTGTGTGAGGTAATTCAAGAGTGCTCCCGAGCGAAAACTTTAGCAAGAAGATTGAGTAAATATGTTAGCAAATTAATAAATGAGGATCAAACGGGGTTTATACCCAAGAGATACTCATTCAATAATTTGAGACGTCTGTTTAATATAAGGCACTCATACAAAACTGAAGAGCTATCAATTATTTCATTGGACGCAGAAAAAACATTCGATCAAGTGGTATGGGAATACCTCTTCAAAGTATTGCAAAAATTTCAAATGGGAGAGAACTTTATTTCATGGGTAAAACTATTATATGACAAGCCGACTGCTAGAATATTAACTAATAATATGCTGTCTCCAAAATTTCAACTATCCAGGGGCAATAGATAGGGATGTGCATCATCGCCCCTGCTATTTGCTCTTGTAATAGAACCCTTAGCTGAAAGCATAAGAATACATCTGAATATCCACGGTTATAATACAAAATACTCAAATAATAAAATATCACTCTTTGCAGACGATGTACTATTATATATTACAAAATCGCAAATCAGTATACCAAATATACTAAATCTAATAGAGGAATTCAGATCCTTTTTGGGATATAGAATAAATTGGAATAAAAGTGAAATTATGACGATAAAACCTCAAGATACTACACACCTTTTAAAATTCCCTTTTAAAATTGCTACAGAAAATTTTAAATACTTGGGTATCAAAATTACCAGAAAATATAAATCTTTATTCAACGCAAATTATATGCCCTTACTTACTAAATTAAATGCCTTGATTAAATTTTGGAAAACACTTCCGATGTCTTTAATAGGCAGAATGCCATAAAAATTATCTTCTTACCACAAATTTTATATTTATTTCAATCAATACCAATATACTTTCAAAAAACTTGATTCTGATATCACAAATTTTATATAGGACTATAAATCCCATAGAATTCAAAGAAGACACTTGTGTAAACCTATTATTGGGCAGTAATTGCCAAAAATGTAATTCACATGTTGGACAATTCTGCCCAATGGGTGGATTGGATAGTAATGGAGTGAGGGGATTGTTCCCCTTTTAATATAGAAGCGATATTTCTCTCACTGATAAAACTGAATAGTACAATATACCAGAAAAACCCAATTATTCATATTGGAAACAAATAAAATTAACTCTCACATTAAGAAACCTATCACTTCTCTCTCCTATAGTTAATAATCCGTCGTTTAAACCATCCATTATTGATAAATCATTTACCCATTGGGAAAGAATAGCAATTAAAATGCTTGGAAACGTGTGAAACAGGCATTTTTTTTATCATTCCAACAACTACAACTCAAATACAACCTGAGAAGTAATGAATATTTTAAATATCTTCAAATCCGTGATTATTTGAAAAAAACATACACAAGAATATCAAACTTTGACTCCAGACCTATTAGATGAAGCTATGAACAGAAAGGCGGACTCAACTAAAGTAAAGTAAAGTATCCTTTATTGTCGATCAATGTAAGACATATCTTAATCCAATTCAAAATTCTACATAGATTATATTATTCGAAAACTTAACTAAATAATATCTTTCCAAATGTTTCCCCTATTTGTGATAAACGTTTATCTCAAGATGCATCTATAGCACATTCCTTTGTTTTTTGTATAAACCAACAAATTTTGGAATGATATTTTTGAAATTTTTACAAAATTATTTAAAATAAAATTGAAACCTTACGCAGAATTGATTATTTTTGGAACAATGGAAGTCGGCTTTGAGCTGACTTCATTCCAAAAGAGTTTCCTTAATTATGGCTTAATAACGGCAAAAAAACTTATACTTAAATTTTGGAAAAATGCACCCACACCAACGTTAAAAATGTGGATGTAAATATGTCCGAAATGTTACACCTAGAAGACATGAGATTCATCCTAGCAGGCAAATCAGACCAATTCTTAAAGATTTGGTCTCCATTTCTCAACTTATTACAAGCATAAGGTCCAAGATAACTCTGGAAATAAACTGTTTCAGGACCTGGCGAGGGGTGTGTAAGGATATGAAGTAGGTACATCCCTTTTATCTTATTTTCTTTATATTTTCCTTTTTTTATTTTTCTTTCTTTTACTCTTTCTTTCCACTTTTTCACGTAGTATTAATATCACTATCTTATCTAACTTTCTCTATTTTTCTTTTTCTTGCTTCTGTTACACTTTCTATTATTAAAGTTTAAAACAAGAAGTGGTACATGAAAGGTATTATGTTATTTTTGGTTTATATTATTGTACATTACTTCTAATAAAAAAATATTTAAAAAAAAATTAATAATTTCAAAGCAGAAACATAGAAACATAGAAAATAGGTTTCTTCTAATTTGGCCCTTTGAGCCTGCACTGCCATTCATTGTGATCGTGGCTGATCATCCACAATCAGTAACTCGTGCCTGCCTTTTCCCCATATCCCTTGATTTCAAACACAGAAGTATAAATAAGAAGACAAACACGGAAGTAAAGTGGTGTAAAGTGCCTCATGCAAGCTAAGCTGAGAATTTTGAGGAGATGCCTCTAAGCACTGCAATAGAAATGTGCAGGACCTTAGATTTAGATGCACTCTTTAAATCCATCGTGTATTCGGACAAATGGTTTGTAACAACTTTGAAATTAAATGTTTGGTTACACTGTGATACTGGCTGCAAGTCATGGAACATAGAAAATAGAACAGTGCAACACAGCAACAGACCATTCAGCCCACCCAGTTTGACATTGACCATGTTGCCAATCTAAACTAATAGCTAAAATAAATAATCCAGTATCAAACTTACATCAAGCCCATGGTCCCTTTAAATAGTGCTGGTGAAAAGTGGGAATGGGAGAAAGTGTCTGTATTCGTGCCATAGAATTGTGCCATGGAATCTTCATTTGTGGATGGACACAAAAAGCTGGAGTACCTCAGCAGGTCAAGCAGCATCTCTGAAGAAGGGTCTCGACCCGAAACATCACTGTTTCTTTTTCTCCAGAGATGCTGCTCCAGAGATACTCCAGCTTTTTGTGTCTATCTTCGGTTTGAAGCAACATCTGCAGTTCCTTCCAACACATTTTATTTGTGGATAGTTAGTTGAAGGCTGTGGATGATTATGGTATTAGAAAAAACAGGATGAAATCAGCTCTACTCATTGATTGATGCTATAATCTATTTACTCCATTTTTTGCTGGTGTTAGTTGCACACATGCTAACTGCTGAGATGACACCAACCCATTTCCTAATGAGAACAAGCATGTGCATTTGGGACCAGATTCCAACCTTCTCAAAGCCAATTATCACCTAAATATCAAGTTTATCGCACTACAATTTTCATCTTGCAATGAAATTCTACTCTGAAGTTTTCCCTCAAATCAATGAATATTATTTATGTTAATGATAGTAGTTGCCTACATGCAGAGTGGTGTGCATATTTAATCATGTTGCCTCTGCATACAGCATTTGCTTGACTTTCAGCACTCGGCTAGGTGCTACACCACGAGGGAACACACCATGGCATTTACAGACTGCAACAGTACAATGTGTTAATTAATTTGATGAGGAAATCTTCGAGCTGAAACCTTTCCCTTTCCCCAGCTAATTTTTTGTCCTGCCATCTCATTATAGCATTTTTCTGTTGTTCTTTGTAGTTGTTCTGAGTTCCTCTGGAGCATTTGTAGCAGTTTAATTATGTCATGTAACGTCTATGTAAAGCAGACATAAAAATGTAAATTACGTAGTAGAATCAAAGATCTGAAGAAAGGTCCCGACTCGAAACTTCACCTATCCATGTTCTCCAGGGGTGTTGCCTGACCTGTTGAGTTACTCCAGAAGTTTGCGTCGTTAAATGTTTAAGGTATCAGGGGAATCATTTATTTTTACCTAAAATACAAAAGTTATCAACATTATACTTCATATATTGCTCACTGACAGCAGAATACAAATGTTTTGTCTGCATTGAATTGAAGAGTGAGATTGTAATTCATAAGTTTATAATAATTTCTTAAGTTCTAGGAGCAGAGTTAGAGCATTCGGCCCATCAAGTCTACTCCATCATTCAATCATGGGTGATCTATTTCCCATCTCAACCTCTTTCTTCTGCCTTTCATTCAAGAATCATTCAAGAATCCCAATCAAGGATCTGTCAATCTCTGCCTTAAAAATATCCATTGACTATATACAAATATCCACAACCGCCTATGGAAATGAATTCCACAGAGCAAAATGGTCAAGTGAATTGATTTTGGGTTGATCTAGCTGGGAACCAGTCCAAACATGATGGGGCAGATGTCTGCCCCTATCCCAGTAAAATCTGCAGGTCTGGTCAGAACCTGCAGATCAACAGCCCTAAACAAGGTGCTGGAGAGGATGATTCCCACTGTTATCCATAAGCGGTGTTTTCTTCTTCGCTGTATGGACTTCTGCGAGAGGCTGTGTGGGGAATCCTGGGGGCATTGGACCCCAATTGAAATTTTCCATGGCTCTTTAATTTTGGAGCATTTTCCCATTTGGTTGAGCCATCCCGATACCTATAAATTAAAAGGAGGGAGTCTTCCACATCATCAGACTCATGAGACAAATGAGCCTGAGCATACTATATTTTGGTATTCCTGAGTGCCCTGAAAGACTGGAAATTGATGGAGGCAGTTGAGCTGCCAGTAGAAACAATAGAGGAGCCGGCATTAGCACAGCCGTTATCTCCAAACCCGATCTAAATAGCGGTAATTGCGGAGCCGGCTTTAGAGCAGCTGTTATCTCCCGACCCGATCTATAAGCGGTACCACGGTCCCCACGCGTTCCGCTCCACTATAGCAGTTCATATTTTTAATACCTCCATATTAGGAACTCTAGTTGGCTCTCCGAGCCAGACTTACAGAGTTTAAAAAAATACTCGCAGGGAAGGTTTAACATTGACTTAACTGCGGGTTACTACTTACAGCTGGTGGAGCTGAGCTCTCCAGCCCCTCGGTGCGCCATGCGTCGGACCTAATGACGCGCACGCGCCTGGCGGGGCTTCTTAACGTAGTCACTCACGTGACTCCGAAGTAAAATCTCATTCATCATTTGCTGCGAGTGACAATGACAGTATTAGTAGATATAGTGAGTAACTTTTGTGGAAATTAAGTCTGTGTAGATGCTACCATATAACCATATAACCATATAACAATTACAGCACGGAAACAGGCCCTCTCGGCCCTTCCAGTTGTGCCATTTGTTTTCCCCTAGTCCCATCTACCTGCACTCAGACCATACCCCTCCATTCCCTTCACGTCCATATACCTATCCACTTTACTTTTAAATGTTAAAATCGATCCTGCCTCCACCACCTCTGCTGGAAGCTCATTCCACACAGCCACCACCCTCTGAGTAAAGAAGTTCCCCCTCACGTTACCCCTAAACTTCTGTCCCTTAATTCTCATGTCATGCCCTCTTGTTTGAATCTTCCCTACCCTCAATGGGAAAAGCTTATCCACGTCAACTCTGTCTATCCCTTTCATCATTTTAAAGACCTCAATCAAGTCCCCCCTTAACCTTCTGCACTCCAAAGAATAAAGACCTAACTTGTTCAACCTTTCTCTGTAACATAGTTGCTGGAACCCTGGCAACATTCTAGTAAATCTCCTCTGTACTCTCTCTATTTTGTTGACATCCTTCCTATAACTAGGCGACCAAAGTTTTAGTTGGAGATCAGCAGATGAGCGTTATTAAAAGTCAAAACTGGTGATCCATGAAGCTTTGTTAGCTTGCGGCAGCAGCAGAATAGTACCACACCACAAACTATAACCTCATGATGCTGCATGTCCTTCACTCCACCATTATCATCCACCCAGGTGTCATGAGTGGTGTGCAAGAGCATTCCAGCAGTAGCTTTCCCACCCCTGCTGTACCTAAAGGAAATGCAGATACTGGTTGAAACGAAAGACAGACAAAAAAGATGGAGTAACTCAGTGGGTACACAAAAAGGTCAGGCGCCATCTCTGAAGAAAAGGAATAGGTGACGTTTTGGGTCTGCAGAAAGGTCTTGACCCAAAACATCACCTATTCCTTTTCTCCAGAGATGCTACTTAAAAGCAACATGCCAGTCTGCTGAAGCTGCAGCAAGGAATCTCAAGGACAGGCACCAGAAATGGAAGAGTGGATCAAGCTATTAAACACAACATGCTATTAAACACAATAGGCTATTAAACACAGCCATCAGGCTATTAAACATAACTACGAATAAACTCTGAGCTCTGCCTCAGAAAGTGGTGGAGGCAGGTTCTCTGGATGATTTAAAGATAGAGCTAGATAAGGCTCTTAAAAATAACAGAGTCAGGGGGTATGGGGAGAAGGCAAGAACGGGGTACTGATTGGGGATGATCAGCCGTGATCACATTGAATGGCGGTGCTGGCTTGAAGGGCCAAATGGCCTACTCCTGCACCTATTGTCTATTATCTAACTGCAAAAGACAATATTATTATTTGTTATTTGCACTATATTTGTTATTTATCGAAATTTCTCTTTTATATTCCCGTTATGTACAATGTTTACATATTCACATATTGTGTTGTGCTGCAACAAGTACGAATTTCATGGTCCCGTCCGGGACATACGACAATAACACTCTTGAATCTTGATCTCAGAGAGATGCATGGATGGAGGGGGTTGCAAAACAAATGAAGGACAAGGCATTGAAGGGACTTGAAATAGAAAGGGAATCTTACAATTGAATTGCTTTTGTGTGCAGAGGCCTGGGTGAACAGCATTTGGAATGGTTCAGGGAATATTTATTGAGTATGGAAGCTGGAAGACATTGGAATTAGAGATCTGCTCAGATGTAAACTCAAGGCCAAATCTGCCTTAAGCATAGAAAATGCACACCTGCCGAGGGTCCCGTAAATCCAAATCTACCCATAGTACATTTGACACAAACCTGTCCAGAGTACAAGATATTTAAACCTGCTTGAGCACATCCAATCTAAACCTGCCCTCAGTACAACCAAACCAGATATGCTTTCAGCACAGTCAGTATCTATAAGCCAATCCAAAGTTGTCCTCAGCCAAGCCAATCCAAATTTATCCTGCGTTTGAGGGCATACATGTTTAATGCCTGACTCAACCTGATACATTGCTGAGTGTCAACAACTAATGTCTTATGAATCAGGATCAAAATAATGTTAATCCAAACAGAGCCACAAAAATCTAACTAAGCAGCATTGATTTACTGAGCAAACAATAACACCACATAAATGATAATAATTTATCTCACCTTTCATTAATTTCTGTTTCTTTACTTTCTAAAAATATTTTTTTTTACAGGTGACATTTTGGGTCGAGACCCTTCTTCAGACTAATTATTCGGGTTGGAACCCTTCCTCTGTCTGAAACTTCACCTATTCCTTTTCTCCAGAAATACTGCCTGACCCGTTGAGTTAATTCAGCTTTCTGTATCTATCTTCATGAAAATACAATTTAATTGGCTCAAAAGTCATTTTTTCCCCATATTAAATTGCTTCTTTTAACATTTTCCCTGTGAGCACTTTTCTAACAGATGCCTCGAGGTGATGTTCTCATCATATGAATCAGCCACGAGGCATCATTGGAGAAAAGTACTTCCAAACCATTGATTATATAATCCATGATACTGGGGTATTTCTCTCTAATATTTAATGGTTGCTGCTACAGCATGGGGTCCACTGGATCAGCTGCTTTCAGAGGACATCACTGTGGACCATGCGACCTCTGTACCTGGTCTTCTCTCTTTCTATGCCTGCCTGGCTCAGGGCCACCTCGCTGCCTCAGTTCCCTCGTGTTTCCCCTCAGTTCATCAATGCTAGCGCCTCTTTGTTCTGCGGCCATGGTTTCGCAGCGGTAGAGTTGTTGCCTTACAGTGCTGGCGATCTGGGTTCGAACCCGACTACGGGTGCTGTCGGTAAAGAATTTGTATGTTCTCCCCTTGACTCCGCGTGGGTTTTCTCCGAGATCTTCGGTTTCCTCCCACACTCCAAAGATGTACAGGTATGTAGGTTAATTGGCTTGGAGTATGTGTAAATTGTCTCTAATGTGTGTAGGATAGTGTTAATGTGTGGGGATCACTGGTCAGCACGGACTCGGTGGGCCGAAGGGCCTGTTTCCGCTCTGCATCTCTACACTAAACTAAACTAAAACTTAATTCCAAACTCAGGAATATCCAATTTCTATTTACAGGCAGCTGCCCAGGCTCAATCTGATCCCAGATGAAGGACATAGTTCTTTCTTTCATACGGACTCTGGCGGGCTCGGACAGGGTGGAGACCAAACGAGATTGAATGAAGACAAAAGGTAAGAGGCAGACTGGTGAACGTTTATTAATCACCGCTGATCTGTCTGGTGGGGATATAAATAGAGAGAAATGAATGCATGCATAGAGAATAAAACACACACAAAGAGTTGTAGGAACAGAACAATCAGTTCTGTCACAAACTGGAAAGGCTGATTAACTGAAGGCTGGTTGAATCATCATTGCGATCTGAGGGTTGCAACATGCCTAATCACAGGATGAGATGCTGTTCCTTGAGTGTACGTTGGGGTTTTTGGAAAGAATAATCGGAGAGGTCAGAATGAGCACAGGTTGGAATTGGCAACAGGCAATTGGAAGGTCAGGGCCATCCTTGCAAACACAATGGAGATTTAGTTTAGTTTAGGTTAGAGATACAGTGCAAAAACAGGCCCTAACGCCCACTGAGTCCGCGCACACTAACACTATCCCACACACGCTAGGGATAATTTACTCATCCTTTTTCTCCAGAGATGCTTAAGAGGGAGGGTTAGGGGGAGAAATAGGTCAATTCGATTCCATTCAATGAACTTTATTTATTCATTAGGAACTTCATTTGCGCAGAACATCAGTGCGTGTACAGTTCACATACCCAGCAGTACAACACAATATGCCACACACATCACATACCAGCAGTCCAACAGTGGTCAGTAGGTAAAACATGCAAAGCGCAATACATGAAGAATAGTAAGATTAAATGAGAACTTACCAGTTTGAAGTTTGATCTTTATTTTATGAGGAATTACGGAGAGCGATTACGTGAAGAAGCCCCGCCAATGCGCCTGTGCGTCAATCTTCAAAGCAGCGGTGTGAAATCACAGTAACTACAGTCGAAGCGATATAGTAAGACTCAGAAGACTAGAACTACCAGATGATCTTTGCGATTATGAGGGCCGGGAGCGGAGGGCACGTAATCGCTCACCGTAACCCCTCATAAAATAAAGATCAAACTTCAAACTGGTAAGTTCTCGTTTAATCTTACTATTTTACTTCGGAGTCACGTGAGTGATTCCGTGAAGATTTCAAAGCTCTGTGACCCAGTTCCATACGACACACTGCTTCGGTTGACACAGGATAAACAAATAATGTATTGAACATTGTGTGCATTATACAAATTAATGTCTCAATAACAAAAGAAGCAATAACAAACCCTTTCTCCTAGAGGGAATTTACAAACAGGACCCAAAATAACATGCCCAAATCCTTCCGTCCTGTGGCCCCAAGGACTTGGACTAAAGGGGCGTCCAGTGCCCTCGCCGCAGTGTCAATACCGCCCTGGTGGAGTGAGATTGAAACCCATCAGTGTCTGCTCCAGCAGAATCCAAACCTGCTTCAGCCACCTCAAAATGGTCTACACCGACACCTTTCGATGAGGCTTTGTGACTGAGGGGCATCGTTGTTGTGGAGCCTCTAAGACTCGTGGTGACCTCAATATTGACATAGGTGCATAACTACAATAGTCGCCAGTCAATGGTGTATGCCTTAAAGCTCATTTTTGTAATGGACGTCCCTGGCCTGCTTGTGTAATTAGATCATATACATAAATCGTAATACTATTTACAGTAAAGGCATGCTGTCCAGTCCTAACTTTTGCAATGTCTGGACCCCGTTGCGCTGAAATGAGTGCCATGAGCATGACAAGTTTAAGTGTTAGTTTTTTGGAAACAGATGTAATCGGAGCCTTTTGACGAAGCAGTGTGAGAACTATGCTCACATCCCAGATTCACATATATCTTGGTCTAGGAGGGTTCTTGTTAAATACCTCTCATGAATCAGGACACCAATGGATGAGATCCGACAAAATGTTGTCCCGACCCCAGCCATAAATAGGAGGACAATGCACTCCTAGCACTATTAATGACATTATAACTCCATTGCTCATCAAAGTGTAATGTAACAAGAGACTCCAATACATCAGGTATACCTGCAGTGTGGTACATATTTGACTGTAAGCAGCGCATCTCCCATTTTTATATATGAGATACTTATTGTTATTTAGTATTATCCCTCCAGGCTGTAGTTATCACATCCATTGTCCGCCTCGATAGTCCGAGCCCCTGGAAAGGTCTCGTCAGAATCTGCAATCAACAGATTAACATGATCATGGAAAAGGTGACTCTTTCCTGTCACAGGGTGAAGCAACAAGGTGCTGCATTTGGGGATAACCATGAATGGCTGTGTCATTAGTCTCAGAACCAATGGTAACCATGGTTGTGTGGCCCAATCGGGGACTACCAAACGCCTGAAGCGGAGCCCTGCTCAATTTGGTGAGACATTGACTGATAAGGCAGAATGGGGAAAACGTAGAAGAGCGCACCTCCCCAATGTAGCGGGAATTCAATTTTCAAGATTTCAATTTTCCAAAAATAGACTGGGAAACACATTCTGTAAATGGGCTGGATGGTTTGGAGTTTGTAAAATGTGTGCAGGATAGTTTTTTTGCAGCAGTACATAGAGGTATCGACCAGAGAAGGGGCAGTGCTGGACCTCCTGTTAGGAAATGAGGCAGGTCAGGTGACGGAGGTATGCGTTGGTGAGCACTTCGGGACCAGTGATCACAATACCATTAGTTTCAATATAATTATGGAGAGAGTCAGAACTGGACCTAGGGTGGAGATCTTTGATTGGAGAAAGGCTAACTTTGAGGGAATGCGTAAGGATTTAAAAGGAGTGAATTGGGACACTTTGTTTTATGGGAAGAATGTAGAAGTGAAATGGAGGACATTTAAAGGGGAAATTGTAAGAGTACAGAATCTTTATGTCCCTGTTAGGTTGAAAGGAAATAGTAAAAATTGGAAAGAGCCATGGTTTTCAAGGGAAATTGGACACTTGTTTCGAAAAAAAGAGAGATATCTACAATAATTATAGGAGGCATGGAGTAAATGAGGTGCTAGAGGAGTATAAAGAATGTAAAAAGAATCTTAAGAAAGAAATTAGGAAGGCTAAAAGAAGATATGAGGTTGCTTTGGCAAGAAAGGTGAAAGTAAATCCAAAGGGTTTCTACAGCTATGTTAATAGCAAAAGGATAACAAGGGAAACAATTGGACCATTAGAGAACCAGAATGGACAGCTATCTGCAGAGCCAAAAGAGATGGGGGAGATATTGAACAATTTCTTTTCTTCGGTATTCACCAAGGAGAGGGATATTGAACTCTGTGAGGTAAGGGAAAAAAGTAGAGTAGCTATGGAAACTATGAGATTCAAAGAGGAGGAAGTACTGACACTTTTGAAAAATATAAAAGTGGATAAGTCTCCAGGTCCTGACAGGATATTCCCTAGGACATTGAGGGAAGTTAGTGTAGAAATAGCAGGAGCTTTGACAGAAATATTTCAAATGTCATTAGAAACGGGAATAGTGCCGGAGGATTGGCGTACTGCGCATGTTGTTCCATTGTTTAAAAAGGGTTCAATGAATAAACCTAGCAATTATAGACCTGTTAGTTTGATGTCAGTGGTGGGCAAATTAATGGAAAGGATACTTAGAGATAATATATATAAGCATCTGGATAAACAGGGTCTGATCAGGAACAGTCAACATGGATTTGTGCCTGGAAGGTCATGTTTGACAAACCTTCTTGAATTTTTTGAAGCGGATACTAGGGAAATTGATGAGGGTAAAGCAGTGGACGTTGTCTATATGGATTTCATTAAGGCCTTTGACAAGGTTCCCCATGGAAGGTTGGTTAAGAAGGTTCAATCTTTGGGTGTTAATGGCGGAGTAGCAAGATGGATTCAACAGTGGCTGAATGGGAGATGTCAGAGAGTAATGGTGGATGTCAGGTTGGAAGCCGGTGACCAGTGGGGTGCCTCAGGGATCTGTGTTGGGTCCACTGTTGTTTGTCATGTACATCAATGATCTGGATGATGGGGTGGAAAATTAGATAAGTAAGTATGCAGATGATACTAAAATAGGTGGTGTTGTGGATAATGAAGTAGATTTTCAAAGTCTACAGAGAGATTTGGGCCATTTGGAAAAGTGGGCTGAAAGATGGCAGATGGAGTTTAATGCTGATAAGTGTGAAGTGCTACATCTTGGCAGGGCAAATCAAAATAGGACGTACATGGTAAATGGTAGGGAATTGAGGAATGCTGTGGAACAGAGAGATCTAGGAATAACTGTGCATAGTTCCCTGAAGGTGGAATTGCATGTAGATAGGGTGGTAAAGAAAGCCTTTGGTGTGCTGGCCTTTATAAATCAGAGCATTGAATATAGGAGTAGGGAAGTAATGTTAAAATTGTACAAGGCATTGGTAAGACCAATTCTGGAGTATGGTGTACAATTTTGGTCGCCTAATTATAGGAAGGATGTCAACAAAATAGAGAGAGTACAGAGGAGATTTACTAGACTGTTGCCTGGGTTGTCTAAGGAAGACATAACTAATTTGCCGGAAATAGCAGGGGATCGCAGGTCAAATGAGATGGAGGAAATGAGTGAAATCCAGGTTAGCTGGAAAGTGGTGTTGGGTAAATTGAATGGATTAAAGGCCGATAAATCCCCAGGGCCAGATAGGCTGCATCCCACGGTACTTAAGGAAGTAGCCCCAGAAATAGCAGATGCCTTAGTGATAATTTTTCAAAACTCTTTAGATTCTGGAGGATTGGAGGGTAGCTAATGTAACCCCACTTTTTAAAAAGGGAGGGAGAGAGAAAACGGGGAATTACAGACCAGTTAGTCTAACATCGGTAGTGGGGAAACTGCTAGAGTCAATTATTAAAGATGGGATAGCAGCGCATTTGGAAAGTGGTGAAATCATTGGACAAAGTCAGCATGGATTTACGAAGGGTAAATCATGTCTGACGAATCTTATTGAATTTTTTGAGGATGTAACTAGTAGAGTGGATAAGGGAGAAGCAATGGATGTGTTGTATCTGGACTTTCAGAAGGCTTTTGACAAGGTCCCACATGAGAGATTGGCATACAAACTTAAAGCACACGGTATTGGTGGTTCAGTATTGATGTGGATAGAGAACTGGCTGGCAGACAGGAAGCAAAGAGTAGGAGTGAACGGGTCCTTTTCAGGATGGCAGACAGTGACTAGTGGGGTTCCGCAAGGCACAGCGGTGGGACCCCAGTTATTTACAATATACATTAATGATTTGGACGAGGGAATTAAATGCAACATCTCGAAGTTTGCGAATGACACGAAGCTGGGGGACATTGTTAGCTGTGAGGAGGATGCTAGGAGGCTGCAGGATGACTTGGATAGACTGGGTGAGTGGGCAAATGCATGGCAGATGCAGTATAATGTGGATAAATGTGAGATTTTACTTCGGAGTCACGTGAGTGACTTTGTGAAGAACCCCGCCAGCACGCCTGCGCAGCATATCGTCGCACGCATCTGCAGCGGCAGCTGGGGGGGGGGAGTGCGCTCTCCCCACCGGCCTCCTTCACAAGACCGGCAGGTAAGTATTACCTTCCTTTACAGCATGGACAAGGGCCGGGGGACGACGCTGCCGAGGAGCGGAGCTGAGCTGCGGCCAGCCGACGGCCTTTGTCCCCGGAGCTGCACGGAACGCCGGCAGCTTCAACGCATGCGTTGTCCCCGGAGCTGCGCGGAACGCCGGCAGCTTCAACGCAACGGTGGGGGCAGGAATGAGGAAGTCGGGCGCGGAGCTGAGCTGCGGCCAGCCGACAGCCCTGTCCCCGGAGCTGCACGGAACGCCGGCAGCTTCAACGCAACGGTGGGGGCAGGAATGCGGAAGTCGGGCGCTCCCGCTAATACAGGGGCCGACTCACCCGAATGGGTTACCGCTATGGAGCTGCAAGCAACAGGTCCAGACTCCGAGCCCCCATCCCCCAAGAGAATAAGGGGGGATACAGGTACGTGGCAAGGGGTCTTGTTTTCTTTTACAGGCAACCTCTCCCCGAGCTCCAGTAGACCCGAGGGGGCTGGGCCGGGGGACAGCCGCACGACAGGGGAGCCCTGCAAAGTGCATTGCGTACCGCAGCCAGGGATATCTGCCATCGTGCAGCCCGGGCATAACACTGCTGCGTCGTGTAGGCCTGCTGGAGCAGATACCGCCGACAACACACCCCGTCAGGCTGCGGTCAAGGGCGGAGGTGGCAGCAGGAAGCGGTCGGTCAGCTCAGCGCTGCGAGCGGCCGACCATGCGCCTCCACGCCAAGTAATGGTGTAAGTGTGGAGGTAAGCCTGCACGGACTCCGGGGAGCCAGGTTCCGGGGGCCGGCGCCGAGTCAACTCACCTGCCTTCTTATCTGCCAGGTGGGCCGCCACAGTCTGGGAGAAGACAGACTAGCGGAGAGTCCGTGCGGGAGTCGTATGATCCTGCTTGGGCTGTAGGTCACGACGACTTCCATTGGACCCTAGACAGCACTCTAAGGGGGTGAGGTCCGATGGTGGAAGCCCCAGTGAATTCGCAGGGCCTGGGGAAGTCGGCTTGTCCGCTGCGTATAGCAGGGACGGTCGCATTGAGCGGTTGGAGCTCTTAAATGGTCCAACATCTCCAGCGGGACCGAGAACGAGAAGAACGGCATCCACTAGCCGTGCAAGGACTCCGCTCAGCTCCTCATCGTCTCCAGCCAGAAGCATTAATGATTGCCCAGCTGCTGAGTTTGACGACGACCAGGGACAGCCAGTGACCGCTGAACCAGAGCATGAGGAGGATGCTGGATGTGGTGAGTGAAGTTTGCCGTTTCTACCCAGACAGGTGAACCCTGCACCACGAATTGGCGGGCACCATTGATTGCCTACGTATGCACCAACTCTGGAGTCAGATTCTCAATAATACCTTGGAGAAAGGTTCTCCACGGGCATAACGGCGTTTGCAAAACCCTGATCGGGGATAATGTGTCCAGTAAATAGCATGATGCACTGGCACTCCTATGCAACACCCAGTATGAGATATATTGCCTGCGTAAGAGCTCCATATAGCCCACACTAAACCCCAAATTCGCGGGGTTGTGCCGACCATTACCGCTCCACCGCCGCATTAGTTGCTTGGAGACCTGTACAAACAGGTGAAGGGACTGGACAAAGGAGGCCAAAACAGTGGGCCTCGTGAAACTCCATCGGTCAGACTTCACCCATATCACCGGCAACAGCCTAATACAACCTGTGAACCAAGGCTGCCAGATAGGGCACAAAGATTCTACCTACCTCCATCTCAATAAATACAACGACCATTTAGGGCAAGGCCAACAGCGGCCTGCATGGGAAATGCGGCCGCCGGGCCGTCAACCTCCATAACGTCCACCCGAAGCACCGTATGTATGGAACCGCCGTTCACTATGGAGGTAAGGGGGTCTGGCTCCTCTCACGCCGTAGTATCCCTCCTGTACGAATAGGTGGGCGATTGCGGGCGGCCTTGGACATATGGGGGAAAACTGTAACCACAGATGAGTTTATTTTACAAAGTGTTCAAGGGTATATAATTCGTGGGAGGTATAGATTCCCATACCCAGCATTCGCCTCGTAGGAATTTACTCTATCCCGAAAAGAGGTGGAGGCAGGGCATGCTGAAATTATATGGCGAGCAGGGAAAAGTGGTAATTGGCATAACCAAGCATGGACATATTGAGTTGAGCCTAATATGTTCACCAGCAGTAAAAATAAGAGGAATGTCGGGTTATAATCGATTTAGCTGAGTTGAACACTTTTGTACAATATACCCATGTCAAAATGGATGCTTTTGGAACAGCTAGGTGGATGCTTTACTCAGGGTACTTTATGGCATGTATCAGTTTGAAAGAAGCATGCTATACGGTGCCCATCGCTGAGGCTCACAGGGAATTCTGAAGTTGTCTGGAAGGGTGCATTGCCTAATGGAACCATCACAGCTTAGGCTGTTTACCAAGTTGGTATTTACCTGTATTGGCTCTTCTCCGACAACAAGATTATAGTGATGGCATGTTGGATGAAATCCTTATAATGGGGCAGACCCTCCAATTGGCAATTCAAGGAGTGGCTGCAACCAAGGCTCTGCTTGAGAAGCTGGGATTGTAATCCATCCAGACAAATCAAAAACTGCACCCGCTACGGGTTATGGATTTGGTGTTCACCTTAGACACTAATTTAATGAAGTTTATCATCCCCACTAATAAAGCTACTGCTATATCAGAAGAGTGCCACAATCTTGCTTGCGCCAGGGTATCGACCATGTGGCAAACAGCGAATGTTATTGGTATTGGTAACTCTAAATTGGTAACTACATTCCCAGCTGCACGATTCGGACCGCTACACTACCGAAATTCACAAAGGTCACAAATCACAGCATTAAAAAACAAATGCTGGCTGCTTTGATCGGCCACTTTGGTTACCACCGGAAGCTAGAAACAAGCTATAATGGTGGGTAGATAATATTAAAGAATGTCATTGACCTATTATATGGAGCAACCCTGATGTTGTGCTACTAACTGACGCAAGTGCACCAGGCTGGGGAGCAACTGGTACGATGTCCAGTTGTGGTGGCAGATGGAACTCTCATGAGTCTACATTCCTGGAGTCACATGGGATAAACTATATAGAAATGCTGGGGGTATTTCATGGACTGCGGGCTTCTGTACTAATTCATGGGATTACATGTCCGCTTTCGAATAGATAATGCTACAATAATGGTTTACATCAATCATATGGGTAGTATTAGGTCGCTAGTTTGCAATGAATTGGTTAATACAATTTGGCACTGGTGCATTGAAATAAATATTTGGATTACTGCGACCTATTTGCCTGGGAAGCGTAATTCAGTGGCGGACACCAGGTCACGTGTCTTCAATGACACCATTGAGTGGATGTTGAACCCCCAGATTTTGGAGATATTATAGCTCAAATTGGGGACACCAGATATTGACATATTTGCGTCCAGGCTGAACCATCGAATACCAACGTATGTGTTGTGGGAACCAGACCCTGGGGTAATAGCATTGGATGCATTTTATCCATTGGGGGAAATGGGTTGCTACGCGTTTCCCCCATGCTGCCTCACCAGTCGGGTATTGCAGAAAATTAAACTAGACTCTGCAACTGACATATTGATCATTCCCGACTGGCCTACACAACCATGGTACCCGATGGTTGTAGAAATGTACAACAACCATGGATGGCGATTAGGAAACATCCCAAATTGATTACTCACTCCATTACAGGGGGTCAGTCATCCTTGCCATGGTCATTAAACTTGTTGGCTTGCAGGTTCTGAAAAGACCGCTCAACCGGGCAGGCATCTCGTCAAGAGCCATGAACCTTATTGCAGCATCGTGTCGGGAATCCACCCGCAAACAATATCTCACTCAAATCAGAAAGTGGGAGGTTTCTGTGCCCGGAACAACAAGTCCTCCAACGCGGCAACAATACTGGATGTGTTGGAGTTTCTAGCAGGCATCCATTTTGATGCAGGCCTCAGCTACAGTGCCATCAACAGCGACAGGAGTACGCTGTATTCATACCTGGATATAGGTATCAGCTCCCACCACCTGGTGTCTAAACTAATGAGGGGAGTATTCAATACCAATCCCTCCACGACCCAGATATACAGTAACGTGGGATGTGGGGATCGTGCTGACCCTACTGATGAGCTGGGCTCCAATAGATGAGCTACCATTTGAAACAGCTCACCCTTAAGGTGGTGATGCTCATGGCACTGGCGACAGCCCAACGAGCCCAGGTGTTACAAAAACTGCGACTGGACACCATGGTGGCCAACCCTGGTCAAATAAAATTCTTTGGTAAAGAGTTATTAAAACAGGAGTTGCTACTAACGTTTTTTTAAGTCTTATTCCACCAGGGCTGCAGCGAGAGCCATGAAGGTGCCCATGGACCACATTTTCGCCACTGCGGGCTGGGCCAGTGGGGGAAAAACCTTTCAACGGTTCTATAACAAGTCTCTGGCCGTTCCTGCGACATTCGCAGAAGCTATCCTGGGTACCGCTCAGTAAATGTCTGGCCCCGAATTAGGGGTTGTTGTTTAGTTGATTAATAAATTGTGTTGATTTTTCAGCCGCTGTCAACTGAACTCCATTAACAGTCTTACTCCATCAGAATGGCGGCAGTGTGATAAGCATGGACGTTGTTCAGGGCGTGAAATCACAGAGCTTTGAAATCTTCACGAAGTCACTCACGTGACTCCGAAGTAAAATAGTAAGATTAAACGAGAACTTACCAAGTTTGAAGTTTGATCTGTATTTTACGAGGAGTCGCGGTGAGGGATTTCGTGCCCACCGCTCCCACCCTCTATCATCAGGTCAAACAGGTAGTTCTACGGTTTTTCATCTTACTATTTTCAGTCATGGTTGGTTCTGTGATTCCACACCGCTGCTTTGAAGGATGCTGCGCAAGCGTGCTGGCGGGGTCTTCACGAAATCCCTCACCGCGACTCCTCGTAAAATACAGATCAAACTTCAAACTTGGTAAGTTCTCGTTTAATCTTACTATTATCCACTTTGGAGGCAAAAATAGGAAGGTAGACTATTATTTGAATGGTGACCGATTAGGAAAAGGGGAGATGCAGCGAGACCTGGGTGTCATGGTACACCAGTCATTGAAAGTAGGCATGCAGGTGCAGCAGGCTGTGAAGAAAGCGAATGGTATGTTGGCATTCATAGCAAAAGGATTTGAGTACAAGAGCAGGGAGGTTCTACTGCAGTTGTACAGGGTCTTGGTGAGGTCACACCTGGAGTATTGCGTACAGTTTTGGTCTCCTAATCTGAGGAAAGACTTTCTTGCCATAGAGGGAGTACAAAGAAGATTCACCAGATTAATTCCTGGGATGGCACGACTTCCATATGAAGAAAGACTGGATAGACTTGGTTTGTACTCGCTGGAATTTAGAAGATTGAGGGGTGATCTCATAGAGACTTACAAAATTCTTAAGGGGTTGGACAGGCTAGATGCAGGAAGATTGTTCCCAATGTTGGGGAAGTCCAGGACAAGGGGTCACAATTTAAGGATAAGGGGGAAGTCTTTTAGGACCGAGATGAGAAAATCGTTTTTCACACAGAGAGTGGTGAATCTGTGGAATTCTCTGCCACAGAAGGTAGTTGAGGCCAGTTCGTTGGCCATATTTAAGAGGGAGTTGGATGTGGCCCTTGTGGCTGAAGGGATCAGGGGGTATGGAGAGAAGGCAGGTACAGGATACTGAGTTGGATGATCAGCCATGATCATATTGAATGGCGGTGCAGGCTCGAAGGGCCGAATGGCCTGCTCCTGCACTTAATTTCTATGTTTCTATGTTTCCAGCAACTATGTTACAGAGAAAGGTTGAACAAGTTAAGTCTTTATTCTTTGGAGTGCAGAAGGTTAAGGGGGAACTTGATTGAGGTCTTTAAAATGATGAAAGGATAGACAGAGTTGATGTGGATAAGCTTTTCCCATTGAGGGTAGGGAAGATTCAAACAAGAGGGCATGACATGAGAATTAAGGGACAGAAGTTTAGGGGTAATGTGAGGGGGAACTTCTTTACTCAGAGGGTGGTGGCTGTGTGGAATGAGCTTCCAGCAGAAGTGGTGGAGGCAGGATCGATTTTAACATTTAAAAGTTAAAAGTGGATAGGTATATGGACGTGAAGGGAATGAAGGGGTATGGTCTGAGTGCAGGTAGATGGGACTAGGGGAAAACAAATGGTCGGCATGGACTGGAAGGGCCGAGAGGGCCTGTTTCCGTGCTGTAATTGTTATATGGTTATATGGTTAATAAAGGAGGAAGATGATTGAACTTTATTACCTTCCAGCGCAGTGAGGAATGTGGATTCCACTGTGGTGGATGTTTATGTTAAATTTTATTTTATGTGGCTGTGTGTATTGTTGTTTCTCACTTAGTATGGCTGTAACTCACATTTCACTGTACCTTAATTGGCACATATGACAATTAAATTGAATCTTGACTCTTGAAGTTACGATGCGATATGATAGATCTTTAGTTATTCCAGGAGGAAATTGATCTGCCAACAGTCATAAAAACACAAAACATGAAATTAAAGTGATGAGTGGAAAGGATTGGATATGTGCAAAGATTGGGTGGGTGGAGGTACTTTTTATAAATCGAGGTTGTCATATTGAGGAGGTGACAATGCCACAGTGCGGTCTCCGAGGTGCTCCCATTAGTGATGTCAATGAAAGGCACATTACCTGGCCTGTGCCAGGCACGTGACAGTAAAGGGATGTGGTTGAATGAGCTTCGGTAGAAATATGCACTAATTACATTGGGCCACTAATACGTACCAAGGCGATTTATGGAATTTCAATTTCAACTGGGCAAACATTGTTAGCATTCCTCCAGCGTTAAAAAATAAAGAGACACACTGGAAAGATTCAGCAGATTAGACAGTGTCCATGGAGATGGAGGAAAACAGAATTAACACCAAGAAACAATGACCGTGAAGGTGAAAAAAACAAAAGGCGTGTATTCTTCCACGTCGGCATTACCATGTGTGAGTACTCACAGTGCACTTGTTCTTACTGGACAAATCGTGTGCTTAAGAGAGCACAAGGATCTGAAGCAGGAGTAGAACGGTTGGCCCCTTGAACCTTCTTCACCCTCCAATAAGATCACAGCAGATCCAACCATGGCATTGACAGCAATTTAATCTCTCTCTTCCCTTGTAGTTTAGTTTGTTTAGAGATACGGAGATACAGTGCAGAAACGTGCCATTCAGCTCACCGAGTCCGCGCTGACCAGCAATCCCCACACATTAACAGTATCCTACACACATTAGGGACAATTTACAATTATATCAAGTCAATTAGCCTACAGACCTGTATGTCATTGGAGTGTGGGAGGAAACCGGAGCTCCCAGAGAAAACCCACGTAGGTCACGTGGAGAACGTGCAAACTCCGTGCAGACAGCACCCATGGGCAGGGTTGAACCCCGGTCTCTGGCGCTGTAAGGCAGCAACTCTACTGGTGCGCCACTGTGCCATCCTTTAATCTTGCTAAGCCTAGACTTGAATGGGGAGAGGTAGTTCCAAAGATTGATGACCCTTGACAGAAAAAAATCCTTCTCAACTCTATCTGAAAAGGTAATGCTTTATTCTGAAACTGTGCCCTATGCTGTGGATAAACCTTGGAGGGGAAACATCCTCTCAGCATCCACTCTGTTAATCCCCCGTAGAATCTTGTATGTTTGAATATTTGTACGTTTTGTTCTGCTGAACCTTTCTTCACACAGCAACACCTTTACCCCAATAATCGACCCAAGCACAACCCAAGTGTCCAAAACCGTGTGCAGTATTTCAGGTGTAGTCTCACCTGTGCCTTGTAAAGCTACAATAAAACGTTCCCACTTTAGTACCATACTCATAGAACATTGAACAGTACAGAGCAGGAACGGGCCCTCTGGCCTACATTGTCTATACTGAACGTGATGCCAAGTCAAGTTAATTTCCTCTACTTCTACGTGATCCATATCCCTCCATTCCCTGCATATCCAATATGCCCCCAACTGCCAATTCTCCACCCATATCTGCAGTTGCTCTATATCCTGCTGCACACTTTGATAAATGTCCTCACTATCTGCAACTTCACCGATTTTGGTGTTCTGTGCAAACCTACTAACCATCCCATCTACATTAAGTCATTTATATATAGATCACAAACAACAGAGGTCTCAGCACAGATGTGTGCGGGACTCCATCAGTCACACACTTCCAGCCACAATAGCACCCTTCCTCCACAATGCTTTATCTTCAATGTGTAAGCCAGTTCTAAACCCAAATGGCCAAGTCATCATGGATCACATGCATCTTAATCTTGTAATAAAGACCAGCAATGCATTGCCATTGCTAATTACTTGATAAATCTGCACTTTGTGTTTCATGCACTCAGGTCCAAATCACTTTGTACTATGGCATATTTTATCTTACTCTATTTTTAATTTACACTTTACCTTTTTACTTTCTTTCAACATGGACAACCTCACATTTCTCCATTTTATGCTGCATCTGCTAACTTCTTTCTTATCTCAGTTAATCCATCTATATCACTTTGTAGGCTGTTTATATTAGCCTCACAATTTGCTAACCCAGCTATACTTGGTTCATCAGAAAACTTTCTTCCAAGTTATCAATATGGATCGTAGATAGTGATGCCCCTGTCCCAACCCGTGTGGCACTGCACCAGTTACTGATAGCCAATCTGAAAAGGACCAATATATTCTTGCCCTCTTTAAATTTGGAGTTCCTCCTTTGCTAACTTTGCTTCACTTAATGCCAAATGCAGAATGTTCACAATGGCATCATTAGAGTGTTAATGAAGAGGTATGTATTGCCTGCTTTTATCCCATGTTTGTTCACCTGTCAGTGTATATGTAATAGGCAAGCATAACTTTTAGCAGCAGATGTTGGTGACATGACAAAATAGCTTATTGCTGCTATTCCTAACTCTCACCTTTCCACCCCTCCAAAGAAGCAGCGTACAGAAAGAATAAAGATGCTTTTACACCACATCTAATCCTTACACCACTTCTGACCTGTAAATGGTCGATGCCAAAACTGGGTGTAATATGTTCGGTTTCCCAGCACCGAACAGCACCATCCACCCGCAGTAACCACAGCAAGAAAAATGCCACAGGCTCATTAATAAGTTTTTACTTGCTGCACGGTTACCGTGCAAACAATAACATGGAGAGAAACAACTTTAATCCTTTCCATCCCCATGGGAGCACAATGTATTCTACTGGCAGTGAAAAGGAAGTGATAAAAGTGTGAGAAGAATAAATTCATGTCTGCAAGATTAAACAGGAAAAAAAAGGGAATATTTGCAGCTTCATTAGTTTCAGAGTGGTGTGCAATTTAGAAATCTTGTGAAATGTCTTTGCCTAGGTGTTCCTGCAAAGGAATGCACAGTATGTGGGGTGTTGTTCACTTTTCCCTTAAAGGTGGTTGCACTGACTTGTACTTGGAGTATGCTGAAGATCATTTAATGGCTGGGCCAAAAGAGTAAACTGAATGATTTCCATGCACTCTACTTAAGCTCATCAATCTTCAAAAAATGACGGCCATCGTTTTCTAAATCAGTTAATTATTACAACACCAAGATGACAAAAAAACTATGATTAACATAGTGAAAGCAATGATAAAAATACTTAACTGGTCAGTTTTGTTGCAATTTTGCTTGTTGATTTTAGATTAACGCTAATATAAAATAGGTTGTACATGTGGTCTGTTTTATTTCTAGAGTCACTGTTAACCTGACGAGGCGGTACCACTGTGAGGAGTTTAATTCCATTTGGGTGTTATATTATAGAAGTGGATTCATTGACTCATTATTGCTGTGCTGGGGGGAAATAGCTAAATAATCAAATGCAATCTCCCAGCACCAAGTGCTCATCTATCTCAGCTCTTCAAGGGAACATCCACATCACCCAGTAGATCAGGCAGAACATGGAGAGGTGACATTTTGGGTTGGGACCTTTTTGCAGATCCACACTCAGTGCTCCTTATAAGAAGATGATTTCTGTCTCTCCCGCCTTTTCAAGAGAAAGTTCCAGGCCACTGCAATCTATACATGTTTTTTTACCTCTCACATCCCCTGCAATCCTTCTCCTAATTACATTAGCGCTATTCTGTTAACCCTTGCTGTCTCCTCCCCTTCCCACCTCTCCCTCAGCCCTCGGGCCCTGGCATTCCCTCTCTCTCTCTATCTCCCTCCCCCACCCTAGTCGCACCAGCTTCTCATTTTCACACCACAAACAGCCTACAATGGCTTGTTCCCTTTATCATCGATACTTTTTTGCATATCTTTCATTCATTGTTCTTTATCTCTCCACATCACCGTCTATATCTCTCGGTTCCCTGATCCCTGACCAGTCTGAAGAAGGGTCTTGACCCTAAACGTTGCCTATCTCCTTCGCTCCTTAGATGCTGCTGCACCCGCTGAGTTTCTCCAGCCTTTTGTGTACCCTACATTAGCACTATGTTCCCTTGTTCTTTCCTTGTTCCACTGGTAAGGGAATTGGATGCTCATTTATTTATACTCATTAATTGTTACCCATTAGCCTCATCTACTGCAAAGAAAACAAGCCTGTCTTTTTCATTTCTTATCCAAATCTCAAAGATATAATTCTTAAGCAGATACTATATTGGCATTTAAGAGTCTCTTAGATAGGCACATGTGGACCATGTGATGACAGGTGAGATCAGTTTATCCTGGTGTAATGTTTGGCCAGGGCATTGTGGGCTGAAGGGCCTGTTCCTGTGCTGTACTGTTCTACGTATTATGCTGTAACATATTCAAGAATTTCCTCAGCATCCTCTCCAATGTACACATACCTTTCCTTTAATGTGGGGAACCAAGAAAGGATGCAGCCTAACTGTGGTTCTACATCAATGAAGCATAACCTCCCTGTGCCTTGATTAGTAAATCAATCCTGTTTTGTTTTGCACACTTAACAGTTTCTTGATTAAAGGTTATTGAAATGCAACTTTAATTCTACCTCACTCTCCACTAAGTATTTCTGACATTTTCTGTTTTTATTTTAGTTTTCTAACATCTGCAGTATGTTGCTTCTGTTCTTCAAATAAGCCTTCCAGCTAATGCCAATGGCAGGAAATAAAACTTATTGTTTCATATTTACCAGTGTCAATTATCTACACTAACAAATACCTATGAGTTTAAAATCCTCCAGTGTGAAATAAGTATATACGTGTAATCTTTTGCAATTTGGTTGGGTAATAGCCTCTGTGTTTATATTGGCTGCTAACAGTTATGCACTGACTTTTATAAAGGTCATTCATTTCTTATTTATCAGTCAAGTTTATTGCTATTTCTTTGGAATTTCTTATTTCAAATTTCAATAACATTTTCTTGGTGTAGTTGATTATCCAGATGTTTCCCCCCTCATGCAAAGAACTCCAGCACTTTGTGTCTTTTTTTGTAAATCAGGATGTGCACTTCCTTGTGTCTACAAGTAAAGGGATGATGGTTTTGTTGCCAGTGTCTAAATCAGGTTTATGGGGAACCTGATGCCTTTCAGTATCTCGCTATACACAGTAGTACTTATTTATCTGGTTTTGATAATATGGGAAACACATCAAAGTGAATAAAATAGTTTAAAATACATGTTTTTTTTTGTGATAGACTAAAGCAGTAACCATCAGCACAAGTGGGATGGTCCCCTTTGCTCTTGTGCTTTAAGTCTCTTAGATACATTTTTAAATGATCTCTTGAATGATGAAGACTTGTCAATGAACGTGTTCTACAATCACACCCTTGCCAGGGTGTGGAGTCAAAAGGATCAGTTTGCTGCTGAACAGGATAGTAGGCCTGACAACAGGCTCATTGACTACTCTCTCTCTCTCCGTCCCTCCCCCACCCTAATCGTCGTACTAGTTTCACTATCATCCTGTTGAGTTTCACTCTACGTATAATTTGTTATCACCTACCCCACAGCCAACAATAGACCATTGTGGGCTCCACCTTTGATAGCAGAGATGTTGAGAGGATATTTCCACCAGTGCGAGAGTCTAGGATTAGAGGTCATAGCCTCAGAATTAAAGGAGGTTAGGAAGGAGAAGAGAAGGGATTTCTTTAATCAGAGGGTGGTGAATCTGTAGAATTCCTTGCCACAGAAGGCTGGGGAAGCTAAGTCAATGGATATTTTTAAAGCAGAGTTAAATAGTACGGGTGTCAGGGGTTATGGGGAGAAGGCAGGAGAATGGGGTTAGGAGAAATAGATCAGCCATGATTGAATGGTGGAGTAGACTTGATGGTCCGAATGGCATAATTCTGCTCCTATCACTTATGACCTTTCCTTGATTATCGTTACTTTCATTCATTTGTTCTATGTACCTTTTATATCTCTTGTTTTCACCACCCCTCTCAGTCTCAAAAAGGGTCTCAACCCGAAACGTCACTTATTCCTTTTCTCCAGAGATGCTGAATTTCTCCAGCTTTTTGTGTCTATCTTCAGTGTAAATTTGACCTTAGAACATGAGACATGCAAGAGCACACTACAGGAACTGGCCTTTGTCAGTAACATGTGACAAGTCTACTTCCACCTTGAGCAGGTCTGTTGTGAGGCTGGCTTGTTAGGAAGATAGTCTGCAACATTGGTCGAGATCACTTTCATCACAACCTGTTTTATTTGCTTTTTGACCCATCTTGCTTGTCCGTTTTGCCCAGTGCAAAACTTTATAAATTTCCTTTATAAAGGAAAAGATTTAATAGGAATCTGAGGGGTAACTTTTTCACACAACGGGTGGTGGGTGTATGGAACAAGCTACCAGAGAAGGTAGTTGAGGCAGAGACTATCCAAACATTATGAAACAGTTAGACAGGGACATGGATAGGAAAGATTTGGAGGGATATGGACCAAATGCAGGCAGGTGGGACTAGTGTAGCTGGGACATATTGGCCGGTGTGGGCAAGTTGGACCGAAGGGCCTGTTTCCACTCTGTATCACTCTATGATTATGACTCTACGAGTAGGTTTTATATAATTTATCTTTTATCTGTTGCCGGGAGATATGTGTTCATTATTAGAGGGAGGTGACATTCTTCTGCATTTGTTTGCATAAGGCTCCACATGGTAGGCTGCTCTGGAAGGTTATATTGCATGGGATCCAAGGAGAGCTCGCAAACTAGATAGAGAATTTACTTCATGGAAAAAAGCAGAGGGTGATTGTAGAAGGTTGTTTTTCAGACTGAAAGCTTGTAATTAGTAATGTGCCTCATGGATCAGTGCTGGGCCCATTGCTGTTTATGCTTTACATCAACAATTTAGATGATACTGTATAGGGCATGATTATAAGTTTGCAGATGACACTGAAGTGAAAGGTATCATAGACAGTGAAGATGGTTACCAAAAATTACAACAAGATCTTGATCAGTTGGGCAAGTAGGCTGAGAAATGGGTTAAAGGAGTTTAATGCAGGTAAATGTGATGTGTTGCATTTTGCTAAGTCAAATCATGGTAGGACCTTCACAGTGAATGGCAGGACCTTGGGGAGTGTTGTAGAGCAGAGGGATCTAGGAGTGTAGGTACATAATTCCTTGAAAGTGGCATAACAGCTAGAAAGGGTGGTCAAGAAGGCTTTTGATACATTGGCCTTCAACAGTCAGCGTATTGAGTATAGAAGTTGGGATGTCATGTTACAGTTGCACAACATGTAGGTGAAGCTGCATTTGGAATATTGTGTTCAATTGTGGTCACACTGCTATTGGAATGATGTTGTTAAGCTGGAAAGAGTGCAGAGAAGATTAACAAGGATGTTCGCAGGACTTGAGGGCCTGAGATATAGGGAGAGGTTGGCAGACTAAGACTTTATCCTTTGAGCGCAGAAGGCTGAGGGTTGATCGTATGGGGGTGTATAAAATCATGAGGGGAATAGATAGGATGAATGCACAGAGTTTTTTTTTACCCAGAGAAGGGGAATAAAGAACCAGAGCAAATCAGTATGTGAGAGGGGAAAGATTTAATAGGAACCTGAGGAGCAACTTAATCATACAGAGGGTGGAGGGGTATATGGAATAAGCTACCAGAGGAGGTAGTTGAGGCAGGTCCTATAACAACATTTCAAAAAGATATTTGGACAGACATGAAAAGGAAAGGTTTAGAGGGATATGGGCCAAATGTGGGAAGGTGGGACTAGCATAGATGGGAAATCTTGATCGGCAGGGACAATTTGGGCCGATGGGCTGCATAGATTCATATCATGCCGTATTAATCTCTGCAGGCTTGAAGGGCCAAATGGCCTCCTCCTGCACCTATTTTCTATGTTACTATGACTCTGTAAGATGGAATGTTGGGTGGTAATACATATTTCAAATTCATTGGCTTCCCCATTATATTTCTTTTGACATATTAACCTATAATTAAATATCCATCAAAATCAAGGACAGGTCTGGAATCATTCTGATCCTGCCTTTCAGCTCTATTACAGTTAATCATTGTTGTTAATCTACATAATTTGTGTCGGGTGAAATGTTTACTGTCATTTCTGAATTGATGTTTTTTTTTCTGCAGAGCTTCTTTGTTGTTATGTTGCATCACAGCATTATGAGACCATTCAACAAACAAATCTCTTCTGCATGTTCCTATCAGCATCCATGCAAAGAAAAACTTAGCAATTAGATCAGTGGAACTATATTTCACAGAGATGTTACTGAAAGATTACCTAGACTAACAGGTTGATTGGATTTAATGGAGCGTTTCTGCTGTTTATTTGCACATATGTCAATTAATGCTTCCAACAAAAATACTTGATACATGAATTGTTAGAGTGAATATGAGTAAACAGCTTAAAAAAATGGGGGCAAAACAAATCAAGCAATTCCATTTGAAGCTGAATCTTTAACCCTACCATTGAACCCAAGGTGGACTGCTTCAAATTGATTTAGACATCCTTTGTATGTGTCGTGTATAAATGTTCTGTTTGAGAGGCACCCCAAATACCATCCAAGGATAAGGGACTGGCAGAGGAACACACAATTCCTGGCTCATGACCAAAATTCCTGCTCAAAATTTTTGAATTTTGTTTTGATGAGGGACTATTAATCTGAAATGTTATTGATGTTATTCTCTCCCTACCAGCTACTGGTTATTGTGTTTTCTGTTCATTTTTAGTTTAGAGATACAGCGTGGAACCGGGCCCTTTGACCCACTGAGTCCGGCCCAACCAGCGATACCCATACACTGATACTAAAATACACACACTAGGGATGATTTACAATTTTACCAAGCCAATTAGCCTACAAACCTGTTTCTCTTTGGTGTGTGTGAGGAAACCTGAGATCCCAGAGGAAACCCACGCAGGTCACGGAGAGAATGTACAAACTACACACAGACAGCACCCGCAGTCTGGATCGAACCTGGCTCTCTGGGAAAGGGTGAGGGGAAGTTTTGACTTAAAAAAAAAGAACTGATGCTATTGAAGCTAGAGAGCTTATTTTATTGGCTTATATGGTCTAACAAATGTCAAAATGTCTGCTGTGAAATAAAAGCATTAATAAATCAAACTCAAAGTAATGTATTGACATACCCATACAATTGTTGATTTTCTAAAACATGTTGACTGGTTTTAAGGCATGAAAAACAATTATACAGCACATTTAGTTTAGGTTAGTTTATAGTCACATGTACCGAGGTACAGTGAAATGCTTTTGTTGCTTGTTAACCAGTCAGTGGAAAGACAATACATGATTACAATCGAGCCATCCATAGTGTACAGATAGATTATAAAGGGAATAAAGTGAATAACATTTAACATAGATAGAAACATAGAAACATGGAAAATTGGAGCAGGAGGAGGCCATTTGGCCCTTTGAGCCTGCGCTGACATTCATTGTGATCATGGCTGATCATCCACAATCAGTAACCTGTACCTGCCTTCTCCCCATATCCCTTGATTCCACTAGCCCCTAGAGGTCTATCTAACTCTCTTTTAAATTAATCCAGTGAATTGACCTATACTGCCTTCTGTGGCAGAGAATTCCACAAATTCACAACTCTCTGGGTGAAAACGTTTTTTCTCATCTCACTTTTAAATGGCCTCTCCTTTATTCTTAAACTGTGGCCCCTGGTTCTAGACTCCCCCAACATTGGGAACATGTTTCCTGTATCTAGCTTGTCGAGTCCTTTTATAATTTTATAAGTTGCTATAAGATTGCCTCTCATCCTTCTAAATTCTAGTGAATACAGGCCCAGTCTTTCCAATCTTTCCTCATATGACAGCCCCGCCATCCCGGGGATTAACCTTGTGAACCTACGCTGCACTCCCTCAATAGCAAGGATGTCCTTTCTCATATTAGGAGACCAGAACTGCACAAAATACTCCAGATGTGGTCTCACCAGGGCCCTGTACAACTGCAGAAGGAGCTCTTTGCTCCTAACTCAAATCCTCTCTTATGAAGGCCATGATTAGCTTTATGATTATAATCTTATGATTAGCTTTCTTCAACACCTGCTCTACCAGCATGTTTACTTTCAGTGACTGGTGTACAAGGACACCCAGGTCTCGTTGCACTTTCCTTTTTCCTTATCTGCCTCCTTATTCTTGCCGCCAAAGCGGTTTGAGTGCAAGATAAAGCCTGTAAAGTCTGATCAAAGATAGTCCGAAGGTCTCCAATGAGGTAGATAGTAGCTCAGGACTGCTCTCTAGTTGTGGTCGGGTGGTTCAGTTACCTGATGACAGCTGGGGTGGTGCATTTTTTCACTTCAATACATTTTGCCTGAGGGGACAAGGGAGAAGAGGGAGTGGCTGGGGTGAAACTCATCCTTAATTATGCTGATGACCTTTTAAAATCATTTTAAAGTGAATTAAATTAAAATTAATTACATAATGAATTAAAATGAATTAAAATGAATTACAAAACATAAGAAAATGGATTGCAAACAATTAATCATATGATAACAGCCAGATAATCATTTTGAGTGATCTTGACATTATAATTCTGCACTCTTGTTTAAAGCCCAACTGAAAGAGCAGATGAGATCTATGATTAATCTTTAATTCAAGTAGAAAATGATTGGGTTAGGGTTGGTTGATTCTAGCTTGGCACATTAAATGGCATATTTCAGAAGTCAGTTAGAAGTTGAGCCTGGTGCCACATACACAGTAGGCCACTGCAGATTAAGGACAGCAGATTGCCTTTCCTGAAAGACGTGAGTGAACCAGAAGGGTTACTACAAACATTACGGGTTACTACAAAAAATCAGTAGTTTATTGTCATCATTGTTGACACAAGCATTTGGTTCCAAAATTATTTAATGACCTGAATCTACTGTAAAATTCCCTGGGTTTTCATAACGGAATCTAAACATGTCTCCAGATCACTGATCCAGGCCTCTTAATGCTAGTTCTTTATTTCATGTAACCACTGCACTAACCATTTGAAACGGTCTCTGGGTTCTTAATTAGCTTATAAAATTATTTCAAGATTGAGCTCTTGGAGCCTATGCCTGCACCATCATCCATGCAGCTGTGGCAAGTTTGTGATGTAGAATGCACAGGTGCACGTTGCTCACTTCAGTGGATGCCTCACCGCCAGTTTTACACCTGAATATCTATGCAGTTTCAAAGCATTCCCGTGCTATTAAACTCTATTATCTATCTTAGCAGATAGCTTATCAGTAAGTCCTGCCAATATTTGTCAAATCCTTATCCTTCCCACTGGATAATCATCCCTTTTCCCACTCTCACTGTCAATTAAAATAAAGCCTGCTCTCGGAGGCTACAACACAAGGGCACTATCTGAGGTCAGGCCCTGAATGGAATCTAATTTCAATCTTGCTCGAAGCATTTTCTATTTATACGTTGTGCTCATCAAGATGAGCAATGACATTGAGGGAAACTGAATGCTTCTCATTTTGGCCAGCGTGCGTCAGCATTAACACTCTTAAATCACGAATGGTGCAGTTCATTGCAGTACAAAACCTCCTGTGTGTTGTGACGACAAGGAGCTGGAACACCACCTGTATAAGCTTCTCATTTACTTCCATATGTTAAACCCCTGTCTCACGGTGCGAGTCGACCGACGAGTGACTCCGAGTTTTCACTCGCGGTAATCACGTACATTTAATGTAGCGGGAACGTCGACTCGTGGCGCTAACGGCAGGTACCCGTGAAACTTGTTAACTCTTGAAAAAATTCAAACATGTTTGAGGTTTTCCACGAGTCAAATTTACTGTTCAAGTTAAAAATTGAAACATTTAAACTCGTAATAACGTAGTGGCCCGTGCGTTTACCTTAGTGACTCGTGAGTCTACCGTGGGCACTCTTTAACTCAGCAGGCAGGCAGCATCTCTGGAGAGAAGGAATGGGTGACGGGATGACGATTCCAAATTTCTCCAGCCCCATGTGTTCACTTTTTGTCAACCAGCATCTGCCCTTTCTTGTGTATGACATTATTTGTATCCGTGGCAGTTGATTGTCGCTTCCTTCAGTTTCCCAGGGGGTCTTGGGATGGTACTGGAGTTGGGAGGGAAAGGTGGGGTTGGGGGGGGGGGGGGGGGGGGGGGGGGGGGGGGGGGGGGGGGGGGGGGGGGGGGGGGGGGGGGGGGGGGGGGGGGGGGGGGGGGGGGGGGGGGGGGGGGGGGGGGTTGGGGGTGACTTAGTACGGGAGACAAGTGTACTGACTGTGTGAGCAGACATTTTGGTAGTGATTGCTCATGGGGTTCACTGTCGAGGACTTCATAATGCAGAGAGCATTATAAACAGTGGAGCGATTAACCCTGGAAAGGAAGGAGACTTCTCTTTGAGTTGGACCCAGGAAACTGAAGCAGGGATTTTCCTGAGGTTATTCATGACAGATAAATGGATGGGAATGGTTTAGAGGGCTATGGGCCACATGCAGGCAAATAGGACTACCCCAAGACACCAAATTGGACGGCACGGCCAAGCTGGGCCGAAGGACCTGTTTCCATGTTGTACGGCACCATGACTAAGGCCTATCCAGTGGGATTGACATATTTTTCCTTTCTAAAGATGCAGTGTATTTTGGTGACTATTGCACACTGCAGACCAGAAGCGTTATGGCAGGTGATTGTCGTCTGCCCGCTGTTACTGACGCTAAAGCCTTGGGATCGTTGCCCTTCATGTTAGCGTGGAGGGGGAGGGGGGTATTGTGCTGTTTGATCGCCCCCTGCTATCCCAGGGACAGGGAGACACAGCGGCTTTTGAGACTGGTGGGCAATCACTACCAAAGTGTCTGTCCACACAGTCAGTACACCTCTCCTACACTTGTCGCCCGCACTAAGATCACCCCGCAGAGAATTATCCCAGCCTGACCCAAGAGCCTTGTCACCCCAGACAGATTAATTTTTTTAATATTTTTATTTATTAGAGGTACAGTAAATTACATCAGTGTACGTCCCGTATATATTATTACAATCATTGTACCCCTTAATTTTTAAGGCTATTAAAGAAAAAGAATAGGAACGGAGAAAGTAGAGAAAGTGAGAGAGAGTTGTGAAAGTGAAGAAGCATGACGAAGGGAAAGAAGAGAGAACCCTTGGTCGAAAAGTTAGAGAAAGAAGAGTAAGAGATAGACCCTAGGGAAAAAAAAGAGAGAAAGATGAAAAAAGGAAAAGCCAGTTACTTTATTATAAACATCACGCAAAAGGAATTTACCAACTCGGCAGTTTTTCATCCCCCTTTACCAAGACCCGACGGGGGTACCTTTTTGAGTTCCTCTTGCACCCTATCCTTGTAGTAGATCTATAAATGCAGACCACATCTTTTAGAAGCGATCTGATTTTCCTGCCAGGCGGAGTCTCATATCTACCAGATGTAGTGTTTCAAACATAGTTGAAATCCACATTGTTGGTATGCTCCTATACCAATTTACTGTTGGTATGGGAATTTTTTTCCAGAATTTTAAGATTAGCCTTTTTCCAGTTATTAAGCCGTATTCAAATAGATTCTTTTGAAACACATTTAAATCAGGGCTACCTTCCGTTGTTCAAAAAATAATCCACCCCAGACAGATTAATAACCCCCCCCCCCCCCCCAACCTCGCAGGCGCGGAGACATCCGTCCACATTGAAAGATTTCATCTCCCATCTCCCCGCAGTGTGTAGACCTGGCAGTAAATTCAATTAAAATATAACAAACCTCCGCCCACTGGCCTTCTAACTATGTGATGTGTGTTTCAAACAAATCATAAGTATAACTGCTCTGGCATTGGAGGGTGCGCATTTTCCCATTGTAGGTCATATCAATAGATGCGGCCGCGCTGAATTCTATCTTTAACTCAAAGCCGCAGGATGGAGATGTCTTCTTTAACACTGTTGCTTATTAAAATAGACCTTCATTCATGGTTGGCTCAAGAGTAACGGGAGAGGAACTTGGTAACTCGGGAGAGGAACTTGGAACATCGCAGAAATGACATACCCGTTCAGGATCATACCATTAATAGTAAGATTAAACGAGAACTTACCAGTTCGAAGTTTGATCGTTATTTTATGAGGAGTTACGATGAGGGATTACGTGAAGAACCCGCCTCACGCTGGCAACGGCATACTTCAAAGCAGCGGCATGAAAAACACAGAACACCAAAAGCCGGAGTAAACATAGTAAGGCTTCATAAAAAGACTTAGAACTACCATTTGATCATTTATTTTATGAGGGCGGGAGTGGAGGGCACGTAATCCCTCATCGTAACTCCTCATAAAATAACGATCAAACTTCGAACTGGTAAGTTCTCGTTTAATCTTACTATTTTACTTCGGAGTCACGTGAGTGACTACGTGAAGATTTTAAAAGCTTTCTGTGTTTTTTATGTCGTAGAATTAATCCGTACGACAGTCCGGCTAAGTAAACACATACATGAGAAAGCAGACTAATGTTAGATCATTTCACAATTAACTTTTTTAATGTTTAAAGACCATATAATAACCCTCCTTATATCTGAGGGAAATGATTACAAGCGATAAAAGATAGAAGTGACTACACAACTGATTATAGCAATTAATAGTAAACAAAGCAGGTGATTATAGTGCTCCCCAACACCGCGTGTCCAAAGCTTGTCATAGTGTGAACAGGTTTATTGTAGAACTTTGAAAAAGTTTCTTCTTTACTCCACCCTGCGACTTTTAAAAATATGCTCGAGAGGTACGTCCCGCCCCTTCGCCGCGGACGTAGCTGCCGCCCTGGTGGAGTGAGATTTGAACACATCAGTGTCTACTCCCGCTAAAACCAACACCTGTTTCAACCATTTTGAGATAGTTTGAACTGAAGCTTTTTGTGCGTGGTTTTTTGTGCGTAACCATTAACGTTTTTTCATTTCCTCGAAGGGTGTCAGTAACTTTAATATATTGGTTCAAATGTTTAACCACACACAAAGTAGGATCAATATGATAAGCTTGAAAGGTTACCTTTGTTCCAGATCTCCCTGGTCTGCTTTGTTTGATCAGATCGTAAACATAGAACACAACATTATCTGTAGTCACATGCATACAGTCTAAACGCAACATTTGTAAAGTTTGCACTCTTTGAGCTGAGACCAGTGACATTAACATAATTAATTTCAATGTCAATCTTTCCAATGTCAACCCTTCAATTGGAGTCCATTGTCTAAGTAGCGTAAGTACAATGCTCACATCCCAAATCTCTGTGTATCTTGGTTTGGGTGGATTAATATTAAAGATTCCTTTCATGAATCTAGATATTAATGGATGCGACCCAATTGATCTCTGATCATCATGTCCTAAATAGGACGACAAGGCACTGCGTGCAGTGTTAATGGCACTGTAACTTAAATGTTGCTCAAAATGCAATTGGCAAGGAATTCCAAAACATTTTGCAATATTTACAGTATCATAAGAAATATTTGACTGTGTGCAAAAGTCTTCCCATTTCTTAATATGTGTCATATATTGCTTTTGTGTGCTATCTTGCCATGATGCGACTATAACTTCCATAGTTTTTGTCCGACAATCCCAGCTCCTGTAGTGGTCTGGTCAAAACCTGCAGATTAATAAATTCATATAGGCATACAATGGGTAAATTTCTTTAGTTACCGGATTAGTCAAGATATCACTACAGTTAGCAATCGACATATATGGTTCTTTAATCATATTCAGCATTACTGGGAACCAAGGTTGAGTTGGCCAATTTGGAACTACCAACAATCCAGAAGCAGAATCTTGTTCTATCTTCTTCAGGCATCTCTGAATCAAAGCAAATGGTGGAAAAGCATAAAAGAACATTTTCCCCAGTGTAATGAAAAAGCATCTACTGCTACTGCATCTGGATCGTGTTCCCAAGACACATAAGTAGGCAATTGATGATTAAGCCTAGATGCAAACAAATCAATTTCTGGCAACCCAAATCGGTTCACAATATTCTTAAATATTGCTGGCTTAAGCATCCATTCCGTATTATCTTTAAAAATCCTGGACCTTTCATCTGCTACCACATTGTCCTTACCTGGAATGTAGCTTGCTGAAATCCATATTTGGCGACCAATACACCATTGCCATATCTCATTGACCAGACAATCACATGATACTGATCTAACTCCCCCCATGTGATTAATGTATGCAACAGCCGTTTTATTGTCTAACTGTATTAACACATGTAGACCTTGTTTAGCACAACAATATGCTTTAAGTCCATAAAAAGCACCCAATAACTCCAAATAGTTAATACCATAAGCTTGAAGAAACGCTTCTTCTTGAGCTTTCCATCTACCTCCACAACTGGAGGACGAATCTGTAGCCCCCCATCCGAGAGCACTAGCATCCGTTTGTAAAACCATTTCAGGCTGTTCAATCATGATATTCTTAGCAGCTTGTGGGACATTTTCAACCCACCATTGTAATTCCAAACACGGCTTCTTTTGTTAATTGCATAGGCCTGTCAAAGTGACCTGCCTTCTCTTTAAGAGCCCTTATTTTGTCCCTGTGAAGATTTTGATAATGTAATGGACCAAATTCCACTGCCGGAAATGCTGCTACCAGTTTACCAATGGTTTTCGCCACTTCTCGGATGGAGGGATAAGGTTTGTGAATGAGGTAATTACAAGTCATCAAAATGTCATTGGCCCTTCTCTGTTGGCAAAGTAACTAACATAGTCACTGAGTTAATTACAAACCCCAAAAAGTTAATTGTTTGTGCTGGCTGCAGCTGGGACTTAATTGGATGAATCAAGAACCCTAGCTTTTCAAACAAAGCTTTAGTAACTGAAACTGAGTGCTCAGCTGACTCTTGAGTATCATTAATGATCAGAATATCATCCAGATAAGCCATAACAATGTGTTTCTGTGCTCTTAATTGGGCTAAAACTGGTTTCAACAGTTTTTACAAGGAGTCTAGGAGCCGAACTCAATCCATTTGGTAAAGCTTTAAACTGCCATAATTGTCCCAACCAATTAAATTTTAAGTACCTCCTGAAGAATTGATGAATTGCTACAGAATAATAGGCATCCTTCAAATCAATCTTAGCCATATAACACCCTGCTGAGATAAGATATTTTGCAGTACTGAATGTCTCCATCTTAAAATGTTTGTATTCTACAAACTTATTTAGATCTGTAAGGTCCAGAATAATTCTGCAACCACCATCTTTTTTATCTCTTCGAAATATATTAGAGACAAATTGATGCTTATGTTCATAAGTCTTTTCAATTACGCCTTTTCCAGATAATTTGTCAATTTTCCACATTAATCTCCATTCTTTCCTCTGCAGAAAACACATAAGCATAAGCAGGTTTATTCTGTACAGGAGGATTTAACCCCTTCTTTAAAAATAATAATGGCTCCCGAAACTGCTTGTAATACATATCGATCAGAAGTAATGTTTAAGCCAGGCATTATAAAATTTTTGCAATCTCCCTCCAACTGGAGAGTCATCCACAGTTTCTTTAAGGATATAAGTCTTTAATACCTCTCCGTATGAGCGTGGTGGTCTCCTTCTTCCCGAATACAGGGAAGCACTCGCCTGCACAGCACGATAGTATTTTCGTGACAAATTTCTGCCTCTATAACGAAAATCGAAACCCCTTCGGGTCGAAAAAACCCTTCTTTGTCCAAAGACAAAAGGTTTAACATTGCTAAAATATTTAGCTTCTTCATCCAACTCTTTCAGCTGTTTCGGCAGATTTTCTCCAAACAAATACCCAGGAGCTTGAACACCACTTTCTTGACACAGGCTTGCAAACCTAGGGTGAAATATGGCCGAATCGCCATTTTCCTCATACAATTAATTTTCATAGAACGAATTACACAATAAACCCAAAGTATCCTTTTGAATCTTTTCCATTTCCAGATTCTCCATTTTGCCTGCCATAGGCCGTAATGGCAGCAGAAATTAATTTGAGCACCTTTTGAAACTTCACTTCTTGGGCTCTCATACTTGGAGTCATAGACGTCCATATCATCGGATTCACCGTAGGCACTTCCAATGAGGCACAATTTCTTGGAGCTTTATATAATTCTGATGTTTTCATTCATCACAGAATTGTGAAGTTGGTGAGATACCATATAATTTATGTTGGCAGCTAGGTTTTCTTCCATAGCCTCACCACTTCCTTCAGGTATAGCAAAAATCTTGTGCTATCCCAGGCACATTAGGCCTTTTCTTTTTTACTTTGTGGTGTGCTTTCAAAAGCCATATAACCACCAGCAGGGTCTGCTTCTGCAGCCCTAAATCAATTGGGATATCACCCCATGAGACTTCTTCCAGCCCAAATCCTGGGTCCGGAGTATCATATTCCCAACTTGGCCCACAGCCATATTCCATCATATTCACAAACCCCTCAGGGATTTTTTGGGATTCATCTGGGTACTGGACCCTTGTCTCATAATTGTTTGGAGAACTTTCTCCATATGCTCCATTTTTAGCCACATAAGTTTTATTTGTCTGGAGGTCTTTCAGTATCAGAGTCATCAGAAACCACGGGCCTCTCAGATTTCTTTTTGCATTTTTTTAGGAACATTTTCCTCCGTGGTTATTATTTCTGGAGAATCTGAAACTCACTATCGGGTAAATCGGCGGCCAACGGTATCGGAACCGGGTCCGCACTAACTTCGCGTCCCGTAATTTTACTTTCACCCCGGGAAGATCTTTTTACCCGCGAAAAAACTTCTTTCCCGATTTCTCCATCTTTCTTTAATAATCAGTGCTCAATCAGCACGTTAACGTGGCTCTAAATTTTACTTTTGGTTTCGTTTGCTGGAGCCACCCAGCGTAACCTAAAAAAACGCCCCGATCTAACTGCACTTACCTGCGGGCCGTTCCGATCGCTGCGAGGAGCTGCTCCTTACTGCAGCTCCTCCTTCCGCCGTCAGCGTTGATGTCATGCCGTTGCCAGCGTGAGGCGGGTTCTTCACGTAGTCACTCACGTGACTCCGAAGTAAAATTGGGTATTTTCCCCAAACATTCAACCTCTCAGAGTGAACCACCTCACTCTTGCTCAGATTAAATCCCATTACACCGTTTCTCTGCCCATTTCTGCGGCTCACCTTTATCTCATGGTATACTTTGACAGCCTTCCTCAGAGACAACGGCTATTGTTAATATTTAACCACTTCCAATACCATCCTCATATTTCATATTTGCATTTATGATGTTGTTATGAATCACTAGCATGACATTAGATCATTTATTTCTCATGGCTTGAATTATAATCAACCTAATGTCGCATCTGTGTTCAGGAAACACCCAAATGCACCAATGCTATCAATATGCCATGCTAAGCTACTAAATGAAACAACAACCAAGGTTTATTATGTATGTAAAGCACTCACTATTTTCATTAAAAACGATTCAGAAGTAAATTGGTGCTTTCGGATATTTGGATGATACCATAAGCAACATAAATAATGATATTTATTACTGGTTGTCATCAATGGTATTAGTTGCTTGTAGCATATTTTCCCATGATTCTATTTACATTCCTCTCTGCTCCTATGTGTTAAAGCTCAACCCATTTAGGATGAGCAACAAAAATTACCAGAAAGCTACGAAGTTGGTGCCTTTCTGACAAAAAATGACATGGACTCAGCAAAACCATCATGTCAGCCACCTGGGATAGACACAAAGTGCTGGAGTAACTCAGCAGGTCAGGCAGCATCATTGAAGAAAAAGGATGGGTGATGTTTCGGGTCGGAGCCCTTCATTTCAGACCCTTGAAGAAGGTTCAGACCTATCTGAAGAAGGGTTCTGACCCAAAACGTTACCCATACTTTTCCTCCAGAGATACTGCCTGACCCGTTGAGTTACTCCAACATTTTGTGTCTATCTTCAGTATAAACCAGCATCTGCAATTCCTTTCTTCACATTATGTCAGCCCCCTTTATGTCTGTGGAAGTGCCTTGGGTGGATTTGTTTTGCTCTCTTAGCCAATGCTACACAATGACACTAAATATTTTGTATCTTTGTCAATGTCTAGCCAATATATAAAGGTTCTGGCAACTTTGATTTGATTTGATTTTATTGCTTGTCATTCGAACCTCAGAGAGGCTCGAACGAAACTCCGTTTCTACAAGCCATACAAACAAACAAACAGAACAATTCATAGTAAAACATGCAAACAATTAAATTCACACAAACATCCATCACAGTGGATCTCCTCCTCACTGTGATGGAAGGCAAAGTTCTTCTCTCTCCCGATGTCGAAGCCCCAGGCGGGCGGTGTTAAGTCCCTTGTCCATTGAGGCCGCGCCGGGTGATGTACGGCCCCGCTCTAGGCCAAAGTCACAAAGTTGGAGCCCCCGGTGGGCGCTGGAATGTCCCGCAGCCATTAAAGCCGCGCCGGGCGTTGCTCGGCCCCGCTCCGGGTCGCTCCAACCCCGCGACAAGGGCTGTAGAAGTTGTGTTGCGGAGCTCCGGAGAGCGGTCTCCCACCCGGACCCGCGAGCTCCCGACACCCCAACAGTCCACCGGCAGCAATCTGCAGCTGGAGCCGGAGCCGGAGCCCCGGAGTCAGGCCGGAGTCGGGCCGGAGCTGGAGCTGGAGCCGGAGCCCCGGAGTCAGGCCGGAGCTGAAGCCGGAGCTGGAGCCGGAGCTGGGGCCGGAGCCAGAGCTGGAGCCCCAACTGTCTTCATATTTACAATAGCTTTATGTTCTGAGTGCTACACATCCAAGAATCATCCTCACTGGATGTTCCCTACTTCAGGTATCATTGATTAGTGAACAATTTGAATCTTCTATTGCAGAATGTTTGTACATCCGCAATTGGACACTTATCCATACAGATCCAGTTTTTGATGGTATGTTCATTTGCATATTTCAGAAGCATGTCTTATTGTGTTGTGTCAGTGATTTATGTGGCTGTGACTGGAGAGTCATTATCCTCTCATTGTCAGGTAAAGTCAAGACAAATTGTTGTAGATCAGTAGCTGAGTAAGTTGGAGGAGTTGCAGACTGCGAGGAAGGCTGTCAGAAGTTACAGCAGGTTATAGAACAGTTGCAGAAATGGGCAGAGAAATGGTTTAGTTTATTGTCACATGTACCTTGGTGTTGTGAAAAACCTCAGTTGTGTGCTAACCAGTCGGACAATACATGATTACAGTCGAGCCGTTCACAGTGTATAGATACTTCTTCTGTCGTGTGGCATGCACAGCCTAAAGTTGTTGGCCAGCTTGTTCTCTTTGATCTTCTTTTTGTGCACGTCGAGTTGATTGCATTAGTCGAAACAGGGCGGACCACGTGAAGGTTGCAATCTTCCACCCCCAGTGTATAGATATATGATGAGGGAATAACATTTAGTGCAAGGTAAAGCCAGCAATGTCCAAATCAAAGTTAGTCCGATGGTCACCAATGAGGCAGAAAGTGGTTCAGCACTGCTCTCTGGTTGTGGTAGGATGGTTCAGTTGCCTGATAACAGCTGGGAAGAAACTATTCCTGAATCTGGTGATGTGTGTTTTCACACTTCTATGCCTTTTGCCTGATGGGAGAGGGGAGAAGATGGAGTGGCCAGGGTGCAACTCATCCTTGATTATGCTGCTGGCCTTGCCGAGGAAGTGTGAGGTATAAATGGAGTCAATAGAAGGGAGGTTGGTTGTGTGATAGTCTGGGCTGCATCCACAATTCGCTGCAATTTCTTGAATGGAGCTGTTCCCAAACCAAGGTGCGATGCATCCTGATAAAATGCTTTCAGTGGTGCATCTGCAGATGTTTGTGAGGGTTGTAGTGGTCATGCCAAACATCCTAAGCTTTCTAAGGAAGTTAAGGCATTGGTGTGCTTTCTTGGTCATTGCCTCTATATAGGTGGTCCAGGAGAAGTTGGTGAGGCCACATTGAGAGTATTGTGTTCAGTTTTGCTCACCCTGCTACAAGAAGGATGTTGTTAAGCTGGAAAGAGTGCAGAGAAGATTTGCCAGGAGTTGAAGGCCTAAGCTACACGAAGGGGCTGGGCAGGCTAAGACTTTATTCCTTTAGGTGCAGGGGGATGAGGAATGATCTTATGGAGGTATATACGATCATGAGAGGAATAGATAGGGTAAATGCACAGAGTAGGGGTATCAAGAACCAGAGGTTTAAGGAACAAGGGGAAAGATTTAATAGGAACCTGAGGGGCAACTTTTTTACAGAGTGTGGTAGACATAGACACATAGAAACATAGAAACATAAAAAATAGGTGCAGGAGTAGGCCGCCATTCAATATGATCATGCCTGATCATCCAACTCAGTATCCTGTACCTGCCTTGTCTCCATACCCCCTGATCCCTTTAGCCACAAGGGCCACATCTAACTCCCTCTTAAATATAGCCAATGAACTGGCCTCAACTACCTTCTGTGGCAGAGAATTCCACAGATTCACCACTCTCTGTGTGAAAAATGTTGGAATATGGAATAAGCTGCCAGATGACTTGTCACACCTATGTTCTTGTCTCCCATGTGTCAATGTACTGATATCAATGTTTCTCTTGGTATGTACTTTTGTCTTTTTTATAGCTTCCATGTGCGCAAATTTAGCAGCCCACTGTATACCTTGAAAAACTAACACCCAGCCCTTCATCTTTCCCGCACTGCAATGTTTGAGATCCTAAGGTTTGACCCTTCCAGGGAGGTGGTTCGAGGAATTTTTTTCAAACTACCTTTTTATTCTGTAGTAGATACATCTCGGCAATTTTAACTATCCTTGTCATCAGGTGAAGTGTAGGCTTGTAGTGCTTGTAAATGATATTAATCTCTTGGCAATATCAATGGCTTTAAAGCATGGGTGTATACATTACTGTAAACTGACAACAAGCACCACGTGTACATAAATCACATCATTACATCATTTCAGCACTTTCTCATGTGATTCATTTATGCTTTTGCACACAAAATTGCCAGAAGCTCTTCATAGAAATCAGCCAACTAATTAAAAACATGAATCGATGCCGCTGTTGGCTCTAATATAGCCTCTGTCATTAGGCTTTAGCATTTAATGGAAAATAGTATTTATATTCTGGAACCACGATTGCATCCACTTTGACAGGCATACACATAATTACAATCTGCAGCTCATTTCTGAGCTCACTATCAAGTGGCATAAAATCGGCAATGGAGGAGTATGATTAAAGCTCAGATTGTAAATTATTGCAATGCCTTTTATTCTTGGAATTTTCTACTGCCCAAGCTATTAAAATAATATTTATGCCAAGTACCAGTGTTCAGAATAACCAATAAAAATAATGAGTTATTTTATATTTTATTTTAGTTCATTTGGAATTGCTCTTGCCTCTCTGAGAGAGCTGGCTTGAGGACATGCTTGAGGATTTGCAACAAGTCTACATTTTCAAGGCAGGGTTTGAAAGAAGTTGATGACGTAACCTGGTAACAACAAGGAACAGGCTTTGAGAAAACAAAGGAATTTTAATGAAAACAATAACCCCAACATTCAGGTTACTTGTCAACGATGTTTTAGTCTTAAACCCCTGTCTCACTGTGCGAGTTGGCCCACGAGTGACCCCGAGTTTTCACTCGTGGTGATCACGTAGCGGGAACGTCGGAACTCACACGAGCAACTTATCGACTCGTGGCGCTAACGGCAGGTACTCGGGAAACTTGTTAACTCGTGAAAAAAATCAAACATGTTTGATTTTTTCCACGAGTCAAATTAACTGTTCAAGTTAAAAATGGAAACATTTAAACTCGTTGTAATAACGTAGTGGCCCGTGCGTTTATCTTAGTGTCTCGTGAGTCTACCGTGGGAACTTTAATAATCTGTTCTTTTGCTCGAGTAAAGACTGGAACCAAAGATAGACACAAAATGCTGGAGTAAACTCAGCGGACCAGGCAGCATCTCTGGAGAGAAGGAATGTAGTCGATACCCTTCTTCAGACTTACCCGAAATGCCACCCATTCCTTCTCTCCAGAGATGCGGCCTGTCCTGCTGAGTTACTCCAGCATTTTGTGTCTATCTTCGGCCTTTCTGCGATGATCTGCCACTTGTCCTTTATTACTGAGGCGCCTGCCGTGGCTTTGTATATTCGTCAACTCTGTCTCATGAGGACGCGGTTAAAGACCTGCCGAAGGGGCAAGTCTGGGGTGGTGGGTGGGATGTGTCCACGTGTGATGCTCCATCCACCCCCCGGGCCGAGAGTGTGGGATTGGGAAGGAACTGCAGATGCTGGTTTACACCGAAGATAGACACACACAATGCTGGAGTAACTCCGAGGGACAGGCAGCATCTCTGGAGAGATGGGATGGGTGAGATTTCGGGTCGAGACCTTACTTCAGACTTCTCCAGAGATCCGCTGAGTTTACTCCAGTATTGGTGTCTATCCCGGTGGCGGGGAGCCGGGCTTGGCCGACCCGCCGCCTCTACTTGCCTCAGTCCAGTGATCATCGCCCTCCGCCCGGGATGCAGCGGAGGTTTCCATCCGGTGAGTTGTCCAGCGCTCACGGTGGACGAGGGAGGACAGCAATAGGCCAGGTGAATGAATAGCAGCACATAAATGAGTCGACCTTTAATATTTCTTGACTTTATGTTTTAATTTACAAGCTGCTTCAAGCGAGGCAAGTTTTATTTTCAGTCCGAAGAGGGTCTCGACCCGAAACGTCACCCATTCAACGAAAAAGCTGGAGTAACTCAGAGGGTCAGGCAGCAACTCTGGAGAGAAGGATAGGTGACTTTTCGGGTCGAGATCCTTCTTCAGAAGACGAGCCCTTATCCGAAACGTCACCTTCTCCAGAGATGTTACCTGGCCCGCGTTGTTACTCCAGCTTGTTGCGTCTGCCTTCCGTCCAAAGCCTTGGGATCGTCGCCAACATGAAGACGGTGGGAACCCCCGCGCCCGGTGCAATGGACAGGGAGCTGGAGAGGGGAGGGAAGGGGTCACACACATGGCCGGGGAAGCAGAGGGGTGGGTGGGGTTGGTGACAGTCAGGGCAACAATGAGATGGAGAAATACAGAAACACCGACGTGCAAAGGAGACCTACAATAGCGCATGATCTCTCTCGCGTTATGGCGGGTGATTGTCGCCTGTCCGCTGTTTCTGCCCTAAAGCCTTGGGATCGTTGCCCTTTGTGTTGGCGTGAAGGGGGAGGGGCTATTGTGCTGCTTGATTGCCCCCTGCTGTCATAGGGACAGGGAGACACAGCGGCTTTTGAGACTGGTGGGCAATCACTACCATAAGTGTCTGCCTGCAGTCAGCACACCTCTCCTACACATGTCTCCCGCACTAAGACCATCCCGCAGATAATGATCCAGCACCCAAGAGCCTTGTCTGTCACCCCCACCCATAACCCCCTCCACCTCAACTTACGCCTGGGCACCAAAGCAGCTCAGGAGGCGAACCCTGAGCTCCGTCTCCCAACAAATCTGATGTGCAACTGATGTGAAAGAACAGCGGCTGCGGCCGGCACCCGGCATGGACTTCTCACACCCTCACACACTTACCTTCATTCACAGTTGGCTCAAGTGTAACGGGAGAGGAACTTGGTAAATCGGGAGAGGAACTTGGAACATCGCAGCAATGACATACCCGTGGGAACTCGGTACAACACTTGATCATAAACTTGAAATCTCGTACATAACCACGAGTCTGTTTTTTTTCTTTCACTTGGGGTCACTCGTGGGATGACTCGCACCGTGAGACAGGGCCATTAGTTATAGTTTTAGAAATAATGCGTGGAAATAGGACCTTCGGCCCACCGAGTCCACGCTGACCAGCGATCACCCATACACTAGGGACAATTTCCATTAGCCAATTAACCTACAAACCTGTACGTCTTTGGAATGTGGGAAGAACCGGTGCACCGGAAAAAAACCACGCAGTCACAGGGACTGTAGTATAGTCAGGAGTGCATACGGGTCTTTAGCCCTTGCACCACTATCCCACCTTTGCAATTAGTGCAGCACCTTACACTTACTGGAATTAAACCTCATTGTCCCTAACTTGGCCTACATGCCCAGCTGATCAAGATCCCATTGTAATTACTGATAACCATCTTCACTGCCCATGATACTACCTATTTTACTGTCATCCGCAAATGTACTAATCGGGCCTTGTGTATTGTTGCTGTGTTGTTCGGGTAAGTTCTGAGATACAGGACTTTAAGGCAGAGACGGATAGATTATTGATTAGGTCAGGTGTCAGAGGTATCGGGAGAAGGCAGGAGAATGGGGTTAGGAGGGAGAAATAGATCAGAAATAGATTGGATGGCAGAGTAGACTTGATGGGCCAAATGGCCTAATTCTACTCCTATTCATTATGACCTTATGACCTTATAATACATGCCTTACAAAGGAGAGCGATGGATGTACCCATAGCAAAGGCTAAAACTAGAAACAAGGTGAGGAAGAAAGCATGATTTTGCAATTAGAAGAGAACACAAAGTCTTCAAAAAGTCAACTGAAATGGAAACTGTTAACATTCAGTTCTTGATATTTTGCTATGAGCCAAAATATTGTATTGGTAGTTGTTATTAATTAGAATCGATAGATGTTTATGCAAAGGTTTACGTAGGTTGTGTATTGCATACTGCGCATTCAAAGTTAGACATAATTATGTTATTATCTAACTATTTGGCTGTTGTAACTTGTTGCATGCCTGTTTCAGATTCTTTCAGTCAAACGTACACCCCCATCACAGGCATGATCAGTTTGAAAGCAAGGTTCTTTCTCATCTAAAAAACTCTTTGAATTAATCTTACTGAAGCAGAATAGTTGGTAGACAAAAATGCTGGAGAAACTCAGCGGGTGAGGCAGCATCAATGGAGCAAAGGAATAGATGACGTTTCGGGTCGAGACCCTTCTTCAGACTTCGCTCCATAGATGCTGCCGCACCCGCTGAGTTTCTCCAGCATTTTTGTCTACCTTCGATTTTCCCAGCATCTGCAGTTCCTTCTTAAACAAGCGGAATAGTTATTCACTGATGTATTTGCATGCTGGAAAAAACAAGGAATAAATCATGTCCACTGTAGATAAGCAAATACAGGCAAGGTGATATAAAGGAGAAATTAGATTAGTAAGAAGGATGGGGTTGCGGATAGCTGATTGATTACATGGACCAAAATAGCAATCAAAGGACATACAATAATCAATCTGTCCCATTCCAAGAATAATGAGCAATGCAACAAATTTTATATAATTAAGTAACTTTAAGCTTTTAATTAATCTCCCCAAAAGATGCATTAACCTGCATTTTGAACTGTTTTGCATTAGTTTAATCAGTGCAATCTGGCAGAAATCAGCTAAATTTATAGCAAAACATGATGGGATTTTAAATGCAAATGAAGACAATCATAAATTGATTTGTGAAAGGTTGGGGGAGCTTGCAAGTCCAGTGATTATTGCCTTATGAAGGTGAGGAACTGTCTCCTTTAACAATAGCAGTCCAAGTGAAGTTTGATTCAATTAAAAGGTTTACTTGGCCATTTCAGCAAGCATCTAAATGTCAATAGATGGTACATATATATGGTAAAAACAGCAGTTTGTATCAGATACTCAGCAGGTCAGGCAGCATTGTGTGGAGAGAAGAAATGTTTTGAGTTAAGGACCTTTCCACAGAATTAGAGAAATGGAGAAATGTTAAGTTGCAGAGAGTGCTTGGGGAGTGGGAGGAAGGGGAATGGGACACGATGTTAGCAGAATCATGAGTTATGTCAGATAAAAGCAACCCTGGAACTGTGAAAGGTGGAATGCAGTAGTTTGTGGAAATCTGAAGCAGAAATGAACATTAAGAAAAGCTGGCAAGTCAGGCAGCATATGAGGAGAGGTGGCTGACTGATCAGTTCTGGTTATCTCCCTGCCCCATGCCCCACTCCCCCTTTTTCACATCGGCAACTTGTTTCCTCATTTCACTAATTCCAATGAAAGTTCATTGACCCAAATACAAACTCATAAAAGCAGCCTCGCCTGCTGAGAGTTTCCAGCACCTTTTATTTGTTTAATTTCAGATTTCCAGCATTCACAATCTTTTTGATTTTCAGTAACCTTTAGGTGGTATGAGTTTGCGATCACATTTTGGCCAGATCAGGTGAAGAAAGCAAATTACCTTTCGGAAGTGGATCTGAATTTGCAACCATCTGGCTATTTCAGGGAAGCCTTTGCTAAAGCCTTTTCTGCCTTTCATCCAGAATTAAAATTCCCCTATCTGACATGGTGGTCTAGATCTAATGGCCTGGATTTCATGGGCACATGTATTGATGCAACTTGTAGATGATCTCAATGGAAGTTTCCCTGAAGATCTCTGTGAGGTGGAATCTTACCCTTTTGCAACTTCCTTACAGATAGGTGACCTTCCACCTGGAAATCCCTCGTGTCTAAGATGGTTGAGCAGCTAATCACATTGAAGAATTCTTGAAAACCGGGAACTTTAACTTACAAAAAAACCCACAAAAGTTATATTAATATAACCTTTTGAATTAATCAGGTGAGTCTATGCAAACCAGAAATCACCCATACACTAGTTCTATCCTACACGCTAGGGACAATTTACGGAAGCCAATTAACTTACAAACCTACACGTCTTTGAGCGTCCATGGACCTGCTGAGTTACTCCAGCATTTTGTGTCTATCTTTGGTATAAACGAGCATCTGCAGTTCCTTCCTGCACATTAACCCTTCTTATTTGTACCATCTTTGTCCTTTGTAACATGTAATGCACTCCAAGGATAATACTTTTGTTCTGTCAACATCATTAAGAGTAATATAGTCAACACTACAAGATTTAACAATGTCCACCAAACCTTCACTTTCTTCACTTTCTTCACTTTTCATGATAGTCATAGAGTTACATAGCGTGGAAACAGGCCCCTTGACCCAACTCTTCCATGCCGACCAACATGCCCCATCTAAGCTTGTCTCATTTGCCAGTGTTTGGTCCTTATCTCTCTAAACCTTTCCTATCCATGTCAATGGATATATCCATTATATTCAGCTTGGCAGTAATAGTTTGCCATTACTTCTTCGAGGAGATGCAATCCTTAGAGTCGTTGATGTGGGACGCTTGCAAGACCTCGTAGGATCCAAAGAATAAATTGTGATGAATTCCGATAACAAGTAAGCCTCTCTGACTGATCAGCATGGGAGGCATTTACAAATGGATTACTGATGAAGATTGGGTGCATTACATTGTAGTGGAAGATTCAGTAAATCCAGGATATAAAGAACCATAAATAGTCAATGGCAAAAGTTTGTATATTGGAACTTTGTAAACTTATATGTTACTTATATTTACATATATGTTTTTGTTCATTCTAGTTCATGAAGGCAGCCTCATACTCCACGGTTTTTTTGTTTTTAAGTACCTTTAATCTGTTGCCTAGACCAAATAAATATATGCTCTATTCAAAGGAGCCCAGAAATAGGTTTCAATTTCAAACACTTCGGGAAAATAATTGGATCTGAAAATGTTTCAGAAATCCATGGGACCGACACAGCTCACCTATTTTTATTCTCCCATGACACACTTATGACATTGCATTTCCTCCGTTTCTTGTCCGGGAAAACATTTCTGGCATGATTTCAGGATTTAAAATAACTGAATGAAAGGTACGTGCAAGTGAGTGAGAAGCAACCAGTGGCTCGTGTGGTGTGAAATATTTAGATGGCCGCTATTTACGTCAGTTAACTGTATCCCTCAGTGCTATTTTTACTCTGTGGTTTGACGGGGTCATGTGTCTGGAACTTCCCCTTATTGACAATCCTGACAAACAACTGTTTTTAAAACGTACTCCATTCAGTGACATTCAGAACTCCTCATTCACTACTGGCTTCTTTTCCGCAGAAGCAAGGAACTGCAGATGCTGGTTTACATGACGTCTGAAGAAAGGCCTCAACCAGAAATGTCTCCTTTTTAGTTTAGTTTAGTTTATTTAGAGATACAGCATGGAAACAGGCCCTACGGCTCTCAAAGCCTGCACCAACCAGTGATCCCTACATGTTAACACAAACACTAGGGACAATTTTACATTTATACCAAGCCAATTAAACTACAAACCTGTACGTCTATGGAGTGTGGGAGGAAACCGAAGATCTTGGAGAAAACCCAAGCGGTTACGGGGAGAACATACAAACTCCGTACAGACATCACTCATAGTCGGGATTGAACCCGGGTCTCTGAAGATGTAAGCACTGTAACATAGCAACTCTACTGTTCCACCAACGTGCCACACTCATCTTCTCCTATCTGGAGAACATGTTCTCCTATATCTGGAGAATATCTCCTATATCTGGAGAACATAGAACCTATCCATGTTCTCCAGATATGCTGCTTGATATGCTTAGATCTTCCAGCATTCTGTCCTTTTGGTTTCTTTTAATGATATCACAAGGTAAGATTCAAGATCATAACTGCGAGTTAGGTTTGAAACAATTTGATTCTTGGACAGCTGATACAGTAGCTCAAAGCAACCCTGCACACCCTGCAGGCAATTTCTTGAGCAGTATCTTAAAGTATGGAAAACTGTAAATTCCCTAATATATAATCAAAAAGCAACTGAGTGGTTTTGCACGATAACATCAAATAGAAGTGTAGCACGGAAACTGACCTTTTCATCCACCAAATCCACACAGCTCATCGGACACTCATTTACACTAAGCAACTTTTATTTTCCCCATATTCCCATGAATTACCACCTCCCCCCCCCCCCCCCCCCCCCCCTCCCCCCCCCCCCCCCCCCACCTCCCAGATTTAAGAGTCATCTACGCAAAAGGGGCAACTTGCAGTGATCAATCTGCATGCATTTGTGATGTGGGAGGAAACCAGAGCATGTGGAGAAAACCCATGCAGTCACAAGGAGGACATGCAAACTCCACACTAACAGCAGAGGAGCTTAGATTGAACCAGGAGCTGGAGCTGTGAGACAGCAACTCCATTAGTTGCATCATTGTGCTGTGATAATATTAGTGACATTTGTAATACAAATTCAAATTCTATTGAATTAAAATATAAATTTTAAAAAATGATCTGCTTTTACCTGTTCTGCCTGTTATGCCTTTCACCTCTTTCCCCTTCCAAAAAGTGTTGGAGTAACTCAGCAAGTCAGGCAGCATCTCTGGAGAACATGGATAGACAAAGCTTTGGGATGAGACTCTTCTTCAGGCTGATTGTAGTAGAGGGGAGGAGAAAGCCGGGAGTGGGGTGAGTTCAGAGGAAGGGATGTAGAATGAAGAAAGGGAAATGGGAAAGAGTGGCAAGAAAGTGGGAGAAATGGAGAGCACCCTGTGGGGCACCGGGGAGGGAGGGGGAGGAAAACGAGACGAGGGGGGTAGTTGATTAAAATTGGAGAATTCAATTTTCAGTGAGGCCAGGGGAAGGGATTTTTCACTCCCCTTAGTGGATAATAAAGATTGGTGGTTCACTCTGGTTCCTGATGATGGTTAAGCAAAGGTTCTCTAATTGACCCTGGTTAATGTTGACACATAGTCTGTGCGTGCTCCTCAGAAGCCACAGTGGAATTAGCTGACGACATTGTAAACCACTGTACACAAGTCTGCAAACAGCAGGTGGGGAGCTGACGAGACAGATGGTTCGACTAGCCTCAGCTTTTCAAAATGACGGAGTTTCCGAGCAAATGAAAGCCTCCTTACCTCAATTCAGACTGAACTCAGAGGCTGCGTGCTGTAAAGCTATTCATTATCCTGCTAGAGGTTGTGGTGGGTAACTAGGGTTTCAGTTTAGTTTATTGCCACGTGTAGCGAGGTACAGTGAAAAGCTTTTGTTGCATGCTATCCTGTCAGCGGAAAGACGCAACATGTTCTGTTGTGTTTACATATTCTGTTGTGCTGCAGCAAGTAAGAATGTCATTGTTCTATTTGGAACATATGACAAGAAAACACTCTTGAATCTTGATTACAATCGTGCCATTTATAGTTTATAGATACAAGATTAGGGAATAACGTTCAATGCAAGGTAAAAAAGTCCAATCAAAAATAGTCCGAGTGTCACCCATGAGGCAGATAGTAGTTCAGGACTGCTCTGTATTTGTGGTACGATGATTTGTTGCCAGATTACAGCTGGGAAGAAACTGTCCTTGAATCTGGAGGGTGTTGGCGGTGTGGAGTGATAGGGGGGTGGGGTCTTAATTGGGATACATGTCACTTCTATTTGATTTAGGTTTTTGATATATTATTCCAGTTACTCATTCTCATGATTCTCCATCATGTACCCTGTTTGGGACTTGAAGCTATATGTTTAAAATTTAGTCCCTCTTTTGACAAAAGACACTTCATCATCTGAGCGTGAGAAAGACCCTTTGTTGGGTGTTTAGTGTACTTGGGCTATCAGCTCACGTGTAACATGCATGACAAAGCAAAGGCAATCTAGTGATCTAAACCTATTCAATAATCAAGCTGAATACAGATACCAATTACCAGTATAAATGAATGTGGTCTATCTCTCCAACTGGGGATTCTAACCTTGCTCCTTAATCAGACTAATTTTCTGTCCAATTTATCAGTGATCTTATTCAATGAGTGCAAAACCTCATATTCCACTTGGGTACGCAGGGTGAGGGGATTACCAGCAATTGGAAAATTCAGTGTTCAGATCATTGGATTGTACGCCATTCTGTTATGTGATTTTACTTGAGAACTGACATAAGGCCGCCTGTGGCCTTCCTCCTGAAGAAAGGTCCCTACGGAAATGTCACCATCCTTGTTTTCCAGAGATGCTAGCTGACCCGCTGAGTTACTCCAGGACATTGTGTATATCTTTAGTATAAACCAGCATCTGCAGTTCTTTGTTTCTACTTGAATTCCAGTTGTCACGTTATCGGTTATATTCATTCCTCTGGGTTGGGGAGATGAAAATTGGCCAGTGCTCTTGCATTTGATCATCAGCAAAGACCTCTGGCTGAAGATGCCATATGCATCTGCAGTTCCTTCCTACACAAAAGACACCTGGCTGGTTATGCTCTTCTGAGGTATACAGACAAAGAAAGGTTTGACAGTGAAAACCTCTGGCCACAGAAGGCAGATGTCGATTGAGATGGCTATTAATAAGTCATTAATAACTACTGAACTATAAACCATATCCAGCCATAATTGTTAAAATTCATTCTCATGATGTTCGTATCTGAGGCATTTATTATCCATCCATAATTACCTCTTCAAAAAATGTTGCTAATTTTTTACTTTAATTTTGTTAGCCCATATGGTGAAGATACTTTCAATTGTTACATTGTACAGAGCTCCAGAGTTCTAACCCAGTGGCAGAGGAATCAATCTTTTGATGCTGTGAAAGGATGAAAATAAGATCATAAAAATAAAAGGTAGACACAAAATGCTGGAGTAACTCAGCGGGACAGGCAGCCTCTCTGGAGGGAAGGAATGGGTGACATTTTGGGTCGAGACCCTTCATCAGACATAAAAATAAAAGTCAGGCAATCATTCAGATTAATTATTCTGACAATCAAGATGCATGAATGAACTACCATTTAAATGAATGGTGTTATTAAAATAACTCATTTCATTAGGATATTCTTAAAAGGATTTTCCTCGCTGATTTATTTCATATTTATATTCAATTGCACAAATATGACGTTCAATGGAGAATTACAAATTGAATTCCAGGTCTGGTGTGATATGGATTTCTCTCAGATATTGTTGAATATGCAATCGACACTCGACAAGTAAAGTTATTTACAGTGGAGTGATTCCATGGGTATCTACATAAAATTACTGTGCTGAGATTCTCATTGTGATTTACAGTTAGATCTTTGTTCTATAATTAATGTTGCAGAGATTAACCCATGGAGAATTTGTATTAATTCTCCAGGGGACTGCAGATTGACTTTGGGATTGAACCACAATTTATTGAAGCTAAACAGCAGTTGACATCCTGCCTGCCCATTGCCGGACGTGCTACTCCACCACTGGTCCATGGTGATTGATGGGGCGGGTCACTCGATGACCTGGGTGTTGGCAACTTTTCACAGCATTGTTCCTTGCTCCTTGTGAGTTTTATTGCAAAGGAATTCCTGGGCTTGAACTTTCCCAGTGACTGGATGTAAGCTGAGTGCTGACCCAACAGGAAGACCTCTTTCCTTGAAGCTTCCTCTGAAACAAATCTTCTTGAACGTAACACTTTTTGCTTACCTTGGCAAAACACCTCCCATTATGTAGGTGGAGTGAGCAAACTGTGACCTCTGCAGCAGAAACCCACTGCTGCTTTAGTCATTTTCATTTGCTCAGCTCCACCCATAGACTTATTTAGGTCAACCTCAAACTACCTCTTGTTTCTTTACACCCCATCAACAGAGTAGTCTATTCATCATTTAAATGATGACACAATAGTTTAAACTATAAACATTACAGTAAACTATAACACTATAGTTTATTCAGCATTTAAACCCTTCATTCTGTTATAGTGTTTTCTGTTTATTCTTCTCCCAATCACTGCTTCAAAGTCGAGCACCAGTGCACCCCCACTCCCCCCTGCCTCTCCCTCCATTCCCAACTTACTCTGGCCCTTATTTCTTCCTGGCACTGTATCTGCTTAAAAACCATTAAACGTCTAGTTCTGGGGAAAGAATATGATCCTGATATGATTTTTCTCATTCTGTTTTGCTGACTGTGTTCAATGTTTTGTGTTTTGATTTAATGCCCCGTTCTCTCTGATTCCCCCCTTCCCTTTCTCTGGAAGTCAGCTATAATGCTCAGTCTTTATCGGGGCTCAATTTTCAACTTTAGACTTTAGAGATACAGCATGGAAACAGGCCCTTTGGCCAACCAAGTCTGTGCTGACCAGCGTCACCCCGTACACTAGCAATATCTTATACTCGAGGGATAATTTACAATTTGACTGAAGCCAGTTAACCCTCAAACCTGTACGTCTGGAATGTGGGGGGAAACCGGAGCACCTGGAGAAAACCCCTGCTGTCACAGGGAGAATGTACAAACACCGCACAAACAGCACCATAGTCGGATTTAACCCGGGTGTCTGGTGCTGTTAGGCAGCAGCTCTACTGCTGTGCCACTGTGCACCCACAGTGGAAATGCATAGTCTTCCAGTGGGTCAGCCCCGTTCCAGCTATCTTGCACGAAAGATTGTACCCTCTACACTTTATCTGTGTCCTATGGATGGTTTGATTGTTTTCACGTATAGTTCCTTCTTTTACTAGATAGCACGCAAGCAAACGTTTTTCACTGCACCATGGCACACGTGACAGCAGTAAGCGAAACTAAAACTAAACCAATATTCTCAGCCAGCTAATTTAGTACAAGCCGAGAATCGAACCTGAGATGTGCTGCTTTGAGCATCTCTGTGCTGTATGTTTGGCAGCACAAGTTGTGGCGTAGCTTCTTGTTCCAGTCTGAGCCAGCTGAAGCGCTTTGGACTGAAGGTCATTTGCTCATTGTTTCCTTCTCCACTTTGAAGTGGATTGATTTTTTCCCGTTCCGCAGTTTATCAACATCGCCCCACGTACCATCAGCATTTCACTATCCCCTGGACTACCGTTATTGTTCCCACCCTTTCTACATGTAAACATTCTCTTATTCGTTAAAGAACCCGTGACACTGTGATATTGCATTAATTCAGTGCAGAACATACAAAATTATCAATGACATAGAAAAGGTAAGAACTAAAAATCTTTTTCCAGTGTGGAGGTGTCGAAAACAAGTGGGCCATAAATTTAATGCAAGGTCAGAGTTTCAGAGGAGATCAGAGGGGGAGACTTTTCACCCTGCGGGTGAATGCACTTCATGTCGAGGTGGTGGAGGCAGGTACACTCACAACATTTGCTATGTCCTATAAGATCATAAGGCCATAAGTTTGGACCTTGGAGCATAATTAGTCCATTTGGCCCATTGAGTCTATTCCGCCATGCGATCATTACTGATCTATCTTTCCCTTTCAACCCCATTCTCCCGCCTTCTCCCCTTAACCTTTGACACCCTTACTAACCCATAACCTATCAAACCACTTTAAAAATACCCAATTACTTTGCCTCCACTGCCCCTGTGGCAAATGACTTCCACAGATTCACAGGCCTCTGGCTGTAGAAATTCCTCCTCATCACCATTCTAAAAGTACATCCTTTTATTCTGAGGCTGTGCCCTCTGGTCTGAGACTCGCGCACTGCTGGTGATATCCTCTCCACTCACTCTTAATATGGGTAAATGGATTAGTCCAGAGGAGCATTGGTTGCATGGGCACGATGGGCCTGTTTATGTGCTGTTCAAACCTATGACCCCATGACACTCAACCTCAGGAATGATGGATTCATTTTAAGTATTTCTCATTTTTTTCTATTTTAATTGTGGAAGCAGTGGATCACTTTTATTTCTCCCATGCTCCAAGATTGAATGGGACAAAATTTGTTTTCTCATTGGCTCCTGGGATGAAGTAGATGTTGCCTCTGGGATGGGCGGCCCAGGGTGGAGTCCTGAAGTTTGTGCTAAATCTCATTCTCAGCCTATCCACAAAGTGCACCGGTGTTCGAGTCGCCCATGCCTTTGACTACACGGATGCTGTTGATTCACTGTGTCCTGCAGCAGTTTGTTTTAGTCTGTGTCACGCACTGTGAGCTAAGAATGACTGATCAATGCAATAACCTTGGGCAAAATTAAAACGTGAGAATACATAACAAATGTAATTACAATTATTTGAAACTTAACCCATTAAAATTTTGGAAGTTGATTGAGAAAATGTATCTTCTTTGCATTCTCAGGAACGTCTAATAGGAGATGCCGCAAGCACTAAAATGCCATTTGCTTATTTTCAATTTCCTACCAGCTGCCAAATTGAATTGTTTCTTGTATTTTACTTGGCCAGTTCCCGTGAGCTAGTTTCCAATTAAATGTGCACTTTCCTCATGTTGGGGCAGATAATGCAAGGGCCTGTCATTCACTTTTCCTGTACATCTGTCCCAAAGTGCAGCAAATTTCATGGGAACTTGACACTCTAATGATAGGAAACAAAGAGCTGATTGATCAGGGTGCTGGCTGTTTAAATTTACTGAAAGACGTGACAGGCAAATGTAGCTGAAGCTGGAGATTTAAAACAGACGGCTTTCTCACAGGTGAAAATGACTGCCTGAACTGATAGCACCCCAGTCAGCAACTCCGCCTGGAAGTCACTACACGCAAAGTATTTGCACGATGAACGTTAGACGCAATTGAAGCAAGTTACTCTCTCTGCCATTTTACATTCGTTCATTCCCCTCATTTGCGGTGAAAAGAGACCAGAGAAACGTATGAGGAAGCAGAATTAGGCCATTCAGCCCATTGAATCTATGCTGGCATTCAATCATGGCTGATCTGCTTTTCCTTCTCAACCCCATTCTCCTACCTTCACCCAAAAGGCAAAGTGCAAAGAAAGAAGTTTGATTTGTGCCCGCTATGCTTGCGTACAACTGCAACGTTCAGAGTGGTTCCGACGTTGTCAGCATATATCAAAATATATATAAATACAAAATACACCAATATGCATATAAATCCAAAATACACCAATATGTCCCAATGCCTGCTTAATTTGCACTATCTTTCAGTTGCATTTGAAAATGCAATACAGACCATTTCACATTGGTACCTTACATACTCCAAAAAAACAGGTTTTGAAAGTGACAGCAGTTTTTTTTACAGCTTTTCACACAGGGTACTGTTGGGGATGAGCATTCAGGATAAATAAGTAGCAGTCTTTAGGGCACCAAGTTTGGCTCTGAGGCATGGTGACATAGAATGAGATCAGACAGGGCTTTAGTGACAGAGAACTCAATAGTTAGCCAGGACAGACAGGTGATTCTGTGGTGCAAAGGGGACCAAACGAAGGTGTAGATACAAGAAACTGGCTCTCTAATTCTACAACAGATGGTGGTATGTAAATGGTACAAGCTGCCAGAGGAAGTGGTTGAGACAGGTACAATAATGACATTTAAAAGACATTTGGATGGATACAAGGCCATGGAAGGTTTAGAGCAGGGGTTCTCAACCAGGGGGGAATTCCCCCCAGGGGGGGAATTTCAGGTTTTCATTGGGGGAATTGGGACCACAGATTAGCAAACTCAAACTGTTAGAAATAAAGGATTTTCAGTATTATACGCATATTATTTGGAATGCACTTTTTGAGGCAGACAATCTTGGAAAGGGGGGGAATGACATTCTGACATATGGTGAAGGGGGTGCATGGGGCAAACAAGGTTGAGAACCACTGGTTTAGAGGGATTATGGCTCAAATGTTGGCAAATGGGACATCTCGATATATGGCCATTTTGCTCGGCATTGACAGGTTTGAGCTGAAGGACCTCTTTCTGTGTTGTATAATATTATGACATTTCTTTTTAATTTATGCCACCTTACCACTGAGAGGTATCTTGAAGCTGCTGCTGATTATTTTTACATACACATCTAATTTTACATTGTTTGGCCTCTCAAGGTTACTTCAAAACCACAATTCCATTCACTCCACAGCAAAAGGAAACAGCATTTTCCATGATGTTGTGTAACTGTCCAAGCTCCTTTTATTATAGAAACAGGATGTTAATACAAAGAAGCTGCAGCAGTAACTCTGAATCAAAACAAATATACGACCGTAAGCTGCATGATATTAGAATAGAAATACTGATCATTTTAAAGTTACTTGATCTGCTCTGTTTATGCAATTGCAAACAGGTTTACTCTGCAGGATTAGTACATCTGATATCAGTGACAACGAGTGTTCTGCAATTTTCCAATTTTTCATTCTTTCCCAGCTTCATCACACAACGAACTGGGTCTTCTGACACAACGATGTCATCAATATTGTAGCCTCACCGTGCTCCCTTTGTGAAAAAGAAAGGTGGGTATTGATTCAATAACAGAATATGCTCCCATCAAAGTTGGTTACATGCCATAACAATGAATTAAATCCCATCATGTAACTATTTTAAGAATGTTGAAAGCCTTTCTTTCTTCAGACACTGTGACAGCAGCTTTAATTTTTAAGAGGTACCGCAGACACAGAAAACAGGGAAGGGAGACGTGTATTTCTGCAGTGTATGTGCAACCTCAGGGTGTCACACAATGCTTCTCAGCCAGTGGATTCAATTTTGATGTGTGTACTGTTATAATGCTTGGAACTTTGCAGTCCTCTTCTGCTGGGCTAATTTGTGCATGACCATGTATAAGATCATGAGAGGAATAGATCAGGTCTCTTGCCCAGAGTAGGTGAATCGAGGACCAGAGGACATACGTTCAAGGTGAAAGGGAAAAAGACTTAATAGGTATCTGAGGGGTAACATTTTCACACAGAGGGTGGTGGGTGTATGGAATGAGCTGCCAAAGGAGGTAATTGAGGCAGGGACTATCCCAACATCCCAAGTTGGACAGGTACATGGATAGGACAGGTTTGTTGGGATATGGACCAGATGTGGGCAGGTGGGACTAGTGTAGCTGAAACATGTTGGCCGGTATGGGCATGATGGGCTGAAGGGCCTGTTTCCATGCTGTATCACTCTATGACTCTTGGATCACGTTCCACGCAGAGCAGATAAACTGTTTAATAATTATATTGAATCTGAAGAATCGCAACCTGAAATGTTGCTTATCAGTTTGAAGAAGGATCCCGACGTGAAACATCACCTGTCCATTTACCTCCCCAGATACTGCTTGACCCACTGAGTTCCTACAGCAATTTGTGTTTTGCTAATAATGATATTGGTTATGAGTTAAATATGGCCAGGATATCAAGCTGTGCACCTTTCCTTTTTGCTTTTAAAGAAGTTGCTATAAGATCTTAAAAGATCTTATAAGATGCTATCAGAGGATTTTTCCCATCGATGAAACATAAAAGACTTATTAATGTTTTAACAAAATATTGACATTCTCTCTGCTGCCCCTGTTGGTGGGATGGGGGAGGGATTATAAAACCCGGAAGTGTTGTGCCTCAGTCAGTCTCTGCAAGATGGGGGAAAGCGAGAGGGTCATGTCTCTCAGTCTGAGCTGTGAATAAAAGTGAACACATGTCTACTAAACTGTGAGTGTGGTTTTACTGACCTTCAGTGCCCTTAATGTGGTTTGAAAATGAAAATATGGTTGGTTTGAAGTAAAGAGCACAGCAAATGGTGGTTTGGGTGCTTTGGGTTGAAGTTAAAAGGCACTACTGCAAATGGTGGTTTGGGTGCTTTGGGTTGAAGTTAAAAGGCACTACTGCAAAAATGGTGGTTTGGGTGCTTTGGGTTGAAGTTAAAAGGCACTACTGCAAATGGTGGTTTGGGTGCTTTGGGCTGAAGTTAACAGGCACTACTGCAAATGGTGGTTTGGGTGCTTTGGGTTGAAGTTAAAAGTTCCTGTTTGCACTGTATATTGATTTTAGATAAAACGCTACCACTTACCACTGTGATTTTTGGCCATCTTACTCCGTCCCCCTCCGCTCAGCAGGTGCAGAGGATTCTTCCCCTCAATGAAAAATAAAAGTGTTATTAGTGTTTAAAAAATGTTGAGAATCTCTCTCCTGTCAATCACGCCATGAAGGCCACACCTTTTCTGGGGGGAGGGGTTATAAAACCCGGAAGTGTGGGTGTGGCTCAGTCTCTGCATGATGGGGGAGGGAGAGGTCACGACTCTGTCTGAGCTGTGAATCAACTGAACACACTGAATGCCTAGTGAACTGTGAGTTTGGTGTGGTTTTATGGCGGTTTCACCCTGCTTGAAATGGTCTGAAACTGCATTTGAATGTGGTGACCTTGCTCCCTGCATGAAATGGTATGAAACTGCATTTAAATGTGGTGGCATTGCACCCTGCATGAAATGGTCTGAAACTGCATTTGAATTTGGTGGCCTTGCACCCTGCTTGAAATGGTATGAAACTGCACTTGAATTTGGTGGCCTTGCATCCTGCTTGAAGTGGAATGAAACTGCATTTGAATTTGGCGGCCTTGCACCCTGCTTGAAGTGGTATGAAACTGCACTGAATTTGGTGGCCTTGCACCCTGCTGAATGTGGTATGAAGCTGCACTTGAATTTGGTGGCCTTGGATCCAGCTTGAAGTGGAATGAAACTGCATTTGAATTTGGTGGTCTTGCACCCTGCTCGAATTGGTAAGAAACTGTACTTGATTTTGGTGGCCTTGCACCCTGCCTGAAATGGTAGGAAAATGGATTTTAATTTGGTGGCCTTGCACCCTGCTTGGAATGGAATTTCAAGGAATAGCCATGAGTCAACTGCCAGCCCTCCAGCCCTGAGTGAGCTGCCAGCACATCAGGCTTGAGGGACTGAGCTGCCTCCCCAAGAACCCATACCAACGCTCCAGAAAGCCCCCCCACGGGCCACCAATATTGGAATTGGTGGAGAGGTGGAAAATTATGTCAGGGGACCAGTGTGAACATGGGACCCAACGGGTCCAACTTGCATAACTAAAACTCTCATCTTGTTACCTTCTGGTTTGCATTGTTTTTACATTTGCGCAAAAACGGTACGCAATAGCACTACAATATTTCTCCACTTATTCATTGTTGACCCGTCCTGCAAATGTACCAAGTTTTATTCTGATCGGTGGTATATTTTAAAAGTTATTAAGGTTTAAAAATCTCTCCTCTCCTGTCAGTCACAGCCTTTGATGGCGATGCCCCTTCCTGCACCATCGCCGCACTGATTGGCCGGCCCCCGCTATCAGTCACTGACCGCGCCCACTTCCCTGCTAGCACCTACCTTGCTGGCGGCGTGCCTGCCTGCCTGCAGCCATGGCGGCCTGAAGCCCACAGCCACGGTGGCCCATAGTCCGCAGCCCGAAGCCTGCAGCCGCCACTCCGGCACGCAAGGAGGGTGAGGAGCGGAAACCTCGTGATCCTGGGGAGGTGAGGAGGAACTGTGGGGGGATTGAGGGAGAGGAGGGGGTAGGGAGGGAGATGGGGGGGAAATGGGGGAAGGGAGGAGGGAGAGTGGGGGAGGAGGGTCGGCACGGACTGGTCGGCACGGACTGGAAGGGCCGAGAGGGCCTGTTTCTGTGCTGTAATTGTTATATGGTTATATGGTTATGTTATATGAGGGTGAATAGAGCGAGAGGACGGGGAAGTAATGAGTGGGCAATAGAGGGAGAGGAAGGCAGTGGGGGAAGTGAGGAGGGAAAGTGGGGGGGATAGGGGGAGGTGAGGGGGTATTGGGATAGGTGGGGGATAGGGAGGGGAGATGAGTTATGGAGGAAGGGAGGGAGTGACTGAGGGTAGGGGAAAGGAGAGGCAGGAAGAGATGAGGGAGGAGGCACGCAAGGAGGGAAAGGAGCAGCACCCTCGAGATCCTGAGGAGGTGAGGAAGGAGTGTGGGGGGATTGAGGGAGAGGAGGGGGGGTGGGGACGGAGAGGGGGAAAGTGGGGGAGGTGAGGAGGGAGAGTGGGGAGGAGGGGGAATAGAGGGAGAGGAGTGGTACAGGTAGGGAGTGGGGAATAGAGGGAGAAGAGGGCAGTGGGGGAGGTGAGGAGGATAGGGGAGGTGAGGAGTGGGGAAGGTGGGGGATGGAGGGTTAGGAGGGGTTAGGGAGGGGAGAGGTGTTATGGAGGGAGGGAGTGACTGAGGGAAGGGGAAAGGTGAGGGACGGATTGGAGGAGGAGAAGGGAGAGAAGAGGGAGGGTGAAAAGGAGGGGGAGGGAGTGCTAGGGGACGAGAGGAAATGAGCCGCGACTGCGCAGTTGGGGGCAACAAGTGAGTGGTGGAATATTGCGTTGGGGGAACGGATTGAGTTGGGGGACCAGGCCTCCCATGAGACAGGGACCCACCAGGTCCCACTTAGTCTAGTATTTGTAAAACATTGATTCCATCAGTTTGTCTGCACAAGTAATTTCTGGCTGCTGTTGGCACAACCTAATCAAACAGGTGTTCCAAATATCTCAAAGTCTAATGAAGTTCATAGTGCAAATCCCGCAGAAAAACACGAAAAGAACCTCAAATAGTCTGAAGACTGCAATCAACAAGTTATTTTGCAGAGAAAATATATGCTGCACCAATGGTGTGTGAGGACTCTGTTTCATTGCTGAGGCAACACTCTATTTCAAAACATGGGCCCATGAGTGGAAGATTAGGCCTTGAACATGCATGTATGCAGAAATAACTTTCCTCTATGTCTGTTGATTAGTTGGACTGATGATTTGGGTTTTGTGGAGTTTATTTGGAGGTTATTGAAAAAAAAACCTAAGCAGAAATGCAGCACGGTGGGGCAGTGGTAGAGTTGCTGCCTTACACTGCTAGAGTCCCAGGTTGCATCCTGACTATGGGTGCTATCTGTATGGAGTTTGTACGATCTCCCGTGTCCTGCGTGGGTTTTCCCCAGAATCTCCGGTTTTCTCCCACACTGCAAAGATGTACAGGTTTATAAGTTAATTGGTTTGGTCTAAATATAAATTGTCCCTAGTGAGTATAGGATAGTGTTAGTGTGCGGGGATCACTGGTCGGTGTGGATTTGGTGGGCAGGAGGGCCTGTTTCTGTGCTGTATCTCTAAAACTCCAAAACCAAAAACTAAGTAATCAGGATGGGAATAGGTGCAGCCCATGAAATGATCGGAGAAAAGCTGTGGAGTTGATTGAGGAACATTTTAGGAGATGACTGGCTGAGATTGAGGAAGCCATGGGTGGATGTGATCGATGACATTGAAGAGGAGGATGTGTGATGCCTCCGACTCATTCCCAATGAACAGGCGGGGTATTGGATTCTCAAGACTTGATGATTATGAAATGCGTTATGTGAAATCCAGCATAGGGCTGAGAAATGTATCAGACTATTCCTACTAATATTTTTGTTAAATAGATCTGTGACAAATCTTATTAGAGTGTAGTCTTTAAAGATTTTTAGGAGATTTTACTTTGGTAAAGACAGCAGCATAAATATTTGATTGTTTAGTAAAAGTTATTTTCGTGTAATGTGACTGACCATGGATATTTTCCACAGTGTCATGAACATTTCTGGATGGATACACATAATTGATTGAAGATACAGCATGGATACAGGCCGTTTGGCCTCCGAGTTCACGCCATCCATCACCCGTTCACACTTACACATTCACTCCCTTCGTACTAGTGGCAATTTACAGAGGCCAATTAGCCTACAAACCCACGTCTTTTCAATGTGGGAGGAAACTGGATTCCCTGCAGGACGCCCATACGTTCACAAGGAGAATTCAGAAACAGACAGCATCGGGAGGTCAGGATTTAACCTGCGTCTCTGGCAATGTGCGGCATGGGCTTTACCAGCCACGACACTGTGCCACCATCAGTTGAAATAAACCCAAAATATTTGTCAACTGTGCATGTCTATCAGATAGTTTTGCGTCAGATGCTCATTAAAGAGTGCTGTTCCTTTTGCAACATCTTTAGTAACATTGTGGAGGAAATTGAACCAGTTTGACCTGGGAGTTCCCATTGTTATAGAATCCTAGGTGGCAGTGGTGACAGGCTAACGGGGAAGTTGTCAGCAGTGTACAGTCTTTGAATTCGCATCTTGCGCCATCGGAGAGCACTCTGGTTCCTTGATTGGCTTGGGAAGCTGGGCATGGCAGCTTCATTGTTTGGAAGCACAGGGGCGGCAGCAGCAGGAGGAGGCGGACGGCACAGTCATGGGTCATGGTGTTGGCGGAGGTGACTGCTACAACAGCCAGGTGAGTGAGTGACTCGAGTGACTTCTCAGGCAGCTTGGGGCAAGTGGTAGCGGAAGGATCCAAGGGCATCGAGCTGGGCCAGGCCAATCACTATTTCATTATTTCGTGCCATTAGAACACTAGGCTTTGAGGTGATAATATATGAAATTGCATATCTCCTGAGGCCATGATCAGACTTTTTGGAGATTAGGATGCTGCAAGATAACCCCAGAAGGTGGCGTGTCTCTGCGTGCTGATCCAGAAGAGGATCTCCTGACCTACGTATAGTATGATGTGACTGGATAGCATGCACAACATGCTTTTCACTGTAAATCTGTACACGTCACAATAAATTAAACTATACTAAACTAATTCCAAGAGAAAGCTTATTTTCATAAGACTACACTGAGCCACTAAGATGAGCTCCATTACTCAGATTTTCTTCAGCAGTCCCAACTTTGCATACTTCTTACCAGTTATATAGAGAATGGCTTTGGCAGAGGCTTTAAGGAAATGTGGTGTATAACTGGAAGAGCACAGATGGCAAGAAGATACCCAGAGGAATAAAATGACATTAAATGTTCATAATAAGGGAAAGATTTCTCAATTTTCTGAACCTCTTTTGAAGCCTTTTACAATATGCAATATTTATTAAAAGCAGCTCAATTGTAAACGGAAACCGTTTTTTGCATAAAATGTCATATAATTATGTGGCTGAATATTACATTAAATGATTTGGAAAAATGTTTATTAAGAATTTATATGACTGTTGCAAGTTGGCAAATTAAAGCAGTACTGAATCTCCAATTTATGGATGAAAATGAGTAGAGAAAATATCAACACTCTTTCTGAAAACTTATCGTTTTGTGTTTGCACTGAACCATTTTTTATTCCGCTAATCACCTAAGGGGTGAAGGTAGACGCCAAGCATAAACAGTTCATGGCGTTAACTCTTTGGCATGCAATTTCCTCTGGTGTTTTCGCTTGGCTGGGGTGCTTCTCTCTGTTTAAGCTGCGGAGGAGGTGGGGAAATGAATGGGGAGGAACAGGAAGCCCTTTACATGTCTTGAGAAGGTGGTGCAGCCGTTCCTTCACATACATTCTGCTGACTTGTTTTTACATGTTGACCTGATCATTACTGATGATTCAGATATCAACCTTTGCCTTAAATGTTGCTTCTCCCTTTGTGGTCGATACTAATTTACATATACAAGCAACGGCATTTTGCTTTTACCTTCCCAATGCTTATCTCAGGAATCTCAAACCACACAGCTCTATTGTGTGTTCCACTTTCAAAAAAGTCTATCACTTTCGCACTGTATTATTCATATAGTTTTTTTCACTGGGCCTTCTTTAAATCTTGATTCATAGATACGTAGGGAGGTAATTGAAGAGAAAATTTACTTCTAATTGGCTGGTACAATCTTATAAAATGTATGCCATTTGTCTTTTTTTAAGACATCCACCATCAATTGTTACTAACTGAATTATTTATATTCATTTTAATGGAACAAGTTGTTCATTGGCTGAAAGGGTAGGACATTTTTATTCCAGCAGCATGATTAAGTTGAACTGGTGTGTAACATGGAACAGATGTCATAGAGTCAAAGAATCATACGGCTTGGAAACAGGCCCTTTGAACCAACCTGCTCACGCCGACCAACATGCCCCATCTAGACTGGTCCCACCTGCCTGCATTTGACCCATATCCCTCTAAAATGGTCCTATCCATTTACCTGTACCTGTCTAAATGTTTTTTAAACGTTAAGAGTACCTGCCTCAACTACCTCCTCCAGCAGCTTATACCATACACCTACCACTCTTGTAAAAGAGTTACCCCTGGGTTCCCATTAAATCTTTCTGCCCTCACTTTAAACTTATGGTACTTGTTTCCCCTACTCTGGATAAAAACACTGCGTTTACCCATTGCAGCAAGTAAGAATTTTATTGTCCTGTTGCCAGTACATACAACAATTAAACACGGGGGTACACACAATGCTGGAGAAACTCAGCAGGTGCAGCAGCATCTATGGAGCGAAGGAGATAGGCGATGTTTCGGGCCGAAACCCTTCTTCAGACTGATGGGGGGTGGGGGGAGGCGGGGGGAAGACCAACAATTAAACATTCTTGACTCACGAGATCTTTGAATTTTGAACTCCTCCAGCAGCTCATTCCATACACCCAGCACCCTTTGTGTAAAAACGTTATTCTTCAGATTCCTAGTAAATATTCCCCCCCCCCCCCTCACCTTAAAGGTTATGGGGCGAAGGCAGGAGAATGGGGTTAGGAGGGAGAGATAGATCAGCCATAATTGAATGGCGGAGTAGACAATGGGCCGAATGATGCTCCTAACACCTATGGTCTTATGATCTTATGATGATAACCCACATTATATTAGTCAATTGTGAAACTGCACATTTTCACCTTTAGTTTAGTTTATCTGTATTTTTCATATACAAGGGAATAAAGGGAATAACATGAATAAATGCTGCTGTTAGAGAAGCGATTTAAAAGAGTGGAGTGATTGTAATACGTGATTGCAGATCCACTTTTGTGACCAGCACACAAGGAGTCGCCTGGCTTGGGTGCCATCTTCAGCCTTTACCAGTCTAAAACACTGAATTGACCTTGGCTGGTTCCATTCTACTTGTCTGTTTTATTTGCTGCAATGTCCCCACCATCAGTTTAGCTGCATGTGCAATGTTGGATACGCAAGTCCCTTAAATCCATTAAAAGCCAGCCCTACCCCTCTTCCTACTCTTCATTTATGACGAGAACACTTTGCTCCACCTGAGTGTTGCATCCCTCACATCGCTCTCCGCATCCTGTGCATTTCCTATTGCAGAGGCAAAAGGAGGATAAAAATGCACCAAGCAATGTTGCATCCTGCGTCAACCATAATATTAGGTAAAATTAGTCCTGTTCACTGACCGTTTCAGTTCAGTTTAGTTTATTGTCACGTGTACTGAGGTTCAGGGTCAGTTTCTTCCCAGCTGTTATCAAGCAACTGAATCATCCTATCACACCTCGAGAGCAGTGCAGAACTATTATCTACCTCATTGGTGACCCTTGGACTATCTTTGATTGGACTTTACTGGCTTTAGCTTGCACTAACCGTTATTCCCTTATCATGTGCCTGTACACTAAATGGCTCGATTGTAATAATCTATTGTCTTTCTGCTGACTGGATAGCACGCTACAAAAGCTTTTCATTGGACCTTGAAACAGGTGACAATAAACTAAACTGAGCTGAGGTGAAAAGCTTTGGGTTATTTTTCTTGCTAACTAGTCAGCGGCAAGACAATGCGTGAGTTCAATTGAGCCATTTACAGCGCATAGATACATGATCAAAATCCAAAGGGGCCACTTGTCAACATAATTGTATAAGGAATAAGAGTGTTGTAAAAACAAGCCTGAAGGCTTTGTGTCTCAATGCAGGGAGCATTCGTAATAAGGTGGACGAGTTGAATGTGCAGATAGCTATTAATGACTATGCTATAGTTGGGATCATGGATACATGGCTCCAGGGGGACCAAGGCTGGGAGCTGAACATCCAGGCATATTCAATATTCAGGAGGGATAGACAGAAAGGAAAGGGAGGTGGGCTAGCGTTGCTGGTGAGAGAGGAGATTAATGCAATAGAAAGGAAGGACATTAACTTGGAGGATGTGGAATCGATATGGGTAGAGCTGCAAAACTCTAAGGGGCAAAAAACGCTAGTGGGAGTTGTGTACAGGCCACCTTGCATGCAACAAGGGTAAAACAGTTATAGTGGGTGACTTCAATCTACATATAGATTGGGTGAATCAAATTGGCAGGGGTGCTGAGGAAGAGGATTTCTTGGAATGTATGCGGGATAGTTTTCTAAACCAACATGTAGAGGAACTAAATGAGAGAGCAGGCTATTCTAGACTGGGTATTGAGTAACGAGGAAGGGTTAGTTAGCAGTCTTGTTGTGCGTGGCCCCTTGGGCAAAAGTGACCATAATATGGTTGAGTTCTTCATTAGGGTGGAGAGTGACATAGAAACAAGGATTCTAAACTTAAACAAAGGTAACTTTGAAGGTATGAGATGTGAATTGGCCAAGATAGACTGGCAAGTGATTCTTAAAGGGTTGACAGTGGATGTGCAATGGAAGGTATTTAAAGACTGCATGGATGAACTACAACAATTTTACTTCGGAGTCATGTGAGTGACTACGTGAAGAAGACCCGCCAGGCGCATGCGCGTCATTACGTCCGCGCATGTCGCACTGAATGGGCTGGAGGGCGCAGCTCCACCAACGGGTAAGTAGGAACTTCCAAGGTAAGTGTTTTTACAAACTTTCCTTAGAAGTATTCCCACTCCGTAAAGCTGGCTCGAGCAGTCAGTAGGAGTGGGCAGTTGGAGCTGTCTTTTCAGAAGATCCGTTTTAGCGTGGGTCCAGGGATTCACCAATTTGATCGGGTCGGGAGGTAAGCGCGGCAACACCGGCTCCGATGCCAGATGCCGTTTTACCGGCAGCAGTTCAAATAGCGCGCTAAATTTCCACACTAGCTCCATTCACAAAAGGCAGGCCAACTGCAATTTGATTCAAAATAAGCTTGGTTCATCTATTTATATCAAGGGTACTAAGCAGACTAAGGCTGCTCCTAGCCATGCAAAGGCAAATATAAAGTCACAGACCTGGGTTCTCTGACAACAATAGTTACTCTTCCCCTGATCATACAAAACTGTAGGGGAGATTGGGAACATGCAGCTGATGCTTCAACCTTCATTACATAAGGGTCCAAGGGCTAGTAATGTCCAAGAGGGCCATACCAAGACCAACATATGGTGGGTCAATTATTGGGGTTCCTTCCAGCGCCTTGTTTAGGACTGGAGGATGCCTCCCTACTATATGATTTGGGAGAAGCGGGCAGATTGCAGCTGACCCTGATGCTGGTGTCCCTGCTTATGTGCAAACACCAGTGCGCACAAGAGCCATGCTCCGGGTGTCTCGGAAATGGCACTGAGTAGCTATTCTGGGGGGGGGGGTTCAATCCCTTGGTGTCATTACTGAAAGTACCTATGGTGACCCAGGTTCTGGGCACCCATGAGTGTTCGGTGTTAACACGTCCTCCAACTGATGGCTGCAGCAATTACTGCATTTGGCACTATGGTCCAAGGGATAATCATTCCTCACACATACATGTTGGGTATTTTATGCAATGCATTTCAGGAAATTGCATCAGGGAATATCGCCATCAGGCCAACACTAAACCAAAAAATTGCTACTCTATGTAGGGCAACTGCTGTACAAACGCCTGAAATATGGTTTGGAACGGATCTTGTCATGAACATTCGTGCAATTCATGATGAGGCCAAAGCAATTGGCTTCATGTAGACAAGCATTTCGAGGCCACCTATTCGCAACCCTGGGTTAATACTGCAAGTCAGATCCAGGGGCTGAGTTCAGCAGGGGCAGGCCAGTGGGGCAACGAGGGTACCCACCAAGACAGACCGGGTACAATCCCAATATGAGCAGACAACAGCTTTACAGGTAGAGGTACAGGGACTTTTCTTAATCATCCTCCACAATTGTTTCTAATAGTCCCCAGATCTCAAAAAGAGGGGTGTTGTAGAGTACTTTTCGTCCTCAATTACTTAAATTTGTTACTGCTTAACACCTGCCATCACAGGGCTGTTATGTGGCAACTATTTGTTTGCAACATGTGTATTATTCACTGCCAATTCATGCTCATTATTGCAGGTACTTGAAATTTAATTGGATGGCACTCCTGGATTCAGTTCAGCACCCAGGCTATTTATTAAATTATTAAAACCTGTGCTGGGGCTATTCAGCCCATCATCACATTGTAATGGGTTATTTAGCTGATATCTTAATTATCAGCAACAGTAATGAGTCAGCTGAAGAATCGGTGCTTGAGTCATTAGGGGTTGCTCCATTCAACTAAGTTCAAGTTGCAGCCAACCCAAAATATTGAGTAGTTGGGGTTTCTTATTAATTCGGTTGCTATAACAGTAACATTACCAACAGCCAAGGTTGTCGATGATGATGATGATGTCTGTACTTGCATCCCACAAATCTTTATCCCTCCTTCTGAGAAGACGCTAAGGACATTGGTAAATGGGGAGCAGGTTCCTGCAGTACAATCGGGCCTTTGCATTATCAACCTTTGCAGAGAGCACGTGAACTAGCATTAAAATTGAATGCAGGCCATTTTCATCGGGTTCACCGGTTACCAACCACAGTTCTCGCAGAATCCAGTGGTGCATTGTTAATGTTCATCTAGCTACCAATAACATTTTGGGTACTAGACCCTTCACTAATCTTCCAGACTGATGTCAGCGCTCTCAGATGGGGGGGAGGCTACGGACACCGAGTCTAGCGGTGGGGGTCACTAGCATGAACACGAAGGGTTGATTCGCCTCACATATGTGATAAATTCTTTCGCATTCTTGGGGGCATTTTCTGGGTAAAGTCATATTGCTCCTCAATGAAGGATTTCCACATTCAACTCCAGATTGATAACATCACAGCAGTGCTATATATTAATCATATGGGAAGAGCACGGTCGTTATCATGTGTTAACTGGGTACCGTCATGTGCCATTGGGGTATGTCACGGCATATCTGCGTTTCAGCCATTTATTCACCACCTATAGCTAATGTGGTGGCCGACCATAGGTCGAGTACATTTCATGCCAATATAGTGTGGCTGTTCAATTCTAAACTTTGTCACACAATTGTCACTCGATTTGGGTTGCCAGCCATTGATCTGTTCCATCCAGATTACATCACCAGTTGCCTAAATATGTTTCATGGGAGCCAGATCCAGGTGAAGTTGCCGTGGATGCAGTCTCGTTACATTGGGGGTACTAAAATCTTATGCAATTTCTCAAATTTTTCATCCTGAACTGTCTCACCACAATAGAGCGCGTCTCCGCCACAGGTGTTTTGGTGGTCCCAGATTGCCCAACGCAACCATGGTTCCCCTTCGTGTTTTCAATGATGGTTCAGTCATTCATGATGATTCCCAGCTGCAGTAATTCTTGGTGCATTCAGTTACAGGAGAAAGTCACCCTTTACATGACCGTATTAATTGTTGGTCTGCAGATTCTGACCAGACAATTCCAAGGACTTGGATTTTTGAACAGGGCCATAGTGAAATAGCACTCAAAACACACTATATGGTTCACCTAAAGAAATGGGAACTGTTTCTGTGTACAATCCAATATTTCTTCTCATAATGCAAGCATATGTGATGTGTTGGAGTTCCTTGCTAAGTTGCATTTTGATGAGCACCTGCATTATAGTGACATTACCAGCGCTCGGAGTGCATTGTCCTCTTATTGGATGCAGTCTTCAGAACAACATCCTCTAGGGTCTCATCCGTTAGTATCCCGATTTATGCAGAATTTTCATAAAAATCCTCCGAAACCTCGCTTTTCCGAAATCTGGGACAACACTCCTGTTCTCACAATGCTTCGGCAATGGGCTCCAATTACTTCATTATTTACACAGAGGTTAACTCTTGCTGTGGTTATGCTAATAGCGCTGGTTTCAGCACAACATGTACAAACATTGCAATTCTTACAAATACCTTGTATGCATTTGTCTGTCAATGACATTACCTTCTATGTTTATGATTTAATAAACAGGCCCGGTCTGGCTGGAATCAAGGTGACGTTTAAAGCCTATCTTGTTGACCAACTGTTATATGTAGTTACCCCATATAACTTAAGCCAATATATTAAGGTAACAAGGAGTCTCAGATTCTGAGACAGGACTGATCATTAGTCACAAAAAGACATATACAAGAGTGTCAGCACAAACCATTTCTACATGCTTGAAACAGGTTCTCAATTATGCTGGAGTCAACAGTCCTGTCTTTAACTTTCACTCCACCAGGGCGGCATCAATCTCCACGGCGAAGGCTCAGGACATGCCGCTAGACCAAATCTTCGAGGCCGAAGGATGGTCTAGAGCAGCAACATTTTCTCAATTTTCTGACAAACCTGTACAGACCATGCCACGGTTTGGGCATGCTGTTTTGGGTCACATTTAATTCATTTGCTTTGTTTTCTATCATTGTTTGTAATTTTCCCTGAGACAGAGGGGTTATTTCTGGCTTTAGTATTATTACCAATAGTTATTGAATAATTCGAAGCAATGTTCAATATATTATTTCCCTACTGTGTCAACCGAAGCAGATTGTCGTGTGGTGTGCATCGACGGCATGAAAATACAAAGCTTTGAAATCTTCACGTAGTCACTCACGTGACTCCGAAGTAAAATAGTAAGATTAAACGAGAACTTACCAGTTTGAAGTTTGATCTTTATTTTATGAGGAGTGACTTTGAGGGATTACATGCCCTCCGCTCCCACCCTCATAATCTAAGAGATCATCTGGTAGTTCTAGTCTTCTACGAGCCTTACTATGTTTACTTCGGCTATTTGTTTTCTGTGTTTTCACGCCACTGCTTTGAAGTATGACACGCATGCGCCTGGCGGGCCTTCTTCACATAATCCCTCAACGTCACTCCTCATAAAATAAAGATCAAACTTCAAACTGGTAAGTTCTCGTTTCATCTTACTATTGTTCATCCCAGTTTGGCAAAAGAATAAATCAGGGAATGTAGTGCATCCATGTAGTGCATCCAAGGGAAATCAGGGATGGTATAAAAACAAAAGATGAAGCATACAAATTAGCCAGAAAAAAAGCAGCATACCAGAAGACTGGGAGAAATTCAGAATCCAGCAGAGGAGGACAAAGGGCTTAATTAGGAAAGGGAAAATAGATTAAGCGTGGCCAACCCCATCACAGCACCATCTTGTGAGTGTCCTCATTGTCCTGCACAGTAAATGGCTCATACCCATTGTGAAACATTGCCTTATTAATTAAAGCAGATATTGCGGTATTTCTGTGCTGTGCACAATTTTGAAAACATTCAATAATGCCCACTATAATATACCAGGCACATGTAGGCATCAACACCATGACATTCTTCTGTGGACCATTACTGTGGGATTTGCTCTTTGTTTCACGGGGAGTTATGAACAAAGTTATGAACAACTGAACCATCTGTCCAACAAATAGAGGGCAGCACTGACCAATAACCATAACCATATAACAATAACCATAACCATATAACAATTACAGCACGGAAACAGGCCCTCTCGGCCCTTCCAGTCCGTGCCGACCATTTGTTTTCCCCTAGTCCCATCAACCTGCTCCATTCCCTCCATACCCCTCCATTCCCTTCACGTCCATATACCTATCCACTTTACTTTTAAATGTTAAAATCGATCCTGCCTCCACCACTTCTGCTGGAAGCTCATTCCACACAGCCACCACCCTCTGAGTAAAGAAGTTCCCCCTCACGTTACCCCTGAAACTTCTGTCCCTTAATTCTCATGTCAATTGTCTCATGACCAACTATCTACCTCATTGGAAACTCTCGGACTACTTTTGATTGGACTTTACTGGCTTTGCCTTGCACCTCATACATTCACATTATTCCCTCCATCAGGTATCTACCACTGTCGATGGCTTGATTGTCATCATGTATTGTCTTTCCGCTGACTGGTGAGCACGCACAAAAGCTTTTCACTGTACCTCGGTACATGTAACAATAAACTAAACTCAACTCAAATGTTGCAAATTGTGTTGCCATTTCAGATAGTAAGATGGAATTGAATAGGACACAAAGATCTAGAGTATCTCAGCAGGTCAGCAGCAACTCTTGAGCACATGGATCTGAACATTGCTGAACCATGTCCTCAAGAGATGCTGCCTGACCCGCTGAGATACTCCAGCACTTTATGTTCTATGCAAGACTCTAGCACCTGTGGCTCCCTGTGCCTTCAGATAGAATTGAATGTTGTGCAAGGCGATGACAACATGAGTGACACCAGGAACATTAACTGCACTCAAGGCATTTTCACCCAGAGTTGCCAATTCCAGTTTCACGAAAGATGGGCATTCTATTGGGAATAGTTACTATCCTGTCAAAACATGTGCAAAACACCTTTTGAATGGAACCAGTTTTTATCTCTTTCACGAATCACTTTATTGACAAAATATGTTTTTCTCTCTAAATGTATTCATGAGAGTTCTGGTGGTGTCCAGGCTGGCGGCAATGAATAAAATCTGTGCTTGTGGGTGTGCATCGTGCAACTGAAAAATTCTGTTTATTGTCACTGGGAATTGTTTAATGTAAAACTAGCCTCGATCTATCTCGACTGGCAGCAAGAAACACCCACAAATAACATTACTTATTGTGCTGCAAAATATGCACTCACATCTGGATAGTGTATCTGGATGATGTACTATCATCTTCAAACAGCCGTGAAGCTGCTGCCCAAGGCTAATGTTGCTGCCAGAATTTTGTTGGAAATGTACACCCACTCGCCTTACCGCAGCATCATCCAACTTCCCTTTGGTGATTTAACTCTAAAGGCCCTGAATGCTCTTTCTTAAGAGCTCAGTTAGGAGGCGTTAGAGACAATGGAGAATGGGGAGTCTCTCTGCTACAACATTTAACCGGTCAGGCAACATCCCCGGTGAACAGACTTCTTCAGTCCTGACCTGAAACATTACCTATCAATCTGAAGAAGGATCCCGACTTGAAATGTCACCTATCCATGTTCTCCTGAGATGTTGCCTGACCTGCTGAGTCACTCCAGCACTTTGTATCTTTTTTAATAAACCAGCATCTGCAGTTCCTTGTTTCTCAAGCCAGTTAAATGTTGCAGCAAAGCCAGACTCCCCATTCAATTGTCTCTAACTTCCCCAAACTGAACTCTTTAAAAAAGAGCATTAAGGGCCTTGGGAAGCCTTTATTTTTAAACTGGCTGCATCAGTTTGAAACACTCAAGCAACTTACTCCACTCAGCACATGTTGATCTTTTCTTTCACCTCATAAGTGCAGGATTCTCTAAGATGTCTTGCCAACAGGATAATAGGTATGGAAATAAAATGTATCTTTGCCAATATGGTGCACAACAACATCCAGATGTCAACAACTGCAAGGAAGATCTGCAAATTGTCAAATGTACAGACAGTTGTTTTGACTCTGCTATCATGAGAATCTTTTTCATAGTCATAAAGTCATAGAGCATGGAAAGTGGCACTTCAGCCCAATTCCGCCATGTGGACCAATTATAAGCCAGACCTATTTGCCTGGATTTGCCCCACATTCCTCAAAACCTTTCTTATCCATGTACCTGTTGATATACAGTGGCTTGCAAAAGTATTCATACCCCTTGAACTTTTCCACATTTTGTCACGTTACAACCACAAACGTAAATGTATTTTATTGGGATTTTATGTGATAGACCAACACAAAGTGGTGCATAATTGTGAAGTGAAAGGAAAATGATACATGGTTTCCAAATTTTATTACAAATAAAAAACTGAAAAGTGTGGTGTGCAAAAGTATTCAGCCCCCCTGAGTCAATACTTTGTAGAACCACCTTTCACTGCAATTACAGCTGCAATTCTTTTGGGGTATGTCTCTACCAGCTTTGCACATCTAGAGACTGAAATTTTTGCCCATTCTTCTTTGCAAAATAGCTCAAGCTCAGTCGGATTGGATGGAGAGTGTCTGTGAACAGCAATTTTCAAGTCTTGCCAGAGATTCTCAATTGGATTTAGATCTGGACTTTGACTGGGCCATTCTAACACATGAATATGCTTTGATCTAAACCATTCCATTGTAGCTCTGGCTGTATGTTTAGGGTTGTTGTCCTGCTGGAAGGTGAACCTCCGCCGCAGTCTCAAGTCTTTTGCAGACTCTAACAGGTTTTCTTCCAAGATTGCCCTGTATTTGGCTCCATCCATCTTCCCATCAACTCTGACCAGCTTCCCTGTCCCTGCTGAAGAAAAGCATCCCCACAGCATGATGCTGCCACCACCATGTTTCACAGTGGTGATGGTGTGTTTAGGGTGATGTGCAGTGTTAGTTTTCCACCACACATAGCGTTTTGCATTTATGCCAAAAACTTCAATTTTGGTCTCATCAGACCAGAGCACCTTCCTCCACATGTTTGCTGTGTCCCCCCCATGGCTTGTGGCAAACTGCAAACGGGACTTCTTATGGCTTTGTTTCAACAATGGCTTTCTTCTTGCCACTCTTCCATAAAGGCCCGATTTGTGGAGTGCACGACTAATAGTTGTCCTGTGGACAGAATCTCCCACGTGAGCTGTGGATCTCTGCAGCTCCTCCAGAGTTACCATGGGCCTCTTGGCTGCTTCTCTGATCAATGCTCTCCTTGCCCGGCCTGTCAGTTTAGGTGGATGGCCATGTCTTGGTAGGTTTGCAGTTGTGCCATACTATTTCCATTTTTGGATGATGGATTGAACAGCGCTCCGTGAGATGTTCAAAGCTTGGGATATTTTTTTATAACCTAACCCTGCTTTAAACCTCTCCACAACTTTATCCCTGGCCTGTCTGGTGTGTTCCTTGGGCTTCATGATGCCCAAGGAACATTGTTTGTTCACTAATGTTCTCTAACAAACCTCTGAGGCCTTCACCGAACAGCTGTATTTACACTGAGATTAGATTACACACAAGTGGACTCTATTTACTAATTAGGTGACTTCTGAAGGCAATTGGTTGCACTGGATTTAATTTAGGGGTATCAGAGTAAAGGGGGCTGAATACTTTTGCACGCCACACTTTTCAGTTTTTTATTTGTAAAAAGATTTGAAAACCATGTATCATTTTCTTTCCACTTCACAATTATGCGCCACTTTGTGTTGGTCTATCACATAAAATCCTAATAAAATACATTTACGTTTGTGGTTGTAACGTGACAAAATGTGGAAAAGTTCAAGGGGTATGAATACTTTTGCAAGCCACTGTACCTTGAATTGCTGAAGTAGGGAAGTAAATAAAGAAGTATACTCTATGTGATGCAAGCAGCTGAGTTCTATTTTGAAAAGATAGTAACTGTGAATTGCTCATCACACTATATATTATTATATAGCTTATAACTCAGCGGTATGAATATTGACTTCTCTAACTTCAAGTAACCCTTGCTTTCCCTCTCTCTCCATCCCTTCCTCAATCCTAGTTCTCCGACTAGTTTAATTTGTCCTCTTGATTTAATTTTATTTTGTATGCTTCGTTGTCACCTTCCACTAGCTAACAATGATGTATTTTACATTTTCCTTGATCTTTGTACCATTTAAACTGTAATTTTCACACCATATATCTAGTTTCCCTCTCCCCTGACGCTCAGTCTGAAGCAGGGTCTCAACCTGAAACGTTACCCATTCCTTCTATCCAGAAATCCAGCGTCCCGCTGAGTAACTCCAGCATTTTGTGTCTATCTTCAGTGTAAACCAGCATCTTCAGTTCCTTCCTACTCACTGTTCATCTTTATATGTTTCATAATTATAAGATTGAAGCATCTCTGGAACTAAATTCTTTTCATTTGCATCACCTGTGTGGACATGAGTTGACATTCTTTCAGCAAGATTTTGCAAAGCAATTTAGAGGACAGCTGCTGCCCAAATTCTTGTGACAAAAAATAATAATTAGTTTGAATTATCTTTGTATTAATCATCAGATATTTCTTCCTCTGCAAATAATTGTGGTTCCCACACCCTGTAACCTTGCTGAAGCAGTTTCATCTGAACTTTAAAACTTCCAAGCTGCAGGATCCATATTTATTCAGTAAGTCGCTGTGAAACATCCAGCAGCTTTAACCCACAGAGACCATTGATGCTCTGTTGCCTCATGGTTTCCATTGTTTTTGTTTTGGCAAGACTCAAGATAATTCTAATTGGGCATTTTTCTCTGAAAACCTCTACAATCACCTTTGGAACCTCAATTAATTTCTTCTCGTTCCTGGTGATTGTCAGGGAGTTGTCAAGGTTCTACATACCGTCTTTTTGCAGGAAAATTTCTGCATGTCCTGTTGCTGGGAAATCTCAAGTCATTTCCTAACAGGCAGAAGTCTGCGTCACAGAATCACCCCCATTTTAGAACTAGCTATGGTTAAAAAGATTATTTAACATGGTGTTGGTTAGAATAACAGATGTAGGAAAAATAAATATCAGACAAATGAGGTTCAGTACTAATTAGAGGTTTAGAATTATATCTGGGGAGAAATAGAAGGAGAACATAGGAGATCGGCCAGGGTGGTGCAGCACCCTCCGTCTTACAGTGCTTGCAGCGCCGGAGACCCGGGTTCGATCCCAACTACCATTGATGTCTGTACATAGCTTATACGTTCTCCCCATGACTGTGTGGGTTTTCTTCGAGAAATTCAGTTTCCTCCTACATTCCAAAGACATACAGGTTTGTAGGTTAATTGGCATGGTGTATGTGTAAATTGTCCCTAGTGTGTGTAGGATAGTGTTAATGTGCGGGGATCATTGGTCGGAGCGGACTCGGTGGGCCGAAGGGCCTGTCTCCATGCTGTATCGCTAAACTAAACTAAACTAAACATATTGCTGTGTGGGGTGAATTAGAGCAGAGTCTATATTCTGTGATAGCATTTTGTCTCCATTTCATTCCTGGATGCATTGGTTCCAGGACAATAGTTTAGTTCATTATTATCATGTATACCAAGGTACAGTGAAAAGCTTTTTGGTAGCGTGCTTTCCACTCAACAGAAAGATGATCTATCTATCTATCTATACATAAAACTCTGATCTTGTTATCTGCCGGTTTGCGCGGTCTTTCTATTTGCGCAAAAACTGTTCGTGATGACGCTACGATATTTTGCAGTTCACTCAACGTTCTCCTGTGCTGCGAGTGCACCAAGATTTGTTCCGATCGGTTGAATGTCGTAAAGGTTAGCGAGGTTTAAAAATCTTAAAAACCACGCATGCGCAGATCGATCTCTTATCCTGCCAGTCAGGGCCACCCTGATTAGTCTCATCCCCTGTCACTCTCCGGGACGGTCCGCCCCTTCCTGTGCCATCGCGTCTTTACTAGAGCTGAGGATGGCCGGCGGAGGTTTCCAACCAGACACAATTTTTGGAGGGACCCGATGCAGCCCAGCCCCAAGCAGCCCAACCCCAACAACCCCCCACCCCCACAACCCCTGCCCGCCCCCACAACCCCCCCGCCCCCACAACCCCCCCTCCCCCACAACCCCTCTGCCCCCACAACCCCCCGCACCCACGTCCCCACCCCCACAAACCCCCTGCCACACCCCTACCTCCCCCACATCCCCTTCCCCCCACACCACCCTCTCCCCCCTCCTACACCTCCCTGTCCACACATACCCCTCCCCCCTCCTACCACACACCCCATTTCCCTCCCCCCCTCCCCTCCTCCCCTCCCACACATGAAGAGGAGGGGGAGGGGGAGGGAGTGCTCGGGGATGAGGGGAAATGAGCCGCGCCTGCGAAGTTAGGGGCAACGGGTGAGGGGTGGAATATTGCGTTGGGGAATGGGTTGCTTTGGGGGACCAGGCCTCCCGTGTGACTGGGACCCAAGGGGTCCCACAGTCTAGTACATAACTAAAACTCTGATCTTGTGCTCTTCCGGTTTGCGTAGTTTTTCTATTTGCACAAAAATGGTACACGATAGCGCTATGATTTTTCATCAGCTCACTCACCTTTCTCTTGTGCTGCGAGTGCAACAGGTTTTGTTCTGATCGGTGGTATATTGTAAAAGTTAGCGAGGTTTAAAAATCGTAAAAAACGTACGTGTGCAAGTGTTTGCAGGAAGCTCCAGGAAAGCATCATAGAACCCTAGGATCTCCCAGGAGCAATGGAGCTGGAGCTGCCATCTGTGTGGGAATCTCCGATCACTACCGAGCTAGAGCTGCCATGTGTGATGGAATCCCCGTTCCAGCGCAGGTTCGCAGAAACAGCAGGTACAGTACCTGGAAACTAGGGGGAGGCCTCCATTGTGTCCGGAAACGGGCAGGACGTCAGGTCACACTTTGAATCCCTCTCTCTACCATCCTCCTAGTCAATGTACAGTCACTTGAAAATAAAGTGGTGGACTTAAGAGCAAGGCTGCTTAACCAAAGAGAGCTGAGGGAGTGCTCTGTGTTCTGTTTCACAGAGACATGGCTCACCCCCAGCTCCCCAGACTCTGCGGTCCAGCCTGAAGGTTTTTCCATCCATCGCATGGACCGTACGCAGGCATCTGGGAAATGGAGAGGAGGGGGCGTCTGCCTCATGGCCAACTCTGCGTGGTGCTCAGACGTGGCAGTCCTATCCAACTCCTGCTCTCCACACCTGGAACACCTAGCAGTGAAGTGCCGGCCCTTCTACCTCCCAAGAGAATTCACCTCCATCATCCTGACCGCGGTCTACATCCCTCCCCAGTCAGATGTCCGTCTGGCACTGGAGGAGCTGCACGCCATGATCAAATAGCACCAGACAGCTTACCCCGAGGCATTTACCACCATAGCCGGGGATTTCAACAAAGCCAACCTTAAGAAATTGCTCCCTAACTTCCACCAACATGTCTCCTGCAGCACCAGAGAACCAAACACCCTCGACCACTGCTACATGACCATCAAGGATGCCTACCGCTCTATCCCTCACCCCCACTTCGGTAAATCCGACCATACTGCACTGCTGCTTCTTCCTGCATACAGGCAGCAACTGATGAGCTGCCTGATGAGATCCGCATTCTTCTGAAGAACAGATCCCAGGCATTCAGGTCTGCCGATGCAGAGGTCTACAAGTCCAGATACGACCTTGGTAAGGCCATCAAAAAGGCCAAAAGAGACTTCTACTCCAAGCTGGAGGATGAGACGGATGTTCGGCAACTGTGACGGGGCTTGAATGCAATCACTTCCTTCCTACAAGACGAAATCAGGAGGCAGCTTAAATGTCAGTGAAGCATCACTCCCTGACAAGCTCAATGTGTTTTACACATGCTTTGATAGGGAGAACACCGATGTGCCTTCCCATTCGCCGTGATGGCAGTCACAGAGGCCGACGTCAGAAGATCCTTCAGAGGGGTGAACCCTCAGAAAGCACCTGGACCTGATGGTATACCCAGGCGTGTTTTAAAAACCTGTGCGAACCAACTGGCTGGAGTTTTAACGGATATTTTCAACCTCTCACTTCTGAGGTCTGACGTTCCCACCTGCTTTAAAAAGGCATCAATAATACCAGTGCCCAAAAAGAGCAAGGTGACGTGCCTCAATGACAATCGACCAGTGGCACTAATGTCTGTGGTGATGAAATGCTTTGAGAGGCTGATCATGGCACAAATCAACTTATACCTTGACAAAAACCTGGACCCACTGCAGTTCGCAAAAACCTGGACCCACTGATCAATAGATATAACAGATCAATGGTAGATGCCATCTCGCTGGCTCTCCACTCCGCTCTGGACCACTTGGACAACAAAACCTCATATGTCAGGCTGTTATTCATTGACTACAGCATTTAATACAATCATCCCCTCCAAGCTGGTTATCAAGCTCTCAGATCTTGGTCTCTGAGCATCCCTCTGCAATTGGATCCTCAACTTCCTCATTCACAGACCACAGTCTGTCCCTATTGGTGGAAATGTGTCATCCTTGATAACAATCAGCAAGGGAGCACCTCAAGGCTGCGAGCTCAGACCCCTGCTGTTCTCACTCTATCCTCATGACTGCGTAGCTGGATATAGTGCGAACTCCATCATCAAGTTTGCCGACGACACCACTGTTGTGGGGCGTATCACTGATGGGGACGAGTCAGAGTATAGAAGTGAGATCGACCGATTGACCGAATGGTGCCAGCACAATAATCTGGCTCTCAACACCAGCAAAACCAAGGAACTGATTGTGGACTTTGGAAGGGGTAAGATGGGGACCCACAGTCCCGTTTATATCAACAGGTTGATGGTGGAAAGGGTCAAGCACTTCAAATTCCTGGGCGTGCATATTTCTGAAGATGTCTCCTGGTCCCAGAACACTGATGCAATTATAAAGAAAGCACATCAGCGCCACTATTTCCTGAGAAGATAACAGAGAGTCGGTATGTCAAGGAGGACTCTCTCAAACTTTTACAGGTGCACAGTGGAGAGCATGCTGACCGGTTGCATCGTGGCTTGGTTCGGCAACTTGAGCACCCAGGAGCGGAAAAGGCTGCAAAAAGTTGTAAACACTGCCCAGTCCATCATCGGCTCTGACCTCCCCATCATCGAAGGGATCTATCGCAGTCGCTGCCTCAGAAAGGCTGACAACATCATCAAGGACCCACACTATCCTGGCCACACACTCATCTCTCCGGTGCCATCAGGAAGAAGGCACAGGAGCCTGAAATCTGCAACATCCAGGTTCAGGAGCATCTCCTTCCCCACAGCCATCAGGCTATTAAACACAACTTGAAACAAACTCTGAACTATAACAGCCTATTGCACTTTATCTATTTATGTGTGTGTACATATATATTCTACTAGACTAAGTAGAACCCATTTGGTTCCAGCATCACATGGGAGGGCTGGTCTCGCTGAGCATAGCTTCTCCACTGTGGGGTTTCGACAATCAGCGGCACTTCCACAATCAGCAAACTCACACACACACAGACACACATACACTCACACAAACACAGACTCACATACACTCACACACACACAGACTCACATACACTCACACACACACAGACTCACATACACTCTCTCACACACACACACACACACACACACACTCACACATACTGACTCACACACCATATATATGACAGTAAACTTTCTTGAAACTACTCACATTGCTGAGCATAGCTTCTCCACTGTGGGGTTTCTGCAATCAACGGCACTTCCACAATCAGCGTGACCTCTTACCACTTACCGGAAATTATGCAATCAGCGCGACCTCTGCACTCACCGGAAATTACGCAATCAGTGCGACCTGTCCACTAAGTGGGAGTCACAAAATGAGTGGGACTTTTGGTCTAAACACAGTGGGACCTAATAAAACATTTATTCCTTCCAAACACAGTTGGACCTAATAAAGCATTTATTCCATCCAATCACAGTTGGATCTAATAAAGCATTTATTCCTTCCAAACACAGTTGGACCGAATGAAGCATTTATTCCTTCCAAACACAGTTGACCCTAATAAAGCATGTATTCCTTCCAATCACAGTTGGATCTAATAAAGCATTTATTCCTTCCAAACACAGTCGGACCTAATAAAGAATGTATTCCTTCCAATCACAGTCAGACCTAATAAAGCATTGCAGTTTCAAGCACAGGCAGGGCAGCAGGCCAAACAACTCATGGCATTGTCATTGTCATTTCATTTCCAATTAAGCATTGCACTTTCAAGCACAGGCAGGTCAGCAGGCCAAACAACTCATCGCATTGTCATTAAGGACTAACAAATCATTTATTGCAAGTACATTGCAGACTCACAGTTCAGTTGATTCATTGCTTAGAATGGCAGTCATGGCCTCTCCCTCGCGACTCACGCCAGACATCCGGGGTTTTATAGTCCTGACCCCCCCCCCCCCCCCCCGGAAGGGGCGTTACCTTCATTGTGGTGATTGAGAGGCGAGATGAACAATCATCTGATTCCAAGGTTTTTTAAACACTCCTAACTTATTTATTTTTCATCAATGAGAAAAGTCCTTGGGGCTGGCTCAGCAGAGGACTGTGAATAAGATGGCCAAAAATCACAGCGATACAGGGTACCATTTTTTCTAAAATCAATGTACACCACAGTCAGGATGTGGTCAAGATGAGACTTTTAATTGTATAGATGGTATATGGACATGCTGATCTGTTCTGTATATATGCCTACAATATTCTGTTGTGCTGCAGCAAGCAAGAATTTAATTGTCCTATCTGGGACACATGACAATACACTCTCTTGACTTGACTTGACTTGACATTCAACTCATCTGCCAGCTTATGACATCAAAAATTGAATGGATTAAAGGCCGATAAATCCCCAGGATCAGATAGGCTGCATCCCAGAGTACTTAAGGAAGTAGCCCCAGAAATAGTGGATGCATTGGTGATAATTTCACAATAGTGGATGCATTGGTGATAATATCAGCATCCATGCAAAGAACAACTTAGCAATTAGATCAGTGGAACTATATTTCACAGAGATGTTACTGAAAGATTACCTAGACTAACAGGTTGACTGGATTTAATGGAGCGTTTCTGCTGTTTATTTGCACATATGTAACTAATATGTAGCTAATGTAACCTCACTTTTTAAAAAGGGAGGGATAGAGAAAACGGGGAATTACAGACCAGTTGGTCTAACATCGGTAGTGGGGAAAATGCTAGAGTCAGTTATTAAAGAATCATGGAAAATCATCTAATGAAATATCACTACCTCAAAGTGTTAAATCTGCTTCTCACAGTTCAGATGCTGTCCGACTGGCTGAGTATTTCCAACATTTTCTGTTTCTATTTCATATTTTCATCCTGCACAATATTATGCATCAGAGGACAAGACAGGACCTGGGTCCTTACATTATTAAACAATAATGAAAGGTAAAATTCAAATTAAGCTAAACATTTTTCATTTTTGGTATAGCTTTAATATTTTGCTGCATAATTAAAGTTGACTTTAAAAATATTTGTGTTTCAGTTTTCTGTGCAATCTAGCTAAATATGTTTGCAGGGGAGGTGCTGATAGTTGTAGATTATATGACGTTTATGATCCAGCACTTAAAACTTAATCGTAGCTCAAAATATGAAGTATTTAATTGTTCTGGAGAAAAGTGAGTTTGTTGAGCAAGAATAGGCCTTGGCTGTGGTTCCCGTGAAACAACAGGAAATGGATCCAATTGTCGTCAACCAACATCTTGGAACGAAGCCCACTGAAACGATTTTTGTTTTGATGACAGATGGCAAACTGTACAATGCTGCTAAAATAATAAAACTCCAAAACAAATTTCCAAAGTAAGCAAGGTGAGATAAAGAAGATATAGAGTCATAAATAGCTCAGAAATAGGCCCTTCAGCCCAACCCATCCATGTTGATCAAGATGCCCTATCCAAGCTAGTCCCATTTTTCCATGTTTCGCCCACATTCTTCAAAATCTTTATATATTTTTATTGTACCTGTCTCAACTATTTCCTCTGGCTACTTGTTCCATTTACCCAACATTGACTAGTGACTACCCGGCAGTGACTAGTGGCTACCCGGCAGTGACTAGTGGGGTACCGCAAGGCTCAGTGCTGGGACCCCAGCTATTTACAATATATATTAATGATTTGGACGAGGGAATTGAATGCAACATCTCCAAGTTTGCGGATGACACGAAGCTGGGGGGCAGTGTTAGCTGTGAGGAGAATGCTAGGAGGCTGCAAGGTGACTTGGATAGTCTGAGTGAGTGGGCAAATGCATGGCAGATGCAGTAAAATGTGGATAAATGTGAGGTTATCCACTTTGCCCTGGATGACCCGGGAGGTCTAGCGGCTGTTAAAGGAGAGGAACACTGCTTTTAGGTCTGGCGATAGGGCTTTATACAGCACAGCCCGAGCTAACCTGAAGAGAGGCATCAGAGAGGCCAAATCAAACTACAGGAGGAGGATAGAGGACCACCTGGACAGTAACAACAGCAAGCAGGTGTGGCAGGGGATCCAGTATCTCATCAACTACAAGACCAACCTTGGAGCTGCTGAAGGTGACGCCTTGCTGGCAGAGGTGCTGAACCTCTTCTTTGCTCTGGAGCCACCAGAGACAGCCATATCACACCACATGGTCCACAGCAGCTTAACCCTCAAGATAGAGGAGCATGAGGTGAGGCGCACGCTGCGGGCCATCAACCCGAGGAAGGCTGCTGGACCCGACGACTTCTCTGGATGCGTGCTGAAGGACTGCGCAGACCAGCTGGCTGGAGTATTTACGAGGATCTTCAACCAGTCTCTGGCCCAGTCCACTGTCCCACCCTGTCTGAAGTCCTCCACCACAGTCCCCTTGCCAAAAAAAACCCCGCATTTCCAACCTCAACGACTACCGGCCAGTCGCACTCACACCAGTGGTGATGAAGTGCTTTGAAAAACTGGTCCGGGGTCACATCACATCACTCCTGCCCCAAAGCTTTGACCCCCACCAGTTTGCTTACAGAGCGAATAGATCTACAGGGGACGCTGTAACCACAGCTCTCCATGCTGCACTCTCCCACCTGGAGCAGCGGGGGGGGCTACGTGCGGATGCTCTTTGTGGACTATAGCTCTGCTTTTAACACCATCCTTCCCCACAAACTGGTGAACAAACTGGGGCACCTGGGACTTCCACACTCCACCTGCATGTGGATAAATAGCTTCCTGTCAGGTGGCCGCCAGAGAGTCAGAATGGGCCATCACACATCCACGGCCCTCAGCCTCAGTACCGGCTCTCCACAGGGCTGCGTGCTGAGCCCCCTGCTCTACACCATCTACACATATGACTGCCCCCCGCCCACCACAGTAACTCCATTGTCAAATTCGCGGATGACACCGCGGTGGTGGGGCTCATCTCTGGTGGGGATGAGTGCGCTTACAGGGATGAGGTGGAGCAGCTGACAGTGAGGTGTGGAGAGAATAACCTGATCCTCAACATCTCAAAGACAAAGGAGCTCATAATAGACTACAGGTAGAAGAAAACGGACATTACACCACTCATCAGAGGGGACTGTGTGGAGAGGGTGGCAGATTTCCGCTTCCTGGGAAGCCGCATTGAGGAGGACCTGACATGGAGTGTGAACACCTCTGCGCTGCTGGAAATGGTCCAGCAGAGACTGCACTTCCTGCGGGTGCTCAGGAAGAACAACATCACCAAGAGACTCCTGCTGTCCTTTTATCGGTGCTCCAGAGAGAGCATCCTAACATACTGTGTATGCGTGTGGTACACCAGCTGCACATCGGCCCAGAGGAAAGCGCTCCAGAGGGCTATTGACAACGCCCAGAAGATTGTCGGCTGCCCTCTCCTCACTTTGGAGGACCTACACAGTTCCCACTGTCTCAAGAAATCCCAGAACATTATAAAGGACATTTCCCACCCCGGCCACTCCCTGTTTGAACTGTTGCCGTCAGGCAGACGGTACAGATCAATGACGACAAGGACAAACAGACTAAAAAACAATTTTTATCCCACAGCAATAACTACACTTAATGTAGCCACCAAATGAGCGCAGGTGCGCTACATACCAAATGGATTGTGAAATCGACAGAAGAATGTATAGTTGTGTGTTTATGCTTATTTTATGGTGGTGTGTGTATGCTTACGTATCGTTAGCTTTTGGAAATGTGTGAATGGTGCACTGACTGGTTGGCATTTTAATTTTGTTGTACATGTTCACATGTTATAATGACTATAAAGATTATCTATCTATCTATCTTAAAACAGGAAAGTAGACTATTATCTGAATGGTGGCTGATTAGGAAAAGGGGAGATGCAACGAGACCTGGGTGTCATGGTACACAAGTCATTGAAAGTAGGCATGCAGGTGCAGCAGGCAGTGAAGAAAGGGAATGGTATGTTAGCATTCATAGCAAAAGGATTTGAGTATAGGAGCAGGGAGGTTCTACTGCAGTTGTACAGGTCTTGGTGAGACCACATCTGGAGTATTGCATACAGTTTTGGTCTCCAAATCTGAGGAAATACATTCTTGCCATAGAGGGAGTACAGAGAAGGTTCACCAGACTCATTCCTGAGATGTCAGGACTTTCATATGAAGAAAAACTGGATAGACTCGGCTTGTACTCGCTAGAATTTAGAAGATTGATGGGGATCTTATAGAAACTTACAAAATTCTTAAGGGGTTGGACAGGCTAGATGCAGGAAGATTATTCCCAATGTTGGGGAAGTCCAGAACAAGGGGTCACAGTTTAAGGATAATGGGGAAATCCTTTAGGACCGAGATGAGAAAAACATTTTTCACACAGAGAGTGGTGAGTCTCTGGAATTCTCTGTCACAGAAGGTGGTTGAAGCCAGTTCATTGGCTATATTTAAGAGGGAGTTAGATGTGGCCCTTGTGGCTAGAGGGATCAGGGGGTATGGAGAGAAGGCAGATACGGGATACTGAGTTGGATGATCAGCCATGATCATATTGAATGGCAGTACAGACTCGCAGGGCTGAATGGCCTACTCCTGCACCTATTTTCTATTTTCTATGTTTCTATGACATGGTGGCACAGCGGTAGAGTTGCTGCCTTACAGTGCTTGCAGCGCCTGAGACCCAGGTTTGATCCCGACTGCAGGTGCTGTCTGTACGTAATTTGTATGTTCCCCCCGTGTCCACGTGGGTTTCCTCCGAGATTTTTCATTTCCTCCCACACTCCAAAGACGTACAGGTTTTTAAGTTAATTGGCTTGTTATAGTGTAGAAATTGCCCCAGGTGTGTGTAGGGTAGTGTTAATGTGCAGGGATCACTGGTCGATGTGGACTTGGTGGGCCAAAGGGCCTGTTTCCACGCTTTATCTCTAAACGACTCATCACCCTCTGTGAAAAATCTTTCCCCTCGCACCTTAAACCTACTTCCTCTAGTTTTTGTTTTCCCTACCTTGGAAAAAAGGACTATGTGTATTTACTCTAACTAATCCCTTCATGGTTTTATGCATCTTTATAAGATCATCCCTTAGACTTCTGTATCCAACCACTCCTTTCAGTCTGGCCTACATGTCCTGGCAACATCATCGTAAATCTTCTTTGCGCTCTTTCCAGCTGAAATGGCATTGTTCCTTAGCTGGGTGACCAACACTGAACACAATTCTCCATGTGCAGCCTCACCAATGTCTTGTACAATTGTGACATGGCATTGCAACTTCTATACTCGATTCCTTGACTGATGAAGGCTAGCGTACCAAAAGCCTTCTTCACTACTCAATTTGTGACACCACTTTCAGGGAATTCTCTCCTTGTACTTCCAGATCCCTCTGCTCTGCAACGCTCCCAGGGCCCTGCTGTTCACTTTGAAGGTTCTGCCCTGGTTTCACTTCCTAAAATGCAACACCTCACACTTACCTGTATTGAGCTCCATTAAAATGCTGGTTCTCTTGCATTATCACTATTAAAAGCTCACAGAACTTTTTTCCCACTATTATAGGAGGAGGATGTTATGACAATTCAAGACATTAACTGATGTTTGATGGGAGTGTAGGAACCCCTTCCCTCATATGATCTAGTAGGATATTTAGCTCGACTTATCCGACTGCTGTCTTCTACAGTGAAGTAAATGGGCATATGCTCCTCATCGCTGAGAAACCGATTAGGTAACGTTCACTTTCACTTGGGCTCTTGGCACCATTGGCCATGAATGAAAACTAGAAGGCAAGCATATAAATCTCTTCATGTAATCATAGAAGCAAAGACATTTATGGCAAAATTTATCATTTAATGCCACTTCGCAGCTCTTGATGTGAAAAAGGTACATGCTTCTAGATGCGCTGGGACGCATCCTCATTGATGTGACCTGGGGTCATCGGGTGTTTGGGTCTCACAGCATCAGACACCCTCGCCCAGGGCGACCCAGCCGGGGTTGATCAGGCCCCGACTTGTGTCCCAGCAGCAACCGCCCACGGATCAGCCATCTTAATAACTACTCTACAGGGGTTGGGAGATTCTAGCGCGTGGAGGGACTGGGCTCTGTGGGGTGAGTCCTGCCGGGCTCCTCCTGCGTCTCACCAGGATCAAGGCCTGTGCGCTGCACCTCTTTCCCTTTCTCCGAGCATTTCATTCTCACCCGATGGATTTTTTGGCCATGGTGGTTCATTAGGCCTTTCTGTAGCTTTATTGGGTGTCTTTATTTGGGTCAGTTACCTCACTGTAGCAAGTGCTCATCCTCGTTCTTTGCAAGTGTGAAGAGGATGTTTACCATCACCTGCCTTTCAGCCCACCGCACTTTGGGTTCACCCCTCTCGGTGCAAACAATTTAGCTTTCAAACTTTGTGAAAGTTTTGTATTGGAAATCAGGTTTGTAAAATAATAAAATCACAAATAATACATGTTTAGTTTATACAATGTTAGGTTCTTGTGCTCCAACAGAATATCCTGACATGCAACTGTTTCACTTTCATTTTCAGGCTTTTGCCTCTGAGAAACCTTGACTTTTGGAGATAGGCATAAAAAGCTGGTAACTCAGTGGGTCAGGCAGCATCTCTGGAGAAAAAGAATAGGTGACATTTTGGGTTCATAAGATCATAAGAGATAGGAGCAGAATTAGGCCATTTGGCCCATCAAGTCTACTCTGCCATTCAATCATGGCTAATCTATCTCTCCCTCCTAACCCATCCTCCTGCCACTCAAGGGAAAGGGAAACTAGAGTTATAGATGGTAATATAGAGATATATAGAATAAATGAATAAAAGATATGCAAAAAGGAACAATGATCAAGGAAATGTGGAGCCCACAAAGGTCCATTGTTTGCTGTGGGCTAGGAGACCTCTTTCTCATCACCTGAAAACACAGCAGAGCTGAAACAATTGTGCCATAGCAGTCCCAGACAGTTATACAAGCCCATAGAATCTGCCATAACCATTAAGCTCCCATTTACACCAGTTCTTCACTAATCCTACTTTATTCTCCCCACATTACTGTTATTCTCCCAGATCCTACTATGCACATTTGCATCAGCAACAATATAGTGGTTACTAAACCTACCAGCCCACTTATCTCTGGGATGTGGGAGGAATTCATTACTCCTGGAGGATACCCATGGGGTTATAGGGAGAATGTACAAACTCCATGCAGACAAAAGCCGAGGTTATGTCTGCAATGCAAGACAATAATATAATGCATTGGCTGCATCACTGTATCATTCATTTTTGTGCAACCTTTGAACTGATGCACTGGCAGCTTCATCAAAAACAAAACCCAGAAGTTGTTTATGAATACTCCATTTTACCAATGATGAGATGGGGTAGCTACATTAATTACACTGTATTACCATGTATTTTTTATACATGTGTAGTGTGTGTGTGTGTAAAATAAAGGACACAAGTGTGGAGAAGTGGCATTGGCAAGGGGAGGTGTGCAGCAAGTGAAGTATTAATTTGATGTATGCAAGAACCTATGGCTTGTCCTGGTGACAACATGTGAGAGTGTTTTTAATATATCATGTAAAGCGATGGCAGAAGAGATGTGCTTGCTTAGGATTGTAAGAAAAAATGTTTAAACTAATCTTGGGACAGGATGCTGAAAGCTATGTTGGATGTGAGGAGGCTGTTGAGAGTGGTAAGAGTTGTGAGTAGTGTGAAAAGATATTATTGAGAGAGTTGAAGCTCTGTATTAACATCTGCTCTAATGAAGTCATCTCCTGCATTGAAAGAATTATTGGTGTTATTTACACAATCTTTCATTTTTTCCAGTGCTGTGAGGTGTTCTTATGTGGCTTTCACAGATGAGTTGCCGTTTTTCTGGCCTTCACTTCTTTTCCTGTTAAACAGGGTGTAAGTTTATGATTCATCAGCCTCATTCCAAAATCTTCCAGCGCCGGTGAGTGAAAAACAGCAACCCGGGGATACAAATTCATTTTACCCGGTTTCAGGAGTTACAGTGGATATGTTGTGGATGAGGTGGGCAGGTTGTCTGATTCAGTGAGCAGTTGCTGGGACAGAACATACATCATGTTTATACGTGATGAGTGTATCATCATTGCCTGGGCTACATGCTGCAAATTGCAGCCTTTGCATCAGAAGGCTGTGGAGGCCAAGTCCATGGATATGTTTAAGGCAGAGATGGATAAATTGTTGATTAGTTCAGGTGTCAGGGGTTATGGGGAGAAGGCAGGAAAATGGGGTTGAGATGGAAAGATAGATCAGCCATGATGGGCCGAATGGCTCATCTGCTCCTATCACTTATGAACTTATCCCACCTTGGCTCAGTCTCCACTTTGGGCTCAAAACAGTCAGTACTGAAGGAGCCCTCTCCCTCTTCTACGGACAATACCACAGTGTATCCGTTCACTACAACACACAGTCTTGCTTTGACATTCTATGCAAAATATGCCAATCTAGAATTTTATTTACACAATTCTGAAAAAAACAATGATGTACAGTTAAAAATTAGCTGAAACTGTAGTAAAGCACTACTGCATGCATTTCTTGGTATCCTGGTGCTTGACAGAAAATTTGACTCCCAACATTTGGGTGGCATTTTCATTTCTGCTTAAGTTATAGTCATCAAGTTATAGAGTTAAACAGTATAGAAATGGGCTGTTTGGCCCATCTCATCCCTGCTAACTAAAGTACCTACCCGAGCTAGGCCCGTTGGAATATTTTTGTATGAATATTTTCTATCCGTGTATTTGTCTTAATGTAAAAATTTCATAACAGTACCCATCTCTACTGCTTTTTCTGGAAGCCTTTTCCACATACATACCAGCCCCTGTCAAAACAATAGTGTACCCTGAAACTTACACTGAATGCCTATGCCATTACTAAACGGCCTGTCCCACTAACGCAACTTTTCAGCGACTGTCTTCAACCTTCAAGCTTGAGGGCACACCTGAAAAACCTCGAGCTGGATCGACCGTCACGCGAACTGGATCGACCGACCGCACACACACACACACACACACACACACACAAACACATCGCAAAGGCGGGGGCCAGGGGAAGCGGGGGAGCGCTGTCTGAAATTCACACCCGCGATGAACAGGAAGGTAAAAGACGGCTGCCACAGTGTAATGTAAGTCCTTTGGAGAGCGCGGAGGGGGGGAAAGAAGGGGAGAGAAGGGGGGAGAAGGGAGGAGAAGGAGTGGAGACACTTTTAAGAAGCCAGACAACTTTTAATAAGTTTAGCAGGCATTTAACATTACCGGTCAGTTTTCCTTGATCCTGAAAACTCCAATGAGCCAATTAAAATGCACGGTCAGCAAAGGAAATTGCCTACGGCTACCCACGACTGCCTAGCGACCCCACTCAACTGCACTAAGTAAATAAGTAAGTAAGTAAGTAAGTTTATTGGCCAAGTATTCACATACAAGGAATTTGCCTTGGTGCCCCGCCCACAAGTAACAACATGACATACAGTGACAGTTACGAATGACTCAGAAAACACTAAACATTAATAATAATAAACCATTAATGATAAAACACCATTGATTAAGCATGTGAACCAACAAAATACCAGATCAAAGGGAGGCTACAGATTTTTGGCTGTTGAGTAGAGCAACTACTCGTGGATAAAAACTGTTTTGTTTTTTTGAACTACGAGTTCAAAAGAACCATGCCAACCAATTTTTACTCGCGGTAAATTTTTTGGCTTGCTGAAAAATTTTCCTTGACCAAACTGAGGCCGCGAATATGCGGGAATGTCCCTCGAGCATGAAGCTGAATTCCAGTGACATCCTAGGACCACGTGTCGACCATGCTGCGAGTTTGAGTCGAGAGCTAACGCTTCTAAACTTGCAACTTAGGTCGCCGCAGAGGGACAGGCCCTTAAGTTCAATCTGACAAGGTTCTGGTAACTTTGCAATTGAAGTTCACACTGTGTATAGCACCTTTGAACAAAAACAATTTTTGGGTGCCAGACAATATGTTTGAACACATGTTAAATTGCCATGAAGCAATTTCTAGATCTGCAGCTGGAATATCGTGCTATTTCCTGGATGAGCTGGTGCTAGGCAGGCATTTGGATGGCAGACCTGGGATCGTAGTTAAAGGTAGCAGTGAAAAGAGTAAAGTCAAGAAATATAAGTAAAAAAGCGAACCGTCTTGTGCTAGAATTAGGGCGGCACAGTGGCGCAGTGGTAGAGTTACTGCCTTAATGGCCTGTCCCACCAGCATGCAACTCCATGCGGTGAGCGCGACCAAACTGGAAGCGGGAGCCGCGTGGTCGAGTGATCCCTGTACAGGGCCAGTCCCAACAGCATGTGTCTGCATGCGGCGAGCGCGACCAAACCGGCAGCGGCGGCACGTGGAGGTCGGGTGAGTGGCGCGATGCGGTGCGAAGTGGCGCGAAGTTGGAGCGAAGTCCGTAAGGTAAGTTTGCAAGGACAGAGAGGGACACACAGAGAGGGGCATGGAGGCACACAGAGAGAGGGCCACGGAAGCACACACAGAGAGGGTCACAAAGGCACATATAGAGAGGGTCACAGAGGCATGATGTCGAGGTGGTACATAATGCGTCGAGGCGACTGCGGGCCAACTCGAGGCGACTGCGTTGCCGTGCGGAATTTTTGAACTTTTTCGGAGCCCCGCGCGATGTCGGGACCAGCTCCGCACAACTCCGCACGGCTCCGGCGATCGAAGTGGGAGCAACCCCGTGAGGCCGGACGGCTCAAGTGACCACGTTAGGTCGCGCTCACCGCATGGAGTCGCATGCTGGTGAGACAGGCCATTTACAGCGCTGGCGACCCGAGTTCGATCCCAACCACGGGTGCTGTCTATACGGAGTTTGTACATTCTCCCCGTGGCCGCATGGGTTTTCTCTGAGATCTTCGGTTTCCTCCCATCCTCTGAAATCGTACAGGTTCGTAGGTTAATTGGCTTGGTATAAATGTAAAATTGTCCCTAGTGTGTGTAGGATAGTGCTAGTGTGTGCTGATCGCGGGTCGATGTGGACTCGGTGGGCCGAAGGGCCTGTTTCCACGCTGTATCTGAACTAAAATAAAAATTAATTCCACAGAAGATTATTAATTGTGTAGGCAACTGGACAAAGGGCAGTGCACTATTAATCAGATGTGCCAATGTATTTAATTGCAAAATAAATGCTGTAGGCTTAACATATAACTTGATAATTGACAATTTTACCTCTATTGTGAAGCTCTTTGTAAATAAACCATTTTGATTTCCACTAGTGGGAGAGTCTAGGACCAGAGGCCATAGTCTCAGAATAAAAGGATGTACCTTTAGAAAGGAGATAAGGAAGAATTTCTTTAGTCAGCGGATGGTGAATCTGTGGAATTTATTGCCACGGAAGGCTGTGGAGGCCATCAATGGATATTTTTAAGGCGGGGATTGACAGATTTCTGATTAGTTTGGCTGTCAGGGGTTATGGGTAGAAGGCCGGAGAACGGGGTCGTGAGTGAAAGATAGATCAGCCATGATTGAATGGTGGAGTAGACTTGATGCGCCAAATGGTCTATTTCTGCCCCAATAACCTATGAACATAAACTTATGAATATAATTTATCAGTTCTGTATTAGTTGGCTATATGAGGTAGAAATGGGATGAATTTTACATGAATCCAATGATTTCCTTTCCAAAGATACAGTGTGCATGAGCAAATTCCAGACTTCTTTCTTGCAGTAGAAACCCTTGCCAACTGGAAACACATGCAGGAAGGTAGCGCATATGTGCACTCGATTTTCTTTAATAGGCAGAATATAACGTGCAATAAACATCTGAATTTTCAATACTTGTTCCCAGTGGACAAGACTTCCTGCCAAGAGAACAATTTTGGAGAATCCACCCTGTACTATCATGCCTGCACTGCTCAGAAACAACCTTCCCTTGGCAGTGCTGCTAAAGGGGCAGCACAATTCCAATCTTGTGCTATGACAGGCACAGGGGGTTGGTAATAATTTAATTGACATCTGCTTGCAAGGATAAGACGTTGCCCTGATGTTGGTAGTTACCTGGTGTTTATAGTTGAGTGTCCCTCCATATGTTGCTCCGACAATAGCCATATTTCTGAGATCACTGACTACTCATCACCAATGAGACTGGTGTGAAATAGATCTGTATTAGTACAAGAGTTAATATACTCTACAAGACAAAAATATTATGGTGGCACAGTCTGAAGACAACCCAGATGCTGCCTGAACCAATTAGCTCCACTAGCACTACATTGTTTTTGAATAAGATATTACAGCACGATGTAAATGGTGATAGGTGGTGTTCATTTGCAGATCAACAATGATTTCACTCTTCCTTAAATAGATTGGAAGATTGTGTAAAGATTGACCAACATTTCTATCCCAGCATGACTTGTGGAAACAAATGACTCTGTAATTAACTATTTCTAAGGTGTAGAAGGAATTGTTGAAGCTGTTTATATAACCACAAACTGTCTTCTCAGAAGCGACATCACCAAAGGTTAACAAGCCATCATATGTGACAAAAATGTTGCAGGTCTGGTCCTGCCCACAATAAGATTAGAAAGTAATAAAGAGCAGGACAGAATTATTTTACAATACTGATGAGCTTAGTCTCGTCCCCATTAAAACATTTCCATTGAGCTAATGGTTGGGCAACACATATATCTCCATTGAACATTGAAACTGGTCTTGCAACAAACAGGATCAAGATGATATGATGAAAAGGGATCTGTGTGGTGATTACTGATTTAATTGTTCAAATTTAATTATTCAGCTGTCATAGTGAGATTCAGACAAATTGATGACCCAGGTGCCCAGACATGAGTCTAGTAAGTTAACCACATCCGACTGGCAAGCCTTCACTCACTAATATTTCACAGCAAACTCATTAAGCTCTGGCAGCTCAGCAGATGCATTAAAAAAAACTCCAAATGTGGAAGTGGTATTGGCCTCATGCTGGTGTTGTCAATGTACTGGGCTGTCACCACACCTGATGGGCTGAAGTGCAGCCACATTTGACCATTTCTGTGATATATTCTTTCAGCATGAGCCAAAGAGCTGTAAGAGTCAAACAGCTAGAAACAGGCCCTCCGACCCAACTTGCCACGTTGACCAAGAAGCCCCATCTACATTAGTTCCACCAGTCTGTGTTTGGCTTATATCCCTCTAAACATTTCCTATTCACACACCTGTCCAAATGTATTTTAAATGTTGTTATAGTACTTGCCTCAACTGGCAGATGCAGTTTAGTGTGGATAAATGTGAGGTTATCCACTTTGGTAGTAAAAACAGGAAGGTAGATTATTATCTAAATGGTGTCAAGTTGGGAAAAGGGGAAGTACAATGGGATCTGGGGGTCCTTATTCATCAGTCAATGAAAGTAAGTATACAGGTACAGCAGGCAGTGAAGAAAGCGAATGACATGTTGGCCTTCATAACAAGAGAAGTTGAGTACTGGAGCAAAGAGGTCCTTCTGCAGTTATATAGGGCCCTAGTGAGACCACACCTGGTATTGTGTGCAGTTTTGGGTACCCTAATTTGTGGAAGGACATTCATGCTATTGAGGGAGTGCAGCGTAGATTCACAAGGTTAATTCCCGGGATGGCTTGACAGTCATATGCTGAGAGAGTGGAGCGGCTGGGCTTGTATATTCTGGAATTTAGAAGGATGAGAGGGGATCTTATTGAAACATATAAGATTATTAAGGGCTTGGACAAGCTTGGGGCAGGAAACATGTTCCCAATGTTGGGGGAGTCCAGAACCAGGGACCACAGTTTAAGAATAATGGGTAAGTCATTTAGAATGGAGATGAGGAAACACTTTTTCACACAGAGAGTTGTGAGTCTGTGGAATTCTCTGCCTCAGAGGGCGGTGGAGGCCGGTTCTCTGGATACTTTCAAGAGCGCGCTTGATAGGGCTTTTAGAGATAGTGGAGTCAGGAGATATGGGAAGAAGGCAGGAACGGGGTACTGAATGGCGGGGTTGGCTCGAAGGGCCGAATGGCCTACTCCTGCACCTATTGTCTATTGTCTATCTCTTCTGGCAAAACTTCTCAATGAAAACACACAAACATTCTTGTCAAACACCATCCTATCATTGTGTCTAAATATAAAATGCTAATACAAGTCCACCCAAACACAATCACCAACACAACCAAAGCCAGAGCCGGTTTAACTAACAGTTTACATTTAATTGATTGAATGAAAAATTTGCATGTGCTCTGGAATGTTAGGAATCCTAGCTTTCTGCATAATTTGGCTTGCACACAGGTGAACAACTGGCTAAGCAGCATAATTGCAGGAACAATGTGTAGGAAGAAATTGCAGATACTGGTTTAAACCGAAGATGGACACAAAATGCTGGAGTAACTCAACGGAACAGGCAGCATCACTGGAAAGAAGGAATGGGTGACGTTTCGGTCGAGATCCTTCTTCAGACAAGTAATTTTCATGCTGGGTCAGAGAAATGGAAAGAAGGAATGGGTGACGAAGAAGTAGGATTTCGACCCGAAAAGTCACCTATTCCTTCTCTCCAGAGATGCTGCCTGTCTCGCTGGGTTACTCCAGCATTTAGTGTCTATAATTGCACGAGCATTCTGATTGGCCCTTCTTTAAAAATGTCAGGAGAAGAACGGCGATTAAAGTTCAGTTAAGTGTAGTTTAAAGACCTCCGGCATAGTTGAATGGGCTGGGTACGTCCTGCTGCTGTACGCCACGACATTTCATGCAGGAGTGTTTAATTGCTGCTTCCCACATGCGATTGAGTACATCATATGTGTGGAACTTTAATAGTTGCGGGCCATCCATTTTTCTGACCCAGCATGAAAATTACTTGTAAGGAGATTGCGAGGGGAATAGGAGTACTTTCCACAGAGGATCTGCTTTTCAATAACTGACTGACATGTTGGACAATGCAAAATCAGATTTCTGTCGGTTTACCAGTGTTTAATGGGCTGAATGTACTCCACTGATGCTGGAAGACTTTTACAATTCACTAGCAGGGAAGGGAATGGTATTGGATAACACCTTTGAAGAACTTGCTCAGACCTAATACATTGAATGGGAATCTTCTAAGCACGTTAATTAGTTAATTGTAATAACAAGAAAATGTTTGTTTATCAAAGAAAGAGGCCAAATGCTGGAATAACTCAATGGATCAATCAGCATCCCTGGAGAACATGGATGGATGATGTTTAGAAACATAGAAACATAGAAACATAGAAATTAGGTGCAGGAGCAGGCCATTCAGCCCTTCGAGCCTGCACCGCCATTCAATATGATCATGGCTGATCATCCAACTCAGTTTCCTGTACCTGCCTTCTCTCCATACCCCCTGATCCCTTCAGCCACAAGGGCCACATCCAACTCCCTCTTAAATATGGCCAACGGACTGGCCTCAACTACCTTCAGTGGCAGAGAGAGTCGGGATCTTTCTTCAGATTCATTGATAATGGATAATTATTATTTGATCATTGATAATTAATTTTTCAACAAAACTTACAGCTTTAGTTTAGTTTAGAGATGCAGTGCAGAAACAGACCTTTTGGCCCACAGAGTCCACATCAACTATTTTACTTTGGAGTCACGTGAGTGACTACGTGAAGAAGGCCGTTCAGCCCGCTGCGCGTCATTACGTTGACTCGCTTGCGCTACGAACCGACTGGCGGCAGCGTTGCTCTGTCCAGCGGTAAGTTAACCTGAAGGTAAGTTTGACCTTATTTCCAGGGTTTTGAGTTTTTCTTTTTCGCAGGAATCTCTGCACAGAGATGTACCTGCACGACTGTTGGGATGAAGTCCGGCCGGGCCGCGAAACCGGTCATGGACCGCGGGGAATCCCTGTCTCTGCCACGGACACCGGGACCGAGGGTAAACCGGCTACATAGACTGCGGAAGTGCAGGTAGCCGGTGGCCGGCGGATACGCCACCCAAGTCACTGACAACAGTCAGTGGCCTCCATACCGGCTGTGGGTTCCCCGGAAGGGGGGTAAAACTACCACACGCCAGCAAGGTCTGTAAGCCAGGCCAGGAGAGTGTCTCCCCCCCCCGACATACGGGGGACATCTGCTTCCAGACTGGTTGTGGTTCCCCGGAAGAGGGTTAAACTAACCACACGCTGGTAAGGTCTGTAGCCAGGCCAGGAGGGTCCCATCATCCTACATACAGGGGACACCTGCTCCCAGACCGGCTGTGGTTCCCAGGAAGGGGGTAAAACGAACCACATGCCGGCAAGGTCTGTTAAGTCAGGCCAGGAGGGTTCTGCCCCCACCTACAGGGGCCAGCTATTTCCAGACCCCTGTGGTTCCCCATGTAGGGAGTAAACCAACAGCAGTGGGGCAGGCCTGTGGAAGTCAGGCCAGGAGGGAACCCGCCAACATATAGTGTCAGCCGCTTCCAGACCGCTGTGGGTCCCCAGAAAGGGGGAAAAAGACAAAGGTAAGACGGTCAGGCCTGTGGACTAGGGGAGTCACGCCAGGAGGTTTCCTGATGGAGAGGATTCCCTCCTACATGGGTAATGTTTTTAAAACTCCCACAAGGAGCACCTGATGGAGAGGTGCTCCACAATGATATACTCCAAAGGAGGGAGTTATCAGCCTGGGTATTAAGTAGAACCCGCAGGCAGTGGCACCTGTTCAGGGCTCTACAATGTCTCCCTGTCTGAGGAGGGGAGGATTCAGGGTCAGTTTCAGTCTGACCCAGAGCAAAAACCTGACATAGGGCCGCTGGAGGGGCCATGTCAGCGCAGGTATCCTCAGGGGCCTGTGGCAGCACCTGGTTTCAGGACTGCCTACGATCTCCCTCTCTGTGGAGGGGAGTGCGAGTGATCAGTATGGAACTGACTTAAAATTCAAAGTATGTCCGTGGAACATACTGGAGCACGTGCATATGGCTTCGAGAGATACTGGCAAATGCTACAAGTGCAGGCAGTGAACAGTCTAGGAAATGAAACCAGCCGCCAAATCCTCTCTTCAGGTAAGACTTTTCCCACAGGTCAGACCAGGATGTGGAAGCAAAAATCTGTCGATGGAAGATGTCACTTCATCAAGATTTAACTCGTATGTGCAGAATAGACTTTCAAAATGGGAAACTACGTAACTGTCTAATTATTGATTCTATAGGAGCTATATGGCAAGCATCGATCTCAAAGATGCATGCTATTCAGTTCCCATTCACAGGGATCATCGGGGATGTTTGAAACTTATCTGGATGGGACAATGCTAACAGTTAAACCGTTGCAAATTGGGCTACCTTCAGCTCCCAGGGTTATTTACCAAATTAGTTAAACCAGTGCTTGGGCTGCTCAGAGCTCTAGAACATTTGTTATCCCCTATCTTGATGATGTTTTAAACGCTGTTTTTTACTAAAATTAACTGTTGCAACCCAAACTATATTTGAGCAATTGGGGTCATTTTAATCCATCCAGTTACATTTAAGTTGATACCCACCACAGATGCTGCCTGACCAGCTGAGTTCCTCCAGCAGTTGCCTGGGTTTTGTATGGTGATGGATGTTCATGGGGTGGGAACTTAGATTTATTTAATTACATTTTAAGGGTTTAGGTGAATTCCAAGGCTTAACTAGTGATGTAAATGTAGATCCTTACTGCGCCAGAGTCCCGGGTTCGATCCTGGCTACGGGTGCTTGTCTGTACGGAGTTAGTTCGTTCTCCCCTGGGTGTTCTCCGAGATCTTCTGTTATTTGTACTCCGGTGATGTACAAGTTTATAGGCTAATTGGCTTGGTATAAATGTAATATTGCTCCTAGTGTATGTAATGTACTATTAATGTGCAGGGATCGCTGGTCAGTGCAGACTCGGTAGGCCAAAGGGCCTGTTTCCACACAGTATCTCTAAACTAAACTAAACTAAACTAACTAAATGTATTTACTTCACAACTGTTAATCAATTGATTTATTTTGTATGGTGCAAGAATATTTTACTCTACCTGATGAAAATAAATAGCCGGTCTGCATTTATAGAATTGCTACAAAGATAGGGTGCAGGAGTACCTCGGGCTTTGGTAGGGGGGGATGAAAAACTATCGAGTTGGTGGATTCCTTTTGCGTGATATATATAATATAGTAACCGGCTTTTTTTTTCTTTTCTCTCTCTGACTCTCTTTCTTTTTTCCTTTTCTTTTCTAGGGTCTATCTCTTAACCCCCTTTCTCTAATTCTTTGACCAAGGGTTTCTTCTACCCTTTGGCACGCTCTTTCACTTTCACAACTCTTTTCACCTGCTTCACTCTCTTTCTTTCTATTCTTTTTCTTTAAAAGCCATAAAATTATGGGGCACTATGATTGTAACAATATATATGTGATGTACATTGATGTACATCAATAAACCTCTAATAAATCAAAATATATTTTTACCTCTAATAAATCAAAATATATATTTTTTTTAAAGAAAATAAATAGCCAATTTTTATATTCTCAAATGTCTCAAAATAAAACCTATGTATTTAAAACATCATAAAACAGGGGGTGAGTGGAAAATAATTACTAGGTCTGTGAGAGGAACAGATTCTGTGTCTAAATTCCTCATTGCTTAGATTGTTCCAAGTTTGAAACTTGCAACTTGGGGCAGCACAGTGATGCATCTGGTCGAGCTGCTGCCTCACAGTACCGATGATCTGGGTTCAATCCTGACCTTGGGTGCTGTCTGTGTGAAGTTTGCATGTTCTCCCCGTGACTGTGTGGGTTTCCTCTGGATGCTTCCAATTTCCACCCACAACCCAAAGACGTATGAATTTGTCAGTTAATTTAGACATTTAGACTTGAGAGATACAGCGCGGAAACAGGGCCTTCGGCCCACCGAATCCACGCCGACCAGCGTACATAGACCTATCCGACACACGAGGGACAACTTACAAAGTCAATTAACCTACAAACATGTTCATCTTTGGAGTGTGGGAGGAAAGTGGAACACCCAGAGAAGACCCACAGGGTCACAGGGAGAATGTACAAACTCCGCACAGACAGCACCCTTAGTGTGGATTGAATCCAGGTCTCTAGCGCTGTAAGTTAGCAACTACTGCTGCGCTATTGTGCCTCCCAAAGGCCCAATTGGCCTTTGTAAAATTGCTCCTACTGTGTAGGGGGTGGATGAGAAAGTAGGATAATATAGAATAGTAAGATTAAATGAGAACTTACCAGTTTGAAGTTTGATCTTGATTTTATGAGGAGTTACGTTGGTGATTACGTGAAGAATCCCGTTCAGGCCGCACACGCATCAATCTTCAAAGCAGCGGTATGAAATCACAAATAACTATCATTGAAGTGACATAGGAAGACGCGTGACTCGAGAACTACCAAATGATCTTTATGAGATAGGGTTGGGCGTGGCGGGCACGTAATCACCAACATAACTCCTCAAAAATCAAGATCAAACTTCAAACTGGTAAGTTCTCGTTTAATCTTACTATTTTACTTCGGAGTCACGTGAGTGATTCTGTGAAGAGTTCGAAGCTTTGTGATTTCATGCTGCAGATCGAAATCTCGACGTCTCACTGCATCGATTGACTCAGGATGAGTGAATAATCAAAAATGCATTAAACATGATATTGATTCAAATGTATTAATGGTTTACGTTAATAAAGAAATCAATAGCAACCCCTGTAACTCAGGGGAGGCTAAAGTGGATGCAAAACAGAATGGGCAAAACCCCGGGTCAGTAACCGGCCTATGGAAACATTTTTAAAATCAATTTAGTTGACCATCCTGCGGTCGCGAGGATATGGTCGATGGGCATGCCCATTGCCCTGGCCGCTGACGTTGATGCTGATCTGGTGGAATGAGATATACAATCGTCAGTGTTAATACCTGCATAACCCAGAACCTGCTGCAGCCACCTTGAAATATCTGAACCGACCTTCCTTTGTGTAGTTGTTTGTTGATTAATAAACAATGCTGTTATTACACACTTCTTAGGATTCTGGTGGCCTTGATATAATATAGCAAACCTGCCCTCCCACAGAGAAGTGAGACAGTGGGGTTTCCAAAATGGTCTTAAATCCTGCCACCCCTGGTCTGCTCTGCTTGTGTAGATCAGAATGTAAAATAAAATGGCACCTACAGCCAATTCCATCCTATCTAGCCACAGCGTTTGCAATGTTTGCCGTCGTTGTGCTGATATTAGTGTCATAACTAAGGGTGTAGCACATTTTCAATAACCAACTGCATATTCTTGTAGTGGGAGAACCTGTGTCAAGATCTCTTTAACAACTCGATATCCGGGTTGAGCCCGACAGAGTGGTTCCCGTTTGTAGCAGCTGTAGTGTCTCTATAATGGAATTATTGTCAAATACCATTTAAGAATGAACTGGAAGATGTCAGTAATCTGTACCTTATTAAATGTAACATTAACATTTAAACAAAATCACTTCCGATCCCCTCAATAGGAATGTACTGCTTTTTTGGGTGCTATCCCTGCACTCTACAGTGAGCACATTCGTGGCTTGATGTGACAACCTGAGCCATAAGTCAATCCATTCAAAATGTGTAAGTCAATAATTGTTTTATTATGCAAAGGCCAGTCTCCTGAACCACAGTTGGACCAGCAAGTTTTCGTTTTTTGGAATAACCGTATACCGTTGTATTATTATGCCTGATGAAGCAGGCAACATGGCTGCTTAGCCAGTCCGACAGTACGAACCCAAGCGAGGTCTTGCTGACTGTTTTAAGACCCGGCTAATGAGGCAGAAAATGGAGGAAGACATAAAAGAACAATCCTCCTTTTGTAGTGAGAATGTATTTCTCCGCACTGTTATGCCACATATTTTTGCAATCAGTGAATAAACATGCACCAACATGTCGAAATTCGATGTAGCATTGAACCCTACTTTCCTAATACTTTGAGATCCAATACCTATTCTGTGTTGTCATCGATCTGAACTGGATGATACATCAGTGGCAAAGGAGATTAGGTAATTATTACAGGATACTTTTACTTGATTGCCAGGTGACTAACATATGTCACCATCGTAGAGTAGCAACTTGAAGTTGAGCATGCAGAATATGTATATTCTCAATAGCCCCCTACCCATTGGGTGCATCTAGTGTATATATTTAGTTGATACCAACAATTGAAGAATTGGTAACTCATGCAAATCTCCAAAACCTCCAACTAGAGATGGTATTCGGAACTTCTCACCTTAGATTCCTTAGCATCAGTTTATAATAACTGAATATGACTGACCAAACTACTGGAGCAAGTTCAAGTTGAAGTTCAAGTTCAAATTAGTTTATTGTCATGTTCAGCAATGCTGAATACTGTTTTTTCATCATTGTGACTGAGGTAGCTTCAGCTGACAATAGCATAAGGTTGTTAACAATGGTCTACATGTCCTTTGAGAGGTTGCTACTTTGCACAATATCAGTTCCTTGATTTGCTTAGCTGGAACACAGCTACTATATTGCCAATTACTCTTGATGAAATAAAAGTCAGTTTTATAACAGGTTGCTATTAACTCCAATCTCTTGCCACAGGGCGGAGTCATAGGCTAATCAATAATTAAGGGTAAATCCCAATGACCAACGAACAGTTTATCCCATTCTGCAATGTTTTACTGTTATTAGTACAGTTATATTGTCTTTGATAACCTCTGTAATGGGAATTGCATAGCATGGATCTTTGAGACCCTTATGAATCTGTTGTTAGTCAGGAAAATACGTTTTCATATTCGGAAAGTTCATATGCCCGACACTCTCCATTTTTCATAATAAACATGCCACTCCTGCCTTATTTCATGGGTGGTTTGCATGAGAACTTTGGCCCGAATTTCCAAACCTTAACTTGTGTGTTGTACAAACAAATGTAAATATTACAACTTCTGAACGGTGCACTTACCCATGTTTTGGAAGTGCTAGACCTACTTTGTTGAGTAGGGTTGGTAAGGTGCATGGAATTTCTGAGCTATCATGCTGCCCCCAGCTCCAGTGAACTGCCTACTGCCGATGAGCGCCTGGGGTGCATTCTGAAACTATGACCTTTGCCCGTCGTTGTCCTTAATTGATTCATCTGCCAGGTTTTCTTCCGCTGTTGAATAGACCTACCTGAATAACAGATTCGGCGGCTGGCTCTCACATCCCCCTGTTGGCGCTGTTCACTGCTGGCACATATGTGCTTCAGTATGTTCTATTGACTTCTTTAGAGCCTGGAGTCAGTTATATTTTGACCTTTTGCTCTTCCCTCCTCAGAGAGGGCGATATACATAGGCAGCCCTAAACAGGCGCTGCCGCAGGCCGCAGGATACCTATACTGATATGAACCCATTGGATCTATACCCGAATAGAACATTCTGCTGGGATGGCAACTTTGTTGTCAGGAAAAAAGGTACCTCTGACACGTGCCCTTCATCCCTTGGTGTATGCCCCATGGCCATACCCTGAGACTCAGGGTCAGCAGGATACTGACCCGTCTTGGTCTCTGCCTCCAAGAGGGAGACCTGTAGCAGCTCTGTCAACTGGAGCTGCTGGTGCGGCCTGCAGAGATGGAACTTCTGGCTCAACCTTACCATCAGAGTCGGTGTCAGAGCTAAAATGACCCATGGCTCGCGCCTCCTCATCTATGAAGGTGCTATCAAACAGTTCTCTACTAGATACTGCTGCCGATTTTTTGATCAGGGTGGTGCTGACACTCCTCCTGTTGGCGTGTGCCCTGCTGTAGCACGGTATGCAACAGTTGCTGCATTTGGGATAGTCGTTTCAAACGCACTATCCGGCCCCAGTGAGATATCATCCCCCGACTCCGTGGTCCTTGCTAACCAGCCCCGGTGGGGAATCATCCCCTGACTCCGTGGGCTTGGCAGACTTATGTGTGAACTTGAGCAACACTGTCCCAGGCGTTGCCAGCGCCGCCTCTCGTAGAGGCCGGCGCTTTTTGACATGAAACAGCCCTGTACAAGGTGCTGCTAGCGCGGCTCTCCCGTAGGCCGGCATTGTCACATATAAAACAGCCCTGTATCAGGCGCTGCTTGCGCGGCTCTCCTGTAGGCCGGCGCTTTTATACATGAAGCAGCCCTGTCAGGTGCTGCTGGCGTGGCCTGTCCCATAGGCCCGTGCTATTACACATGAAGCAGCCCTATCCCAGGCGCTGTTGGCGCAGCCTGTCACATAGGCCCGCACTATTATACATGAAGCAGCCCTATCCCAGGCGCTGCTGGCGCGGCCTGTCCCATAGGCCCGCACTATTACAGTGTAGGCTCACTAAATCAAAACCTTTTAGTGTACAGCTTTACCTGTGAAGGGTTAAAGCAATTTTTAACCCTTCACAGCAACTTGTGCTAAACAAGAAGAATTTCATTGTCAGGGACATATGACAATAACTTTTTATGACTTTAACTTTGCCTTTAACTTTTAACTTTAAGAAAAACACTATAACATACATTAAACTTTATTATTAAGAGAAAAACCCTTGTAGCCCAACTCACCCGAGTCCAAATAGGGCTGAACGAGTCCTTTCTCACCAATTTTATTCCCTGCCTGGGGACCGACGTCTGTGAGCCGCTGTCCGCACTGTCAACGACTCTGCCGTTATTTCCTTGCCGTTCCATGGCATCCCCGCAGGCTGGAAACCACTGACTGCCTTGTCAGTGGCTCCTTATCTCACAACCCGATCTTTTGCCGGTTATCCGCTTCCGCAGTCGGACTGGGGTTTCCCCACAGTCCATAACCGATTCACACGTCGGGCTGTGAAACTGGCAGGAAAACCTCTGTGAAGAGAGGCTCTTGCTTGAAAAAAACCCCAGGTAAGTAAAAATGAACTGACCTTTTAGGTTTAACTTACCACTGGCAGGAGCGCTGCCTTGCCAGTCTGGTGCTTGCGCCAGTGCGGCTGACGTACTGACGCGCATGCGGCCTGGACGGGGTTCTTCACGGAATCACTCGCGTGACTCCAAAGTAAAATGTGAATGGGTGATCAGTCTGCCTGGACTCGATGGCCAAAGGGCCTGTTTCCATGCTGCATTAGGAAGAAAAACAGCAATTTTTCATTTGAGTGTTCAGGGAGTGCTGGATTGACTGCTGAGAAGTACATGTTTTCACAATGATAAACGTGTTAACAATATTGAATATGTTTGCCATAGCGTTATTAAAATTGAACTTCAGGTCCATCTACCATGAGGATAGGAAATTCATATGAAATGCAATGTTGAAATAAAGAAAGCAAGCCTATCAATGTTAAGCAACACCATTTTAAGTTGCAATGTATTAAGTAGCGATTGGGTTGGTGACACATAATAACGTGTAACTGGTGAATTACTGTGTTCAAATCTTGAAATAAGGCTTGATGTCTACACCCACTCATAATCCAAACAGTGGTCATCAGGTATTTTAGACTTTTAAATAAATAATTGGTGGATTTGTGTTTCATGCTGAAGCATGCAATATAAATTTGAAAATGGTGGAAAAAATAGTTATTTTATATATGAATGTAAACAGAAAATGTTTTTTCAGGGTGGGGTGGGAGAAACAGCAGGGGAAGCAAATCCCTTGCTTCATACAAACTTTTGATAATCAGGGTGGAGGCAGACAGTTTCTGGACTCAAGTATGCAGTGGTTATAAATTACTCATCATTATAACGTTGAAAGATATGTTTAAGCAAGTACCCGCTGCAGCTTATTCTGACTTTGAAGATCACCTCGCATTAATGATTTTAAATGTTAATGCCCACCAGCCCAATAACCTGGAAGTCTTCACTAAGGAAGACATAAATAATTTGCCGAAAATTGCAGGGGATCGTGGGTCAAAATGAGATGGAGGAAATTAGTGAAATCCAGGTAAGCCGGAAAGTGTGTTGGGTAAATTGAATGGATTAAAGGCCGATAAATCCCCAGGGCAAGATAGGCTGCATCCCAGGGTACTTAAGGAAGTAGCCCCAGAAATAGCAGATGCCTTAGTGATAATTTTTCAAAACTCTTTAGATTCTGGAGTATTTTCCTGAGGATTGGAGGGTAGCTAATGTAACCCCACTTTTTAAAAAGGGAGGGAGAGAGAAAACGGGGAATTACAGACCAGTTAGTCTAACATCGGTAGTGGGGAAACTGCTAGAGTCAATTATTAAAGATAGCAGCGCATTTGGAAAGTGATGAAATCATTGGACAAAGTCAGCATGGATTTGTGAAGGGTAAATCATGTCTGACGAATCTTATTGAATTTTTTGAGAAGTAACTAGTAGAGTGGATAAGGGTGAAGCTGGATGCGTTGTATCTGGACTTTCAGAAGGCTTTCGACAAGGTCCCACACAAGAGATTGGTATACAAACTTAAAGCACACGGTATTGGTGGTTCAGTATTGATGTGGATAGAGAACTGGCTGGCAGACAGGAAACAAAGAGTAGGAGTGAACGGGTCCTTTTCAGGATGGCAAACAGTGACTATGGGTGCCGCAAGGCTCAGTGCTGGGACTCCAGCTATTTACAATATACATTAATGATTTGGACGAGGGAATTAAATGCAACATCTCGAAGTTTGCGGATGACACGAAGCTGGGGGGCAGTGTTAGCTGTGAGGAGGATGCTAGGAGGCTGCAGGATGACTTGGATAGACTGGGTGTGTGGGCAAATGCATGGCAGATGCAGTATAATGTGGATAAATGTGAGGTTATCCACTTTGGTGCAAAAGCAAAAGTAGACTCCGATTAGGAAAAGGGGAGATGCAGCGAGACCTGGTTGTCATGGTACACCAGTCATTGAAAGGTGCATGCAGGTGCAGCAGGCTGTGAAGAAAGCGAATGGTATGTTGGCATGGATTTGAGTACAAGAGCAGGGAGGTTCTACTGCATTGTGCAGGGTCTTGAGGCCACACCTGATTATTGCGTACAGTTTTGATCTCCTAATCTGAGGAAAGACATTCTTGCCATAGAGGGAGTACAGAGAAGGTTCACCAGACTGATTCCTGGGATGGCACGACTTCCATAAGAAGAAAGACTGGATAGACTCGGCTTGTAACTCGCTGGAATTTAGAAGATTGAGGGGTGATCCATAGAGACTTACAAAATTCTTATAGATGCAGGAAGATTGTTCCCGATGTTGGGGAAGTGCAGGACAAGGGGTCACAGTTTAAGGATAAGGGGGAAGTCTTGTAGGACCGAGATGAGAAAATCGTTTTTTTCACACAGAGAGTGGTGAATCTGTGGAATTCTCTGCCACAGAAGGTAGTGGAGGCCATTCGTTGGCCATATTTAAGAGGGTTGGATGTGGCCCTTGTGGCTGAAGGGATCAGGGGGTATGGAGAGAAGGCAGGTACAGGATACTGAGTTGGATGATCTGATCATATTGAATGGCGGTGCAGGCTCGAAGGGCTGAATGCCTACTTCTGCACCTAATTTCTATGTTTCTATGTTTCTATTGGCCCAACAAGCTTAAAAAATACTGGAACCCCTTATGATTCAAAAACACAGTGACACACCTGAATATTTCTCCACTACCATAGCTTGGGAACTTGAACAGTTTGACAGAGATGTCACAGCCCTGAATGAGGCTCAATGGGCAAGGAATGACCAGATCTAAGATCAAGGCAGTGGCTTCACATATCATAGTAGGGCAAAAGGGAAGAGAAATGGCATCTGCTTTCTTGCCACAAATGCTATTCTGGCATTTAGTGACTGCATTCAAACATTGCATGATCCTTTGGCTCATGTTAATGTGCATGCACCATTAACATGCTAGTTATTAATGTATGCCCGGGGAGGTATGGATGTGGCCACTATGGCCTGTGCTATTCTAACGTGGAGATGGTTGAGAACTTTAGATTAGCCTGGTGTAAATATTACCAACAATTTGACCTGGTCCAACACTATGGCAAGAAAGTACACCAATGCCTCTCCTTCCTCAGAAGACTTAGGAACTTCAACATTTCTCCAATAACTTTACCAATTTTTACAGATGCACCATAGACCAGGTGGCACCACCAGCAGTGGCTGCCTCGCCAAAAGTCTGTCTGTCCTTCTTCATTTTGTTATTTTTAGTAGGTGTTAAAAAGTATGTTTTAGTGTTGTTGTTTTATGTGGGGGACGGGGCGGGGGGTGGGCTTGGGGGAAACTTTTTTTCAATCTCTTACCTCGACAGAGATGCAATTTTTTTCCGTATTGTATCTCTGTCCCCACTGCAGCCTAACATCGTGGAGTTGGCGGCCTTTCCTGGAGACTGATGGGGGCTCCAAGCCGCGGGTGTCTGCAGGACTTTAACATCGCAGAGCTTGCGATCCCTTTGCCGGGGATCGAAGCTCCAACCGTGGGCCTGTGGACTTTAACTTTGTGAAGCCCGCGGTCTCCGGTAAGAGGAGGCCGACTCGGGAGCTCCATGCCGAGAGTTTCATCCGCCCCGACATGGGAGTTTCGATCACCCCGACGGGGACTTTGATCGCCCCGACTGCAGATGGCCCGACCGCAGGAGAACAAAGACGAAGAAGATTGAACCTTATTGCCATCCCATTACAGTGAGGAATGTGGAATCCACTGTGATGGATGTTTATGGTAACTTTTATATAGTTGTGTGTCTTGTTGTTTTTCGCTTAGTATGGCTGTATGGTAACAAATTTCACTGTACCTTAATTGGTACATGTGACAATAAACTGACCTTGAAACCTTGAAAATCCTATTGGGATGCATCACAGTTGGGTGTGGCGACTGCTCTGCATAAGCCTACAAGATGGTGGATAGGCAATGGAAGGCATTTAAAGACTGCATAGATGAACTACAAAAATTGTTCATCCCAGTTTGGCAAAATAATAAATCAGGGAAGGTAGTACATCCATGGATAACAAGGTAAATCAGGGATAGTATCGTAAACAAAAGATGAAGTAAACAAATTAGCCAGAAAAAGCAGCCTACCAGAGGACTGGGAGAAATTCAGAGTCCAGCAGAGGAGGGCTTAATTAGGAAAGGGAAAATAGATTATGAAAGAAAACTGGCAGGGAACATAAACACTGACTGCAAAAGTTTTTATAGATATGTAAAGAGAAAAAATATTAGTTAAAACAAATGTAGGTCCCTAGCAGTCAGAAACAGGCGAATTGATCATGGGGAACAAGGACATGGCAGACCAATTGAATAACTACTTTGCTTCCGTCTTCACTAAGGAAGGCATAAATAATCTGCCGGAAATAGCAGGGGACCATGGGTCAAATGAGATGGAACTGAGTGAAATCCAGGTTAGCCAGGAAGTGGTGTTAGGTAAATTGAATGGATTAAAGGCCAATAAATCCCCAGGGCCAGATAGGCTGCATCCCAGAGTACTTAAGGAAGTAGCCCCAGAAATAGTGGATGCATTAGTGATAATTTTTCAAAACTCTTTAGATTCTGGAGTAGTTCCTGAGGATTGGAGGGTAGCTAATGTAACCCCACTTTTTAAAAAGGGAGGGAGAGAGAAAACGGAGAATTACAGACCGGTTAGTCTAACATCGGTAGTGGGGAAACTGCTAGAGTCAGTTATTAAAGATGGAATAGTAGCACATTTGGAAAGTGGTAAAATCATTGGACAAAGTCAGCATGGATTTATGAAAGGTAAATCATGTCTGACAAATCTTATAGAATATTTTGAGGATGTAACTAGTAGAGTGGATAAGGGGAGACTAGTGGATGTGTTATATCTGGACTTTCAGAAGGCTTTCAACAAGGTCCCACATAAGAGATTAGTATGCAAACTTAAAGCACACAGTATTGGGGGTTCAGTATTGATGTGGATAGTGAACTGGCTGGCAGACAGGAAGCAAAGAGTAGGATCCTTTTCAGAATGGCAGACAGTGACTAGTGGGGCTCGGTGCTGGGACCCCAGCTATTTACAATATATATTAATGATTTGGATGAGGGAATTGAATGCAACATCTCCAAATTTGTGGATGACACGAAGCTGGGGGGCAGTGTTAGCTGTGAAGAGAATGCTAGGAGGCTGCAAGGTAATTTGGATAGGTTAGGTGAGTGGGCAAATGCATGGCAGCTGCAGTATAATGTGGATAAATGTGAGGTTATCCACTTTGGTGGCAAAAACAGGAAAGTAGACTATTATTTGAATGGTGGCCGATTAGGAAAAGGGGAGATGCAATGAGACCTGGGTGTCATGGTACACCAGTCATTGAAAGTAGGCATGCAGGTGCAGCAGGCAGTGAAGAAAGCGAATGGTATGTTAGCATTCATAACAAATGGATTTGAGTATAGGAGCAGGGAGGTTCTACTGCAGTTGTACAGGGTCTTGGTGAGACCACACCAGTTGTATTGCATACAGTTTTGGTCTCCAAATCTGAGGAGAGACATTCTTTCCAAAGAGGGAGTACATAGAAGGTTCACCAGACTGATTCCTGGGATGTCAGGACTTTCATATGAAGAAAAACTGAATAGACTTGGCTTGTACTCGCTAGAATTTAGAAGATTGAGAGGGGATCTTATAGAAACTTACAAAATTCTTAAGGGGTTGGACAGGCTAGATGCAGGAAGATTGTTCCCGATGTTGGGGAAGTTCAGAACAAGGGGTCACAGATTAAGGATAAGGGGGAAATCTTTTAGGACTGAGACGAGAAAAACATTTTTGTGGAATTCACTGCCACAGAAGGTAGTTGAGGCCAGTTCATTGGCTATATTTAAGAGGGAGTTAGATGTGGCCCTTGTGGCTAAGAGGATCAGGGGGTATGGAGAGAAGGCAGGTACAGGATACTGAGTTGGATGATCAGCCATGATCATATTGAATGGCTGAATGGCCCACTCCTGCACCTATTTTCTATGTTTCTAAGGAATTGCAGAGAGTTATGGATGCAGTCATACAAACTAGCCTGCCTCCGACCTCCTAACCCTCATTGGCTCCATTCACACTTCATGCTGCATTGGGAAAGCAGCCAACATAATCAAGGACTAGTTACATCCCACGTCATTGCCTCTTCTCTTCTCTCACATTTGCAGAAGATACAGCTTGAACCACGGATTTAAGAACTTTATCTTCCCTGCTTTTGGCAAATTCTTGAGCGGAGCTTTCATTTACTAAGGATGAATTCCTGATCTTCCAATCTACCTCATTGCACTTTTTTAGCTGTATTTTCTCTGTGTCTGTTACACTATATTCTTCACTTTGTTTTCTTTCTCTTTTGACACTACCTGTTGTACCTATGCATGGCATGGTTGCATTTACGTATGGTATGATCTGCCTGAGTAGTACATAAAACAAAGTTTTTCATAGCACCTCAGGACAATAATACATTTAAATATTCACCATCACCTTCCGGTAATTAGAACCACTCATGGCATTCTGCGGAAAAGTATATTTAAAGATTGAGAGTTCAATCTCAACACACAGTTTATTGCATTTCGGGCCACAGTTATCACTGCTTTCATGTATGCTTCTGATTAATGGATTACCTGTCACAAAGATCTCAAAGTGCTGGAAAGATGCCAGCAAAGTGGTCTCCATGTTATCCTCCCAATCCATGGACAGGATGAATGAACCGCCATGACTGCCAGGCCAACGTCTCCAGTACTGAAACTCTAATTCAGCTTGGTTGGACAGCCATGTTTCCAACAATTATGTTCTATCAGAGCACCTCTGCGGCAATTAGTTACCAGGTGGGCAGATTAAATGGTTCAGCAACATTATTGAAGCCTCACGCGAAAGATATAACATCCCCATTGACTTATGGGAACCATGGCCCTTGATTGTTCAAAATTGTACAGGAGCATTTGGGATGGTTTTGAGATCTATGAGTCCCAGTTTTAAGATAACACAGACACCCTGTGTTAAACACAAAACACACCCCATGTCATGAACAACCCACTCACCTGCTCCATCAAATACCTTCTGCCCCACCTTTGGCGGGTTTCACTTGGGTTTCATCCACCCACAGAACTGGTGTGGATGCTAGATCTCCTCCAACTAGAGAAGCACCTCAGAAGGACAAGTAGCACATTGCATCCTACCCAGTCCCACATTTCGGAAAGCAAATCTCTGCAGATGCTGCAAATCTGAAACAGAGACTGCTGAAGATAATCCACAGAGATAGAGTGAGTAACATAGTTAATGTTACAAGTTGATCATCTTTCATCTACCTGGATTGTTAACACAACCCATTTACGCCAGAGACCTGGGTTTGATCTTAGCCACGGATGCTGTCTGTGCTGAGTTTGTACATTCTCCCCGCGACCTCATGGGTTTTCTCCAGCTGCTCTAGTTTCCTCCCACACTCTAAAGAGGTGTAGGTTTGTAGGCTAATTGGTTTCTATAAATTATCCCTAGTTTGTAGGATAGAACTAGTGTATGGGTGAGTGTTGGTCGGCACGGACCCAGTGGGCTGAAGGGCCCTTTCTATGCTGTATCTAACCGAACTAAACTAAACAAAACTAAACTAAACCAAACTAAACTTCCTAACTTCGGCTCTACGCGGTCCTCTTACTGTGACTTTGCCATCCATCCAGCCCCATACTTTTCACAGAGGCACTGCACCCGTTCAATTTCCCTGCCAATTGCACCTCCCAGAAACTCAGGACATGAGTGTTCATGCAGGTTTCAACTGGAACAAGAATTCCAAGCTTCCTAACATTTGCGTGCTGGTGAGGAATTTGAGCCATTGTTTCAACAGGCCCTAAAGATTGGATAAACTTTGGCTGGAGTATAAGAGTCGGGAAGTTGCACTGCACCTTCTTTGGCTTTGGTTAGGCCACATTCGTAGAATAGTGTGCAGTTCTGGTCGCCTGAATACAAAGAGAATGTGGAAGCTTTAAAGAGGATGCAGAAGAGTTTACCAGAATGCTGCGTTCAAGGGCTGAAGGGGCTTGTTCCTGTGCTGTACTATTCTATGATCTGTGTTCGATGATTGATTCATCAAACTCCACATGGAAGTAATATGATAAATCACATTTCAGGAATATGAGTTCCTCTGAAGATAGACACAAAAAGCTGGAGTAACTCAGCGGGACAGGCAGCATCTCTGGAGAGAATGGATGGGTGACATTTCGGGTCAAGACCCTTCTCTCCAGAGATGCTGCCTGTCCAGCTGAGTTACTCCAGCTTTTTGTGTCTATTTTCGGTTTACACCAGCATCTGCAGTTCCTTCTTACACATATGAGTTCCTCTGCGCTGCTGGGAAGTCTCTGGATTTGTTTTAGAGCCAGTGGAGATGCTATATAAATGGAAGTTATTTTTGTTGCAGCTGGAACTGTTAGCCTGAAGGGTCTCGAGATTAGTAAACGGCAAGAACTCCCAATTGTTTTCCAGTGACAAAATTGAGTCAATCAGAACTCTCTAGCAGAGATTAAAAAACACTAATTTATATCAAACTACCGTTAGGCAATTCATTCCTTTGACGTAAACAGAAAAATACTGCTCAGGAACATATGCAATCAGCTAATGGCGAAGTTTGAAAGATAGCATAGTGATCTAATTCAGTGGAATTGCAGTCTTAATTTCCCACAGAGGTATCATGCCAAGAGTCTGTTTAGACTTGAAAGCTTTAATATTAAAGTTTTAAGATCACATTTGGCTTTAATTTGTTCACTAATGACTATACTCTAAGCTCCATCATATCGTTTTTTTGTATTAAAGGATCCCAAACTACTCGATGCAATTTGTGTAGCCTGCAGCCCTCTAATTGGACTTTTGCCTCTGATTCAAATATAAAATGTTATGGAATGTTTATTGCATCCACAACAAAAGGATATTGCAATACACTCCTTTTCCTGACAAAATGAGTGATACCATGAGAGGAGGTTTTGTGCATGATGGAAGAAGGTATTGATCTCAGTGTGTGGAGTTCAGTTTATACAAATAGTTATTACTTTTTTATTACAGATATGTTACCAGTTCAGGACATGCAAACTTCTGTTCTGATTTATGAACTACTGAAAATAATTTTGTCAAGCAAAATATCACTGCTGATCGTACATTATGAAGTCAAGTCCATTGATTGCCATTCTCTAGATAATCTTGTCAGCGGTGACATAATTAATAGCTAACTTACATCTGGCTGATGGAAGTAAGTGTGTGCAGGATTAAAACAGAGATACATCTCTCTGAGCCATGCATCTGTTTCCTTCAACAAGACAAGTAACAAAAAGGTCATATTCAACAGAAAAGAGAGTAAATTAACAAGGAGGTGACTCAGTTACTGAGATTCTACCCTCCCACAGTAAATAATGTTCATCTATGTAGGAAGCCTATATTTGGTTCATTCATTTTTATGGTACTTACACAATTTAAAATTTTAATGTGATCATTAACAAAGCTTGTGCTCAGTGGGGAGTTGAACAAGGAAATGTTCTACTTTGAAACAAGATCTTGATTTTAGTTCTTTACAGAACATTGAAAAGTTACGTAAATGCTTGTGTCAATGGGAAAAGAAGCAGAGTTCATTTTTCAGGTTCTTCATGAGGCTTCATTTGAAAGCCACCATGTGTGCGCGTGTGTGTGCGTGTGCGTGTGTGTGTGTGCGCGCGCGTGTGTGTGTGTGTGCATGCGTGCATGCGTGCGTGTGTGCATATGTGCATGCGTACACCTGTGTATGTGTGTCCCTGTGTCCGGTCCACAGCAGTGATGCTGAATTTCTCATTGCTTGCAACTCTAATTCTCCATCCCACTACCACAATACGATACAATACGATAGAACTTTATTTATCCCAGGAGGGAAATTGATCTGCCAACAGTCATAAAAACCCAAAATACACAAAACACAAAATACCTGAAACATGACATTAAAATGACGAGCGAAAAGGCTTGGGGGATGTGCAAAGATTGAGGAAGGGGTGGGGGAGGGAGGGGAGTCAGTCTCAGTCTACCCCATGACAGAAGGGGGAGGGGTTGTAAAGTTTGATAGCCACAGGGAAGAAGGATCTCCTGTGGCTTTCTGTCCTGCATCTTGGTGGAACCAGTCTGTTGCTGAAGGTACTCCTCAGGTTGACCAGTGTGTCATGGAGGGGATGAGTAGTATTGTCCAAGATGCTCGGCAGTTTGAGGAGCATCCTCCCCTCCAAGACCACCTCCCATGAATCCAACTCTGCTCCCAAGGCGGAGCCAGCCTTCCTGTTGAGTTTGTTGAACCAATGACCTATTGGTTGTGGACTCATGCACTGTTACACGAGGCCCAATGCAAGAGTCTTCAACATGACAAGTTAGCTTTGTGTCCTTTCCCATACTATTACACTTTCTTGTGATTAATATTCTCATTTCTCTTCTTCAACATTTGCAACTTTGCCTCTTATTGTGAACAATTGATTATTTTCTATGTCTCATGAGAGGAAAACAAATTGCTGGTGTAATTGACTTGTAAAGAGAAATTACAACTTCATTTATATAATTATGCTTTAATCCTACATTATAAATGATATATTTTAAACTGACTCTTCAATGATATCTAATATTGCTATCCTTGAACTCTAATTTTCTTGGGAAATATTCCCCAGATTGGAATCCAGTGCACTGCCACTGCAGGTGAAAGAACAAAAATGCTTGCAAATTATTTGAAAAATGTGCAATTGAAACCACATTCTTAAATAATTATAACTTCTGCCAATCAGTAATTAAGAAGTACTGCAAAAGATTGAGATTTAGTGGGCGTTGGATTAACATCTTCAAAGAAAGAGATAAATTAGTCATCTGAAAAGCAGCTCATAAAAATGGGGCTTGGTGATCAAGCTTGTAGCAGCGAGATTTAATCCATGACCAACTGCCTTCATTGGTATGATAATGGATTTCAAAAACAACACCAAAGAAAACCTCAAATAAATATTTAAGATTTTTTGGCAATGCTGGAAGCACTGGGGAGCAGCATGTGGCAAGAACCAAAGGCAATAGCTTGAGTTCTCAAGCAAACATGTCACGATGACTCCCCATTCTGCTGTCTCCTCTGCAAGACCTTTCCTCATTGCAGTCTTACTTCTGTGGTATTTTCATTTCTGCTTAAGTTATACTGTCATCGAGTTATAGAGTAATACAGCATGGAAATGGGCTCTCTATAACATCTCATCCTTGCTAACCAAAATACCTACCTGAGCTACACCCATTTGCCTATGTATGGCCCATAACCCTCTGGACGTTTTCTATCCAAGCACTGTTGTAAATGTACCCATCTCTGCCGCTTTATCTGGAAGCTTTTTCCATGTATCTACCAGCCTCTGCAAAAACAATAGTGCACCCTGACACTGATAGTAACTGCCAATACTCAGTGCAGCCTGACAAGGTTCTGGTAACTTTGCAATGAAAGGTCATGCTGTGCATAGCACCCTTAACAATAACAATGTCTGGGTGACAGATTCTATAACTGCGACTTTGTGTCTCCAGTCACTCTTTGGTAAGCACATCAGCAGCATCTGCTCTCCCGGTTCTACTTGCCGGTTCTACTTGTCCTCCTCTGATTCCCGCCCTCTTCACTGCCATCTAAAACCATCTTCCACTTTCTTTTTTTCCAGTCACTGAACTTAATTACCATCTGGTGGAAATGGAGCAAAATAATTTAAAAAATTGTTTAAATTCCATCCCAGTAGGTATTGCATAGAAGAAAATGTTTGAAGTACCAAGAAAATGATAAATACAAGGTTTCACTTGTTTCAAAATAATTGTCACTCTTGTATAGTTTATTGGAGTAACTCTTCCAGTTTTCGTTATCATTCCATAATACTTCTAAAGGATCCCTTTAAAGTTTGCTTTAGTCATGGAGTCATAGAGAGGTACCGTACAGGAACAAGTCCATCGCCCCAACAAATCCACGACCATCAACCACACAATTATCCCTCGCCTGTTTGTTACTGAGACTTTAATCCTTGCGGGAAATGAAACTCATTGCTTGACAGAAGCAACAATCACTCCACCATATTGCAAATGGAATTTTGACCATAAATGATTTGAATGTGTTGTTGAGGCATAATAAGGTGCTGGTCAGACTGCATTTGGAGTATTGTGAGCAGTTTTGGGTCCCATATCTGAGGATAGATTTACTGGCATTGGAGAAGGTCTAAAGGAGGTTTACGAGAAGGTTAATGGGGATGATTGGGTTAATCTGTGATGAGCGTTTGATGGCTCTGCGCCTGTACTCGGTGGAGTTTAGAAGGATGACGGGGGACCTCATTGAAACTTACCGAATAATGAAAGGCCTGGACAGAGTGGATGTGGAGAGGATGTTTCCACTAGTGGGAGAGTCTAGGACTAGAGGGCACAGCCTCAAAATAAATGGATGAATCTTAAGAAAGGAGATGAGGAGGAATTGATTTAGCCAGAGGGTGGTGAATCTGTGGAATTCGTTGCAACAGGTCAATGGATATTTTTAAAGTGGAGATTGACAGGTTCTCGATTAGTAAGGGTGTCAAAGGTTACAGGGAGAAGGTGGGAGAATGGGGTTGAGAAGTAAAGCTAGATCAGCCTTGATTGAATGGCGGTGTAGACTCGATGGGCTGCATAGCCTAATTCTGCTCCTATGACTGATGAACACATTAATATTGGTCGCATTTCTAATGCTGCTGCAACATCAGTGCAAACTGATTTCAAATTGTAATTAAAATGCTTGAGAATTAGATACTGCCCTTAAATGCACAAAACATTTTGTGAAAACTGTATCCATGTATCCTCTCACCCTCCCCCCCTCCCCCCCCCCCCCCCCCCCCCCCCCCCCCCCCCACCCTCACACCCCCTCATCCTCACACCCCCTCACCACAACATTGAGGTTGGGCCTGAACAAAACTATTTACTTTGTGAATAACCTGAGCAATTGCACATTGACATCGGCAGCAACACGTTTTACTTTCAGATTTCCCTTTTACTTTCATGCCAGCAATATTGGCCAATTGAACAGGAATGGTTTCTTTTAGGGGTTCAGATTTTCCATGTTTGAATCATTCTCTTGTCAAGGCTTAAGCTTTCCTGCTGTGTTCTGCCATTTGCAGAACAGCACAGACTGCTTGTTATGTATGTAACACCTCAGCTTGCTTTGCTTATCTCAGTTGTCATCGCTCCCTGATGTGCCCTTTCGCTTAGTTTTGTTTCAGATGGTCTCGCCTACCATCGCATTTCCAAAAACTGCCTTGTGTGCATTATGTCACTGACTATAATTTGTGGGATCCCCTCTGCATACCAAAATCATTCGCTGTCTCTGATTAATTCCCATTGTGTCTCTCCTGCGAGGTTGCAGAACTGGTATTTCCATGATTCTGAACAGACCCAGCTGATTCAAAGCACTGAAAGCCTTTATCAGTCCTGCAGTACATCATCAGACAGATGAACCAAGCCAAAGTCACTGGTGTTCATTATCAGCTCCAGCACTTCCATTCAAATCCGCTGCTATCTTCATCCACTATGTTCTCTTTATGTTTATCTTAAATTTAACACATTTTAAGTATATATTTATAGCCTTTGTCACCCTTTGCTGTATGATTACCATATATGCCGATACACCAATAAAAGCTGGCAGAAATTAGATAATTTAATGCAGATAAGTGCTCCACACTGATCGCTGCATGTAGGCTTTAAAATAGCATAAATATTGTTTCTTTTATTGCTGAACTTCAAGTAAACCTCTGTCTATATTCCACTAGGGGCGCCGCATTGACGGCAGCCTCTGCCTACAGCCTGTTTGTCTTTCAATCTTTTAAATTTTTTTTAGTTAGTTTAAAGTCTGTATATGGGGGAATCTTTTTACTTTTCTATGTGGGGGAGGGGGGCAGGGTAAGGGGGAAACTGTTCCCCAGCCGCTTCCTGGCGGGGACGCGACTATTTCTCCGAGCCGCCCCCCTCCTCCCTCTCCTCGCGGCCTACCACCTGGATCGGAGCGGCCTTTCCTGCTGGGGACCAGGAACCGGACCAGAGCGACAACAGCGGCAGCGCAGTGCAATTGACCGCGGAGCGGGCGATGCCTACCTGGATCTCCGTTTGGAGCTCCGGAGCTGCGGTTTGGGAGAGCTTCCAATGCGGGCGGCGCTGACCATCATCGCGGAGTCCTGGGGCCCTTTTTCGAGGGCCGCCAGCGTTGCATCTCTGCCTGGCGCGCCCTGCAGACTTTGGGAGCCGCGGACTCCGCTAGGAGGGGGCCGACTCTGATGTCCAGGCCGCTGAGGAGGTCCCCCAGCCCCGACGTCGGACTTACATCACCCCGGCGAGCAGGCCTGAATATCGGGCCGCGCGTAGTGGCGACTGCGGTGGGCTCCGGGAGGCCCAGACCACAGGTGAACATTGGGGAACATTAGAAGATGACTGACTTTGGTGCCTTCCCTCACAGTGAGAAACTTTTGATTCTGCTGTGTAGGTATGTTTTTATGTTGAATTCTATTGTGTGTTGTGTTCTTTATTTTTATTGTATGGCTGTATGGTAATCACATTTCACTGTGCCATCTGGCACATGTGACAAATAAATGTTGTGGGGTTACACAAAAGGCTGGAGAAACTCAGCGGGTGCAGCAGCATCTAAGGAGCGAAGGAGATAGGCGACGTTTCGGGTCGAGACCCTTCTTCAGACCTGATCCCTGAAAAATAAATTAAAATAAAAAAATTAAAAAAAAGTTTAAAAAAACTCCTAGTTCGCACAACACTTTGACAAATAAATGTGTCTTGTATCTTGTATCTTGTCTATATTCATACGTGATGTTTTCTAAATAGAAGCAGTAGAATGCACAGCGGACCATTGCAGCGCATCTGCCGAGTCTCACGACCCAAGAACAATGTGCAATGATACCTCGACTCACACTATTAATATAATCTCTGTGCTTCAATTCAACAGCCTCTTAAACATGCCAATGCAGTCAGCCACAACTGCCTTCCACTATAGGTTTGCACCATGTTCAGTGTGAAATCTAAACTATCGTTTACTTCTGGTCCTGACAACATGCTTTCATGGATGCCTTCAACTCCAGATTCCAAAAGTCATTAGAACCTCAGTTGCAGTTTAACCCATGCCTGAGCTATGAATCTGTCACAATTGGGGGGGACATTGAGGCTCATCACCTGATGAAGTAGAACAGTTTCTATCCTCCAGCTGCATTGAGGTGAAGTGTTGTATCTGAGGGTAAGTGTTGACACCTTGTTTCACGAGGCCCCGGCAAAGAGGCTGAACAGAGTGACAACAAAATAAGGTCATTTTTTGTTAACTCTTCGTTGGTCTTGGTGAAATAGGGATGGCATTTGGAGCATTTAATTTAGTTTAGTTTAGAGGTACAGGGTCTTTGCCCCACCGAATCCCCAGCGATCCCCGCACACTAACAGTATCCTACACTCACTAGAGACAATTTACATTTATACCAAGCCAATTAACCTACAAACCAGTGGTCTTTGGAGTGTGGGATGAAACGGAAATCTTGGAGAAAACCCATGCAGGTCACGGGGAGAATGTACAAACTCCGTACAAACAAGCACCCATTGTCAGGATCAAACCCGGGACTCTGGTGCTGTAAGGCAGTAGCTCTACTGCTATGCCACCGTGCCGGGCATTGATATGCTCCTTCTGCAGGATGTGGGAAGTCAGTGAAATTTCTAGGATCCCTGATGACGATTCCTGTTGGAGGGGCATCCAGTATCAGCTCCTGCCTGACTGCATGAGGACACTGGAACTGCGGATGGATGACCAAAGGATTGTCTGCGAAACTAGATAGGAGTTATAGTGAGATGATCACAGCTAATGTGCATTTGGAAGGACACGGGTTGATTATAGATACTTAGCATTGTTTTATATATGGGATGGCAATCTAATGAATGCTCTGATGTTGCTCCTGAAGACCCTCGACACTTCCCTCCCAACTACCTGGCGCTCCGCTTATCCAATGAAGTCCTGAAGTCCCGTTTCTTTGTTTTATGACCCAGAGGATCAAATATGGACCATAATCCTCAACCCTATACTGCATCCCTGACCTGATTACTGCCACTGATCTATAGATTCCATTCTACACACCAAATGTATTGATTCCAATCTTTGGATTGTTTCCTTCCTCAAACCTTAGGACCATATCCAAGACCATCACTAACTCCGATCCCTAATAGACACGGTTTGGTTGAGACTGGTGCCTGGCCCCTCTTGATGTTTATCAGTTATTGAACCATTTTCTTGCAGTTGAATGTACTTACATTCTTGTACTTACATTTTACAAGTTTCATTTCCTGCCTGTCCAATACCAAATGTAATCACATATGGCACTTTGAAGTGCAGCTACTTACAGCCAGCAGCGAGTTTCAAAACGAGTGTTTTGAAATTTGGGCAAGTTAATATTATCTGCCAGAATTACAAAGCCTGTCTGTTCCTCATGCCTTTATTTTAAAGAACCACAGTGCCAGCATCCCTTACTTTTCACTGACAACCTTATGGCTCATCACGATGGAAGGGCATTTTTATTATTGAAGAGTGAGTGGGGTTAGATGACGACAGGAGATTTCATTTAGCAGAAATATGATTACATATAGATGCTAACACCAACTCCAGCTTTAGGGTGGTGAATCCAAGTCAATGGATATGTTTAAGGCAGAGATAGGTAGATTCTTGATTAGTACGGTTGTCAGGGGTTATGGAGAGAAGGCAGGAGAATGGGATTAAAAAGGGAAAGATAGATAGGCTATGATTGTATGGCGGAGTAGACTTAATGGGCCGATGGCCTAATTAGTTTAGTTTAGTTTAGTTTAGAGATCTAGCATGGAAACAGGGCCTTCAGCCCACCGAGTCAGCACCGATCAGCGATCCCCACACATTAACACTGCACTAGGGATAATTTACAGTTTTATCAAGCCAATCAACTTACAATCCTGTACGTCTGTGGGAGGAAAGCAAAGATCTCAGACAAAACCTACGCGGTCACAGGGAGAACGTACAAACTCGGTACATCAAGCCTGGGTCACCGACGCTGCAAGTGCTGCAAGGGCTGTAAGGCAGCAACTCTACCGCTGCGCCACCATGTCGCCCTAATTCTGCTCCTATCACTTATAAATTTATGAACAATAATTCAGATAAGTTGGTGTGTAATGCACAACTTCCTCCAGGGGTGAAGGTATCAGTTTAGTTCCGTTGAGTTTAGAAAAACAGCGCGGAAACAAGCCCTTCGGCGCACCGAGTCCACACCGACCAGTGATCCCCATACACACTAGCACTATTCTACACACTAAGGACAATTAACAATTTTAACCAAAGCCAATTAACCCTACAAACCTATACTTCTGTGGAGTGTGGAGGAAATTAGAGCATCAGGAAAAAACCCATGCATGGAGAGCGTAGAAGCTCTGTACAGAGATCACCTGAAGTCCGGCGCTGTAAGGCAGCAACTCTACCGCTGTGCCACCCTAGAGCCTTGTTGTAGAGTTTTGAGTCAAAGTATTCCAATAGCAGTGCTATGGGTCTGCTGAAGTCTGATTGGTCTTTATGAGATAAAAAATGGAAAGTTTCAGATTTGATAACACCGGTGGAAAGAAAACCAGAGATAACATTCAGGTCGAAGATCTTTCATCATAACTGCGAAACATATGGAGAAGGTGGGGGTGGAATGGATAGGACAAAAGAAATATCAGCGATAGAATAGGACTATGGCTGCCTCCGTAGCAAGTCATTGACGAGTGTTTCCACCATTTTATTGACGGTGATACAAAAGACCTTATTCAGTGCCCCGATAGCCATGGAGATGTCTAAACGTGCTTCATGTGCAGAGGAGTATTTATTCACAGTACGGATGGAGGGGCAAGCGGTCGTTTGTACAGATATACTAGGTTCATGTTCAAAGTAATGACGCAGAGTGAACGACCTTGAAACCAGTGACAGCAGCAGGCAAACAATTGCTGCACAAATACTATTAACAGAAAAGGAGCCTTCCGACTGAAATAAACAGCAGCTACAACATTGGCCTATGGTTCATGATTGAATTGTGCTGCCAGAACTAAATTCCTAGCAAATTAATAACACTTGATGAAACATCTTGATGATGAAAGTGATGGCTGAGCAGCTGCCTAGACTCCATAACCATTTCTTGTTGTGTTAAAAAATGAAAACAGTCATCTATTGCAAGTGGCTTATTTCTCCCAGGTGTACTCTTTGGAAATCCTTATTGATACTCTGAAAAATATTATCTGCACTAAATAATTCCAGATGAAACAGAACTCTGTGTGCATAATATATAACATTTTCTTTTGAAGTAGTCGATCTCCTGAGAAGCTTAAAAAATCCCATTAATGTGCTGTAGCTTTCATGGACAATTGAGTTCCCAGTACTTTGCTTTGACCAGTGTATAAATGACGTCTGCAGTGCAAAATTTATCTTCAGAATGGAATCGCAGATGGGTTTTTAAACTGCCGCTTAATGTTGTGGGGCAAAGATCGATGAAATGAACTTTGAACCACAGCAGCAGATGGATTCTGTTTGAAAATGCCACCAATGGTGAATCACTATGCTTCTTTTACCTTTGCAGAATTTAAAAATTAGCAGTTATGTAAACCTATGCTTCCTTGTTTCAGTAAGTGTTCAATTTGTCCTGTCACGAGAATTTAATCGGTTTGCCAGTCAAGCCAAAATGGTTCAAAATAAGTGCATTCAATGATATTCATAAAGTTTAGTAACATCAATGAATACCATTAGCATCTTTTGCAGATGTAACGCTATGGGTTTGAAGCTGGAACTAGTTTCACAACAATCAATTAGAGTAAGCAGAAAAAGCAAAACCTTCATGAGCATTGCTTCAGAAATTATCCCACCGGCATCTATCTGGATATGAACATAAAATGATCTTTGAAATGTAACTAAATGCCATCTGTGGGAAGTTATGCCTATGCTGCAATTTAAGGTTTTGGCAAAGAGATCTCGCCTGGCTGTTTTCCTTTGTAACCTGAAGCATAGCTGAGGGTGTGATGACTACTTCAACGATTAGTGAAAATATGTAGGTGGATAGTGAAGCAGTGGAATTTAAAAAATGATCATTTCAAATACCAGAAATGGATGGTGTGAGACTTGTATATGTAAGTATTATTTCTATCAGTTCAGTAATACGGCGAGAAAAAATCAGAAAAAACAATTGTAGTTTAGCTTTATATTAACATCGCCTTTTTTTTCACAGAAACCTGGACAGAGGTGAAAGACCATTAGTCCAAGACAAAGTGCTAAAGAGTGGTATTTAGACAGTTCCAAGATTTGATTTTAATGATTGCTGTGACAAGAAAAGGCTGTGGGAGAGAACAAAACACATCCACAGTTTTGAGCAGTGAGGAAGAAACCGATTAAAATGAAATATTGTCCAAGAACGATGATTAATGGGAATGGTTATAGGTGGGAGGATGAGCCTGTAGAACAATGGAATGACAGAGATCTGGTGATTATTGATTAGAAGGATTTTAATAAATTGATAAAATATTAGACAGGTAGACACTAAAAGCTAGAGCAACTCAGCGGGGCAGGCAGCATCTCTGGAGAGAAGGAATGGGTGATGTTTTCATAAAATATTAATGCTGGAAATTGAAAAATAATGCTGGAATTTGAAGAACAGGTCAAAATGGAGGGCAATATGTTTCTGTGGCTTGTCCAAGAACAGCAAAAGTCTAAACAATTTCTCGATAGTTGACATTATGCTTGAAACGAAATAGGCGAAGTTAACAGTTATTGGAAAGAAAAAGTATTATTAAATATATAACAAAATCAAACTTATTGAATACAATTTATGGAATACAGAATTTTGTGAGTTATTATTTTATCAAACTAAGTAGTTCAAGATGAAGAGTGAGTGTAAAATATCCAGAAATTGTTCACAGCCATTTTTTTTGCTATTAAAGCAAAGTTGCAGGTTACTCTTTGCATAATGATACATTTAATTGCACGATTAACAGAACAATGTGCTGATTTTCCTGGGTAAGATTGGGCAGAATTTGACACTGTTGATTTCAGCATGGTTTCCCTTCTTGATGTGTTGCAGCTTCCCTCTGTGGGCATCCTGGCAGGTGCCATTGTTGTCGGCAGCTCCAAATAGAATCATAGTCATGGAATGATACAGTGTGGATTCAGGCCCTTCGGCCCAACTTGGCCACACCGGCCAACAATGTCCCAGCAACACTAGTCCCACCGGCCTGCGCTTGGTCCATATCCCTCCAAACCTGCCGTATCCATGTACCTGTCTAACTGTTTCTTCAACGTTGGGATAGTCCCAGCCTCAACTACCTCCTCTGGCAACTGTTCCATACACCCACCACGCTTTGTGTGAAACGTTACCCCCCAGATTCCTATTAAATATTTTCCCCTTCACCTTGAACCTATGTTCTCTGGTCCTCGATTCCACTACTCTGGGCAAGAGATTCTGTGCAACTACCCGATCTATTCCTTTCATAATTTTATACACTAAAAGTACAAACTTCATCCAGACAAACACCCGTGATCAAGATCAAACTCGGGTCTCTGGCACTGTAAAGCAGTAACACTGCGCCACCGTGCCTCCATGTACCGCACACCGTGCCAATGTGACATGTCACAGGACAAACGATGCTCAACAAACAGCGGGAAAGAAGGTATTCTTGAACATGGTGTATGTGCTTTCAAGTGTTTGTATCTACTGCCTAACGAGAGAGAGGAGATGGAATGGTCAGGGTGTAAGTGGTCCTTGATCATGTTGGTTGCTTTCTCGAGGCAGTGTGATGGTTGACTTGATAGGAGATGTTTAGTTTATAGGATGGACTGGACTGTGTTCATAACTTTAGGCAGAACAGTTGCCAAACCAAACTGTGAAGTAACTCGATAGGATGTTTTGTTTTGCAGTGCATGTGCAGAGTCTGCATGCTCCTTTAAATGGTCTGTTTTCCTCTCACTTTCCAAAGATGTGTTGGTAAGTTATTTGGCTGCCGTAAATTACCTCTTCATGTAAATTAATAGTAAAAAGAATCACAGAGGAGTTGATGGGCACATGTGAGGGAATGTGACTAACAGGGCTTCTCCCCTGGTACATAATAGGCCGTGTTGCTTCTCCTGTGTTGTTATGTAATGGATAAGATAAGTCCCAATTCTATTCTGTAGCTGGAAGAGTGTTGCCGATATTGTGCTAAAGATTCATCGAGTCATACAGCACAGAAACAGGCCTTTTGGTCCAATTCGTCCATGCAGACCAAGATACCCCATCTAAGCTTGTGCCATTTCCCAGCATTTGGCCCATGTCTCTCGAAGCCTTTCCTATCCATGTACCTACGCAAGTGCCTTTTAAATGCTATCATAGTGCCTGCCTCAACTATATTTTCTGGCCGCTCGATCCATATGCATACTAACATACCACCCTCTGAGTGAAAAAGTGACTCATCAGGTTCTTGTTAAATCTTGCCACTTTCACCTTAAACGTATGTCCTCTGCTTTTGATTATCCCAGTCTGGGTAAAATACAGTACATTCACCCTATCTTTTCCCCCTCATGATGTTATACACCTCTACAAGATCACCTCTTTGTTTCCCGCACTCCATGGAATAAAGTCCTAGCCTGCCCAACCTCTCCTTTTAGCTCACGTCTCCCTAGTCCTGGCAACGCCCTCGTATATTTTCTCAGCACACTTTCCAGCTTAATGTCTTAGCCGGGTGACTAAAACTGAACATAGAACTCCAAAGGCGGTCTCTTTAATGCATATCCTGGTAAAAGGAGGCGACAGTGGGATTATTCCTGCTGAACTGTGTGTTGACCATTATGAGAACCAGCAATACATCATGTTGTAAACCATGTTAGTTTTTAGCCCAATCTGTTTCAGCACAATCAACCCCAAATGTGAGTGTGAAGGAATATCAGGCCGATGGAAGTGAACAGCCAATGTCCTTGGATCAATCTGCCAAGTGACATAGCAAATATCAAATAAAAATAGAACAGATATCACATTGGCATTAATAAGCTGGAATAATGGATTCACAACTGTTACATTTATTTCAGTGCACATGTGAATTGTCAGATTCAGATTCAAAACTTTATTGACATTGAGCAGTGTACAAGTACAGAGACAACGAAATGCAGTTAGCATCTCACCCAGAAGTGCGAACACAGAATAATGGAACAGTAAAATATATATATGTATATACAGTAGCATTAGTGCAATTTCCGGGGAGAGAGATCAGTCACTGGGGGAAGGAGTGTCCGAGGAGGGTGGGGAGGGGGGGGGGGGGGGTGACTGGCAATCACCAAGGCATAGAGTTAAGTAGGGAACGGAGAGACCTGTAGCGCCTCCCAGATGGGAGGAGGGTAAACAATCTGCAGTCGGGGTGAGAGCAGTCCTTGACGATGCTGCGCGCCTTTCGCAGACATCGCCTGCTCTGGACAGACTCAATGGAGGGGAGTGAGGAACCGGTGATGCATTGGGCAGTTTTCACCACCCTCTGCAGTGCTTTCTGGTCGGAGACAGAGCAGTTGCCATACCATACTGTGATACAGTTAGTAAGGATGCTCTCGATGGTGCAGCGGTAGATGTTTACCAGAATCTGAGGAGACAGATGGACCTTCTTTAGTCTCCTCAGGAAGAAGAGATGCTGGTGAGCCTTCTTAATCAGTGTTGAGGTATTGTGGGTCCAAGAGAGGTCAACAGAGATGTTGACCCACAGAAACATGAAGCTGGAAACACACTCCATCTCTGTCCCGTTAATATGGATGGGGATGTGCGTGCCACCCCTAGACCTTCTGTAGTCCACAATGAGCTCCTTGGTCTTCTTGGTGTTAAGGGCCAGGTTGTTGTCAGCGCACCATGCTGCTAGGAGCTGGACCTCCTCCCTATAGGCCGACTCATCGTTGTCGCTGATGAGGCCAATCATCGTTGTATACTTGATGATGGTGTTAGTACCATGTACAGGTGTGCAGTCGTAGGTGAAGAGGGAGTAGAGGAGAGGGCTCAGCACACAGCCCTATGGAACGCCTGTGTTCAGGGTGAGGGTTGAGGAGGTGACATTGTCTAACCTAACAGACTGGGGTCTGTTGGTTAGAAAGTCCAATATCCAGTTGCAGAGGGAGCGGTCGATGTCCCAGGTAATTGAGTTTGGTGATCAGTTTGGAGGGGATAATTGTGTTGAATGCTGAGCTAAAGTCGATGAACAGCTTTCTCACGTAGGTGTCTCTGTTGTCGAGGTGGGAGAGGGCGGAGTGAAGTGCCGAGGAGATGGCATCCTCCATACTCCTGTTCTGGCGGTAGGCCGTGTGTGAATTGTATAGACATATGTGAATTGTCTCACATATATATTAAAATTGACGTGTGAGACACCTGTTAAAAAGAATAAAGAGACAATGTACTGCTTGCTAATTGTGGATTTGAAAAGGTGGAAAGGTAAAATGATCTTGCACTTTTTGGATGCATATCCAATCGCAGTATGCATTCTCCCAATGTAATGGAAAAAAGTAGCAAAAAAGTAGCAAAAACTGCTGGAGAATGTGGAGGTGTATTGAAGGGAGACATGTACATGAGATTGTAGGAGAGAGGTAGCAGGAGAAATGATGTTGGACTAGATTTAGCAGTGGGTGGGAGAATCTTCTGAATCTTGCATGCATTGTACAGGCAAGCAGTACTAATTAACTTAGCTCCAATGACTTCCATGCTAGATATTTACATATTTATAACATTTTCAATAATAACAAAGCTTAAATAAAAAGATGTGCCGCAGGAAAAACGATTTCCCTTCACAAAGTGGATGAGAGTGATTTGGTAGTTCCCCAGCTCTTTGCATGAGCTCTCAGAACAGATAGGTATAAACAGATAGGTCAGTATGGGAGTGGGATAAAGGACTAAAGTGGCAAGAAATAGGGAGGAACCCAACTGCCCTGCCAAGTAACCACTTGATTGTGCATTTGATTTCACCAATATTTCCTAGAAACAGATTTGACAAAACCTCATGGACATACCTTTGCGAATAGATACTGAATGGGGTTGGCGCTACCATTTTCATATTGAAATGAAGTCTGTACTTGCTTAAATGATCAAATTGCTTAAAACAAATTTCAATCTGTGAATTCAAATCCCTGTTGTTCTCTTGGTTTGATTATATTCGAGCCTGGTGGTGCAGGCTCGAAGGGCGGAATGGCTTACTCCTGCACCTATTTTCTATGTTTCTATGTTTCTATTTCTACAGGCAGCTAATGTGGATGATGTGCTTATGGGAGTATACGCTGTGGTCACGGCAGCTTTGCCCTGTCTCTGTACACGGGAGTACACGTGGTAGTCACGGCAGCTTTGCGCTAGCCCTCTGACGGCTGTATTCTCATCACCATTATTCATCTGAATTATACAGGCAACTAATGTGGATGATCTGAAAGCCAGCTTCATTGTTAAACATCAGATTTCTTTCTCTTGTCAAAGAAATGCAATAATGAAAAACTATTTGTAATAATAAAGCAAAAGCCAAATGATAAATGTAATCATGTTCATAATTAATAAGCTTTCTTCCTGTGCCTCTAATGGGTCAGCTTTGCACCAGATGGTTAATTATAGGCCTTCCAACATTCTGATTTTTTTTAAGCAAACACCCATCTGCAGCTGACCATCTTTTGTTCACTGAATTCTTTAGCTCCAAATAAAACGTTTTGTCGTTTCTATGTATTGATAGAATTCATTCTGATTTACTGGCGATGTATTGATTTTGTGTTCCTTCACAAAGTGGATGAGAGTGATTTGGTAGTTCCCCAGCTCTTTGCATGAGCTCTCAGAACAGATAGGTATAAACAGATAGGTCAGTATGGGAGTGGGATAAAGGACTAAAGTGGCAGGAAATAGGGAGGAACCCAACTGCCCTGCCAAGTAACCACTTGATTGTGCATTTGATTTCACCAATATGGAGGAGACCACACCATGAAACACTGAATGCAGTACACTTGATTAACTCCTTGAGGAGTTCAGCAGTAAGAGTGGGTCAGGAAATGTGTCAGGAAAAGTGGGTATTAGCTACAAAGCGAGGTTGCACAAAATTGAATTGTTTGCTCTAGAACACCAGAGTTTGAGGGGAGATTTGATAGAAGCATTTCAAATTATGAGAGGCATAGATAGGGGACAAAGGGAACCTTTTTCCCCACAGTGGAAATGTCAAAGAGTAGACAGCATGGTTTCAAGGTTAGAAGGGTAAAGTTAAAAGAAGATGTGCAGGTAAAATTATTTTACACAGAGGATGGTGTCTGGAATTCACTGCGAGCGTGGTGATGGAGCCAGATATGACAGTAGCATTTAAGAGGCTTTTAAGAGGGCACATGGAAATGCAGGGAATGGAAGGACATGGATCATGTGTAGTCAGATGAGATTAGTTTATCTTGGCATCATGTTCGGCATGGACAATGTCGGTCAAAGGGCCTGTCTTTCCCCAATGATAACGTGCCAAACTTCTGTTATATAGAAATCCCAAACTTACTGGCACTTCTATGTGGGAACAGCAAAACAGTTGGCGCTTCCTTGGAGAATCTGGGACAAAAGCGTCAGGTTTTGGAATAAACAGCAGTAATCAGCAATGCTCAGATCAGCTCATGCTTTCCCTCCAATCACCGTAGCCTTATTGTGCATCTTAACCCTTTGCCACCTTGTTGTTCTGGATGTTTTTTTAAATATAAAGTTTAATTCATGTGCAGTAATACTGAAACAAACATATTTTGCTGAGGAATCAGATTGAAGGGATACAACACAAAATGCAGCAGATTGTAAAAGATGAGAGAAAGGTGTTTTGTTAATCAGGAAATACTGATGACCTGACAGAAAAATGTCAGACAAATGAGAATATTAGGGACTTCTAGAGGTTTGAAATCCTTGGGAAATGTGGCACAAATGAAGACCCATATTATAATTTCAATCTGGCAAGAATATTGGTAGGTGCTGCTTTTCACCTGATCACATCAGTTTTTTTTTCTGCACTTTCTTTACTGCACTTTATGCAAAAAAATAATTTCATTCTACCTCTGTACAAGTGGTAATAAAAGACCATTGACCATCACTGAGCAACAACGGAGCATTTTACTGTATTAGAGGTGCTGTTTAATAGAATCTGCTTTTGTTGAGTGCTGCTGGAATGTGAAGGACATACAAGGATGATTTATTAATCTATGCCGTTATATAGTCATGTCTCTGGAAATCTTTGGCATTGGTGGTTCACTGCACTCTAAGTATGGTGGTGATCAACTGGGAGAAGACACCAACCCCAAAAGAAGTATAATTATTGATTTCTCTAACTTCAAATAACCCCGGCATTTCCTCGCTCTCCATCCCTCCCCCACACAAGTCGCACCAGCTTCTTGCTTTCACCCAATAAACAGCTAACAATGGCCTGTTTCCTTTACCATCGTAACTTTTTTGCATATCTTTCATTGGCCTTTGTACCACCTGTAAAGGTTGTTCTACTGGCCGATTACAGATAGTCAGCTTGTATTTGTGCATGGGAGATCATTTCTTACAAATTTGATTGAGTTCTTTTGAGGAGGTGACCAAGAGGATTGAAGAGGGCAAGGGCAGGGCAGTGTACATTGCCTACATGCACACTAGCATGGTGTTTGACCAGGTACCATATAGTAGGCTGGTCCAGGAGATTAGAATACATGGAACTGTTGCCAAGGTGAGATAGCAAATTGGATACAAAATTGGCTTAAGTGGTAGAAACGTGACAACAGGTAGGCAGAGTGGTGAAGAAGGCATATGGTATGTGTGCCTTCATTGGTCAAGGCATTGAGCAATGAGTATAGGAGTTGTTAAAAATTCTTATATGTTAAAATATCCCAACCTATCTTCTTTGCATAAGGCTGGGCTTAGGAAGCTGGGCTATTACAGCTCTTAATTTTTGTTTTGGAAGGGAGGCGTCGGTGGAGAGGAAGGAATTGGGGCCTCATGCCTGTCCTTTGTGTAGATGGAGAGGTCAAAGATGCTTTGGCACTTGCGTGGGTGGGGAGAGATCACAGAAGAAATGCATTAGGCCATGGCACAACAATGTTTAGATTTATTTATTTTTCAGGATCTGGGCATCACTGACTAAGCAAACATTTATTGCCCATCCCTTATTGACTTTGAGTTGTCAATGGCGAGCTGCCTTGTTGAATTCTTGCGTTTCTGATGAAGTTACTTCCATTATGCTGTTGCAAGATTTAAACTGAGTACAAGAATAACAGGCAATATATTTTCGTCAGGATGGTGTGCAATTAGGAAGAGAACCTACAAATAGTGGATGCCCCCATGATTTAGGAGTAACTATTGGAGCAGGGAAGGTGAATAATTGCATTGTATTTTGTTGATGACACACACTGCAGTCACATAGTGCTAGTAGTATAGTGGATGAATGTTTGGAGTAGTTGATCAGGTGCAAATCAAACAGGCTGCTTTGTCCTGGATAGCAATCAGCTTCTTGAATGTTATTTATGCTGCGTTGGTACATGCATAAGGGGGGGTACTAAATCGTACTCCGAACTTCCACTAGGTAGATGGTGGAAATGCTTTAAGTGCCAGAGGTGAGGATCAACCTCTGACCTGCTCTTGTAGCCACACTATTTATTGCTCTAGCTAGCAAGCTCTGGAATTCAAACTTTAGACTTTAGAAATACAGCATGGAAACAGGCCCTTCAGCCTAGTGAGACCACGCCGACCAGCAGTTACCACGAACACGAACACTATCCTACACACTAGGGACAATGTATAATTTTACTAAAGCCAACTACAAAGCTGTACGTCTTGGTGTCACGCTTGCCATGCCTCCAGACACTTGAGACTCCGTCCACACCCCTCCCCTGAGCTATTAGGAGTTACACCTGCATTTAATTTGCTCCCCTAATCTATCACTTGGTATAAATACCGGAGATCATCAGCAATGGGATGCTGACTAATGAGTTCTGCAATCTGTCAGTTCGATAACAGTTCTGAGTTCTGTCGGTCCCTAGTCTATAAATGTTTTGGTTCCATTCGTGGCTGGATTTTGGGTTTTCTTCAGAACTTCTCAGTGAGCCAGCATTTCAGTCCTTTGCATTTTGGGGCCTTGTGACAGATTAGTTGGCCTGTATGGACTCGGCAGGCAATTCTGACAGGCTGACTGGAATTTTGGCGCTCCCAGATTCCGAACCTGAGGAATTACTGGCTCGGTTGTGCAGGGCTGTTCAACCTCAAGGCTCCACTCTTGGTGCCCATGAGGCTTGAATAGACCAACTCGTAGCGACCATCCAGCAGTTGGCAAACACTGGCAGCCAGGTCCTGTCACACCTCGCACCGCTGCCAATTCCTCCTGTCTCTGCTGATGCCTCTCCACCTCTGTCCACTTCCAGCCCTTTCTGGAACCAGTTCTTCCCACCCCGGAGAGGTACCATGGTGATCCCTCCACCTGCAGGTCATTCCTATCCCAGTGCTCCTTGGGTTTTGAGCTACAACTGTCTGCTTCAGTCTGAGCTACAGCTGTCTGGGAGAGACAGCTAAACATCTGCCAGGACTTTGCTTGTTTTTCAGCAGAGCTGAGAAAGATTTTTGACCACCCTTTGGTTGGAAGAGAGGCAGCCCAGAGGATGCTCTGTTGCTGATTACACTATTAAATTTCAAACCACTGCTTTAGAGAGCAGTTGGTGTGATACCGCTCTGCTCAGTATTTTCATCCATGGCCTCAATGAGAACCTGAAGGATGAGATGGCCTCTCGGGACCTTCCCTCGGATCTGGAGGCGTTGATTGATTTAACCATCCAGATTGATAAGTGGCACCGAGAGCGGAAGCGAGACAAGCTATCAGCAGATCTCAAACAGTGTCCTTGCCCATCACACCCCTCTCATCCTAGTGAGCCAATTGTCTCACTTCCCTCGGAAAGAAGAAGCCCCACGCATCCCAGTCCTGATCCAGTGGAGGGTGAGCCTATGCAGATTGGCCGCACCTGGCTGAGCGAGGCCGAACGCTAGAGAAGCATACGGGAGAGGTGTTGTCTCTACTGTGGAGGTCCTGGACTCTTCATCGCTACTTGCCTGGGAAATGTTGATGCTCCCCAGCAAGAGAGGGATTATGGGTGAGCAAGGTTTATTTCCCTCCTATTTCCACCATACTCACTCCGAGGGGGGGGGGGGGGGGGGGGGGTGGGGGGTGGGGGGTGGCAGATGTTAGCTTCATTGATATCACTGTTGCTCGGAAATTACTGATTCTGACTGTTAAAGTAGAAGAGCCCTGCCAAGTCAGTGTACTTGATGGAAGAATGATCAGTATGGCTTCACTCCCTACTCTCCCTCCAGAACCTTGTGTTAATGGAAGCCACCGGGAGAAAATTCATTTGCTCCTGATAAATTCACCTCATGGCTGACGACTCACAACCCCACTGAAGACTGGTCCACTGGCAAGAATCTCCACTTGGGGGGAGGATTGTTGTGTTAATTGCCTTTGCTCCACCAACCCTACCACCTGGTCTAGCAAATTGGTATGGATCGAATATGCCCAGTTGTGCCACCGGTCTGTCTGCATTCCATGGCTCCCTTGGTTATCAGCCACCTCAGTTCCCAGACCAAGAGGAGGAGGTCTCCCTTCCCTCTTCCCAGGAGTTTGTGCGCCATGGACGTCGGACCTGGAAGGAAGCCCGTTCTTCCCTGCTCCGCACCGCTTCCAGGTACGGACAACAGGTGGATCGTCACCAGACCCCTGCTCCTACTTTTGCCCTGGTCAGAGGGTATGGCTGTCCACCCGAGATCTCCTCCTCCCCGTGGAGTCTTGTAAGTTGGCACCCCTGGTTTATTGGCCCATTCTCGATTCTCAAGATCATTACCCGCTCTGCTTTCCGCCGTAGACTGTCCACCTTAGACTAGATTCACCCCCACCTTCCACGTATCCCGGGTTAAGCCCATGTCCTCCAGCTCCCTGTCTCCCGCTCCTCTGCTACCTCTGCCATCCCACATCGTTGTACATGATGAAGCAACTGCTGAAGTCCCGGCGGTGTGGCAGAGGGATCCAGTAATTGGTTGACTGGGAGGGCTACAGTCCGGAGGAGAGGATCTGGATTCCTGCCCGTGACATCCTGGACCCCTCCCTGATCAGTGACTTTCATTAGTAGTATCTGGACCAGCCAAAGAGGACACCAGGAGCGGTCCATGGGAGGGGGGCCACACTTGCCATGCCTCCAGACACTTGAGACTCTTTCCACACTCCTCCTCTGAGCTATAAGGAGTCACATCTGCATTTAATCTGCTCTCCTAATTAGTCTATCACCAATTGGGTGCCGACTAATCAGTTCTGCATTCTGTCGGTTCCATAGCAGTTCTGAGTTAGAAACATAGAAAATAGGTGCAGGAGTAGGCCATTAGGCCATTCGAGCCTGCACCGCCATTCAATATGATCATGGCTGATCATATTTCTGTTGGTTCTGTCAGTTCCTGGTCTATTTCTTTTGGTTCCATTGGCGTCTGGATTTTGGGTTTTCTTCAGTACTTCTCGGTGAGCCTACATTCGATTCCTTTCCATTTCGGGGCCTTCTGGCACTTGGAGTGAGGGAGGAAACTGGAGCACCCAAAGAAAACCCACACGGTCACAGGAAGAACATACAAAGTACGTACAGACAGCACTTGTGGTCAGGATCAAACTGGGTCTCTAGCACTGTAATGGGCCTGTCACACCTCTGTCAGCGACTGTCAAGTTGCCGGCAGTCGCCTGAAAAACTGGCAACAGGAACGACGACTGTCAGTGTGGAACAGAGACACAGAGACAGAGAGAGCTTCCTTCACCAGCCCGTTATGCAGGCGGGGGACAGGCCAAGCGGGGGGAGCGTTGTCTTAAAAAATTCACACGGTGCAAAGCCAAGGTTATACAGACACACATCGCGATGAACAGGAAGGTTAGCGCTGTAATTTAGACAGTGAAAGCACAGTGTACGGTAAGTCCTTTAAAAGGGGGGGGGGGGGGTAGAATGAGTATAGACAACTTTTAAGAAGCCAGAGATACACGGCTGTGAAGCTCGGCGGTCATTTAACATTACCGGTCGGTTATCCTTGGTTCTGAAAACTACTGTTTACTTTTTTTTCCCCAATGAGCCAATGAACTTCACTGGTCAGCGCCGGCTGCAACCTACGAGAACCTCGGTGGATCTTCGATCGCTTGGCAACCCATTAGGACCTCCTGGCGGCCCACCTATGGCACGAGAATTCTCGCTACTCTCCGTGGCGGCTTCATTCTAGTCGCAGCTAATTCTTCAACATGTTGAAAAATATGCGGTGACCATAATGAGGCCGCGACTAGTTCCCAGAATGCGGGAACTCCTCGCGATCATGAAGGCGACTCCACGGCAACATGTGACGACCATGTGGTGACTGCAGTCACCTAAAAAGTCAGGCCCACTTGGCAGCAACTCTACCGCTGCTCCTCTGTGCTGACCCTTCTAGCTCTAGTAACAGCTTATTGTATTGGCAATGCCCAGCAAGGGTCTAACCCTGGTCGACATGGTCTACATTCTCCTGTACTACTCCAAAAGGAACGTTGCAACGGGAATGAGCTCATGCCTTCTGCTCCTGACACAAAATTTGTAGCAAGTTCACAAGAGTGACTCAGAACAGGAAGTGCCCACTTAGGTTTTCCGTTGACCAAGAACAGAAGTGGATATCATTGTTCTGCACACATGAGAATGAGAATTTTTAATCACGTTGCATAATGCAATTGAATTTTCAGGCAATCCTCATGTCATGGCTGCTGCCAATAGTTTGCTTCTTGTACAGCATTTTTGAGAATCAAAGACACACCGTAAGTCATAGTCACTTTAATATTACTCTATGCATACAAACTTGTATGATAAAAACGGATCAAATTATAAACATGGTCTGAAGAAGGGCCTCGACCCGAAATGTCACCCATTCCTTCTATCCCACGATTCTGCCTGTACGGTTGAGTTACTCCAGCATTTAGTGTCTATCTTCATTATAAGCCAGCATCTGTAGTTCCTTCCTACATATAAACATTGTGAGTTGCATATCACAAATTATATGAATTAATAGTTGGCTCATTGCACCAGGGACCAGATTGGAACCTGACCTCACATGCTGTCTGTGTGGAGTTTGCACTTTCTCCTTGTGACTGAATGTGTTCTTCCACGTGCTCTATGTTCCTCCCACATCCCAAAGATGTGTGGGTTTGTTCGGCCTCTGTAAGTTCCCTCTGATGTGTCGGGAGTGGATGAGAAAGTGGGATAACATGTGTGAAGGGGTGATCAATGGTCAGCGTGCTCGGTGAACTGAAGGGCCTATTTCCATGTTGTATCTCTAGACTTAAACTAAACAAAATCTTTGTGCAGGATTTTACTGATATAAATGTTACATTTTTCATTTTTGCAACACATCTGATCAACATATGCTGTCAGGTTTTTCTCCAGCGAATGGGTTAATGTACAAGTGGAGGGTGGGGGAGAAGGCAATGTCACGTCTTCAACGAGTTATTGTTTCATCTTGTTCCATCATTTGCTGCTGATGTCAGCAGAGGAAGCAGGTGTCAATTCTCATGCATTTTAACACCTCCACACTGCACAGCAATGGCTGAGTGCAGAGCAGACACCTCAAGCCTGTGTAACCTCTTCACATAAGCAGCACGTAAACCAGAGCAGCACGGGTATCTACCCAGATGAGAACCAGGAAGCGTGCAGCGAAGGTTAGGGGTGTCAATGTCATCTGAAAGTTTGCAAGTGGCAACCAGTCCTTCTGCAGTTTCCTTTGAGATTTCCTTTGCAAACGGTGAAGCATAACAAAACACTGAGGTGTGGCAAATTAGTCAGAGGATGCAGCTTGTATGACCCACATCCCCAGACGCTGAACAAGAAACTCATCTTAACCTAGAAAATACTCGAAGTTCATCGGCTAGGTCCAAACACATGCTTCACATTTGAAACCTGGTATTAGAAAAAAACATCAGAAGGTGAAATCTTGTATTTTTTTTCGGGGCCTATTTGAAGTTTAAAATATTTTATTACTAAACTAATGACTCTGAGTCACATAGTTGTCAAGATCAATATGCAGATCAATTCCTTCAAAACCTTTAATTTCACCTCCAGTTCCACAGAAAAGACCCGCTGACTGTGAATGAATGACATGTTTTATGTTTCATTGGGCAGGTGAGCTTTCTGCTCTTCGTTTTGTATGGCCATATTTTTACACATGGAACTAATCGGGTACAGCTTTTTTTTTTAAAGTCTCATCTGAGAAGATGTACCTTGGAATTATTTTGTACTGTATTCACAAGTGAATGACTTACAGCAGAAATGGCCTGTTCTGAATCAGGCAAAGAATGCAAATTTATTGAAGCTGTAAGGATTCATTGTTGCGTCTGGGAGCAAGGATAGCATTCCCCTGTTCCTCATCTACCTTCTTAGCCTCATCATTCAATGGATCAATATGAGCATCAGCTTCAAAAGGATTCCACCACCGCTCTTAAATATTTTGAAAAGACCATTCCCTTCGCAAAACACTGACCCATTCTTCCATTCCCCACTGACCACCCCTCTTCTTTCTAACATTTTCCCAAACAACCACAGGATATGCCACTCCTGTTTTACCCTTTTCCACCATCCAGGAATCCAAATAGTATTTCTAGGCGAAGCAGTAACACGCTTACTCTTCTTCCAGTCACATGTATTGCATTCGGTATTCAAAATGGCTCTTTTGGCTCAGATTGCCAGAAATCCGCAGTTTTGTTTTGAGTTTCAACATCCTAAGCTTCTTCAGTGAAGCTCGACAATCCCTGTGGAAGATTCTCCCCATCAGGTGGAATATTACAGCATTAACTGAATGCAACTGAACCATCCTACCCACAACAGGAGAGCAGACCTGAGCTATTATCTACTTCATTGGAGACCCTCAGACTAAGTTTGATCGGACTTTACTGGCTTTTTTCTTGCACTAAGCATTATTCACGTTATTCCCTTTGTCATGTGCCTGTACACTGTTGGTGGCACGGTTGCAATCATGTATTGTCTTTCCGCTGACCGGTTTTGCAAACAACAAAAGCTTTTCACTGTACCTCGGTACACGTCACAATAAGCTAAACTAAACTAATGCTGCTATTCTGACCTGAAATCAATGTCATCAGTTTTGAGGCAATGATCCTCATGAACCAACCCCACTGATCTGGACATCCTGAGCACTTGCCAGATTCATGCCTCCTCAAACTAGCTCTCTGCTCCCAGTTCACCCACGATTAGAGATCCACCATTGCCAGTGGAAATACCAGTGGAGATTAAGAAAATAGAATAACCATCACAGGCTGGGAGAAGCAAAACGGATTTTGCACTAATGGTGTCACATCCTCCGTACGGGAGAGGCAATTAAAGAGAAATAAAGAGTGGAGGAAGATTCAAGAAAGAAGTCTCAGGCAGCCGATGAGCAAGAAATGTTTGTACCTTCAGTGGGTTGGTTTGTTTATTCCAAGATCAAACTCTTGAGTCATCTCCCATGTATAGAAATCATCAAATTGAAGAATCATTAACAACACTTTTACATTGTCATTAACTCTCAACACCTTTTCTCTAGGAAGGATCCCTCTGTAGCTTTCTGCCTCAAAATGCTGCAGAAGCCACTACTACCCCCTCCACACAACCCATTAGCAGGCCAGTCCAGTGGGCTCATTGTTTCAGCCTGTACTGTCATGCAGAACATATTCTTCCTACCATCACCCTATTCTATCTCCCCTTCTCCACACCATTGGGGTCCTTTTACCTGCTTAATCTTCTCCCTCCTCTGATATATTTTATTTCTTTCTCCCTTGACATTTCCTACTCTGATGATTTCTGACACCCCCCTCCCGCCCAAACCCTCCCATTTTGCCTCTCCATCTCCACTCCCCATGATCCCGTCTGCCCTGCAACCAATTTGCCACTTTTCCATGGGAACCCTCTGTGGATTTTAAATTGCACTGACCCTCTTCCCGGATAGCAGTGTGTGAATGGGATGGGTGCCAGCTTTAAATGGTGTAGAAAACCACAGTGGTGCTTTCTTCATATGTCAATTCAACATTATTCTATTTTAACACCTAATTTGGCTTTAGGGAGAAATGCTGCACCCATTGTGTATACAAAATAAAGGAAGACTATTGTGTTAAAGAGGGAACTGCGGATGCTGGAAAATCGAGGGTACACAAAATGCTGGAGAAACTCAGCGGGTGCAGCAGCATCTATGGAGCGAAGGAGATAGGTAATGTTTTGGGCCGAAACCCTTTGAGAGAAACCCTTTGAGAGAAACCTTTGGGTTTCGACCCGAAACGTTACCTATCCCCTTCACTCCATAGATGCTGCTGCACCCGCTGAGTTTCTCCAGCATTTTGTGTACCCTAAAGGAAGACTATTGTCTTGGCTAGGATTGGCAATGGATTGAACAATTTAAAGAGTTGATGTATGTTACTACAGAACATAAAACATACGACATAAAACAGGACAGCACAGGAACATCAGGTACAGGTCAGCTCTGGCTCCCAATGATCGTGTTGACTATGATGCCAGATTTGTTTTTAGTTTTACAGGTACAGCTGGAAACAAGCCCTTCGGCCCACCATGTTTGTGCGGACCATCGATCACCCATTCACGCTGGTTCAATGTTATCCCACTTTCTCATCCGCTCCCCAGACCCCAGGGGCAATTTACAGAGGCCAATTAACATACAAACCTCATGTCTTCGGGAAGTAGGAGGAAAAAAGAGCAACCGGAGAACAACCACGCGGTTACAGGGAGAACGTGCAAACTCCACACAAACAGCACTCGATGTTAAGATCGAACCTGGCTCTCTGGCGCCGTGAGGCAACGACTCTACCAGTTGCACCACTGTGCCACCCACAGAGGAAATTAAACTAACCTCTGTCTAAATTATCCTCTTTAAAACCTGTCCCTCTCACCTTAAAGTTATATACACTCAGATATTTTCACCCTTGAAAAAAGGTTCTGGCCATGGGGAAGAAATGTGTCTTTGTTTATTAGTGCTAAGTGTAAGAGCCACTCCTTTCATTTTGTTGGAGAAGAGTCATACAGCATGGAACCATGCCCTCTGATTTAATTTGCCCACAGCAACAAAGATGCCCCATCTACACTACAAACCTGCCTGCATTTGGCCCATATCCTTCTAAACCTTTCCTATCCATTTACCTGTCCAAATGTCTTAAGTGTTGTTATAGTTTCTGCATCAACTCCCTCCTCTGGCAGCTCATTCAAAATCCCCCCTGCCCCCTTTATGTGGAAAAAGTTGCCCTCAAGTTCCTATTAAACCTTTCCCCCCTCACCTTAAACCTATGTCCTCTGGTTCTTGATTCCCCTATGGGTAAAATACTTTGTGTACCACCCTATCTATTCACCTCATGTTCTAATACACCTCTGCAAGATCATCCCTCATTTCCTGTGCACCAAGGAATAACGTTCTGCCCTGCTCAACCTCTCACCATATCGTTTAGGCCATCGAGCCCTGGCACCATCCTTATAAATGTTCTCTGCATCCTATCCAGTTTAACAACATCTTTCCTATAACAGGGTGACCAAAACGGAAGACAATACTCTAAATGTGGCCTGACCAATGTCTTGTGCAATGATGAAAATACAAATTGAGGTGAGTGCCTCTGGCATTTTGCACTCTCCGACACTTTTAGGAATTAAAGATTTTCATCACATTACTGAACTATGTTAATTGACGTTTTGGCTGACAACATTTGAAATAAATATCTCTGTTTCACAAGATTTAAAGTACAGCAGATCCTGTTGATGCATGTAACTAGCAAATGGATTTTGCATCTTTTTTGGAACCTAATATTTGTCTTCTCAGGTGTGAGAAATGCAACTCAATGGAGCAATGGGGATGTACATTTTATTTATTTTCAAGGTATGGTGAGGTTGGGTTCAGATAATTAGAAATGCTTGTATCGATCAAGTTCAGTCACTGGATCAGGGATTCATGCATTGATGATATGGAGTCGGGGAGCCATAAAGAAAGGGACAGGCCCATTTTTTTTTTACTAAATCTGCGTCAACTATCATCCACCCAATTGCATTGATCCCACATACTGTGTTCAGTTGTAGTCGCCCACGCTGCACGAATGATGTCATTAAGTTGGATTGTAGAAAGGATTTACAAGGATGTTGACAGCACTCGAGGGGCCGAGCTCGGTGTAAATCTTACGCAGCTTGGCATAAATGGATTGTGATCGGATGTGCCCAGATGAATTTTGCAATGATCATGATTTCAATGCAAGATAATCACTACCATGTTCTGTACTCGGTAAAATATGTTTCTGTTCCATTACTGTTCAGGAAATGGCCAATAATTGATGCAGTTTGCAGAGTCGACAGATAATTTTATACATTTATAAAAATACTGTCCAGACTGTTTTTGAAAAGAAACTTTCAAAATTGATGGCTAGGAAAGTGTTAAGTGGGAACAGAGATGCAGAACATTGAAATTTCCTTTCAAAGCCTGGCTGGATTCTATGTAATTTTATGGCTATTAAGCTGACATTGGAAAATCACTAGAATTGTTTTGGTTTACAAAGTGATTGATCTTCAGCTCCTTTGCTCTGCCTTAAACTGTTCTGTGAACATGATTGGACTCATGATGACGTGCTAAGTCTGGTGATAAGCCTGTTACCCGATAGGCTGACAGTATGTTCATTCAGCTTCCTAAGTAGAATATCCTGTCACATTTCCTTTTATTCTTATTTCCTTTTGCCCGGTATCTAACAGGCAAAGACATCATCACCAGTTCCTGTGCAGCTGGAACCTCAGGCCAGGCACATCACTCTTTCAGGAGATGACATTTTCAAATGTACATCATAAGGACACTAGGCTATGAACACAAAGCAGTGCAAAAGAGTGGTTAGTAATCAGGGTCAGCAGCCCTTTCTTACCAGGAAACAGAAGCTACAACTAAGGAAGTACACACTGAGAGTATATGGTGCAGATGTGAAATTGAGGAGGATTTGTCAAGATTATAAAGCATATGACATTTCAAATGCACACCAAAGACAACGTGCTTGATGATGTGTCAGACATCAGCCAATGCATTTGTAACAGAATTGACCAGACCCTTGCAATGTAATCTGACCATAAATCTCTTTTCACATTTAGTCACACAAAAGTGCAAGTGATTCTGAGGTATTTAACAGACTATGGCCTAAAATCTGTTTGCGTAAAGCCACAAAACACTGTAGATTTAATTAATTTTGTGCGTGTTTCTGAGAGAGGTAACACTGATCTTTAATAAGTATTAGACCAAGTGGGACCCGTTGGGTCCCTGTCACGCTGGAGGCTAGGTCCCCCAATGCAACCCACTCCCCCAATGCAATATTCGACCACTCACCCATAGCCCCCACAGGAGGCCTGGTCCCCCGATGCAACCCATTCCCCAATGCAAGACTCCACCACTAACACCACGGTGGGGTTGGATTCATTGGAGGTGGTCTCAGAAAGGAGGATGCTCCTCAAACTACGGAGCATCTTGGACAATGCAACTCACTCCCTCGCTGACGTATTGGTCAACCTGAGAGAGCACCTTCTTCAACAGACTGGTCCCACCGACGTGCAGCAAAGAATGCCACAGGAGATCTTTTTCCCCTGCGTCAACTCCTTCCACTTCTGCCGTGGAGTCCCCCCGCACTGTCCTAACCCACCCCCCCCCCCCCCCAGTGTCTTTGCACATCCCTCATCCTGGACTTTTCCACTCCATCATTTTATTTCATGTTTGTGCAATATTATATATGTGCTGTGCAATAACTGGTCACTTAAATGTCATTATTATTATTATTATTATAATATACATGCCACTTTCAATGCCTTGTAACTGTACATGCTTAGAACCTATGCTGCATCACTATAAATAACATGAGTGGTAGCAAGAGTAGGCCATTTATCTCTTTACTGCCTCTTTAAATCACCATTTAATAAGATCATGGCTGATCTTTCAGCTCAGCTGCACTAACCCACTATCCCAAAATTCACATAATGCTTAAATATCTATTGGTCTCTTTCTTTAATATACTCAGCATCATGCCTCTGTCGCGCTCTATAAGTTCTGATCAGTAGCCGTAACTTCTTAAGTGATGGAGAATTAGCTTGCATGGTGAAGCATAGCTCTCAATCGAAATTCCTAGAGAAGCTTTTTTCTAATATGCTCACGACAAACAATTATATGTAGTCTGAACTATTTGCATTGACAGGACCATTGAAAGACTCATTTTTAATATTATTAATGGAAAGGAAATGAATTGGTTTTGCTTGGTTTGATATCAAAATCATATGCAGTCTACTAACGGGCTGAACATTTCAACCCCTCTCGATGTTTTTACTGCCTGACGGAATTTGGCTCAAAATGTAAAGCCAATACTCAGTCAGATTTAAATATTATATAGAAACAAGGAAATGCACATGCTGTACTAACTCAACAGGTCAGGCAGCATCCCTGGCATCTTAAGTCCGAAGAAAGGTCTCGACCCGAAACGTCACCTATTCCTGTTCTCCAGTGATGCTGTCTGACCTACTGAGCTATTTGAGTCTCTCTTCGGTGTAAACCAGCACCTGCAGTGGCAACTGCAACTGCAGCTCCTTCCTACACGTCCCTGGAGAACATGGATTTGGGGCGGGACCATTACTTGATGCTGCCTGACCTGCTGAGTTACTCCAGTGCTTTGTGTCTTTTTAGAAAAATATTATATTTTAGATTGGGGAATAGAAGGAAGGAAGGTTAAGTTCACTCATTGTGCAAATTATGCATCATCTTCCAAGAAAAACAGAATGGTGATATGAAGGCTAATTTTTGACCTCGGTCAGGGAAGTGGGAGCACTTGAATGACCTTCAACATGACTGGGATAAGGTCAGAAGTTAGTGTTATGTCCTGATGAAAAATGAAGGCAACCTGTGGAAAGTAGAAGAGATGCCAACACTTATGGGAGCAGAAGAGTTTGATCTCTGGTTTCTGGAAGGAAACTTATTCACTGTGTATGCACATTAGAAATTTAAATCTCATGCTCCACTGAAATATGTAATAAATAAGTAGACCATGTGGACCTGCACCCCACAGTTACAGCTGAGAGATGGCATTTTAGCTAAACTACAAAGGGCTGCGGGTTTTCTAATCATTTTGCTTGAATTGCTTGAGGACTTGAATCATCAAAGCATTAAAAGCAATGGACCATGTTTGCAAATGGGATTAAAATGCACAGCTACTTGATAGTTAGCTTGGACATGGTGGATGGTAAGACCCGGTTCATTGTCGTGTGACTATAAACCATCAACATTGATGAGGTATGAAAATATTGGTGGAAATAAAACAATCCTGCACAATATGGGTGAAAATCCAAAAAACCCTGCAGATGCTGGAAATTTGAAATGCCAAAATACTGGAAAATCTCAGCAAGTCAGGCACCATCTGTAGAAAGACAATCCGTACAATTAACATTTTGGGTCTGCAACAATGGTAACTAACTTTAGCTTCAAAAGTATTATTTGAAAGTGTATGTCATACCTGCAACCACCAACAAACAAAATATGCATTTCTTTCCACTCATGAGTTGATTTAAGAAAATGTTAATATGTAATTGTTTTGTTTTCTACATGATCTATGGAGCACTTGCCCCATAAGCAACATTAGCAATGATGGCACGGTGGCGTAGAGGAATAGCTGCTGCCTTACAGTGCCAGAGGCCCGGGTCCAATTCTGACCATAGGTGCTGTCTGTATGGAGTTTGTACATTCTCCCCGTGACCTGCGTGGGTTTTCTCTGAGATCTTCGATTTCTTCCCACACTCCAAAGACATACATAGATACACAGAAACATACAAAATAGTTGCAGAGGTATGCCATTCGGCTTTTCGACCCAGCACCGCCATTCAATATGATCACAGCTGATCATCCAAAATCAATACCACATTCCGGCTTTTTCCCCATATCCCTTGATTCCCTTATCACTAAGAGCTGAATCTAACTCTCTCTTGAAAACGACCAGTGAAATGGCCTCCACTGGCTTCTGTGGCAGAGAGTTCCACAAGTTTCTAGGTTAATTGGCTAGGTATCAATGTACAAATGTAAAATTGTACCTAGTGTGTGCAGGGTAGTGTTTATGTGCAGGGATCGCTGGTCAGCTCAGACTTGGTGGGCCGAAGGGCCTGTATGTCTAAACTAAACTGGAGAATATGGACATGCAAGGAAATGCAGATGCTGGTTTACAAAAAAAAAATGCATAAAGTGCTGGAGTAACCCAGCAAGTCACGCAGCAGGTAGACAAAAGTGCTGGAGAACCTCAGTGGGTGCAGCAGCATCTAAGAAGCGAAGGAATTAGGCAATGTTTCAGGCCGAAACCCTTGTTCAAACTGATGTAGGGCGGGGGAGGGGGGGGGGGGGGGGGGGCGAAGAAAGGAAGAGGAGCCCGAGGGCTGAGGGAGAGCTGAGAAGGGGAGGAGACAGCAAGGACTACCGGAAAGTGGTGAATTCAATGTTTATGCCACTAGGGTGCAGACTGCCCAAGCGGAAGATGAGGTGCTGTTCCTCCAATTTCTGGTGAGCCTCACTCTGGCCATAGAGGAGGCCTAGGACAGAGTGGTCGGATTTGGAATGGGATGGGGAGTTGATGTGCTGAGCCACCGGGAGATCAGGTTGGTTAATGCGGACCGAGCGGAGGTGTTCGGCGAAACGATCGCCAAGTCTACGCTTGGTCTCACCGATGTAGATCAGCTGACATCTAGAGCAGCTGATGCAATAGATGAGGTTTGAGGAGATGCAGGTGAACCTCTGTCACACCTGGAACGACTGCTTGGGTCCTTGAATGGAGTCGAGGGGGGAGGTAAAGCGACAGGTGTAGCACCTCTTGCGGTTGCAAGGGAAAGTGCCCGGGGAGGGGGTGGTGCGGGAGGGAAGGGAAGAACTGACTAAAGAGTTATGGAGGGAGCGGTCTTTGCCGAAAGCAGACAGGGTGGGAGATGGGAAAATGTGGCGAGTGGTGGGGTCACGTTGGAGGTGGCGAAACTGGCGGAGGACTATTTGTCGTATACTAGTGAGGTAGAATGTGAGGACGAGGGGGACTCTGCCCATGTTACGAGTGGGGGGATGGGGAGAGAGAGCAGTGTTGCGGGGTATCGAAGAGACCCTGGTGAGAGCCTCATCTATGGTAGGGGAGGGAACTGAAGTCACGCAGCATCTGTGGAGGACATGGATAGGTGACATTTCGGGTCAGGACCCTTCTTCAGACATTAAATGTCCTCCAGCACCTTGGTTTTTTTTTTGAGAATATGGAGGTTCAGTAAAATCCGTTGCTAAATAATAAATCATCATTGCTTACAAACGTCTATGTTTAATAGAAAAATAGAAAACTCGAGATAACTCTCACAAATGAGGAACAGTTGGCCACAATCCTGGTGCTATTAAAGCTCTGGCTTTCAGCAGGAGTTGGATGCAGCATCAGCTTGTGTCGGCCCTGGGCTTGCTGACATGTGCTAATCTTCAAGCTGTTTCCTATCAGGAAAAGGCTTTTTCTGATTGCAGTCAAACACTATTACTTCAACCCACTGCTTCCTGTTCCCACCAAATCTTTGCTGTTTATTCTTGACAAGGAATTCACAATGTATTATTTTTCAACAGCAACCCTTCAGGCTTGCAAAAATTTAGCGAGATGAACCCGATACCGATGTCAGGTAAAACTGAACTCCAAGCTTGAGAAAACAAGAGAAACACAAAAGAAAGCAGGAAAATATATATCAGTGAGGAATCAGTGTACCTGAATTGTTATGCTAGTTCTCTCGATATCTTGGACTTTATTTTTTGTTCCCAGTTCATACTGCAATAAAACACTCACTCACTTGAGAAAGCAAAGTTTAGTTCCAGCAGGACGTATTGGCCATTTTACCGCATAATATCCTCTCATTAAATGCCCAACTACATAGAACATTGAACAAAGTTCAAACAGCCCTTCGGCCCACAATATCTGTGCAAAACATAATGCCAAGATTGAGTTTAGATATATTGTCAAGTGTACAGTGAAAAGCCTACTCCTGCACCTATTGTCTATTGAAAGACAATACATGACTACAGTCGCGCCATCCGCAGTGTACAGATACATGATAAAGGGACTAATGGGAATAATTTTTAGTGGAAGATAAACTAATCTAATTTGTCATTATATCATCCATATCCCTTCATTTCCAGACATGAAAATGGAGATTTTCCATCCCATTCTCTTACACACACACACACACGCACACACAACCATACACACACCCAAACGCGCACGCACACACACACACACACACACACACACACACACACACACACACACACACACACACACACACACACACACACACACACACACACACACACACACACACACGCACACACACACACACACACACACACACACACACACACACACACACACACACACACACACACACATATTTCAAGATAAACTAATCTCATTTGTCTTTATATCATCCATATCCCTTCATTTCCAGACATGAAAATGGTGATTTTCCATCCCATTCTCTTAGGGGCACACACCCATACACACACCCAAGCACCCACGCGTGCACACACACACACACACACACACATGTATTTCACTTCTGAAGTGCTGATTGTAGGAAGAGTGCAAGGGTGATAGAGAGGTTGCAAGAAAGCTCTGTGGGAATGGGACAAGTGATTTCATCTTCAAGATTAGAAATGAGAAACTAGAGCTGTTCAGTTTGGAGCAGAGCAATTCGAGAGGACTTTTGATTGATGTGCCTGAGATCTTGACAACTTTTGAAAGGGTGAGTTGTTTAAAAACTGTCCCCATTAGACGTGTTTCCAGAACCAGGATGCAGGTGTAAAGTGACAGACAAAATTAGAAAAGATTAAGTGAGAAGAAATTATTTTACGTCGAGAGTGGTAGAGACTAAGAAGCCAATACCAATTGGGCAAAAGTCTATCTGGGATTCCAAAAAGTAACAGAATATGAATGATAAAAAAACCCCCAGAAGGCCAGAGGTACAGAAGCTGTGGGGCAGCACAATGGCGCAGTGGTAGAGCTGCTGCCTCTCAGTGCCAGAGAACCAGGTTCAATCCTGACTATGGGTGCTGTCTGTACGGAGTTTGCACATTCCCCCGTGACCCCTTGGGTTTTCTCCAGGTGCTCCAGTTTCCTCCCACACTCCAAAGACGTGCAGGTTTGTAGGTTAATTGGCTATGGTAAAAATTGTCCCTAGTTTGTACAGATAGTACTAGTGCACAGGGTGATCACGGTTCAGTGTGGACTTAGAAAATAGGTGCAGGAGGAGGCCATTTGGCCCTTCGAGCTTGGTGCATAAAAGGGCCTGTTTCCATGTTGTATCTCTAAACTAAATTAATATGAATGGGAAATTGGTGGCCGGCGTGGGCTCGGTGAGCCAAAGCGCCTGTTTCCACGCTGTATCTCTATACTAAACTAAACTAAGAGAAGAAAGGGACTTTTTAAATGAACTTATCCTGCTGATTTTCAGAGCCACTGTAAATAGCTTTGACAATGCCTCTTTTGGAATAGTTATTCACCACTGTTTTCTGAAAGAAGTATTTAACATTACTTCTTACCATTCTATGTGTGAATGTACAGTGACTTAATTACCATGCTCAACATTACCTCCAATGTTGAAGTAAAAGGCTAATTTTAATGCTTCTGCACTAATAAAGAACTACATCACAAGAGCGCATAAATTAAAGATTGAATGATCCGTCTGATGCATGGGGTCAGTTCATTAAAACAATAAAATACCACCCTGGACAGGTACATGAATAGGAAAGCTTAAGAGGGATATGGGCCAAACGTGGGCAAATGGGACTAGTTTACAGTTCTGAAAACGGACTAGTTTACAGGTCTGAAGAAGGGTTTCGGCCCGAAATGTTGCCTATCTCCTTCGCTCCATAGATGCTGCTGCACCTGCTGAGTTTCTCCAGCATTTTGTGTACCCTAGTTTACAGTTGATGGGCATCTTGGTCAGCATGGATGAGTTGGGATGAAGGGCCTGTTTCCGTGTTGTATGATTCTATGACCCGATATAGATTTTTGTTTACAATTTAGTTTATTGTCACGTGTACTGATGTACAGTGAAAAGCTTTGTCTATTTGACAACATATCATTGTCTTATGTCTTGTGGAAAGCTTTGGCCATTACAAAAGACACAAAGTTTTCAAGGATTCATCGGAGGTAGACCTCGACTGAGATGACGGGTACTGCAGCTCTTTCAAAAGCCAGCATGGAAAGAATCAACAATAGCCCTCCTTCCATGTTGTAAGTTTCTATGGTTTGATGTAAGGAATATTTCCCCTTAATTGATCTGTTTGTGTGTGTTTGCTATTTTTCTGTCCTGATGCTTTAGTTGGTTACCAATTATTTTGAACCCCGTGAAACTATACAAATCCTTCCCCTTCTGTTATGGGGTAGACTGACTCCCCTCACCCCCCACCTTCCCCAATCTTTGCACATCCCCAATCCTTTCCATTCATCACTTTAATTTCCTCCTGGGATAAATAAAGGTCTATCGTGTCATATATCTTGGCTCTGCAAAAATCTCTGCCTTGAAAATTAGCCCCGGGCAAAGCTAGACTATTGAGAGAGAGGGTTCCACAATTCTCCCCCCCCCCCCCCCCCCCCCCTTTAGCTAACGACTAAGGGGGCACTATATTGGTGATTAGGGCCTCATCAAAACATTAGTTTCAGCACTGACGGTGACAGGCAGCAATGTCAGATGCGGACATTCGACAGTGAGCTATGTTTCTGGAACACAATAATGCCAGAAGGGATTCCACCAGCAGCCCACGCCATCCAACATCCCCCATCTACATTAGTCCTGCCTGCCTTGGCCCATAGCCCTCTAAATCGATCCTATCCATGTACCTGTCCAGTTGTCTCTAAAATATTAAACTTTAGAGACACAGCATGGAAACAGGCCCTTCTGCCCATCGAGTCCACACTGACCAGCGATCACCCCGTCACCCCGTACTCTAACACTAACCTACACATTAGGGCCAATTTATGATTTTTTTAGTCTGCCTGCCAGATAAAAATGTTTTAATCTTTAGCTTGTTCTCGGTCTGATTTTTGACTTTCAAACTGCAGAATGTTTCCAGCACTTTGTGCATCACACTGCTTCATCTGTTGTTGCTGGGGAGAAACAGAACCAGTGGAATAGCAAGGTTAGTGCGCCTGCTGAATCGACTGACATCATTCACATTGATGACTAATGGTAAGCCTTTCAATCCTTTCAGCAACTCATTCTATCACCCTTTCACTAATTCAGTTGAAGATACACTGCCGAACATTTCAAAAAATCAGCACTACACGTAAGCATGACGTGGAAACTCACCTTGCCATTTCTCCCACAATGAGGCAATGTTTATTTTCATACGTTTAAAACGGATTTAAAGTGGCATTAGGTGCAAACTGCTCTAATATACAATTATACAGAGCAAGCAAAACCTGAAAATCTCAGCTCTGGATAAACAGTCAGTGCATTGTAACAGCAGGATAAGGGAGCAGTGAGCAATGGTCCATGGAGAAAGGCATTAACTCCTACTGCTCAGTTCACAAGAGGATCTCTCTAATACATTTGGGACAAGGGGAGTCCATGTACTCTTGGTTCTCAGAGATATAGAAGAGAGGTAGAGAAGAATAGCGAACAGGTGAATGGCCGATGGAAAGGAAAGAAAGATTAGAACACGAGAGCTGAGAGCAGTATGTGCTGTCAAAATTATTTGGGGTTTTTAGCTTAGACCATAAAGCATAAAATACTCTTTTAGTATAAAAGCCTCTATCGTATCTGCCACCATCACCACACTTGACAGAGCAATCCAGGTACCCACCACTCTTGTAAAAAACATGCCCACACATCTCCTTTAAACTTCTTTAAGATGAGACCCTTCTTTGCCCGCCAGCCTTTGATGTTTCCACTTGGGAAAATGTTCTGTGTCTTCTGTATCTATGCCTCAACTTGTTATGGAATAAATAAGGAGATACCATTGATATACATTTTGTATTTTTCTTTTGTATCAACAATTAACATTTAAGGATGAGATTGGCAACATGGCTGATAATGTTACTGGGATGTGGATCCAATAAATGGAGGAACAGTTTAATCTATTGCACTCAAGACACAGAACAAATTACATTTGTTGCTTCTCAAATGCAAGGGATGCATTACATAAACAACAAAATATTTTGAAAGAGGAGGGAGAGCAAATCATCAACCTATTCCATGTCAGTGAAGGAAGGTATGAAACTGGAAATAATAAAGGAAATGAAGAAAGCGAGCATATTAGAAAAAAGATTCTCTAGGAATTTCCATTGAAAGCCATGCTTCACATGCAAGCTAGTTCTCCATCAGTTATGAAGTTATGGCTGCTGATCAGAATGTATAGAGAGCGACAGAGGCATGATGCTAAGTATATTCAAGAATGAGACCAATAGATGTATTTAGGCATTAAATTAATTTTGGGATATTGGGTTAGTAGAGCTGATCTGAAAGAGTAGCCATGTTCTTATTAAATGGTAAGTTCAAGAAGCAGTAAAGAGATGAATGGCCTGTTCTTGCTACCACTTCTCATGTTATTTATGGAGTGATACAGTGTGGAAACAGGTCCTTTACATGTAACCAAATTACAATTAAACAAGCAAGGTTTTATAGATAAAAATGTCAGGAATAATTTTAGTTCCAAGGAAGAGAATGTGAAAGGACAGGAAAATTAGGAAATCTGTGCATTGCTAATGTTGTGATCGAAGAAAAAGAGATCTGACTTTGCTAGGCTTTGGCACCATTTCCTGAACAGATGGAAGCTGTTCCACTTGGATTGGTGACATCTGAATATGCTGTGTGGTAATGTGCTGGCAAAATGGTTGGACAGAAAAATAATTATATAATAAAGCCAGGAAAGAGATACGCCCAGGAAATAAACCTGTCAGTTGAAACAAAGGAGAAACATATAAACATTCAAGAGGCAAGAAGGATGGGGAGAACTGGGAAGTCTATATCAGACCCCCTGTTCATGGAGAATAGACCACAGGGTGGCATGGTGGCGCAGCGAGAGAGTTGTTGCTTTACAGCGCCAGAGACCCAGGTTCGATCCTGACAACGGGTGCTGTCTGTATGGAGTTTGTACATTCTCCCTATGACCTGAGTGGGTTTTCTCCGGGAGCTCCCACACTCCAAAGATGTACAAGTTTGTAGGTTAATTGGCTTGGTAAAATTGTAAGTTGTCCTAAGTAGGTATAGGGCAGTGACACTCTGTCACTAGTCACTGATTGGCACAGACTTAGAAACATAGAAGAAAGATTGAAAAATATGTGCAGGAGTAGGCCATTCGGCCCTCTGAGCCAGCACCGCCATTCAATATGATCATGGCTGATCATCTAAAATCAGTGTCCCGTGCCTACCTTTTCCCTATATCCCTTGGTGGGCCGAAGGGACCTGTTTCCACACTGTATCTCTAAACCTAAACCTTGCTACAAATACTATAACTTCATCAAAAACATCATCTCTCTCTCTCTGAACTAAACCAAACTAAAGAACATCTACCACCATTCAAACCTTCCAGCAGAATCTTCCCAGTGGGATTTTCTGTTTACCTTAATGTGGGTCCAGGAGGGGCAGGCTCACTCGCGCTGTAATTATTATTGTGAGGCTAGTGCTTAATCCTCCTGTTCTATTCCCCTCTGTTTGGAGAACGTTTCTGATGACAGATGCCAGTAGGTTAATTGACTCCATGGAATATAGGCAGCTGGCCCTGGTGTCTTGACGGCGCCTAGCAATTCACCCCAATTATCAAGACCAGACCCAGAAACCAATCTTGGGATATCCTCGGTTCAACCTCTTCAAGGAGGACTCTAGATACGCTGCCCTTTCGCGATTGTAGTCTGGAATTAATAATTTTCTGCACCATTGATCATGACATAGATAATGCTGCAAAAATGCTGATGCAAATGTTATCGCAGCGGTACATTAGTCAATTCAGCAGGGTAAATAATTTGCTAGACCAGGTTATGCATAAGGAAATTAATTAGGCAGACAAACTAAATGTGGATGAATACCATGGAAATAGTGATCATAATGTTAAATTAATCTCCAAGTAGAAAGGGGAAGAGTTATCACAAAAGCCAGAGATCATACCTCAAATTGCTTGCATCTAACTCAGTCACAGTGTTATTTGCTGCACATGGCACAGGAGACAATTTTCATTTATACTCCCTCTCTTCACCTTTTCTTTAGACTTTAGACTTTAGAGATACAGTGTTGAAACTGGCTCTCCGTAGTCATGATCAAACCCGGGTCCCTGGTGCTGTAAGGTAATAACTCTACCACTGTGCCACTGTGTTGCCACTATCCTGTTGTTCAGAGTGGGGAGGGAGCGTTAATGTAGATGTCACCATGGGAGCCGATGAAAATGACTATGTTGCTGAATAAGTCAGCTCTTCCTTACCCCTTCCATGTTCTGTCAAAATGCCCAATGAAGGGCTCATCTTATGGCTGTTGCAACCACCTTTCCTGCCAACGCAATAAGACAGCCTTCACTGAGAGGGGCCCACTGCCCAAAGCTGCTGCTTACTTTCCGCACCACCTGTGCTGGCCTGGCTTGGATCTGTAAAGCCGACCCCCCTCGCTGAGAGCCCACTGCCACTGATGGCAAGGTGCTGTGTGGTTCATGGGGCTTGTGTCAAGTATTCAGGTCACAAACAGGTCAGCACAAGCCCTGCGAATGGAGCAACAATGGAAATCTGACAGATGATGAGGTTGTCTGTCCAGCTTTGCCATCTGACAAAGCTGTCAAGCTTCAGAAAATGTTATAAACAACCTAAACTGAAATAAACAACAAACAGTTTAAATAGAATAATGTAAAATATAAGTAAATCATCTAAAAGCACCTAAAACATTTTTAAATCATAAGATTTAAATATTAGATAAATACTAAAATATTAGCTAGATTTATAGAATCTCAGCATCACAGACAGGGAGTTATTCTTTGCAGTTCTGAGGGCGTCATTGGACTGAACAGATGTGCAGAGGATTTGTGAGCAAGTTGCCCAGTGCAGGTGCTGAGCAACCTCAGCTATTGCGTACCACAGTGCTGGTGTGCACAAGCAGAGTCAAACAGAGCTTACCAATGGGCCCATGTCCAGGAATCCATCTAAAATTGGGACATATATTTATGGAGTTCCTGAGCTTTTAAGAGTCATAGAGTGATACAGTGTGGAAACAGGCCCTTCGGCCCAACTTGCCCACACCGGCCAACATGACCCAGCTACACTATTCCCACCTGCCCGCGTTTGGCCCATATCCTCCAAACCTGTCCTATCCATGTATCTGTCTCACTGTCTCTTAAATGTTGGGATAGTCCCTGCCTCAACTACCTCCTCTCCAGAGCCCCACCATTCACTGTGTAGGCACTGCCCATGTTATCTTTCCAAAATACAACACCTCATATTTCTCGGTATTAAATTCCATCAACCATTCCTCAGTCCACCTGGCCAATCGATCAAGATCACTTGCAGAATATACACTGCACAGCAGCAATGTGGACAGGCACAAAGTGCTGGCATATCTCAACTGCTGAAGTCAGGCAGCATCTCTGGAGAAAAATGATAGGTGACATTTTGGGTGGGGGAGGTCGAACTGGAAGAGAGAGAAAACACCAAGACAAATCAGGGCTTGCAACAGATGACCTCGGGCAGGATGGTTCTCTGGAAGACCGATTGTTGGTTCGGGAAGGTATGATCTCAAGAGAGATACAATTCCGTGAACCATGGAACTGATTGGGTGAAGCAGGGGCCAAGAGGAGGTTGGGGGAGGGGGGGGTGGCATGTTAGTAGAAGGCTCAAATTTATTTGTCTTGTTATTTGAAATGAGAGAATTCAATGTTCATACCGCTGGGTTCATACGTTTTAGGAGCAGAATAAGGTCATTCGGCCCATCAACTCTACTCCGCCATTCAATCATGTCTGATCTATCTTTCCCTCTCAACCCCTTATCCCCATAACCCCTGTCACACTTACTAATCAAGAATCTATAAATCTCTGCCTTAAGAATATTAATTGACTTGTCCTTAACAGCCCTCTGTGGTAATGAATTCCACAGATTCACCACCCTGTAAGCTTGTAAGCTACCCAAGTGAAATATAAGATGCTATTCTTCCAATGTGGATAGGCCGTGATTCAATAGCACGGAACTGAATTTCCCATAGCAATGACTGACTGCACTCATATGCCTTTAAAACCTTTCCTTTATGACCCAGTCCTTTTATGAATAGGAAGTGTTTCCTCATCCTGAATGAGTAATTGTAAACAATGAGATAAACTTGCTCCTAGTGATATGAGCAAGCTTCTTGGAGGTATGTGACTCATTGATTCTAAGGGCATATGCACCACAGGATATTTTCAGTAGCCTGGATGAGTTGATTCTGGGGGACATAAACTATCCTTTTCTTCGCCTGGCTACTCCCAATAATTAGATGGAGTTCATATCCATAAGTGATAGGACAGAATTAGACCATTCGGTCCATCAAGTCTACTCCGCCATTCAATCATGACTGATCTATCTCTCCCTCTCAACCCCACCTCAACCCCATTCTCCTGCCTTCTCCCCATAACCCCTGACACACGTATTAATCAAGAATTTATCTATCTCTGCCTTAAAAATATCCATTGACTTGGGGAGTACAGGAAGGAGATAAAGAACTTAGTAACATGGTGCCAGGACAACAATCTTTCCCTCAATATCAGCAAGAAGAAGGAGCTAGTTATCCACTTCAGGAAGTGTGGTTGTGTACAAGCCCCAATAGTGCAGAAGTGGAAATGGTTGAGAGCTCCAAGTTCCTTGCATTAATATTACTAACGATCTGTCATGGACCAACCACATTGATGTGACAACCAAGAATGCACACAAGCGCCTCTACTTCCTTTTGAGAGTGAGGAAATTGGTCATGTCTCCAATGACTCTTACAAACTTCCACAGATGCACCACAGAAAGCATAGAGTCAGGTCCATCACAGCTCTGCCCAAGAGCACAATAAATTGCAGAGTTGTAAATGGAGCCCAGTCCATGACACAGAATATACTTCACAGTTTACCCATCATTGACTCCATATACACTTCATTATGCCTCGAAAAAGCAGCCAACATAATCAAAGACAGAGATATGGGCCAACCGCAGGCAGGTGAAACTAGTGTAGATGAGACATGTTGGCCCGTGTTGGCAAGTTGGGCAGAATGGTCTGTTTCCACAGTGCTAGACCCTATGACTCTATGACTATGACTCGATGATTTGGCCCACCCGGTCATTCTTTTTTCTCCTTGTTCTCATCAGGCAGAAGATACTTCTGAAAGCGGTCACCACCAGACTCAGGAACAGCTTCTTCCACTCTGTTAATGGGCTTCTGAACGGTCTTATGAACAAATACAGTATGTACATTACCATAACCAGATATTAAAGCACACTGGTGTGGAAATCAGGACAATCATTTAACAAATGATAATCAAAAAATAATGCAGTTGCAGGAGATCTGAAACAAAACAGAAAATACTAAAAATCCTCAGCAAATCCTCAGCCTCAATACAAAGAGAAAGGAGCTCATATTTTAGATCAAAATTCTTCAGAACTGGGAAAGTGAGAGAACAGTTTTAAGTTGCAGGTAATGTTGGAGGAAGGATAGAGAGGACAAGGAATATTTGTCTTAGAGTGACACCAGGGTTGCCTTGTGAATGAATGATGGAAGGGGGCTGCTGTTCCTCAAAAGATAGACACAAATTGCTGGAGTACCTCAATGGGACAGGCAGCATTTCTGGCGAGAAGGAATGAGTGACGTTTCGGGTCAAGACCCTTCTTCCGACTAGAGTCAGGGGAAAGGGAAACGAGAGATATAGACAGTGATGTGGAGAAATATAGGACAAATGAATTAATGATATGCAAAAAAGTAACAATGGTAAAGGAAACAGGCTATTTTACTTCGGAGTCACGTGAGTGACTATGTGAAGAAGCCCCACCAGGTGTATGCACGTCATTACATCTGACGCATGGCGCACCGACGTGCTGGAAAGCTCAGCTCCACCAGCGGTAAGTAGTAACCCGCAGGTAAGTCAATGTTAAACCCTCCCTGCAGGTATTTTAAACTCTGTAAGTCTGGCTCGGAGAGCCAGCTAGAGTTAGTAATATGGAGGTATTGTAAATATAAACTGACCTAGTGGAGCGGAATGCGCAGGGACCACGGTTACCGCTTATAGATCGGGTCGGGAGATAACGGCTGCGCTAAAGCCGGCTCCGCGATTACTGCTTATAGATTGGGTTTGGAGATAACGGCTGCGCTAATGCCGGCTCCAATACCGGCTACTGTTTCTACCGGCAGCTCAACTGCCTCCATCAGTTTCCAGTGCTTCAGGGCACTGAGGCTACTCCACCAGGGAGGAATGCCAAAACAAAGTACTCTCAGGCTCATCTAATCTGATGGGTCTGATGATGTGGAAGACTCCCCTCCTTTTAATGTAAAGGTATGGGGATGGCGCAACCAAATGGGAAAATGCTCCAAATTTAAAGAGCCATGTAAAATTTCAATCGGGGTCGAATGCCCTTTGGATTCCCCACACAGCCTCTCGCAGAGGTCCATACAGCGAAGAAGAAAACACAGTGGGAATCATCCTCTCCAGCACCTTGTTTAGGGCTGGAAGAGACCTCCCTAGAGCATGACAGGGGAGAGCCAGAGCAGGAGGAGTCTGACCCTGAAGCTGGTGTCGCGGGCCACCAGAGCACATGAGCCATGCTCCAGGTGTCCAGGACTTAGCGTTAAACTTCGCTATTCCGGAAGGGACTGGTGAGGCTATCGAGGAAAATCTAGCCACCAATGTTAATTACATGGCTTCTCACCAGCTCCAGGATACGATTATGGAAGAGACGGCCACAAGATATAAAACATCTGTTAATTGTGCTTCGCTCAAAGTGCCCACCGTAAACTCTGTTATATGGGCACGAATGAGTGCAACGATACGTGGACAAGAAATCATGTTACAGCGTGTCCTCAAGTTGGTGGCAGCAGGCATATTTTGAGGTCAACTGCATAAGAAAAATAGCTATAAAGCTGACGCTGAACCCGAAATTTGCAGCTTTGTGTAGGTCCACCAATATCCAAGCCCAGATTATTTATTTGGGGTGGACCTCCTCAAACAAGTCAAGGACCTGGAGGAAGAGGCCAAAACAATCCGTCTCATGAAGACATACATCCCTTCTGCCAGGATACCACCTCGCAGGTCGTTTTCTGCGCGAAAGGGGACGGATCCAGGGGCAGGGTCAAGCAGAGTGGGGCCAGTGGGACGACGGTATTACCCACCTGTGTATCCCAGCTACAACCCCAATATGGGAAGAAGGAGCACTTCAAGGCCGACTGTAGAGCTACAGGTGATTCATTCTGTCCAGGATAAGATTTCTGGGGAACAACCTCTGATTGGGGGTAGGTTGCAATTGTTTATGATGAATGGTGCTGCATAACATCTGATCGGTTTATACTAGACACTGTGTCAGGCTCGAATAGAGTTTATGTCAGGAATTGATCCGCCTGTACAGAATATGCCTAATAGAGTATTGTTTTTTTTTTCTGCACCAGAAACTCAGCAGGTAAAAGAAGAAATTATGGTTTTGTCCCAAAAAAGGGGTAATTGAGAGGACGACAAACCATCCTCAACAATTTGTGTCCAATATATTCCCCAGACAGAGAAAAGATGGGGGATGTAGAGTCATTCTGGAACTAAACCAGTTAAATTCCTATGTTCAGTATAGGCATTTTTAAAATGGACACCTTCAATACTGCGAAACTGCTGTTATCACAAGGCTGTTATATGGCAACTATATATCTGAAAGATGCATATTATTCAGTACCATTTCATCATCAGTATCGGAGATATTTGAAATTTAGTTGGATGGAACAGCTGTGGCAATTTAAAGCATTACCCAAGGGGTTAACCTCAGCTCCTAGGCTATTCAAGAAATTGTTGAAACCAATGCTGGCGCTACTTCGGGCCCAGATTCACATGGTAATGGCTTATCTAGATGATATTTTAATCATAAGTAACACTCCGGAGACAGCTAAGGAATCGGGTTCAGCAACCAAACATCCGTTGAAAGGTTAGGGTTCCTGGTCCATCCAACCAAATCCAAGTTAGAGCCATCCCAAAAAATTGATTATTTGGGATTTGTCATTGATTCAGTCGATATGTCAGTGACTTTGCCTACAGCCAAGGCTGTGGAGATCAGAGAGGTCTGTACTAATCTCGCTGAAAAACAATATCCCTCCATCCGGGAAGTAGCCAGTGTTATTGGTAAATTGGTGGCAGCTTTCCCTGCAGTGCAGTTTGTACTACTGCACTATCAAAGTCTGCAACGAGCTAGAGAACTAGCACTTAAAGAACATGCAGGTCATTTTGATAGACCTATGCAGTTACCAACCAGAGCCATAGCTCCATTACAATGGTGGATTATCAATATTGTACAAACTACCAAAAACATTTTGGTTCAGCAACCTTCAGTGGTTTTACAGACAGATGTGAGTGCTGCCGGATGGGGAGCTACGGACAGCGAGTCTAGCTGTGGTGGTAGATGGAGTGTGCAAGGGGATTTAATCCTGCACAGGCATGGTATAAATTATTTAGAATTGCTGGGTGCATTCTATGGATTAAAAGCTTATTGTTCAACAATGAATAATTTACATGTTCAACTACAGATTGATAATATCACGGCTGTGGCATATATCAATCACATGGGAGGAATAAGGTCAGTATCATGTGATAATCTGGCTAACCTCATGTGGCACTGGTGTATTTCCAGAAACATCTGGGTCTCAGCTATCTACCTACCAGGTAGAGATAATGTGGTGGCAGACAACAGGTCACGAAAATTTAATGACAACACAGAATGGATGTTAAATCCTGATGTTTTTAAAATGATTGTCAGCCACTATGGTTTGCCAGATATAGATCTGTTTACAAACAGGCTAAATCACCACTTGCCTAAATATGTTTAATGGGAACCAGATTTAGGAGCAGTATCGGTGGATGCATTCTCGCTACATTGGGGACGAACATTCTTTTATGCTTTTTCCCCATTCTGCCTGATTAGGCAATATCTCACCAAAATAGAGCAGGACTCCGCCTTAGGCGTTTTGGTGGTTCCGGACTGGCCTACACAGCCATGGTTCCCATTGGTGCCCATTCATGACTGTCCCTAACTGCAGTAATTTGTGGGTGCATCCAGTAACAGGAGAAAGTCATCCATTACATGATCATATTAATTTGTTCATCTGCATGTTCTGACCAGACTGTTTGAAGGCCTTGGACAGTCAAATAGGACCATGGATGTGATAACTGCAGCTTGGAGAGATAGCACTAAGAAACGATATGTGTCTCATATTAAGAAATGGGAGATGTTGTTTACAGTCAGATATATCTTATCATACTGCAAGCATACCAGATGTATTGGAGTTCCTTGCTACATTGCATTTTGATGAAAACTTGAATTATAGTGCCATTAATAGTGCTCGGAGTGCTTTGTCCTCCTATTTAGGGCAGTTTCAGAACAACAACCTATCGGGTCTCATCCATTAGTGTCCCGATTCATGAGAGGAATCTTTAACAAAAATCCTCCTAAACCTAGATATACAGAAATCTAGGATGTCAGTATAGTTCTCACACTGCTTCGGCAATGGGCTCCAAATATGTCATTGTCTTTTCAGAAGTTAACATTTAAAGTGGTTAAGCTCATGGCGCTAGTATCAGTGCAATGAGTGCAAACATTGCAAAAGTTATGACTATATAGCATGTATTCTTCTGCAGATAACATTACATTTTATGTGTATGATTTAATCAAACAAAGCAGGCCAGGAATGGCCGGAGCCAAAATAAGTTTTAAAGCATACCCCGTTGACCAAACATTATGTGTAGTTAAGCACCTGAGACAATAACTAAGTCGAGGTAACTAAGAGTCTCAGAGGCTCTGAGACAGCAATGCTCACCAGTCACAAAAACCCTCATAAAAAGGTGTTAGTATAAACAATTTCTAGATGGTAAACCAGGTTTTGGATTCCGCTGGAGTAGACACTCATGTGTTTAAATCTCACTCCACCAGGGCGGCATCAACATCCGCAGCGAGGCCGCAGGATGGTCTAAAGAATCAACTTTTCTAAAAATTTATGATAAACCTGTCCTGACAGTGCCAGATTTGGGCATGCTGTTTTGGGTTCCGTTTGATTTGCTTTGTCTTTATAAATTTCATTTGTAATTTCCCCTGGAATAGAGGGGTTATTACTGTTTGGTTATTTAAAAAATGATTATTGGATAATTCGAAGCAATGTTCAATACATTATTCACTACTGTGTCAACTGAAGCAGTGTGTGTATGGAATGGTTCTACGGCATGAAATCACAGAGCTTTGAAATCTTCACGTAGTCACTCACGTGACTCCGAAGTAAAATAGAAAGATTAAATGAGAACTTACCAGTTTGACGTTTGATCTTTATTTCATGAGGATTTACCATGAGGGATTACGTGCCCTCCGCTCCCGGCCCTCATAATCGCAAAGATCATCTGGTAGTTCTAGTCTTCTGAGTCTTACTATATCATTTCGGCTATAGTTTCTGTGTTTTCATGCCGCTGCTTTGAAGTATGACGCGCATGCGCCTGCGGGGCTTCTTCACGTAATCCCTCATCGTAACTCCTCATAAAATAAAGATCAAACCAAACTGGTAAGTTCTCGTTTAATCTTAGCTGTTTCCTCTGAGAGAACGAGAAGCTGGTGCGACTTGGGTGGGGGAGGGATGGAGAGAGAGGGAATGCAGGGTTTACTTAAAGTTAGAGAAATCAAGTTCATTCAAGTTCATATTTATTGTCACATGCACCAATTAAGGTTCAGTGATATTTGAGTTACCATGCAGCCATACAATTAAAAGAACACAATACACGATAGAACTTAACATAAACATCCACCACAGTGATCACAGCGATGGAAGGCAATAAAGTTCAGTCAGTCTTCCTCCTTTTTGTTCACCCGTGTTTGGGGCTTTGACCCTCTGTAGTCGCCGCTACGGACAGCCAGATGTACAGGCTCTCTTGTCGGGATGATCGAAGCTCTGACGTCAGGATGGATGGAGCACACTCTTGGGGCTTGGAGAGCCCGAATTGGCCACTTTCTTACCGGAGACGGCAGGTTCTTGATGTTATAGGCCACAGGCAGGCCAGCGGTCGGGGCTCTTCTCTGGTGATCCCCGGCGAGGGATCCCTAGTTCCGGGATGGTAAAGTCCGCTCCACGCCTGCTGCTAGAAGCTCCGCAGACCGCGGCCTCATGATGTAAAAGTCAGCAGGCCGGCGGTCGGAGCCTTTCTGTTGGCTCCGCGATGGAAGTCTGTGCCGCGCCTGCTGCTGAAGCTCTGGGCCGTCTCCGGGAAAGGTCACACCAATCCAAGTTGTCATGCCGCGAAGGAGGCGAAAATACGACTAGAAGAAAAGTCGCACCTCCCCCCAAGGTAAGTGACTGGAAACGGTTTCCCCATATTCCCCCCCCCCGAGATCTAGTAGTTATTTCGTTAGATGCAGAGAAAGCCTTTGATCAAGTGGAATGGCCTTATTTGTTCTCGGTTATGGAAGCTTTCAAACTGGGAGAAAAGTTTATTACCTGGATCAAATTGCTATATACAAATCCGCCCAAAAAAATTGCTATATACAAAACCAAATGTTATCACCTAAATTCAATTTATCTCGAGGTTGTAGACAAGGTTGCCCTTTATCCCCTTTACTGTTTGCACTGGCAATAGAACCGCTAGCTCTGAGGGTGAGATCACATCCGGAAATATATGGATACGATACTAGAGACACTAAAAATAAAATTTCTTTATATGCGGATGATGTACTACTTTACATCACAAAACCAGAAACTAGTATTCGTAATTTGTTAAAATTAATAACTGAATTTGGATCCTATTCAGGATATAGTATTAACTGGAATAAAAGTGAACATGCCAATAACGGTAAATAATTTACACATATTACAACAATTCCCTTTTAAGATAACAAATGAAAAAATTAAATATCTTGGAATTTTTCGTAACAAAAAGATTTGACTCATTATTTAAAGCTAATTTTCCATTATTACTGAATAAATTAAATAAGAATATCTTATATTGGAAAACTTTACCTATTTCAATGTTAGGTAAAAATTAATATAATAAAAATGTTTTTTTTCTTCCACAATTATTATACCTTTTCCAATCAATCCCGATATATCTCCCTAAAAAATTTCTTTAAAGAGGTGGACTCTCTAGTCACTAACTTCATTTGGGATTATAAGAGCCATAGAATAAATAAAAAACATTTATGTAAATCAAAAAATAAACGGAGGTCTAGCACTACCAAATTTTATGTTTTATTATTGGGCAGTTAACATTAAAAATATGAATTTTTGGTTAGAAGAAATAGATAACCAACCAACTTGGTTAAATATGGAAAAAGAAGATTGTTCGCCTTTTGAAATTAGTTCTATAATATTCGCTAATATTAATCTAGCTAAGAAATCTTATAGTGAAAACCCAATAATAGGAAGTGGAATACGTATTTGGAAAACAAATAAAGAAAACATTAAAACTAAAATCTATACCATTATCTCTTAGCATTGTAAATAATGTTACGTTTAAACCTTCAATGATGGATAAAGCTTTTTTACAGTGGAAAAATAATGGAATTATTAAGATCGGTAATCTCTATAGGGAAAACTCTTTCCTTTCATTTCAAGATGTACAACAAATTTATGGACTACACTTTAAAGATTACTTTAGATATTTACAAATTAGAGATTATGTTAAAGCAAATACGCAAGAACTCAGAAATAGAAAGACAGAAATATTAGATGAATGTTTAAATAAACATCCGAATACAGAAAAAATGATTTCATATATATATAATATCTTATTGGAAGGTGATGTTCCATCAACAGAAATACATAGACAATCTTGGGAAAATGAATTATGCCAAACTATTAGACCAGAAGTATGGGATGATAGTTTACAACATATACATCATTGTTCGCTAAACGCTAAACACTCTCTTATACCGTTTAAAATACTACATAGATTATATTACTCAAAATACAAATTACATAATATGTTTCCAAAAGTATCCCCCATATGTGATAAATGTCAACATTTAGAAGCCAATTTGTCACATTTATTTACAATCTGTATACAAATTACAAAATTCTGGACTGAAATATTTAGGATTATTTCGAATGTTGTTAATATAACTTTGACACCTGATTCAAAGCTAATAATACTAGGAATACTGGAAACAGAACAATTAGTAACAACGAATCAAAGAATTTTTATTGATTATGGGTTAATAATTGGGAAAATAATATAACAATTTTGGAAAGGCCCTACATCCCCTACAATCAAAATGTGGAATACAGAAATGTCGGAGACTCTTCATCTGGAGAGATTGAGGCTTGTCCTAATGGACAGGTTAGATCTCTTCAGAGGGATATGGTCTCCATATATTTAATATTTACAGAGTCATAACAGCTCGGTACGAGGGCTTGACTGAGGCCTGAATATTAGAATGGATGAAGAAATATATATAATAAATCATGCCTATATCTCCAATGACGGATTAATGATTAACACTCCATTCGCTTTCATATTTTCTTCATTATTTATCTCTATCTTTTCCTACTTTATAAAAAAATAATTAAAAAAGCGTATAGAAGCATACAGTCAAATTTAAACACAGTCTTAAACATAATATTAATAATATTGATATTATTATTAATATTATGAAAGTATATAATGATGTATTTTTGTTTATGTAAAACATTGTAACTTTCATAAATATGTTTCTATAAAGAAACTAAAAAAAAAAGTAAAAAAAAAAGAAGGAAAGTCGCATCTCCCCCCCAGGTAAGTGACTGGAAACAGTTTCCCCATATTCCCCCCCACCCCCCCCCCCCCCCCCCGAGAAACATTAACACATACATTTAGACATATTAAAAAAACAAAAAAGGTCGAAATGACAGGCACACTGCTGGCGAGGCTGCCGCTCACGGCGCCATATGATGACGTGAGTAAATTCGCTGCCGAAGCGAAATATGAGATGCTGTTCCTCCAATTAATGTTTTGCCTCACTCTAAACAATGGAGGAGGCCTCGGACAGAAAGGTCAGTGTGTGTGTCGACACCAAAATCTGGAGTAACTCAGCAGGACAGGCAGCATCTCTGGAGAGAAGATTGGGTGAAGTTTCGGGTCGAGACCCTTCTTCAGACCAGATTAGTGTGGGAATGGGAAGGGGAAGGAAAGTGTTTTGCAACCGGGAGATCAAGTAGGTCCAGGTGGTCTAAGCAAAGGTGTTCAGCGAAACGATCGTCCAGTCTGCGTTTTGTCTCGCCGGTGTATAAGAGTCCACATCTTGAACAACAGATACAATAGTTGAGGTTGGAGGTGAATCTCTGTCTAACCTGAAAAGACCGTCGGGGTTCCTGGACAGAGTCAAGGGAGGAGGTATAGTGACAGGTGTTGCATCTCCTGCAGTTGCTGGGGAAGGTACCTGGGGAGGGGGTGGTTTGGGTGGGAAGGGATGAGTTCAAGCATACTTTAGCTTGTTATGACAGAATAGAGGCACGGGCAGATAATCATGGTGTGAGTGGGATAGAGAATTAATGTGGCAGGTAACAGGAACACTCCTGCTGACAATATGTAAGTGCTCACTAAAAAGATCACTTAATCTGTACTTGGGTTTTACCATTCTAAGGGAGACCACATGGGAGAATTCTTGTTGGACCTATCAGAATCTGCAAAGAATGACAATAAATTTTAGTTTAGTTTAATTTAGAGATACAACACGGAAACAGGCCTTTCGGCCCACCGAGACCGCACCGACCAACAATCCCCACACACACACACAATCCTAAACACACTAGGGACAATTTAAATTTATACCAAGCCAAATAACCTACAGAGTTGTAAGATTTTGGAGCATGGGAGGAAACCAAAGATCTCGAAGAAAACCCAGGCAGGTCACGGGGAGAATGTACAAACTTCATACAGACAAGCACCCTTAGTCATGATCGAACCCAGGTCTCTGGCACTGTAAGGCAGTACGCCACCGTGCCACCCACAATTTTATTCAAGAGAAAAATCAGATTTATGATCGGGGTCAAGCAAGTTATCTGTGATCACTTGCCGAATGCAATGCCATGTTAAACTGATCTTGTGAAGAAGCAAAGAACTGCAGATCCTAGAAACTCAGTGGGTCAGGCAGCTTCTCTGCAGGACAATGGTAGGTGATGTTTCAGGTTTGAATGGTCCCGACCCAAAACATCACCTCTCCGTTTCCTCCAGAGATGTTGCCTGACACACTGAGTTACTCCAGCACTTTGTGTCTATCTGTGTGTCTTACAGTCACTGATTCACTTGAAACTAGCTGAGTTACTCCAGCAATTTGTGTCTATCTTCATCAGAAAACAATGCCCTTGCAAAGCAAATAAAGGTTTTTGTATCTATGCACACTGACCTAGGTTTTAAAGTCCCCTACTCCGAGGAAAAGATTATGGCTATTCATGTGATAGAAAGAACTGCAGATGTTGGTTTAAATCGAAGGTAGACACAAAATGCTGTAGTAACTCAGCGGGTGAGGCTGCATCTCTGGAGAGAAGGAATGGGCGACGTTTTGGGTCGAGACCTTTCTTCAGACTGATGTCAGGGGAGGATAGAATGTAGACAATGTAGGACATAGATAGAATGTAGTCGGAGACAGTAAGACTAGTGGGAGAACTGGGAAGGTGGAGGGGATGGAGAGAGTGGGGAAAGCAAGGGCTATCTGAAGTTAGAGAAGTCAATGTCCATACTGCTGGGGTGTAAACTACCCAAGCAAAATATGACGTGCTGTTCCTCCAATTTGCGTTGGGCCTCACTCTGCCAATGGAGGAGGCCCAGGACAGAAAGGTCAGATTGGGAATGGGAGGGGGAGTTGAAGTGCTAAGCCATCGGAGAGCAGGTAGGTTAAGACGGATTGAGTGGAGGTGTTTAGTCAAACGATCGCCGAGCCTGCGCTTGGTCTCGCTGATGTAGAGAAGTTGACACCTTAGTTTCCCTCTCTCTCCATCCCCTTCCCAGTTCTCCCACTAGTCTTACTGTCCCTGACCACATTCTATCTCTGTCCCGCCCACTCCCCTGACATCAGTCAGAAGAAGGGTCTCGACCCAAAACGTCACCCATTCCTTCTCTCCAGAGATGCTGCCTGTCCTGCTGAGTTACTCCAGCTATTCATCTTATCCGTGCCCCTCATGGTTTTATATACCTGTGTAAGATCACCCATCATCAGCCTCTATTCCAGGGGAAAAGGCACTGTTTGTCTACTCCCTCCTGAACCCAAACCCTTCCGACCTGGTAACATGTTTTTTGCACTATTTCAGTTTAATGACATCCGTCCCGCATGAAGGTGGTCATAACTCTACACTGAACTCCAAATGTAGCCTCACCAATGTCTTATACAGTTAATGATGTTGGAATTCAATGCTCAGTTCTCTGACAGGGCTGTCAATCAGGTTCACAATGTGTAATCCTTGTTGCTCAGCACAATCTGCCAAGTTTGCAGTAGACACAAGGAACCGGTAATACTGGTTTACACCAAAGGACACAAAGTGATGTGGATCAGGCAGCGGGTCAGTCTGAATAAGGGTCCCAACCGAAAATTGCATCTCAGTTCAGTTTGGTTTAGTTTATAGTCACGTGTGCGGAGGTGCAGTGAAAACCAGTCAGCAGAAAGACAATACATGATGACAATCAATCAATTTACAGTGTATAGATATATGATAAGGGAATAACATTTAGTGCAAGGTAAAGCCAGCAAAGTCTGGTCAAGGATAGTCCGAGGAACATCAAGGAGGTAGATAGTAGTCAATGAATATTTTAAAGGCAGAGATAGATAGATAGATTTGCGATTAGTATGTGTGTCAGAGGATATGGGGAGGAGGCAGGTGAATGGGGTGAAGAGGGAAAGGTAGATCAGCCATGATTGAAGGGCGGAGTAGGCTTGATGGGCTGAATGGCCTAATTCTGCTCCTATCACATGAACTTATGAACGTGAGCAAAGCTGAGAGACCTTTCATCCGAGTGCCATCTTTATAGACACATGACAATATTGACAATTTTGACAAGTCATCAGCATCTTGCATTTTCCTTTTTTTGACTGGAAGGTCCTGGATCGGTCTCTGGCAGATTCCTTGGAGCAACTGGAATTAGGTATGTTACAAAACTTACCTTTCGCAGTGCTGCAGTTCTGCCACTGCCCGTGTGCGCAACTTTGGCGCCTTTGAGAGGGGGGCGGGTTTAAAATGCCGTTTTTCTCCAGACAATTCAAATCGATCAATCTCCGGGGATTTAGTTGCTAAAGAGAAATCGCTCCGACATTTGTTTTGTTAAGCTATTTTTAAACTACGCTGGATCATTTATTAGCAAGCGTGAATAGTAAGATTAAAACGAGAACTTACCAAGTTTGAAGTTTGATCTGTATTTTACGAGGAGTCGCGGTGAGGGATTTCGTGAAGAACCCGTCAGCACGCCTGCGCAGCATCCTTCAAAGCAGCGGTGTGGAATCACAGAACCAACCATGACTGAAAATAGTAAGATGAAAACCGTAGAACTACCTGGTTGACCTTATGATAGAGGGTGGGAGCGGTGGGCACGAAATCCCTCACCGCGACTCCTCGTAAAATACAGATCAAACTTCAAACTTGGTAAGTTCTCGTTTAATCTTACTATTTTACTTCGGAGTCACGTGAGTGACTTCGTGAAGATTTCAAAGCTCTGTGATTTCACGCCCTGAACAACGTCCATGCTTATCACACTGCCGCCATTCTGATGGAGTAAGACTGTTAATGGAGTTCAGTTGACAGCGGCTGAAAAATCAACACAATTTATTAATCAACTAAACAACAACCCCTAATTCGGGGCCAGACATTTACTGAGCGGTACCCAGGATAGCTTCTGCGAATGTCGCAGGAACGGCCAGAGACTTGTTATAGAACCGTTGAAAGGTTTTTCCCCCACTGGCCCAGCCCGCAGTGGCGAAAATGTGGTCCATGGGCACCTTCATGGCTCTCGCTGCAGCCCTGGTGGAATAAGACTTAAAAACGTTAGTAGCAACTCCTGTTTTAATAACTCTTTACAAAGAATTTTATTTGACCAGGGTTGGCCACCATGGTGTCCAGTCGCAGTTTTTGTAACATCTGGGCTCGTTGGGCTGTCGCCAGTGCCATGAGCATCACCACCTTAAGGGTGAGCTGTTTCAAATGGTAGCACATCTATTGGAGCCCAGCTCCTCAGTAGGGTCAGCATGATCCCCACATCCCACGTTACTGTATATCTGGGTCGTGGAGGGATTGGTATTGAATACTCCCTCATTAGTTTAGACACCAGTGGTGGGAGCTGATATACTATATCCAGGCATGAATACAGCGTACTCCTGTCGCTGTTGATGGCACTGTAGCTGAGGCCTGCATCACAATGGAGGCCTGCTAGAACTCCAACACATCCAGTATTGTTGCCGAGTTGGAGGACTTGTTGTTCCGGGCACAGAAACCTCCCACTTTTCTGATTTGAGTGAGATATTGTTTGCGGGTGGATTCCCGATACGATGCTGCAATAAGGTTCATGGCTCTTGACGAGATGCCTGCCCGGTTGAGCGGTCTTTTCAGAACCTGCAAGCCAACAAGTTTAATGACCATGGCAAGGATGACTGACCCCCCTGTAATGGAGTGAGTAATCAATTTGGGATATTTCCCAATCGCCATCCATGGTTGTTGTACATTTCTACAACCATCGGGTACCATGGTTGTGTAGGCCAGTCGGGAATGATCAATATGTCAGTTGCAGAGTCTAGTTTCATTTTCTGCAATACCCGACTGGTGAGGCAGCATGGGGGAAACGCGTAGCAACCCATTTCCCCCAATGGATAAAAATGCATCCAATGCTATTACCTCAGGGTCTGGTTCCCACAACACATACGTTGGTATTCGATGGTTCAGCCTGGACGCAAATATGTCAATATCTGGTGTCCCCAATTTGAGCTATAATATCTCCAAAATCTGGAGTTCAAATCTACTCAATGTTGTCATTGAAGAACGTGACCTGGTGTCCGCCACTGAATTAAGCTTCCAGGCAAATAGGTCGCAGTAATCCAAATATTTCTTTCAATGCACCAGTGCCAAATTGTATTAGCCAATTCATTGCAAACTAGCGACCTAATACTACCCATATGATTGATGTAAACCATTATTGTAGCATTATCTATTCGAAAGCGGACATGTAATCCCATGAATTAGTTACAGAAGCCCGCAGTCCATGAAAACACCCCCAGCATTTCTATATAGTTTATCCCATGTGACTCCAGGAATGTAGACTCATGAGAGTTCCATCTGCCACCACAACTGGACATCGTACTAGTTGCTCCCCAGCCTGGTGCACTTGCGTCAGTTAGTAGCACAACATCAGGGTTGCTCCATATAATAGGTCAATGACATTCTTTAATATTATCTACCCACCATTATAGCTTGTTTCTAGCTTCCGGTGGTAACCAAAGTGCCAATCAAAGCAGCCAGCATTTGTTTTTTAAATGCTGTGATTTGTGACCTTTGTGAATTTCGGTAGTGTAGCGGTCCGAATCGTGCAGCTGGGAATGTAGTTACCAATTTAGAGTTACCAATACCAATAACTTTCGCTGTTTGCCACATGGTCGATACCCTGGCGCAAGCAAGATTGTGGCACTCCTTCTGATATAGCAGTAGCTTTATTAGTGGGGATGATAAACTTCATTAAATTAGTGTCTAAGGTGAACACCAAATCCATAACCCGTAGCGGGTGCAGTTTTTGATTTGTCTGGATGGATTACAATCCCAGTTTCTCAAGCAGAGCCTTGGTTGCAGCCACTCCTTGAATTGCCAATTGGAGGGTCTGCCCCATTATAAGGATTTTCATCCAACATGCCATCACTATAAATCTTGTTGTCGGGAGAAGAGCCCAATACAGGTAAATACCAACTTGGTAAACAGCCTAAGCTGTGATGGTTCCATTAGGCAATGCACCCTTCCAGACAACTTCAGAATTCCCTGTGAGCCTCAGCCAATGGGCACAGTATAGCATGCTTCTTTCAAACTGATACATGCCATAAAGTTACCCTGAGTAAAGCATCCACCTAGCTGTTCCAAAAGCATCCATTTTGACATGGGTATATTGTACAAAGTGTTCAACTCAGCTAAATCGATTATAACTCAATATGTCCATGCTTGGTTATGCCAATTACCACTTTTCCCTGCTCGCCATATAATTTCAGCATGCCCTGCCTCCACCTCTTTTCGGGATAGAGTAAATTCCTACGAGGCGAATGCGGGTATGGGGAATCTATACCTCCCACGAATTATATACCCTTGAACACTTTGTAAAATAAACTCATCTGTGGTTACAGTTTTCCCCATATGTCCAAGGCCGCCCGCAATTGCCCACCTATTCGTACAGGAGGGATACTACGGCGTGAGAGGAGCCAGACCCCCTTACCTCCATAGTGAACGGCGGTTCCATACATACGGTGCTTCGGGTGGACGTTATGGAGGTCGGTAGAATCTTTGTGCCCTATCCGGCAGCCTTGGTTCACTGTTGTATTAGGCTGTTGCCGGTGATATGGGTGAACTCTGACCGATGGAGTTTCATGAGGCCCACTGTTTTGGCCTCCTTTGTCCAGTCCCTTCACCTGTTTGTACAGGTCTCCAAGAAAACTGATGCGGCGGTGGAGCGGTAATGGTCGGCACAACCCCGCGAATTTGGGGTTTAGTGTGGGCTATATGGAGCTCTTATGCAGGCAATATATCTCATACTGGGCGTTGCATAGGAGTGCTAGCGCATCATGCTATTTACTGGACACATTATCCCCCGATCAGGGTTTTCCAGAACGCCGTTATGCCCGTGGAGAACCTTTCTCCACGGTATTATTGAGAATCTGACTCCAGAGTTGGTGCATACGTAGGCAATCAATGGTGCCCGCCAATTCGTGGTGCAGGGTTCACCTGTCTGGGTAGAAACGGCAAACTTCACTCACCACATCCAGCATCCTCCTCATGCTCTGGTTCAGCGGTCACTGGCTGTCCCTGGTCGTCGTCAAAACTCAGCAGCTGGGCAATCATTAATGCTTCTGCTGGAGACGATGAGGAGCTGAGCGGGAGTCCTTGCACGGCTAGTGGATGCCGTTCTTCTCGTTCTTGGTCCCTGATGGAGATGTTGGACCATTTAAGAGCTCCAACCGCTCAATGCGACCGTCCCTGCGAGATGCAGCGGACAAGCCGACTTCTCCAGGCCCTGCGAATTCACTGGGCTTCCACCATCGGACCTCACCCCCTTAGGGTCTATGGTCCAATGGCAGGTCGTCGTGACCTACAGCCCAAGTAGGGTCATACGACTCCCGCACGGACTCTCCGCTAGTCTGTCTTCTCCCAGACTGTGGCGGCCCAACTGGCTGATAAGAAGGCAGGTGAGTTGACTCGGCGCCGGCCCCCGGAACCTGGCTCCCCGGAGTCCGTGCAAGCTTACCTCCACACTTAACACATTACTTGGCGTGGAGGCGCATGGGCGGCTCACCGCTCGCAACGCTGAGCTGACCGAACCGCTTCCTGCTGCCCACCTCCGCCCTTGACCACAGCCTGACGGGGTGTGTTGTCGGCGGTATCTGCTCCCAGCAGGCCTACACGACGCAGCAGTGTTATGCCCGGGCTGCACGATGGCAGATATCCCTGGCTGCGGTACGCAATGCACTCTGCAGGGCTCCCCTGTCGTGCGGCTGTCCCCCGGCCCAGCCCCCTCGGGTCTACTGGAGCTCGGGGAGAGGTTGCCTGTAAAAGAAAAACAAGACCCCTTGCCACGTACCTGTATCTCCCCTTATTCTCTTGGGGAACGGGGGGGCTCGGAGTCTGGACCTGTTGCTTGCAGCTCCATAGTGGTAACCCATTCGGGTGAGTCGGCCCCTGTATTAGCGGGAGTGCCCGACTCTGCATTCCAGCCCCCACCGTTGCGATTAAAGCTGCCGGTGTTCCGTTGCAGCTCCGGGGACAAGGGCCGTCGGCTGGCCCGCAGCTCAGCTCCGCGCCCGACTCTGCATTCCTGCCCCCACCGTTTGCGGTAAAGCTGCCGGCGTTCCGTGCAGCTCCGGGGACAAAGGCCGTCGGCTGGCCGCAGCTCAGCTCCGCTCCCCGACTTCCACATGTGTTAAAGCTGCCGGCGTTCCGTGCAGCTCCGGGACAAGGGCCGTCGGCTGGCCACAGCTCAGCTCCGTGCCCGACTGCCGCATTCCTGAAGCTGCGGCGTTCCGTGCAGCTCCGGGGACAAGGCCGTCGGCTGGCCGCAGCACAAACTCAGCTCCCCGACAGCGTCGTCCTGCGGCCCCTGTCCATGCTGTAAAGGAAGGTAATACTTACCTGCCGTCTTGTGAAGGAGGCCGGTGGGGAGAGCGCACTCCCCCCCCCAGCTGCCGCTGCAAATGCGCGCGACGATATGCTGCGCAAGCGTGCTGGCGGGTTCTTCACGAAGTCACTCACGTGACTCCGAAGTTAAAATTAAAAATCGTATTCTAAAGCCGTGAACGCCGACAACGGGACGGACCTTACGTAGGGGACAAAAGAAGGTACACAGTTTATTTTTACATAAAACATGGTTCTTAGGAAGCCTTTAATCAAAATTTCATGTTGCGAAAAGGGGACAAAAAATATATATGAACCAGCAGTATTTTTCCTGCTGACTGGGGGTTAAATTCACCGCAAACCACAACGTTCCAATCCATCGCGTTCCACAAAAACCCACTCGCAAGTTCATTAACGGGAATTAAACACTAAATTCCTTCAATTTGGCCTATAAATTCATGAAAATTAGATTTAAAAATCATGTTATATTGTGAATTATTGTGTGAGTGTTATTTGGACACTTAGGCAATTTAAAAATGTTTATCTTTTCTTAAGAAATGGATAGATGTTTAGATCCAGTAATTGAATTTTGTAATTAGCTACAATTGGGTAACTAACTAATTATATGCTTTAATTTCAGGTTATCCAAGTAAGATTGTTTCATATTTGTTTCAGAATGCTTCAATGTATAATAACTGAAAATTTCATTGAGTTCTCTTAATTTTTAAGAAAGTTATGGGTTTTTGACTGTCCTCAATCACAGCTTTTGAGTTAAGTCAATGGAAAAGCAATGGGGAACAAGATGCTAATTTCCGAGTATGAAAATGGCCATAACGTTTTTAATACTGAAGATATGAAAGTGAATTAGGTATCAAATTCAACCTTTTATGCTTTATCTGATGGGATAAATTGCAGACTTGATTTTTAAAATCTCAAAATTTTGTAACATTGCTACTGGAAGCAATGATGTTGGTGACAGCCATGGCATAGCAGGGATATCGGTCCAGCAATGGGTCGACTTCCTCCTGCATATATCTGAGTCCAGCTGATGAGACATCAGGATTGTCCAAAGGCATTGCATTGGGACATGTTGGAGGACACTTTGCCTCTAATACAATCACTGTGGAGGACTGCCAAACTGAAACACCCAACCACTGCTCACTGTATCCTGACATGGGTAGTTTCAATGTATCACTTCAAGTGACTTGTAGCGCAGTTGCTCCAAAAACCTTCTGTTCCAACATTTGTTTAAAAAAGAACTGGTGATGCTGGAAAAATCAAAGGTAGACAAAAATGCTGGAGAAACTCAGCGAGACTGAAGAAGGGTCTCGACCCGAAACGTCACCTATTCCTTCGCTCCATAGATGCTGCCTCACCTGCTGAGTTTCTCCAGCATTTCTGTTCCAACATTTTGTCCTTTGCTTTTCAAATGGAAGGGGGATAAATATAAACAAGTGGATTGACAGGCAAGTGATTAACAATACATACATGAAACACCTATACTTTTCACTGTTACATAGAGGTGAATTGCTAGCACATGCCGTACAGCATTTAGGTAAGAAAGTAACCAATGTATTTTTTTAATCTTAGAGATACAGGGTGGAAACAGACCCTTCGGCCCACCGAGTCCACACCGACTAGTGACCCCCGTACACTAACACTATCCTACACACTATTGCCAAGTTACAATTTTTACAGAAACCAATTAACCTAAAAACGTGTATGTCTTTGGAGTGTGGGACGACGCTGGAGAATCTGGGGAAAACCCATGAGGTCACGGGGAGAACGTCCAAACTCCATGCAGACAGCACCCGTAGTCAAGATCAAACCCGGGTCTCTGGTGGTGTAAGGCAGCCACCGTGCCACAATGTAATCAGTACAAAGGAGTGAAAACAGCAGTGTTATGATTTGACTATGTCGGTGGGACATTAAAATTAATATTACCCCTGATGGTTCAATAGCTGCGGAAAGTTCATGAGACAAGTTTTATATCAGAGTAGAGCCGAAAGATTAAGAACCAAATCAATGACTGGCCTGTAAATACCAAGTGTGTGGGTGTACTGCGGTGTTGTGTGTCTGCTGTATGGTCATCTGTGTTTGGGGAATTCCTTGTCCAGAGGGACTTCCCTATTTTTGGATACTGCTCACGAGGTTAAAATATGATCAAATACGTGCTACGATTAAAAAAATGATGAAGCTGGAAAGAGATTTTATTTTACAACCCTGCAACTTCACCGAGGTATCATTGGCATTCAGACACACAGACATTGATTGTTACAATGAGTGAATATGGATATATTATGTTAAAATATAACACCGTGGATCTTCAAAGGGACTGGGACATGGAGAATGGAGAATATATTCCTGGGTGGTCATACAGTACAACGTGCATTTAGAGAATGTAGAACAGTATAACACAGGAACGGGCCCTTCGGTCCATAATGCTTGTGGCAAATATGATGCCAAGTTAAAGATGCTGCCTGTCCCCGCTGAGTTACTCCAGCTTTTTCTATTCTTCAGTATTGTCATCTTGGGCTATCGCTGCATTATTCTCCTTAAACAATAAACCAACGCTCTTTCCTCTTTTATTCCCAGTTCTGTCTCACCTCTAACATCCCTCTTGGAACATTAAGCTGCCCATCCTATCTCTTTCTTAGCCAAGTTTCTGTGATGGCTATAATGTCCCAGTTGCGTTTAACTATGCACATCCTGTGTTCATCTGCCTTACCTGTCAGGGTTTTAGCGTTGAATTATTTACTCCTCACTTCCTAGAATGCTCCTGCCCACCGTGTCCACTGAACTTGCTCTCAGTGAATTCTGTACTGACTCCAGTGTCTCGCATGCATTATTACTGCATTGGATCCTGCACCCCCATGCTAGTTTTCTTGAAACCCCCCCTAACACTAGCAAACCTGCCAGCCGAGATATTGGTGCCTGCCCTAAATCAGGTGCAACTTGTCCTTCTGTCACCTCTGCCCCTCAAGAGATTCCAGTTGTCTGAAAATCTAAATTCATGCCCTTGCACCAAGTCCTGTAATGCATTAACCATATAACCATATAACAATTACAGCACGGAAACAGGCCCTCTCGGCCCTTCCAGTCCGTGCCGACCATTTGTTTACCCCTAGTCCCATCTACCTGCACTCAGACCATACCCCTCCATTCCCTTCCCGTCCATATACCTATCCACTTTACTTTTAAATTGAGAGTGAAACTTAAGCAGTTTTTATAACTACAAGATTTCATGGAATTTTATTCCAAAATATCTTTCTATTTTGGGCAGCACAATGGTGCAGTGATAGAGTTGCTGCTCTACAGCGCCAGAGACCCAAGTTGGAACGTAACTATGGGTGCTGTGTGTACAGAGTCTGTATGTTCTCCCTATGACTGCATGGGTTTCCTCCCACACTCCCAAGATGTACAGGTTTGTAGGTTAATTGACTTTGGTAAAATTGTACATTATCCCAAGTGTGTAGGATAATGCAAGTGTACGGGGTAATCGCTGGTTGGTGCGGACCCGTTGGGCCGAAGGGCCTGTTTCCGTGTTGTATCTCTGCAGTCTAAAGTCTAGACTATACTATATACCCCCAAATAGTCAACGGAATTGGCAGAACTAATAAACAAGGAGATTACGCAATATGCCTGAATTAAGAATAAAGTGACTGTCTTCATGCTATTCTAATTTTGAATTTAAAAGTAATTCAATGAAGAAGGTCAAGCAACTTAAATCAGGTCTGTGGGTGGATTAGACATTTGGGTATTTTTGCTCTGACCACCCTGCTTCTGCATCCACCCCCACATCTACCTTCACAATAACTTCCACAGAAAACTAGTGGAATCCCCCCCAAGAAGTGACTACTTCTCATCCAACTTGCCTGGACTTTTTTTCTGAAGAAGCTGTGGGAAATCCTGTCAATCGCTATGGCAATTCTGACCAATGAATCATCCACAATTTCTTTTCACGATGTCTGTGCAGGAATTCCATAAACTTGCTGTCCTTCTAAGCAAATGTAAAATTGAAAGTATAAAACTAACCAAATGCGATTTTGTATTTGTGATATAGTGAAACTATTCATGTTTTCTTTGTCATTTCTCAAGCAACCAACTATATCATTGCGTATAATTTATAGGAGAAATGTTGAATTTTCTGCTATTGACCCAGCATGTCTTGATGCAGCGAGCTGCTTGCAGCTTCTTCCACAACAGTCAACAAAATATCACATGAACTGATGTGAATTTGTACTGTGATGCATCAGAGCACCTTAGAGTTGCAATGTTTTCCTTTTGTTATTTATTTGGTGCCGAAACAGGCGCTTCGGCTCACCGCACTGACCAAAACATTATACTTATTTACATTTCAGCTTCTAATTTAATCATATCCATTTAACAAATCTTAGTTTAGCACTGTACAATGTTTAATTTGATAACAAGGTTTTGATTTTTTTCAGTGCTCTTTTATGTAATTGGCTGGTCCAGTCATCTGATGACATCACAGTGGTCCTACTAAACCAATTTGTCTGAAGAAGGATCCATATCCTCCAGAGGCAGAAACAATGAACTGTAGATGCTGGTACATATCAAAGATAGACACAGAATGCTGGAGTAACTCAACGGGTCAGGCAACATCTCTGGACAGAAAGGATGGGTGATATTTTGGGTCGGGACTTTCCTTTAGATTGAAAATAGGGGGTGGGGCTTGAGGCAAGAAAAGACCAGGATCAATGAGGGCCGGCCACAAATGACCTCAGGCAGGGTAAAATGACCTAAACAATGGTAAGCCCATTACTGGCTAGCGAAGAGGGAAACAATGTGGGGAAATGTGGAAATGGTAAAATAACTAGGGTTCAGGAAGAGGGCAAGGGGAGAGTAAGTAAAAGTTACTTAAAATTAGAGAATTCACTGTTCATACCGCTGGGTAATATTCAGTGCTGCTGTGCGAATGTTATAGGTGCCGGAGCTGTCAAACGGGCATCATTTCAGGTTTTGCTTGGGGGTGGGGGGGCAGGGGGGGTGGGGGGGCAAGCTAGTCTCCCAAGAGGGTCAAATAGGATTACAGCCTATCACTACATCCCAGTGTATAACTAGTACAATGTACAATAAAACATTTAATACTTGATTTAATAATATAACAAAATATTGCACGGTTGCACTCACTAAATATCATGAAATATAATTATCGAGCAAGTTAAGAAAAAGATGGTAATCAAGTATTTTACCAATTTACAAGTAATTACCTACTGACCAAACACCACCAATGAGAAGTTTCACAATAATTTCCACAAAGGGTCAGGCGTAATATGTGTTCGGGGGTCTGAAGCAACTCTTGTCTTGGTGTCTTCTGCTGATCTGTGGTACTGCAGCCACGATGTGACGTACGGCTCAGGATTCCACTGAACCAGAGGAGGTCCATGTAGTTTATCAAACATACATGAGCATTCTTGAGCATGTTAGTGTTATTATCAAGTTCATGTAACTGAATCCCCTCTCACAATCAGCAGTACTAATAGGACTAACTTGTGAGCAGCTCAGTAATGGGCGTATATCTTGGGGGATGCGGCATCCATGATCCTCCACATAATCTCTGAAGGCATTTATTACAGAGGAAGAAGAAAGCTTAAACCTCTTACAGAGAGATGATATTGCAGTTTCTCCATAATTAGGTGGTATTTCAGCAGGCCAGCAGCATTTATCAAGGACACACAATTCATTTTGCAGGGATTTATACATACTATGAGGTTCAGAAGGATGAGACCCTTTCATGGATGTTGTGGTGAACATACGGTGCTGAACATTGTTTATAAGACTAGTAAGAAACTGTTGATAATTAATGGAGATGATTTTGTTGTTGCTTGTTAAGGTAATTTCTCCAAACTTCCCATTTTCAACTTCCTCTTGAGCTTCTAGAGTTTTTGTACCAGGTTGCTCTTTCATTCCATGCAGTGATCTTGTGCTCTGTTGGATCAGTTTGTCTGCATAAACAACCGTAATAGTGCGTTTCTGTAAACACTCTGACAGTAAACCAAGTTCATGCAACGTGTCATACATTAGAGCTAAATCCAATAGAAACTGTTCTGAAGAGAGTCTTGTCAACAGACCTTCATAGGTTTTTCTGTCACTCACAGATCTTGTTTCATCCTTCATTGCTTTTTCAAAATGAAGACAGTGCTTCATAATTTTGCCACACTGCTGAAACTGTTTGTAACGAGTTAGCTACCCACCTGGTGCCCAGAACACGGCCTATTTTGCAAATGTCTTGTTCTCGTTGAGAGGCACCTTCAGACAATTCCTTCTGATTTAGAGGTGATCTACTGTTAACAGTACAATTTATCCATAAATTATTGAAAATGATTAATTCCATGAACTTCTCTCACTGAATCACCTACTGCATGTTCTAATCTGTGATTAAGACAGTGTCAAAATTATCACATCAGGGTAATGTTCTTTGAGAATTGTAGCAACACCAGATGTGACACCAAGCATTACTCTCGTCCCATCACTAGCAAATGCTACAAGGTTCTGTTTCAAGTAAGTCATCAAACTCATGTTTACTGAGAGTTTAATAGATGCTTAATAATAGTTGCAGTTTTCTGATCAGGCAGTTCAATCAGATCTAGAAACATGAAATGGGGATCACCTTCCTCATCACTTTCACATTTCAAATAAACTATTAGGATGGTCTTGATGCTCAGGCTTGTTGTTTCATCAGAGAACAGAAATGTGGCAATTTATCTGCTTGATATACTGGCAAGTTTTCTTATTCATATTAGTGGCCATGTGGTTAATGATCTCCCTAGCACTAGTGCGGGAATGGAGTCCAATTCCAATGTCAACACCATTTTTGTTTTGAAGTTCCAGGAAGCCAAAGTGATCAGAGTATGGTCTGCCATTCTGAGCTAAATAATATGCAGAATGAAAAATTGAACGTTGCCTTTAGATGCGAAGCATTCATGGTGTCATGTAATTTTCCAAGAGCATCTTCACTCGCTTTATTTTCAACACCTAGAGCAGCAGTGTGAGCTTTTGATAATTTGTGATCAAGAATTTTTTTCTGAGAGACTTCAAGCATGTACTTCGATCGGCTCCATAATAGGATATTTGGTACATTTGCCATTCATTTGACAGCCTCAAATCCTCAGGTGAAAAGTGTCAGATTGCATATGTTAGCACATACTTTACACCCATTTTTCATTCTTGAAGTCTAACCAGCTATAAGGTTTTTTTCCTTTTCTTCCACATTTCTTCAGTCCAAACACATGAACAGGGATACAAGCCTGACTTTGAAACATCAGTACTTTCAGAACTACATTTGGACCCAGTTAGAAAAGCGAAACACAGCTTTTGTCACTTTTACTATTATCAGTCTCTTGTACATTATTCTAACACTCCTCGGCTTGTTTAAGAAAGAAAGAAGTTAACGTTGTTTGCGTGGAAGCCATAGGTTTGTTAGTGAGAAAAATTAACTTTACTGTTAGAGAGTAATCTACGGAGTGGCACGGACTACCACAGAGGTAGTCTTAAGGGCCTGTCCCACTTGCATGCGATTGCAAGCATTTGTCGCGACCAAACGGAAGTGGAGTTCACGCGAAGTTCACGTGAAGTATGGGCGTGACGTCATTTGCGTCATGCTGACCAATCAGCTGGGCAGGAGTCAGGCCGACTGAATTTGGGCATCTCACGGCATCGAGCGGTGACGTCATCACGCCACGCCGGGCGGTGACATCATCGCGCAACACCACGTGCTAGGCATACGCCGTCAAGACGCTGCGTATGACTGCAATGCGCCTGCGGGCCGACAGGCCGTTGGTGCGCAAACTTTTCAGACACTGCAGGAAATTTGGAGCCCCGCGCGATGTCGGGACTAGCCCCGCACAACTCCATATGCCTCCGCGCTTCTAAGTGGGACCGGCCCCGCGAGGCCCGAATGCATCAAGCGACCATGAGGTCGCGTAATTTGTGAGCCAAGGTCACGTAAGTGGGACAGGCCCTTTACTAATGCGATGGAGTCAGAGTAGATAGCAGGGCCCGCAACACGCTCAACTGCAGTTCTAAAAGTAACAGAATTTAGCGAAATAAAGCAAACACGTTTTTTGCATTTTAGCCACCTGAATTGGAACCAACTCAACCAAGTAATCAAGTATGAAAAAAGAACGTTTAATGAACTATTAAACACAAATATCGCAGAATATTAGTATCAAAAGCGGTAGGTTGGTAACTCTGCCTCGTACCGTTTCTCTCGCGGAAATATTTGGACAGGAAGTGTACGTTCGATACTCATAATCTCATAATAATGTGGGGTATTATATGGTTAGTAGACCAATACAAATCCTGTTTAGCTTTTAGATATATAAGAAGTTAAAGAAGGTTGAACTTTACATAAATTATTATCTTATCTACTCCAACCTTCGGTTCTGAATAAATCCCCTTTATTTAATATGCGCCGCTGTTAAATTCCCCACTGGTTAAAATTCCCCGCAGTTTTTTTATTTTATTTTTTTACAGAGGTGCCGGAGCTCCGGCAGCACTGCACCCCTGGTTATTAGTGAGCCAAGAAAAATGTAAGGTGCTGTTCCACCAATTTGCATGTGGTCTCACTCTGGCAATGGAGGAGGCCCAGGGCAGAAAGTTCAGTATGAGAATGGGAAGGGGAGTTGAAATGGTTGGGAACCAGGAGATCCCGTAGGCCTAGGTGGACCAAGCGTGTTCAGCGAAATGGTCGACGAGTCTATGTTTGGTCTCACTGATGACCAGCTGAGTTTCTCCAGCACTTTATGTTCAATGCAAGAATCCAGCTTCTGCAGTTCCTAGTGTCTACTGCTACTGAACTCCTGTCTTTCAGCAACAAAGGGCAAGTTACTGCCAGGGATTGCTAAGTTGTTGAAGAGAACTTTACTCACAGCTGCAAGAGCCTCGACGTTGCATTGACCACAGTTTCTGGATCACTAACCATTGCAGATAAGGGTTATTGAGGGACAAGGGCTATCAATGGGCGACATGGATGATGATGCAGCCAGCATACAACGAGAAATATGGTACCACAAGTAATCTGAGGGAGCCTGTCATTGACGTGTTGATATGATAGCCCCAGACCTGCAGTCAACAGTGAGGCATTACACCTGTCTCTGACCTCTAAAATAATTTTGAACTTAACATGGATGAATTTCCAGAGCTGCTGAGAAAAATTCTTGAATGCAAGGCTCCGGGCAGCAGGATAGCGTAATACAATCATGTGAAGTGCAGGGGAGAACGGGATTGTCAAAACAATCCTCTTACAAAATGAAACTGGGTTTATCTTACTCTGATCTACTGTAAAGATTAGCATTCTGTAAAGTCAAGGAAATGAAGAAACAGGAACTGGTAACCTCCCCTCCCATTGCACAGAAAAAAATGGGAAACAATCATGTGAAATGAAACCACTGCCACTCGAATCAATGCATTCACATCACATGAATTGAGTGGATAACAATATGAACTATACATGCTCCAAAAACGTCCACTATTGTATCACCGGTCACTGAAATGAAAATGAAATGTCCTTTGTTGTAGTTTCTCTTCCATTTAACAAAGCTGGAAAACAATGGAGATTTTAGCTGGTAGTGTATTGTTGGTGATTAATGTTTGCTCATTATTTTTACTCTGGATCTTTGAATGAAAATCTAATAACTTTGCCTGATGATTTTTGACTCACTTTTATGTCCGAACATGCTTTCTCTTTCAAGCTTCCACATCATGTTCATAAGAGTTCATAAGACATAGGAGCAGAATTAGGCCATTCGACCCATCATGTCTGCTGCACCATTCGATCAAGGTTGATCTATTTTTCTCTCTCGTGTCATTCTCCTGCCTTCTCCCTATAAGCTTTGGCAGCTTTACTGATCACTAACCTATTTTACTTCAGAGTCATGTGAGTGACTAGGTGAAGTGAAGACCCCGCCAGCCCGCATGCGCACCATATCGTCTATCGCATTGCGCAACGACAGGCTGGGGACGTGCTGCTCCACCAGCGGTAAGTTTCAAACCTGAAGGTGAGTTTTTTCAACTTACTTCCAGGTATTTTTCTCTTTGCTGGAGGCTCTTACAGAGTTCCTGCTGGAGACGTTCCGGGATCGAAATCCCGGCTCCACCCGGCTTGGGGAAACCTGACTACGGACATCGCGGGGAATCCCGTCTTCAGAGACTGCGAGGAAATCCCGGCTGTGGGGAATCCGGGATAGCAGGAAGATTCAAGCCGCGGGGTGAACCCGGCTTGGGGAAACCCTGCCGCGGGGACCGCAGGAATAGAAGCCGCGGGATGAACCCGGCTCGGGGAAACCCGGGCCGCGGGGACAGTGTGGAAGACACAGTTGCGGACCGCAGTAGTGCGGATAGCCAGCGGCGTTTTTTCAGACTCCGGCAGTCCAGACAGGGGTTCAACGGAGTCTGAAAGGCCTGGACTAGGACGAGTCAGGCCAATAGGGTTCCCCTCCGACATGGGTACTTCCGCGGACGTTTTGTACCCAGGTGGAACATGGATAGCGTCCGCAGGCCGCTCATCCCACTGAGGTGCTCCATCCTGATGTGGTCCATGGAGGGCCATTTCAGCGCAGGACCCCTAGCAGCCTGCGGCAGCACCTATTTCAGGGCTGCATACAAATCTCCCTCTCTGTGAAGTGGACTGCGAGGAGTCGGTGGGTAGCTGACTCCAAACTCGGAAGTATGTCCAGGGAACATACTGGAGTACAGGCGTGAGGTTCCAGAAATTTCTGGCATGGCATCAAGACCTTCGCTAACGAAGAAACCTGGAATGGCCAGAGTTCCCTCGTGAAGCAGCAGCCACCTCACGTCACATCATTACAGGAACAGGTGCCGGCTGTGAGATACCATGCACCTGTAAAATTGTTCCTGAAAGGACCAGCAGTGAACAGGGCTATGTGGGGGTACAATGCACACTTCAAAATGAACCGCTTCCAGAAGAACGCCATCGGACCTGCCTTAAATTCCAAATTTGCAGGCTCAAGTAAGGCCAGCAATGTCCAGCCGCCGAATCCTCTCTTCAGGAAACCTGTCCAAACAGGTAAGGCCCCGATGAAGAATCAAAGCTGTCCGGCTTGTCAAGGTATCACGGCAACAACACACCCCACGCCTCTATCGACAGCAAGCATTTCACTGAAGCTGGTGGCAGCTTCAAAGCTGGGCACAGGTTTTCAGGCCAAGGGCCAAACCGGTCCTCAGGGAAAAATATGGGATCCACGCACCCCAGCAATCCTACTCTCCAAATATGGGACAGAAATAGAACCTGCATTAGGGGTATTTGGGCTTACCACAAGACCACCAATAACCATGAAGGTAGGTGGGTCTGGTACTTTCCCGAAATATGAGGTATGTGGACCATTTACAAGTTGGTAAAATTTACACTTGTTTTGTGCATATGATCTATTTATAAACTAAAAGATAACCTTGTGATCAGTTTTATACTGCACAGTATACAAGCGAGACAGACGCAGGAATTGGCCAGAGTTCTCGGAATATGGCCGGAGTTGCCTTTCAAGACAGGCCCGCAGTTCCTGCCTGCTCATTGTCATAATGGAAGATACCGGTTCAACTCGCATGTGCAGTGTAGACATTTCTGAATAGGAAACTTCACTACTGTCTAACAACTGAGGATCAGTTTCCACTCACAGGGCTCACCGGAGGTATTTGAAATTTAGCTGGATGGGGCAATGATACAGTTAAAAGCATTGCAAAATGGGCTAACTTCAGCTCCCAGGTTATTTACCAAATTATTAAAACCAGTGCTTCGGCTGCTCAGAGCTAAAAAAGCTATTGTTATGGCCTATCTGGATGATGTTCTAAACGCTGTATTTTGCTAAATTAGCGGTATCAGCCACAAAACTATATTTCAGAAATTGGGTTCTCATCCATCCAGTTAAATTTAAGTTGATACCAACTGAAATTATTGAGTATTGGGATTTACCTTTAACTCTATTAAATTGTCTGGGACTACGCCCTGAGGCAAGAGATTGGAACTAATTGAAGCCTGTAACAACCTAGTTGTTATCAAGCAGCCTTCTATTCAAGTGTAATTGGTAATATATTGGCTTTCAGCTGTGCTATTTGGGCCTTTGCATTCTCAGAGCTATACAGCGTGCAAAGGAGTAAGCTCTCAAATACCATGTAGGTCATTGCTACCAGACCTATGATATTCCCAGCTGAAACTATCAAAGTCACCATGGTGGACAAACGGTATTCAGCATTGCTCCACTAACCTTCATCAGTAAATCTTCAATTAATTACAAACTGATGCTATTGCTCAAAGATGGAAAATTACTAATACCATCTCTAGTTACGGAGGCGGATGGGTTTGCATGAGTTACCAATTGTTCAGTTATATGTTATCAACTACCTATAGACACTAGGTGCATTCTGTGGATTAAAGGTTTGTGCAAATATGCATAATCTGCATGCTCAAGTCTAAATTGATACATTCTGGTGCTGTTATATGTTAATCACGTGGATGCAATCAAGCCAGAGTATCCGGTGATAGTTTAACTAACCTCATTTGGCATTGGTGTATCATAGGATCATGGAATCATAGAAAATAGGTGCAGGAGTAGGCCATTCGGCCCTTCGAGCCTGCACCGCCATTCAATATGATCATGGCTGATCATCCAACTCAGTATCCTGTCTCTCCATACCCCCAAATCCCTTTAGCCACAAGGGCCGCATCTAACTCCCTCTTAAATATAGCCAATGAACTGGCCTCAACTATCTTCTGTGGCAGAGCATTCCACAGACTCACCACTCTCTGTTGGAAAAATTATCTTCTCATCTCGGTCCTAAAAGACTTCCCCCTTATCCTTAAACTGTGACCCCTTGTTCTGGAGTACCCAACATCAGGAACAATCTTCCCGCATCTAGCCTGCCCAACCCCTTAAGAATTTTGTAAGTCTCTATAAGATCCCCCCTCAATCTCCTAAATTCCAGCGAGTACAAGCCGAGTCTATCCAGTCTTTCTTCATATGGAAGTCCTGCCATCCCAGGAATCAGTCTGGTGAACCTTCTCTGTACTCCCCCTATGGCAAGAATGTCTTTCCTCAGATTAGGAGACCAAAACTGTACACAATACTCCAGGTGTGGCCTCACCAAGACCCTGTACAATTGCAGTAGAACCTCCCTGCTCTTGTACTCAAATCCTTTTGCTATGAATGCCAACATACCATTCGCTTTCTTCACAGCTTGCCGCACCTGCATACCTACTTTCAATGACTGGTGTACCATGACACCCAGGTCTCGTTGCATCTCTCCTTTTCCTAATCGGCCACCTAATGTAAAATTAATGACAACACAGAATGGATGTTGGATCACCTGTATTTAATGACATTGTGGGCTCAATGGAACACTAAAAGATCGAGATGTTTGCATCCAGGCTCAATCACCAGTTGCAAAAAATATGTGGCATATCAGTGGCGATGGATGCATTCTCGCTACACTGGGGAGGAATATTCTTTTATGTCTTCCTCCATTTTGCCTCATCAGACGGGTCTTGCAAAAAATTCAGCAAGTTCCGACTTCAGGCATTTTCGTAGTGCCTGACTGGCCTATACAGCCATGGTTCCTGCTGATGTTGGGAATGATAATAGGACCTTATATGGTTATTTATAGACACAAAATTTGCTGGTTTAGCCGTGACTTGGGAAACCATTCTCTGCATGATAATCAATTAATTGACTTGCAGACTGGGAAGATCGTTCCTGCGGCCTGTGTTGGCAAACTAAACCATGGACGTGCTCACTGCAGATTGCAGGGATAGCACCAAATAAGCAGTACTTTCCTCATAAGGAGATGGGAAGTATTTTGTTTTATACTAATATTACATATAATTTGGCACGGATGACTGACGTCTTGAAGTTCAGTTCTATATGGGGTTTTGACAATCATTAATTTAAAGTGCCATTTACTGTGCCTAACGTGCCTTCTCATCATGTTGGCTGCAGGGAGCAGAATCCACTCTGTCAGATCTCACCTTCTAATATCTAGATTATGAAGGGTATCTTCAACTCGAAACCTTCCAGGCCCAGGTACGCAGAGATATGGGATGTTAACATTGGACTACATCCCTGTCCTTGGTCAAACTCACTTACAAAGTGGTTATGTTCTTGGCGCTGAGTTCAGCGCAATAGGTCCAGTCTTTGCATAAGCTGTGAGTGGACATGATGATTATATCTGCAGGCAAAATAACATTTATGTTTATGACTTAGTCAAGCAGAATACACCAGGGACATCAGGTCTCAAACTAGATTTGTTGGCATATCCCATGGACCTTCGGTTGTGTGTGGCCACACATCTACGCCAGTATGTTAAGGTCACTAGAGCCTTAGAGGCTCTGAACTAGCAATGTTTGTTAGTCACATAAAGCCTCACAAGAAGGTATCACTACAGACCATCTCCAGGTGGTCAAAACGGGTTCTGGCTTACAGGAGTGAACACTGACATTTTCAAGTCTCACTCCACCTCGGCTGCAACAACATCAGCAGCAGGGTTATGGACGTTTCGCGGGACCACATCCTAGCGGCGGCAGGATGGTCAAACGAACGATCTTTCAAAAACATTTTAGAACTAACCCATTGCCAGACTGGGGGTATTTGCCAACTCTATTTTAGGTTCTGTTTATAGTTTCCTCCCGGTTGAGGGAGGTTACTATTATCATTATTTGTTCATTAAAAGCATCAACATGTGTATATCTATGTTATGTCTGAATGCATTATTAATGTTCACTCATCATTGGTCAACTGATGCAGTGTGCGACGCATGGACTCGTTTCCACGGCATGAAATCACACGTAGTCACTCACATGGCTCCGAAGTAAAATAGTAAGATTAAATGAGAACTTAGCAGTTTGAAGTTTGATCTTTATTTTATGGTCAATGGCACCTTGGATGTTAAGTTTAGAAGTTGTTCAGCCCTGGTGAACACACTTCACGGCACCTGCATACATGGTGTCTGTCTTGTCGCTTCTTGTGCTTCTTGTGCGTGGCGGTGGAAAGATCGGTGGAAACAGGGCCGTGATGTGAACGCTCTTTCCTTGACCTCGATTTGTAGGCTAATAAGCTTGTTAAAATTGTAAACATATTGTAGGATAGTGTTAGGGTGCGGGGATCGCTGTTGGCGCAGACTCGGTGGGCCAATGGGCCTGTTGCAGCACTGTATCTCTAAACTAAATGAAACTAAACAAAAAAAATGACAAATAAATATTTTTCTGCACTCTTCTGGATTGGATTTCAGTGGGACCCAGGACTCCAGACCTCATTACAGGCGTGGTTAATACGCAGATATAAAAGAGGATATGCAGGGCAGAATAAGAATTATATTATTGATTTTTAAACCGCATTTAACCAAGGAGCCATGATTAAACTGAAATGAATACAAGTCAAGGGGAGATGTCTAAGGTTGTTGGAGGGAAATCATCACAGCCCCTGTATGAGTTCCTAAGGGCATTCACTGAGGCATTTTTATCCATCTCATGCGCACATTTACTTCAATCATAAAGGGCAAAGTAGAGCTGTGGTCTACAAACCTGTACGTGCTGGTGTGCAAAAAAAGACACAAATTGCTAGTGTAAATCAGCGGGTCAGGCAGCATCCGTGGAGAACATGGATACATGACATTTTAGGTCAGGACCCTTCTTCAGACCTTCAGAGGGGAAGAAAGGTGGAAGGGAAAAGAAGGGGGATGGGGAAAAGGGGGGGGGGGGAGGAAGGGTGGTTGATAGTTACCAAAAATTGGAGAATTCAATGTTCGTACTGTTGGGTTGTAAGCTACCCAAGCAGAATATAAAGTGCTGTTCCTCCTGCTTGTGTGTGGCCTCACTCTACAAATGTATGGTGTTTGCAGCAATGTGCAACCTGCAAATCAGAATAGCCGATTGGACGTTGAATTTCACTCAACCTTAATCGATACACATGACAATAAAATACCTTTGAACCTTTGATAATCCTAATATGTCCAATGGTATTCGATGCACAACTGACCGTAACCACAGACATGACCTGTCCAATGACCCTCAACATCATTTACTCCATTCGGGGTAGGATTGATGTCATATATGATCAATCATTTAATCATAATCGGACTATTGTAAAACATATAACACATAATTTAAACCCACCAGGTAGGAATTAATTGATGTGGAGTTAACATATTGATTACAGCATTCTTCCCACTTTCTTGTTGTGATCAAGTCCATGTCTATTTTAACTTCATGGTTTCAAATGAAACAATTTAGTGCAAAGTGTTAATTTGTGAATGCGAATGAAAGCCGAATGACATTTCATCCGCATTTTCCATGTTGCTTCATATCAGAATATAGATGATTTGCCCAACCTGAATAACATCTCTATTCAATTAAATGTTAATTATACATTATAAACAATGGGAGGTGTCAGAAATTGCCTTAAGGCTTTTGACCCTGGAATGTTATTGTTACGTGGAAAATATTTGAGATTTGATTGCATGATTTATGAAGTCAACTAAAATTCCACTTAATTTTTAATCAATTCCACCTTCCTATATTTCATTAATAAAATCAAGAATGCAGTCAATTTTTAAACTTGAGTTTTAAATTGGTCCCATTTATGTGAATGGTAGTAATGATTGCAAGAGCTCTCTAAGATGATTTTGACCAGTTTGAAATAGCTTTTTGTGCATGTGAAACACAAACGGGTAATTAAAATAATGGGAAAGCAAAAGACTCCAATGCTGGAAATCTGAAATAAAAAGAAACATTATTGAGTAGGTCATATGGTGTCTGTGCAGCCAGCAGAGTTAACATTTGAAGTTTTTCAGATGATCACTCATCTGAAAAAATCGCTGTTTTTCACTCCATAGATCCTGTCAAACCATGAGTCCAGCATTTTCTATGCTTGAAATTATGTTGAATCCTGTTAGCCAGTGGGATGAATCAAACACACTGTTCTATCCTAGATAGTTTTAAAGCTCCTGACATTTGCTATTTATGTGCCCACCCAGGGAGCATTCCATCATAACCATCTCCAGACTCAGGGACATTTTCTTCCCTGCTGTAATCAAGCAACTGGGCCATCCTACCAACAATTAGAGAGCAGCCCTGAGCTACTATCTACCTCATTGGAGATCAGACTATCTTTGATCGGACTTTACTGGATTTTATCTTGCACTCATTGTTATTTACATTATTCGCTTGATTATGCGCTCTCATCAGGAGTGCCAAACTGATAACCCGAATGGGGTGTTGATCCCTTAAAGGGGGCCACAGAACTCCTGAACCAAATTACCTGAAAGCTGAACCAAATTACCTGATATCGTCAGAGCCACATCTGTGCTTCCCGCAAGAAATCTGTGTGATCCATAATATTGGGCCATTGCAGGCTCAGTGCAATTAACAAAATTCTACTGCAATGCGAATCGAGAGGAATCAGGAAAATACATTTGCAATGACAGGTTTTTCACTGAACGGCACTTTCTTTACCACACATCAGTACACATGACGATAAAGATACCCCTTGGGACCCTTACGTAAATCAGATTTTATGTATGTCGGAATCACCATCCCCATCTTCTGTCCAAAACAACTCACTGAGAGTATTAACCGTCTCAATGGCGTCTGGCTGCATCCAGGCAGTTTCTGAAGCACACGGCCTTCAGAGTAAGCAGCACTGCCATTGCCGGCGCCTATCCGATGTAAATTAGAGTGATCATACAGTGTTGTGGAAATTGCAAACAGCCTTGATTGCTCTAGGGACTGGGTGCAGAATTGTTTACGTAAGTGTGAGTTTACATAAATCGCCTATTGTGAAAGTCAGGGAGTGTCTATAATAACACCATACTAATACCAATATAATATTTCTGAATTGCAGGCGATTTGGAAGAAAGTATGAATAAGTGCAACTATTTGTTTTAGTAGATGAAAAAACAATCTTCAACTCTCCTCTAATCCTCTAACCGTCATCTTAATTCTGTACCCTCTAGTCATCAACTACTCCATGAAGTTCTTTCCTGTTTACCCTCTATGGATATAATTTTTATATGCCTCAATTAAATGATTTCCATGATCTCTTTTTATCTATGAAATCAATTCCAACTTAACTATTCTTCTTCATTAACTAGACTTTACCGGCCTTGCCGTAATCCTCTAATTTTCTTCTGTGCCTTCTCTGGTGTCAGATGTCCCTTTCTAATTTGCGATGAGCTGAACTGAAGGTTGCCTTCCAGCTGTGACCTGTTTGATATTGTTCTAGCTCAACATGCTGATTTTACTGTATATTTGATGCCTCAGCCAGTCAGGGAATGTATCATGTTTGTAACTTGTGACTGGGCCTCGTGTGCCCAGGAATTCACTGTTGGCCAGTAGCGCGAAGCACAGGTTATAATCTCGACATCTTCGACCTCTGAAATTCATTCTGTTGACTTCAGTCAAATGAAGTTCGCAGGTGTGCCATGAAACACACGCTGAACATGAAACACATGCTGGACATGAGATGCATGCAGTACCACTGACTGGCTGTAAATTGTGAGGAAACTGGCAATGAAGATAATAGAGATAGATACCTTTTTGGTGGGCGCAAGAACGACAACTAAGTTTTGTAACTTATTTTATTCTCAAAATAGCTTCTTAGCTCACAGGTTCTTACAACACGTCTGGCCACAACGGTGGTCAGCACTCAACAGCCGCATGAAAGCAGAACCGCGCGAAAAACCAGCAGCCCCTCCCCCCCGAGTCACGTGACCGCAGCTTCCGAACACAGGGTTCGATACCTGCGTGCGCCAGTAGGCGCCGCTACACCTTCAAACTTTCATAAAATATAAACAGAAGGCACTTGGAAATGCTTGGAAAGTTAAGGACCTGTCCCACTTACATGTCCTTGGTATGCAAATTACGCGACCTCATGGTCGTGTTGAGGCGCACGGGCATCATATTGCCGTGCAGGGCCAGTCCCACTGAGAAACACGGAGGGGTATGTAGTTGTGCGCGACATCGTGCGGGGCTCAAAATTTGTTTTAACAAACTAAATATTCACTCGCCAACGGCCTGTTGTTGAACTGACGGCCAAAGTGGGCCAGGCCCAAGAACTGGATCCGCCCCCACTTCTATTCCCAGAGCGGGGCCAAGAAAATTGAAGATGGACACAAAATGCTGGAGTAACTCAGCGGGACCGGCAGCATCTCTGGAGAGAAGCAATGGGTGACGTTTTGGGTCGAGACCCTTCTTTTCAGACTGAAGAAGAGTCTCAACCTGAAACGTCACCCATTCCTTCTCTCCAGAGATGCTGCTGGTCCCGCTGAGTTACTCCAGCTTTATGTCCATCTTCAAATTACGTCACCTGCTCCAGACGGCTGTGCGTACGCGTGAAATCGCGCGCGACCTTTGTGGGACCGACGCGGCTCAACATGACCACGAGGTCGCGTAATTTGCATGCCAAGGACACGCAAGTGGGACAGGTCCTTAAGACGCATCAGTGGGGAGGAATATTATTATTGTTTCCCTTTCATCATGAAGAAGGCTCACTCACGGAAGTCTGTTTAGTTTAGTTTAGCATAATTAAGTTTAGTTTAGTTTAGTTTAGAGATACAGTGCGCAAACAGGCCCTTCGGCCCACCGAGTCCATGTCGACCAACGATCACCCCATACACTCGCACCATCCTACACACTGGGGACAATTTACAATATTTACCAAAACCAATTAACCTACGATCCTGCACGTCTTCGGAGTGTGGGAGGAAACTGGAGCACATGGAGAAAACCCACGCAGGTCACAGAGAGAATGTGCAAACTATGTACAGGCAGCACCCGTAGTCAGGATTGAACCCGGGTCTCTGGTGCTGTAAGGCAGCAACTCTACTGCTGCACCACTGCGCTGCCTTTCTCGCTTTGTTAACAACAGTTTCTTCCCAGCTGTTATCAGCCAACCGCACCATCCTTCCACAACTGGAGAGTAGCCCTGAACTACTGTCCACCGCAATTGGAGACCCTTGGACTATCTTTGATCGGACTTTACTGCCTTTATCTTGCAGTAAATGTTATTCTCTTATGTATCTGTCCACTGTGAATGACTTGATAGTAATCGTGTATTGTCTTTCCGCTGACTGGTTAACATGCAACAAAAGCTTTTCACTGTACCTCGTGCACAGGACAATAAGCTACACTAAACTATACTGCTGGAGGAACTCAGCAGGTCAGGCAGCATGAGTGGAAGGAAATGGACGGATGACATTTCAGGTCAAGATCCTTCATCTGGACTGAAAGAATGCAGGGAAGATATGCCATATAAAGAGGTGAAGGGAGGCCGCAAGTGATAGGTGAATCCAGGTGGGGAGGAGTGGATTGGTGGTGTTAGGTTCGGGAGAGAGGGGTGGGGATAACAACGGAGGCTGGGACATGGTTAATAAAGGTATCAGGCTGCACGCAATGGAATTTGATGGCAAAGGAAGGTGGCGTATTGCACCAAATAAACCAGATGAGGTGGGCAGATAGGACCAGTGGGAGGGAGGGGACATGATGGGACCCCTATACTCCACATTCCATTCTCCACCAGTCACATCCCAGCCTCTGCTGTATCTCCATCCGCATTCTCCCTCCTGACTCCACCCACCAACCAACTCCTACTAAACTGGGACTACCTATCACTTGGGTTGGGAGATTGCAACCTTCATGTGGTCCACCCTGCTTTGACTAATGCAATCAACCTGACGTGCACAAACACAAGACCAAATAGAACAAGTGTACCTACAACTTTAGGCTGTGCACGCCTATAAGCAAGAAGACCTATCACTTGCCAACTCTTGCCCCAGCTCCTCGCCTCTTTATATAGACCATCTCCCCTCCACTCTCAGTTCAGATGAAGGGTCTCAACACAAAACATCGACTGTCTATTTCCCTCCACGAATGCTGGCTGACCCACTGTCAGAGGAAATAGAGACAGGTAAAATAACAACATATGAAAGACACATGGACAGGTACATGGGTAAGAAAGGTTAAAGGAATGTAGGACAAGCGCAGATAAATAGGAGTAGATGAGGTGGGGTGTTTTGGTCGGCATGAATGAGTTGGGCCAAAGGTCCTGTTTCTGTGCTGCATGATTCCATGATTCCATTTCCAATATCTGCAATGTTTTTGCTTTCATTTATAAAGTACTCAGATGACCATCTTGATCCATCCATTCCTAAAAATCCTTCATCAAAGACAGGGGTGGGAAATGGGATTGGTCTGAAAAACTGACACGGAGATAAAGGGGCAGATTAGCCTTCCCCTTTGCTGTGACTTTCCTATAAGAGCGCAATGACATTTAAATTATTGGAGTTAAAAAACTGCAAATGCTAGAAATCTATTGCCAAAAACTGAGTTTACTGGAGACATTTAGCAGGCCAGACATTTTCAATGGGGACAGTTGACATTTTGGGTGAAGGTTAAAGAACGTATTATGCTTTAGCTTAAATGCCTGAATTTCCCTAATCCAACCATGTGTAAGTAGAAAGAGGATTTGAAAGCAAGCAATTGAAGATGACAAGGCTTTTCTCCACTAAAAGCGGGACTTCTAGGGTGGTTATCTCCAGATTGCTTCCAGTACATCGTGCTAGTGAGGGTAAGAACAGGGAAATAGGGGATCTGAATGTGTGACTGAGAAGTTGGTGCAGAAGGCAGTGATTTAGATTTCTAGATCACTGGAATCTCTTCTGGGGCAGGGGTGACCTGTACAAAAGGGAGGGGGACCGACATTCTGGAAGGCAGGTTTTACTAGTGCTACATGGGTGGGTTTAAACTAAAAAGTGTGGGGGTTGAGTCAACAATGTGGACGCGTATCCGTGCAGCTAACAGGAAAAAGAGTGTAGGAAAGGTCACGTTTAAACTATCAGGGCAAGGGAATGGGACCCAATGCAAGGAGACAGAGGACCATAAAAGGTGGACAAATGCAAAAGGTAGAAGAGAGATAATAAAAACTAACCTGAAAGCTTTGTGTCTTCGTATTCATAATGAGGTGGATGAATTGAATGCGGAGTGTGTAGTTAAGGGATATGATTTTGTTGGAATTTTGGAGACATGGCTCCAGGGTGACCAAGGCCGGGAGCTAAACATGCAGGGGTATTCGATATTTTTTGAATGAATTGATGAATAGTTTATTTCGGTCATACATTAAAAAGAACAAAACTTTACAATCTATGTGAATATGAACCAACACTGTATCCATTTCACATAACGTTCACATAATCAATGACCGAAAAAGGAATAGGCTGAAGCCACAAAGCTTATTTTTGCCTATCCTATACAATCCATAAGATAACCCAGAATATCAGCATTACAAAGGAAAGAAAAAAAATAAAATGTACTCTAAATTGTAATCCTTACTTATTTTACTTTTTAATCATTTTACATTATAATCCTTATTTAAAAAATTATTTTACATTTTAAGGCTTTTTTGAAACTCAACAGAGAACTACAAAATTTCAATTCATCACTACGCCCGTTCCATAATTTGACTCCCAAAACTGAGACACATCTATATTTTACATTAGTTCTCACTTTACATGTTTCAAAAATACACAACCCTCTTAAATTATATTCAGGAAGGACAGACAGAAAGAAAGATGAGGCGGGGTGGCATTGCTGGTTAAAGACGCAATTAACCATATAACCATATAACCATGTAACAATTACAGCACGGAAACAGGCCCTCTTGGCCCTTCCAGTCCGTGCCGACCATTTGTTTTCCCCTAGTCCCATCTACCTGCACTCAGACCATACCCCTCCATTCCCTTCACGTCCATATACCTATCCACATTAATGCAATAGCAAGGAGAGACATTAGCTTGGATGCTGTAGAATCGATACGGGTAGAACTGCGAACTAGCTAAGGGCAGAAAACGCTCGTTGTAATTGTATATAGACCACCAAAAAGCAGTAGGGAGGTTGGAGATGGCATCAAGCAGGAAATTAGGGATGCGTGTAAGGTACAGTGGTCATCACGGGTGACTTTAATCTACATCTAGATTGGGCCAACCAAATTGGTAACAGCGCTGAGGAGGAGGATTTCCTGGATCGTAGACTGGTTGGGTTTTTAAACCAATATGTAGATGAACCGACTCGAGGGCATGCCATCCTAGACTGGGTATTGTGTAATGAGGAAGGATTAGTTAGCGATCTTGTTGTGCAATGCCCCTTGGGTAACAGTGACCACAATATGGTGGAATTCTGCATTAGGATGGAGAGTGACACGTTCAATTCAGAGACTAATGTCCTGAACCTGAATAAAGGAGACTTTGAAGATATGAGATGGGAATTGGCTAGGATAGACTGGCAAATTATACTTAACGAGTTGACAGTGGAAATGCAATGGCAAAGATTTAAAGACCGCATGGATGAACTCCAGAAATTGTTCATCCGTGTCTGGTGAAAAAATAAAACTGGGAGGGCGGCTCAACCGTGGCTGACGAGGGAAGTCAAGGATAGTGTTAAAGCCAAGGAAGAGGCACATAAATTGGCTAGAAGAAGCAGCAAACCAGAGGACTGGGAGAAATTTAGAACTCAACAGAGGAGGACAAAGGGGTTAATTAAGAGGGGGGAAAAAGAGCATGGAAGAAAGCTTGTGGGAATATAAAAAATGACTAAAAGCTTCTTTAGAGGCCAATTTACTGGATGTTTTCAAAAGGGATTTAGCTCTTAGAGCTAAGGAAATCAAGGGATATGAGGAAAAAAAATAGAATGGGGTACTGATTTTGGATGATCAGCCATGATCATATTGAATGGCAGTGCTGGCTCGAAGGGCTGAATGGCCTACTACTGCACCAATTTTCTATGTTTCTATGTTTCTAATTTAGGAATAACTGCTCCTGTGATTTCAATTGACCTTTACTGAATCACTGCATCCCCAACAATGGCATTTTTCAAGGATTTCAAGTATTCGCCACAAAAGTTCCCGACAAAAAAAATCACAGTCGTCAGAAACTTCCCGTATTAACATGTAGTCACAAAACCCAACTGAAGCATTACATCTGAGACTGAAAAGCCTGACCATGATGTAAATGGAAAGAAAATAAATTATTTTGTTCCTTCTTTGTTCATAAAACATTTCAAGCAACTGTTCAGTGGAAAGGGGAAACTTTCCAGTTTCTCAGTTCTTGAAATACTTCCGTTGACTAAGAATAACGTCCAGCAGACAAGCGCTGACTCACAAGCGACACTGACATTAACGCAATCAACTTTCAGATTTAATTCTGGTGATGAACTTTGGCGGTTGATGTGACCGCATTTAGGATATTGAGTTCAGTTCTGGGCACCATGTTATAGGAAAAATATTGTCAAGCTTGAAAGTGTTCAGAGAGGATTTATGAGGATGTTGCAGGACTAGAGGGAGTGAGCTATAGGGAGACATTGAGTAGACTGGGTCTCTATTCCTTGGAGCACCGGAGGATGAGGTGTGATCTTATAGAGGTGCATAAAATAATGAGAGGGTAGATGCATGGAATCTCTTGCCCAGTGGGGGAATCGAGGAGCAGAAGACATAGGTTTAAGGTGAAGGGGAAATGATTTAATAGGAATCTAAGGGGTAACTTTTGCACACAAAGGGGGGGGGGGGGGGTGTATGGAACAAGCTGCCAGAGGAGGTAGTTGAGGCAGGTACTATTGCAACATTTAAGAGACATTTGGACAGGTACATGGATAGGACAGGTTTGGAGGGATATGGACCAAGTACAGACAGGTGGGAAAAGTGTAGCTGGGACATGTTGGCCGGTGTGGGCAAGTTGGGCCAAAGGGCCTGTTTCCACATTATATCTATAAGAAGGTGGGTTTGCTTGAATGTCATTGCTGGAGACAAACATTTACTTTTTAAAGCTGACTTTTATGTTTACTGTTTCATGTTAATTATGTTGCTTAAGTAAAATGGTATCTTATACATCAGTCTGAAGAAGGGTCCAGATAAAAAAAAATGCTGCCTATTCATTCCCTCCACAGAAGCTGCCTGACCCATTGAGTTACTCCAGCACTGTTTTCCTTATTTTCTTTGTTTTGAGGCGTTTAACATAAAGCCATTTAATTCAAAGCTCAATTTCAAGCACAAACTCATTTCAGATTGATGAGGATATGGTCAAATGTTTGCTTGAAGTTAAGAGCAGTTAAGTTGTGTGAAGTTAAGTTGTGCCCAACTCTTTGAGAATTCACCTCTTCAGATCATGGCTCTCAGGAGAAGTTCAGGAACAGTAATAGTTGGATTAGATATGTTCTCTTTATGAGCAAGGCATACAGTATCTGGGCTTTTGTTTTCATATTGTTGGTTGAGCACCAGTGTTGTACAATGGAACAGCTTAGCCAGAAGGGTGACACTGTGGCGCAGCGATAGAGTTGCTGCCTTTCAGCGCTAGACTCCTAAGTTCGATCCTGACTACAGGTTTGTCTGTACGGAGTCTGTACGTTCTCCCCGTGACTGTGTGGGTTTTCCCCAGGTGCTCTAGTTTCCTCCCACATTCCAAAGACAAACAGGTTTGTAGGTTAATTGGCTTCAGTAAAAATTGTAAATTGTTCCTCGTGTGTAGGATAGGGCTAGTGTATGGAGATCGCTGGTCAGAGCGGACTCAGTGGGCCAAAGGATCTGTTTCCACGATGAATCTCTAAACTAAACTGAACTAAGCTATTTCAGGAGCACAGGTCTTTAGTACCTCAACAGGGACATTGTGTGGCCCCACAGGCTTTGTCAAACCCATCACTTCCTGCCAATTTGATATCACATGCATCAAATTGACTGAAGACTGGTTTCTGAAGATTGGGGATCTTGAGAGGAAGTCAATGGGATCATCCACTAAACAAAACAATGAAAATAGCTCTTCCATTAACTTAAATATATGGGAACAATAATAGTGTTTTAATCCCTCACCAGCACTGACAGTATTTTAGATAATAACTGACCTGTACCAGAGCTCCATTCACTCATCTTACGTATCCCTTGACCTGTTGCCAAATGAAATGTTCTCGATCTCAGTTGGAAATCTTATATAACTCCAAATTTATAGCTTTTCAGTAGGCTTTCCACAGTTTTCCATAGACTGGTGATTGAATCCATACCAGCATGAACTAAATGGGACTTTAGTTTTCCCTCTCTTTTTGTTTTACTTGAGAGATACAGCGAGGAAACAGGTCCTTCAGACCTCCGAGTCCGCACCGACCAGCGATCCCGCACATTAACACTACACATCCTAGGGACAAGTTACACTTATACCAAGTATACAAGCCTAATTAACCTACAAGCCTGTACGACTTTGGAGTGTGGGGCGAAACCAAAGATCTCAGAGGAAACTCACATGGTCTCGACAACCCATACAGACAGCACCCATAGTCGGGGTTGAACTCACGTCACTGGCGCTGCAAGTGCTATAGGCAACGTCTACTCCTGTCCCACCATGCCTCTTTTCTGAATTGACCCATCAGAGCAAATTTCAATGGATCTTACCATTTTAAACATCTCAATCAGATCACTCCGCTATCATCTAAACTCGAGAGGCGAATAAACTAAATTTTTTGGTTCTTTTTCCTGACAATTTGACTCTTTAATTCTCAATTTGCCAAAATGTAATTCTGCTCCCACTAAGATCAATACTGCTTTCCTGAGTTGCAGAATCCGAAACTGACTTCAGTATTCGAGATAAAATAACAATAAGTAAAAAAATAACCCAAAATAACTACATTCAACTTTCTACTCCAGACCTCCTTTGTACTCCACACAAAGAACAGTGTGTAAAACAAAAAAAATGTAAACCTGGGGACAACAAAGTTGACAACTAATACAACTGTAGTCTAGTTGAGTTTCAAGATACAAGATGGAAACAGGCCTTTCAGCCCTCTGAGCCCGGGCCAACCAGCACAAATTATCCTGTGCTATCTTGCACAAATAGGGACAAATTACAATTTTTACCAAAGCCAATTAACCTACAAACGTGTATGTCTTTGGCATATGGGAGGAATCCGGATCACCCGCGGAAAACCCAAGTGGTTATGGGAAGAACGTACAAACTCCGTACATACGGCATCTGTAGTCAGGATCAAACCCATGTCTCTGGCGCTGTTAGGCAGCAATTCTACCGCTGTGCCATCGTGCCGCTCCTAATTGGAAATCATGGGAGAATCCATAGCGCAATCAGTTGTAAAAGGGTCTGACCACTTGTTGGCACTGATAATAATAGACAATAGACAATAAACGATAGGTGCAGGAGTAGGCCATTTGGCGGTTCGAGCCAGCTCTCCCATTCACTGTGATCATGGCTGATCACCCACAATCAGTACCCCGTTCCTGCTTTCTCACCATTTTCCTTTACTCCGCTATTTTTAAGAGCTCTATCTAACTCTCTCTTGAAAGCTTCCGAAGAACCGGCCTCCACCGCCCTCTGAGGCATAGAATTCCACAGACTCACAACTCTCTGTGTGAAAAAGTATTTCCTCGTCTCCGTTCTAAATGGCTTACCCCTTATTCTTAAACTGTGGCCCCTGGTACTGGACTCCCCCAACATCGGGAACATGTTTAAACAAAATGGTCAATAATGAGTAAAATCTAAAGAACATAAAAATGAACTAGGTTTTATCAATAAAAACTTCCCTGTTTTATGATCGTCACTTACTGGAGAAATAGAAGGTGATAAACTTTCCATTTATTCCTTCTCCCTTGAGCAGGAAGCACAATTCTAAAACAATTCAGCAAAGTGGTCTTACTCTGGAACATATAGTACATCCATCCTTAAATAGAGCCTGAGAAATGAAATGATTTAACATTGAGTTAACATTGGCCTTGCATCACTTCACATTGTTTCAAGATTGTATTGTGATGCTTATTTTAAGCAGCACGTGCAACATTATTGTTATTGTTTCAGTTTACCACAACATGACGAATGGTCATGGTTAGTTTTGACCACAGTAATCGATCTGAATAAAGCAGCCAAATCCCGGATAAACAGAGAATCTGCCAGGCAAGATTTAATGTGATCCAACCGCGTTTGAATTTGCATAAAATGCACAACTGTTGTTAGGTATTGAATGAAAAGTTTTAATTTTAGTTTGAAAGATACAGCATAGAAGCAGGGTCCACTGGGTCCACGCCAACCATCGACCACACGTTCACACTGGTTCTATGTTACTCCACTACAATATCCATTCCCTACACACTCAGGGCAATTTACAGAGGCCATTTAACCTACAAACTTGCATGTATTTGGTAAGTGGGAGTAAACCAGCGCACCCGGAGGACACCCATGCAGTCACAGGGAGAATGTGTTTGTCTCTCTGCCTCTCTACTAAAACATTGTAGTTGTCACATATTTGTCATGACTGCTATTTTACCTTCAAGTGAAATATGCCTATACAGGTAAAACAAGTAAATGTACAGCGGGTCTATTCTTCTTCAGTTATAGTTCATAGTTACTTTGCCCCTCGACGTCCTCCCAGTCTCACCTTCTCGAATTATCCAGTCTCTCCTTCTCGATCTACTGGTGGCCAGAGGATCTGGGATGACGGAGGAACTGAAGGAAATCCACATTAGGCAGGAAATGGCGTTGGGTAGACTGATGGGATTGAAGGCTGATAAATCCCCAGGGCCTGATGGTCTGCATCCCAGGGTACTTAAGGAAGTGGCTCTAGAAATCGTAGACACATTGCTAATCATTTTCCAATGTTCGATAGATTAAGGATCAGTTTCCGTGGATTAAATGTTATCCTTCATTTTAAGAAAAGAGGGAAAGAGAAAACAGGGAATTATAGACCAGGTAGCCTGACATCGGTGTTGGGGAAGATGCTGGAGTCAATTATAAAAGATGAAATGATGGCACATTTGGATAGCAGTAACAGAATCGGACCGAGTCAGTATGGATTTACGAAGGGGAAATCATGCTTCACTAATCTTGTGGAATCTCTTAGGATGTAACTAGGAAAATGGACAAGGGAGAGCTAGTGGGTGTAGTGTACCTGGACTTTCAGAAAACCTTTGATAAGGTCCCACACAGGAGATTAGTGGGCGAAATTAGAGCACATGGTATTGGGTAGGGTACTGACATGGATAGAAAATTGGATGGCAGACAGGAAACAAAGAGTATGGATTAATGGGTCCCTTTCTGAATGGCAGGCAGTGACTAGTGGGGTACCGCAAGGCTCAGTATTAGGACAGCAGTGATTCACAATATACTGTGGCGGTCCCTGGATTTTAGGCCACTCCTTGGGTCATCCCCCTCGGCACTTGAGGGACAGGGACGGTGGTCTGCTCACATAGAAGCATAGAAACATAGAAAATAGGTGCAGGAGGAGGCCATTCGGCCCTTCGAGCCAGCACCGCCATTCAATATGATCATGACTGATCGTCCGCTATCAATAACCCGTGCCTGCCTTCTCCCCATATCCCTTGACTCCACTAGCCCCTAGAGCTCTATCCAACTCTCTCTTAAATCCATCCAGTGATTTGGCCTCCACTGCCCTCTGTGGCAGGGAATTCCATAAATTCACAAATCTCTGGATAAAAACTTTTTTTTCTCAGCTCAGTCTTAAATGACCTCCCCTTTATTCTAAGACTGTGGCCCCTGGTTCTGGACTCACCCAACATTGGGCACATTTTTCCTGCATCTAGCTTGTCCAGTCCTTTTATAATTTTATATGTTTCTATAAGATCCCCCGTAATCCTTCTAAACTTCAGTGAATACAAGCCTAGTATTTTCAATCTTTCCTCATATGACAGTCCTGCCATCCCAGGGATCAATCTTGTAATCAATCACGGGTTTCCAGTTCCTGCTGGGGAATTATCTGGTGTTTTGTTATGCTTCATTAAAGGACTTCTGAACCTGCCTGGCGTCTAACCTTTTCCCAACCTTGTCTAGGCCACTACATTGGTGACGCCGACGTGATAGTATATAGTTTCATCCAACCTCACCCCCCGCAGAGCAAACTGAGCCTGCTGGAACCAGATATCAGGCTCTTCGGTCCACAAAGTCGGGAGCTTCAGCGCGAAGGCGTGGAGTTTCTGGTCCATCACGATGCGTGTTGAACATCGGGGTCACCAATGTAGTGGCCTGGACAAGGTCAGGAAAAGGCTAGACGCCAGGCAGGTTCAGAAATCCTTTAATGAAGCATGACAAAACACCAAATGCTTTAGATGAAGGGATTAAAAGTAACGAACAAATTTGCAGATGACACAAAGCTGGGTGGCAGTGTGAACCGTGAGGAGGATGCTATGAGGAAGTAGGGTGACTTGGACAGGTTGGGTGAGTGGGCAGATGCACGGCAGATGCAGTTGGATAAATGTGGATAAACGAGGATAAATGTGAGGTTATCCACTTTGGTGGCAAGAACAGGAAGGCAGATCATTTTCTGAATGGTGTCATTAGAAATAGGGGAAGTACAATGAGATCTCGGTGTCCTTGTACATCAGTCACTGAAAGTAAGCATGCAGGTACAACAGACGGTGAAGAAAGCTAATGGCATGTTGGCCTTCATAATAAAAGGAGTTGTGTATAGGAGCAAAGAGGTCCTTCTGCTGTTGTACAGAGCCCTAGTGAGACCACACTTGGTGTATTGTGTGCAGTTTTGGTCTCCAAATTTGAGGAAGGACATTCTTACTATTGAGGTAGTGCAGCGTAGGTTTACGAGGTTAATTCCCGGGATGGCGGGACTGTCATATGTAGAAAGAATGGAGCAACTGTGCTTGTATACACAGGAATTTCAAAGGATGAGAGAGGATCTGATTGAAACATACAAAATGATTCAGGGATTGGACATGCGCTCACGATGTTGCGGGAGTCCAGGACCAGTGGCTACAGTTCAAGAATAAGGGGTAGGCTATTTAGAACGGAGACGAGGAAAAATGTTTTCACCCAGGGAGTTGTGAATCTGTGGAATTTGTGCCTCAGAATGTAGTGGGGGCCTATTCTCTGGATGCTTTCAAAAGAGAGTTAGATAGAGCTCTTAAAGATAACGGAGTCAAGGGATATGGGGAGAAGGCAGGAATGGGGTACTGATTGTGGATGATCAGCCATGATCACAGTGAATGGTGGTGCTGGCTCGAAGGGCCAGATGGCCTACTCATGCACCAATTGTCTAATGTCTATTGTTTATTGTCTATCCAGTCGAGAATCCAAAGGCTCTTGTGCATTCCGTGCTCAACACTCTCCTCATCTTCATCAACATGTTTATGTTTCATCCTCTTCCTGACCTTACATGCTCTTGCCAAAGTGAATCACATGGAAGAAATAAGTTAAAATCTACTGGATATAAGCACATGTATTTTGCTGCCTGCTAATTCACAGAAATACTTCAACAGCACAGTGGCACAACTGTGGAGTTTGCTGCCTTACAGCGCCAGAGACCTGAGTTTGATCGTGACCTGTACGGAGTTTGCACGTTCTCCCTGTGACTGCATGGGTTTTCTCCGGGTGCTCCAGCTTTCTCCCATATTCCAAAGATGAGCAGGTTTGTAGGTCATTTGGCTTCTGTGGATTGAAGAAGGGTCCCGACCTCGAAATGTCACCGATCCCTGATTCATCCTCTGAGCTTCTCCAGCACTTTGTATCCTTTTTTGAGCATCTGCTTAACGGTCAGTTCGAAGATAGACACAAAAAGCTGGAGTAACTCAGCGGGACAGGCAGCATTTTGGGAGAGAAGGAATTGGTGATGTTTCAGGTCGAGACCCTTCTTCAGACCATAAATGATCAGTTCATTTATTTTCCCCTTTTCCACGAGGGAACAAAAAAAGAATAATCTTTCCCATGGAAATCCAAAGTAAGGAACTAATTCTGCAATTTAACAAAAAATGAAAGAATACTACGTCTCAGTAGGTCAGATGTGGAAAGACAAACTTTCAGGTTTGGCCTTAGTTGGAACTTGGTATTCTTGGTCAGGATTCCTCTGTCATGAGAACATTTGCAAATTCCCAGAAGGATGAGTTTGCAACAATGCAGAGCGATTGAAGTTAAAGCTTTATTTTTCCTGGCGCTAAGAAACTTATCAGTGAACAAACAAAAGTACTCAAGATTATAAAGGGTTCAACAAAATGGCAAAAAGTAGTCCAAGCAAATCAACAAGAGACCAGACATCTCATGGCAGATTAACATGTGTGTTTGAGGGGATTACGGAAATAAGATGTTGATAGTTCCATTCTGTCATCGCCAACCGTATCATCATGAACCATTGTAGTTCCATGTGATTCCCTTTCATAGAAGCTGTGATACTGAACAGACCACAACAACAATTAAATAAATCTATCATTATCTAAGTTTGAGATTTGAAGTCAACTTCAGCAACGTCTGCTTTATTCTGTGCAATCCTGGTGTTAAATACCAGGCCCTGGCTGGCTCACTCCCCCAACCTGTCCAAGTCACCCTGCATTCTCATAGCATCCTCCTCACAGTTCACACTGCCACCCAGCTTTGTGTTATCTGCAATTTGCTAATGTTACTTTGAATCCCTTCATCCAAATCATTGATATATATTGTAAATAGCTGCGCTCCTAGAACCGAGCCTTGCGGTACCAGAAGATTAGTCAAGCATGATTTCCCCTTCGTAAATCCATGCTGACTCGGACCGATCCTGTTACTGCTATCCAAATGTGCGGCTATTTAATCTTTTATAATTGACTCCAGCATCTTCCCCACCACCGATGTCAGGCTAACTGGTCTATAATTCCCTGTTTTCTCTCCCGCCTTTTTTTTAAAAGTGGGATAATATTAGCTAGCCTCCAATCCACAGGAACTGAACCTGATGCTATAGAACATTGGAAAAGTATCACCAATGCATCCACAATTTCTAGAGCCACTTCCTTAAGTACTCTGGAATGCAGACCATCAGGCCCTGGGGATTTATCAGCCTTCAGTCCCATCAGTCTATCCAACACCATTTCCTGCCTAATGTGGATTTCCTTCAATTCCTCCCAGATCCTCTGGCCACTACTATATCAGAAAGATTGTTTGTGAGATTCAAGATTCAAACTTGAATTTCTTCATGCGAGACAGTGTCCTGGCTAATCCATCTTCTCACTTTTGCCTCAGCGTCCTAGATGAGATGGTTTACAAAACTTGCACAATATTTTTCTTGGTCTATATTACTGTCCCAGTGATTCCACTATTTCCCTAGGTAGATAAAATGCTGGATAAACTCAGCAGGTGAGGCAGTATCTATGGAGCGAAAGAACAGGTGACGTTTTGGGCCGGGACCCTTCTTCAGACCGACTCTAGGTCTGGGGAAAGTGAAATGAATCTCACTTAATGGAAATCTCACCCTGAAAGAAGTAACTTCTAAAATGCTAATTCCTATAATAAGAAAATATAGAAGTTCTTCTCCTCTACGTCTTCTCCACTATTTCCCTGCTGCCTTTATCATTTTAAATGCCTTTGTTTTGATCACCCCTCTCTCTAGTACCATATGTAACTCAGCAGAAAGTGGTTTAGAGGGCAAATATCTAACCCCTGCACTTGACAGAGCAATCAGTACTAACTGTGTTAGTTTGTACTGTCTTAATCCATTTCCCATCAAATACTTTACTGGGTGAGAGACAAGTTTTAATTAATTGCCACCAGATGTAAAGTCTCTCAATGAACTTCATCAGCAGGAGAAGCAAACAAGCTTCTGAACTCAAGCCATATATTACTCAGAAAAAAGACACAATGTGCTGGAGTAAATCAGAGGGCCAGGAAGCATTTCTGGAGAACATGGATAGGTGTCATTTTGGGTCGGCAACCTTCTTCAGATTATTTAAATACTTTTTAGTTGAGCGTCCATAAATGTATTTCACTTTTATCTCCACCCCTCCTGGCTTTGGACTTGAAAAGAATGTAACAATATTTGTTATTTTGATCTGTGAAGATCTTTCAAAAGAGATAAGTCCACAGACATTCCAAGAAAAAGCTCTCATAATAACATTACTGTAACCACAACAATCTAGCGGCATTACATAGATAAATGAAGTCTGCTCTCAACATGAACTTTATAACCTATTATGAGCATTGCTTATCAATTATTACACAAAAGGAATGCCCATGATTCCAAACCAGCAAGAATCTATAAAAAAACACCCAGGTGGGTGTTCTGACATTCCTTGTATTTAATCATACTTTCATGTAGAAACATTACTTACTATTGCAGATTCCTACATCAAACCCTTTGCATAGCATTTTGTAACAGTTTACATTCACTTTCCTGGAGCCAAAACTATCTAACAAAGCATGAAAGAAAACACTTCACTGATAAAATTATAAAACCTACGATCATGGAACATGGAAAACATTTGATACTATAATAAAACTTAAGTCAATAGCTGTTTCAAATCACACAGGAGGTGTTTCCATATCGAGAAGTGGTTATCTTTAAAGTTGTATAAGATATTGATATTGCGTTTTTCAATAAATGATGAGTGTATGGGTGTATAATTTTCAGTTGCTCAGCAGAGTTCCGGCCATGCAGATTACAGCCTGTTGTAGAACACACCTTCTCTTCCTCTATTAATTACAATGTGATGACTGTTACTGGGGTTAGGGAGTGACCTGCTTCAGCAGTTTGCAGGCTCAGCAGTGAGAAATGCTGCTCATTTTCCATGCAACAGAGAATTATCCACTAAATGTAACCATTGTCTTTGCTCTACATTAGGTAAATGTATCATTTGATGCAGGATGGCAGGCATTAAAACCAGTCAGGCATAGTGTTTGGCACAGACATTGTGGGCCGAAGGGCCTGATCTTGTGTTGTACAATTCTAAGTTCCATGCTCTATGTTCTATGTGGAAGAAACACTGCAGGTTAGGCCACATCTATGGAAAGATAAATAGTTCACATTTCTGGTCCAAAGCCGTTGATGATGTTCGGATGACAGATTATGCCAACAGCATATCTCTTACCATGTCCGCCCCGTCAGCAAGAACAACTGGGTCACTTGATCGGCTTTCTGGTGCAGTTGCTGCCGTCAGCAAGTCACAGCCCCCAAACATCTCGTAATGTAGTTTCAAATGCTATTCTTGTCTAACAATTAGTCCACATTTTTTCTACTGGCAAACATCACTTTACTGAGGCTGTCATAACCTTTCTGCAGCTAAACGCAATTTTCCCATTACTTTGTTTATTAACTTTTCAGATGGATGTAAAACAAGCATTTTACATTTACTTTAAAGATTTTTTTTTCTTGGACCAGTATCATGTTCTGTGTCCCAGGGAACCAGACAAGGACCATTCAAGGACTGAAGAGCAAAAAAAAGGACAGGTGCTGGAAATCTAAGATGAATGCAGAAAATAAGAGCATAGTCAGCGGGTCAGGCAGCATCTGCAGCGAGAGAAACATAATTAACATTTCCAGTCAATTGCCTTTAATCAGGACATTTGTGGCTTTTGGTGAATTTGTCAGTTTCAGCCATAACTGCAATACCATTAGAAGAGTCTGTTTAATATTGTGGGCAGGAACTACCTGTCACTGAGTTGGACAATTCAGCCATGGGTTAGTCTATACTCAGCAGATTGAGTGTAAATCATAAAATACAAGAGATTGTTTCCCCAGAGCGAAGAATCTGGAACCACATTTAAAAGACATTTGGACAGGTACCTGGAAATAGGAAAGGTTTACCTGGAAATAGGGCCAATGGTGGGCATGTGGGACTAACTTAGATGGTCTGAAGAAGGGTCTCGACCTGAAGCGTCACCCATTCCTTCTCTCCAGAGATGCTGCCTGTCCCGTCGATTTACTCCAGCATTTTGTGTCTACCTTTAACTTAGATGGCATTTGATTGGTATGAATGAGTTGGGCTGAAAAGCCTGATTCCATGCTGTATCACTCTGTGGCGCTCTGACTGGGAAACATATCCCACAAATCTCGGAGCTGGTTTGAGACAGACTTGTGTGCAACTTCCTCCAGTTTTCAACACATTTGAGGCAAACCTTGTGGTTTCATTAAAAGGTAAGTAAGTAAGTAAGTAAGTAAGTAAGTAAGCAGTCTCTTGAATAAATATAGCAATATTATGCTGGAATTTACCATTCATCTACAGACCTGCATGTCTTTGGTATGTGGGAGGAAACTGGAGCATCCAAAGGAAGCCCACATGGTCACAGGGAGGAAGCGCAAACTCCACACAGACAGCACTCACGGTTAGTATTGAACCCAGAGCCCAGTTCTCTACCAGCTGTAACACAGTGCTGCCCTCACAAGTAATTTCATCTCCAATCTGTCTGAGAGTGCAATGATCTTCTCGCCTTAAAATGTCTTTAATTTTTAATAAATTGACCTGAGGGTATGGTGTAACTTCATTTAAGCACCTGAAACAAGTTGCAGATAAAGATCTACAGCCAGATTATCTCTTCCCTTTTCTCCAAAAATATTCCATAACCACCCATGTTTGCAAACGTTTCTTCAGCAGACCTGGCCAGGCCTTACAGTCAGGGAGTGGTTGCAGTATCAACATTCATTTGACAGAGACGGGAAACATCCTTAACTGTCCTGAATTGAAACTGAAAAGAACGGAGGCTTTCCATGGTCAATGATTAGAACTGATAGCCAGGATGTATCAGGGAATTTATAGAAATAAATTCTATAATTTATTAATAGAATTAATAAATTATAGAAAAACAAAGTGAAATAGAGCACCTCAATTTTTTCACTTGGAAAAGCAAGCAGCTTTTTTGGCTGTTTGATTTGGAGTTGATTGATGTAACTGTCGTGAAGGGTCCACTATCCCTCTGTTACTTTGGAGTCGAGTTAAACTGAAATAACAGAGAAAACGAGACACAATGTAAAATGAGTAACTGACTGATGGAAACTGTTAAAAACAGCATGTAATAAATTATACTATGGACAGTTTGGTTTAGTTTAGTTTAGTTTAGAGATACAGCATGGAAACAGGCCCTAGGGCGCACTAAGTCCATGCCGACCGTTGATCACCTGCTCACTAGTTCCAAGTTATCTCACTTCCGCATCCTACACACTAGGGGCAAGTTACAGAAACCATTTAACCACAAACCTGCACATCTTTGGAATGTGGGCGAAAACCAGAACACCTGGAGGAAATGCACACGGTCACAGGGAGAACGTGCAAAACTCTGCACAGATAACACCCATAGGCAAGATTGAACGGAGGTCCTGGCACTGTGAGGGAGCAGCTTCACTGCTGCACCACTGTGCTGCCCCTCCATTGCTGTGCGGCCCCACAATTAAATTTATAGTCACATTTTGCAGCTGCTACTTGGTTCAAGTGACTGTTCTTCATATATAGACCCAGGTAGACAAATTGTTTGATGGTGGTGGCCGATCGTATCCACACCGAACACTCACATTTGCTTTTTGACAGGAGGCACAGCAATACTGGATAGTTTTCAGATGTGAGACTCCTGGCCCGTTCTTCCTTTCGTAACTCAAGGTTAACTGTAATCCTGCCTTCACACTAACAGTGGTCACTGACAAGACACAAACCAGTGATTAAACCTGTTTCCTTGAAACGAACGACTTGTAAGACAGTGACATGTAATGACTGTAATATTAGTAAACCAACCCATTTTGTCTTTACCTCCACTACAACCTTATACACAGTTAACCACACTATCCTTGACTAGTGCTTCTCTATTGTGCAACTGGGCGAAACTACTCCTCTCTAAATCCGTTCTTATTTATCTCCAAGAGGATAAACATTCCAGCATCAAGCCACCACTCCTCTTGTCCTCTCCACCAGGCTGCTCGTCTGATATTCATCGCATGCAGTAGCCAGTAGCATGCAGTAAATGTCCATATATATACGTTACTTTACACTTTGGCGATATAGCATGGAAACAGCCCCACCTAGTCCATGCCGACCAGCAATCACCTTGTACACTAGCGCACTAGGGACAATTACAATATACAGAAGCCAATTAATCCACATACCTGTATGTCTTTGAAGTGTGAAAGGAAACAGGAGCACCCAGAGAAAACCAACGTGGTCACAAGAAGAGCATACAAACTTTGTACATCACCCATAGTCAGGATCGAACCCAGGTCTCTGGCGCTGTACGGTTACAACTCTACTGTTGCACCACTGTACCACCCTAGAGTGGCTGTGCAAACCTACTGCACTAAATAACATCATACCTAAATACTAAAGATATGCACAACTGTTTTTATGCACAACTACAAGAATATGTTTTTCATAGAATCATAGAATGATAGAATCATAGAAAATAGGTGCAGGGGTAGGCCATTCAGCCCTTCGAGCCAGCACCGCCATTCAATATGATCATGACTGATCATCCAAAATCAGTACCCCGTTCCTGCTTTTTCCCCATATCCCTTGATTCCTTTAGTCCTAAGAGCTAAATGATATGCTAATGCTTATATTATGATATGCTTATATTTTCTAATGGTATGCTGGTGTCTTTGGGCCCTCAAGACTCAATTATTCCCAATATCGTCCCATCCGGTCTCTAAAAGCACTCTCCACTGGCCTGGTGAGTGGAGTTGCAATCATTCTCAAAATGCTCAACACTATTCAGGACTAAACCTTCATCTTAACAGATGTCATATTCACAACCTTAATCATTTATTTCCTCCACCATCCTTGTATAGTGTCTGTTGTGTTTAGTGTGTACAAAATAAAGTGCAGTAAGCCATGCAGAGTGCTCTGACAGCACCTGCCAAATGCTTCTCTACCACCCCAAAAAGAACAAGGGCAGTGGATACTTACTAACACCTACAGTACTTGGCTGCTTCCAAGTTACGCACCATCCTGGTTTGGGAATATATCATTGTTCGTCCCTGCAGGTAAATAAAAGTTAGCAGTTCAGGTGACTCATCCCCACTGCCCAAGCAGTTCAAGGTGATTCATCCCCACAAAGGCATTAGGGATGGGCAATAAATGCTGGCCTCGCCCAGAACATGAAAAGTTTTATCATTGAAGTAATACTCTGCTTCCTAAACTGGCTTAAACCCTGCTTTTAAAATTGGATTCAATACAAGCAGAGGAGAAGCACACCTGCTATTGTATTGCACATTTAACACAAGAACTAGAATATGCCCGGTTTATCTTCAAGCCCACCTTTTAAAAAGTAGCTTCTTTATATATTTTATCTCATGAAAGTTTAAAATAATTTTCCTTCACAGTAGCAGCAACAGGGGGAACTTTGCATCAGTTTACCAGTGCGCCAAATGCGTCCATTTCTCAGATTTGTAATCACACAAAAAACAGCCCCATAGAGAATCTAGCATAGTCATATGTCTTAAGGTTCTTCCTCCAGGGTCGGTAGTAGACACAATTTGTCACTCAGCTGGTTATTAGGGGAAGTGAACATCTGCTTGCTCAAAATGGTAGATTTCAATAAGGAGAAATAAAGATTTAGAAAGGGACTTCCAGAACTTGGGATTAGGCAGCTAACGACATGCTAACAATTGGCCAACATATCAAACTTGCTACATGCAAGATGACAGAAACGTATAACTCCCTGAGATCTGAGGATTGCTGAGAGGGAAGCTTGCAATGTTAAGGAAGGGGGAAGCCAATAAAGGACTTGAGCAGAAGGAATTTGAGCTTCAAAGGTTTGCCAGTGGTCATCAATGAAGATCAATGAGCAAAGAAAAGATTGGTGAATGAGAGACAGATGGAAGTGTAGATATTTGGTTGTGTAGAGAACAAGGATCCCAACATGAAATACCGCTTGTCCATTCCCTCCCTTGACCCAAAGGACAAAGGACAAAGAACAAAGGACATTTATTATCACAGAAACATAGAAACATAGAAATTAGGTGCAGGAGTAGGCCATTCAGCCCTTCGAGCCTGCACCGCCATTCAATATGATCATGGCTGATCATCCAACTCAGTATCCCGTACCTGCCTTCTCTCCATACCCTCTGATCCCCTTAGCCACAAGGGCCACATCCAACTCACTCTTAAATATAGCCAATGAACTGGCCTCAACTACCCTCTGTGGCAGAGAGTTCCAGAGACTCACCACTCTCTGTGTGAAGAAAGTCTTTCTCATCTCGGTCTTAAAGGATTTCCCCCTTATCCTTAAGCTGTGACCCCTTGTCCTGGACTTCCCCAACATCGGGAACAATCTTCCTGCATCTAGCCTGTCCAACCCCTTAAGAATTTTGTAAGTTTCTATAAGATCCCCTCTTAATCTCCTAAATTCCAGAGAGTATAAACCAAGTCTATCCAGTCTTTCTTCATAAGACAGTCCTGACATCCCAGGAATCAGTCTGGTGAACCTTCTCTGCACTCCCTCTATGGCAATAATGTCCTTCCTCAGATTTGGAGACCAAAACTGCACGCAATACTCCAGGTGTGGTCTCACCAAGACCCTGTACAACTGAAGTAGAACCTCCCTGCTCCTGTACTCAAATCCTTTTGCTATGAAAGCTAACATACCATTCGCTTTTTTCACTGCCTGCTGCACCTGCATGCCTACTTTCAATGACTGGTGTACCATGACACCCAGGTCTCGCTGCATCTCCCCTTTTCCTAATCGGCCACCATTTAAATAATATTCTGCTTTCCTGTTTTTGCCACCAAAGTGGATAACCTCACATTTATCCACATTATACTGCATCTGCCAAACATTTGCCCACTCACCCAGCCTATCAAGTCACCTTGCAGTCTCCTAGCATCCTCCTCACAGCGAACACTGCCCATTATCACATACACCAATTGGTGTAGTGAAATTTGACTTGCCTATTGCAGCACACAAATAAAGATAAGACCCAACATCAAAGAATTTAACAGCAAACATAAAAACATCCCCCCACAATGGTTCCCACTGTGGGGGAAGGCAGTAAAGTCCAGTCCCATCCCCAGTTCACCCATAGTTGGGCCTATTGAGGCCTCAGCAGTCGCTACTATGGCAGCCCGATGTTTCAGTGCCCTCTCACCGGATGATGAAGCTCTGGCGTCGGGTGGATGCTCTCAGCGGCCCGGAGTGTCTGGAGCGGCCGCATCCTCTCCGGAGACCGCAGCTCCCAAAGTCCACGGACCGCACCGGTCGGAGCTCCAACTCTGGCGATCTCGTCATGAGATCCCAGGCTCCGCAGTGTTTAAAGCTCAGCACCGCCCGCGGCTGGAAGCTCCACAGAGCACGACAACCCGGGCAAGGCATCGCCCGCTCAATGTTGGCGCCCCAGCGCTGTGCCGCTGCTGAAGCTGAAGTTCTTCCAGAAGAAATAACTTGTTTTATGGGTGAATTAGACCTGACTTAAGGCAGGGAGTTTTGGATATGCTGAAATGTATGCAGGTAGCTGCCCAGGACACTATTGGAATAGTTGAGTCTTAAGAAACAAAGACACTGAACTATTATGTCTATTGTTACAACTTGTTACAACCAACATCATCTTCAATGACGAAGCATGCTTCCATGACAACCATGAGGCAAGTAAGATCATCCACTCTCAATAGAATGGCGTATTTAGTTTGTGAATGTTTTGTGGGTGCACATGTCATCTTTTATTAGGGATCAATATTATTGATGCAAACGTATTCCAAAAAAATGAACAAACCTCATGAAAGTCATCAATGAGATCCACACTCGTAGGTAACCATGGAAATGAAGAGTATAGCCTAGCAGTGAACTTGGAATACAAATTAGCAACCAGAGCTTCACATCTTGGTAACTAAATAGTTGCCATGGGAACAGACATTCAGTGAGAAGTATTGTCTCAGCATATGCATAAAGAAATAATGTTCATAAATGCTTACCATTTATAACATGACTAAATATGCTCATTTTTGTACTTCATCCAGAATGAAAAAAATATTTTTTATTGGTACATTTGGTACATATTGCAGATAGGTTGAAAAAGGTTTTGCAATATTTCAAAATATTATTAGAATTCATATAGGAAAATGTGAATAGAGAAGGGAACATTGTTACTAAAATCAAAACAAAGCAGTTAACCAATGTTCACAAAATGAAATGGGGTGAATACAAAACAAGTTAACACAAGCAAAATTGTATTTTACATTCAGCTTGGACACTGATGCTTTGTCAAAGGATGATTGAAAATTAAATACATTTGGTTTAAAGCGTCAAAAGACACTTTAGTTTTATAGGAAGCATTAAAGTACCAGAATCCAGAAATTAAAGTATAGACATTCCTTATTCCTTAATGTATAGACATTCCTTATTTTACTGAATAAATGGTTTAGTGAACATTTAAACATCAAACATTTGATCATTACTATCACAAACATCAATTTATCAGCTCAAATCCTACATTTCTCATGCAATCAAAGCCCAAAACCCTGCTTTTTATGCTTGCGACTCACAATAGTAAGTTTTTTTTAATAGCACATTACGTTATTTCCCTTTTCTCTTGATTCTGTTCAATGCCGTTCACCTAGGTTCTGATGACATCTGTGATTAAAACAATACCCCTGCTCCATGTCTACATCCATTGATATTCATCTCTCATATCCTTTCTTCAGAGGTGGGAACATGACAATATATCAAGGAGGATTGATTTTGCCTGAATTTAAAAACAACTGAATTTTACATACATTTATTTTTAATTCGATAAAGTTTTACACTATTTGCCAGATACTTCCTGAAATCCTTATTACATTTCATATTAGTACTAAAGGCCATCAAGTCATAGTCACACAATACCATAAGAGGCCCTTAAGCTCATCTCATCCATGCCACCCAATATGTACGTTGAACTAATCCCATGTGCCCTTGTTTGACCCATATCCGCCAAAATCTTTCCAATCCATATTTCTGTCCTAATTTTGACCATCATGCTAAAGGCCTTTTTAACCACCCAATCCACCAGTGATAACACTTTCAGGAAACTATATACATACAATAATTATATTATACTTGTATATGGGGCAGCAGGGCGATGCAGCAGTAGAGTTGCTGCCTTACAGCGCCAGAGATCCGGGTTCAATCCTAACTATGGGTGCTGTCTGTACAGAGTTTGTACGTTCTCCCCATGACCTGCATGGGTTTTCTCCGGGATCTCCAGTTTCCACCCACACTCCAAAGACATACAGGTTTGTAGGTTAATAGGCTTAGTATAATTGTAAATGGTCCCTTGTGTGTGTCGGATAGCGGTAATGTGCAGGGATTGCTGGTCGGTGCGGATTAGGTGGGCCAAAGGACCTGTTTTAGCGCTGTATCTCTAAACTAAAGTAAACCACTCCTGTTTTACAACATGGGGCCCTATCATTCAGTGTAATAGTGTTACAGTATAGAGTCATAGAGTCATACCGTGTGGGAGCAGGCCCTTCGGCCCAACTTACCCATGCCGACCAACATGCCCCATCTACACTAGGCCTATCTGCCTGCTTTTGGCCCATATCCCTCTAAACCTACCCTATCAATGTCTGAATGTTTCTTAAATGTTGTGATAATGTAGTCTCACGCTGGTGTAGGATAATTTCTTATCAGTATCCATAAAATATATAGATATCATTTTAAAAGTGTCAAAGTAACTCCCCATAGAAATGTGATCATGTTAAGGAATCTTTCACTCCTTAGAACTGGAGTACAAGTAATTAATCTGTAATTTCGAGGAGTTGCATTTGGAGAACCATGGAAAGTATTTAACTTTATTTCTTTGCAAGGGCATTGTTTTCTGATGAGGATAGACACAAAATCCTGATTAACTCAGCGGGACAGGCAGCATCTCTGGAGAGAAGGAATGGGTGACGTTTCGGGTGACTAGTCTGAAGAAGGTTCTCAACCCAAAACATCGGCCATTCCTTCTCCCCAGAGATGTTGCCTGTCTTGTTGAGTTATTCCAACATTTTTGTGTCTATCTTCGGTGTAAACCAACTTCTGCAGTTCCTTCCTACAGATTATTTTGTGATGCCTTTGGACGATGAAAGCACTATTAACAGGTGACTTATTTTATCAATTAGATTTTTCAAAATAGATCCTTTCTTTATTATTGTATTCAGAGCTAAAAGTGAGCAAACTTCTTTTTTTCTGTCAATTTGAAAATCAAACTATTTTTATACTCACTTATGTCATATGTAAATATTATTAGAAGTTGCCTGTCTCTGAATCATTTGGAATATTTTTTTAAGTATCCATGAAGTGGGTGTTGCTAAACACAGGACAGACCTTTTCTGCTCTGGTATCAGAGGCTGCGCATTCAGCCTTCCTGCTTTAAAAATAAGTTTTCAGCTGAGGGTGACAGACTTTGTCATCGCTCCTCCAGTGTGAACAATCATGGAGCAGACACCAATTCTAGAGAAACGTGCTGCTATGGCTCATTGTGCTGTTGCTGAAGCCAGGCTTCCATCTGTACCTAAAGCTGGAGAAACTCAGCGGGTGCAGCAGCATCTAAGGAGCGAAGGAGATAGGCGACGTTTCGGGTCGAGACCCTTCTTCAGACTGGTCAGGGATCAGGGAAACGAGAGATATAGACGGTGATGTGGAGAGATAAGGAACAATGAGTGAAAGATATGCAAAAAAGTATCGGTGATGAAGGGAACAAGCCATTGTAAGCTGTTTGTGGTGTGAAAATGAGAAGCTGGTGCGACTGGGGTGGGGGAGGGAGATAGAGATAGAGGGAATGCCAGGGCCCGAGGGCTGAGGGAGAGGTGGGAAGGGGAGGAGACAGCAAGGGTTAACAGAATTGAGAAAATTCAATATTCAAGCCCAAAGGATGCAGACTCCCCAAGCGGAATATGAGGTGCTGTTCCTCCAGCTTGCGGTGTTGCTCACTCTGGCCGTGGAGGAGGCCCAGGACCGAGAGGTCGGATGTGGAATGGGAGGGGGAGTTGAAGTGCTGAGCCACCGGGAGGTCGGGTTGGTTATTGCGGACCGAGCGGAGGTGTTAGGTCCTGGGCCTCCTCCACGGCCAGAGTGAGGGTCCTGGGCCTCCTCCACCTCGATTCTCCCTCGATTCTCCAGCATCTGCAGTTCCTTCTTTAAAAAATTCCATCTGTACCTCATGTGTTAGACAGATGCAACAACAACGTTGGCTATTTACACTTGCACCAATTATCACTACACATTCGCCTCTATGGGGGCCAATGTTACAGGCCCTTCTTCGCCGGGTGTTGGTGCTCCGGTGGAGAAGGGTGAACGGCGAAGTTGGGAGAACCCTCTCAGCAGCTCGGGGTGCCTGTAACAGCCGATTCCTTGCTGGAGACGGCAGCTTCCGACGCCAACATGCCTCGCTGAATGGAGCTCCACAACTGGCGATGTCGCCGAGTGATCCCAGGCTCCCGATGTTAAAGTTCAGTGCCGCTGGCCGCTCCACAGTCCCGCAGCTCCGCGATGTTCTCTTGCAGTCTTCAGCTCACCGGAGCTCCAGCGCAGCGACCCAGGCAAGGCATCACCCGCTCTGCTCTGTGATGGTGCTCCAGCGCTGCACTGAAGCCGTGGTTCTGGGCGGCCCGCCCAGGAAATGCTGCTCCAGGCCTGCTGATAGGCCGCGAGGACGGGTCGACGGTGCAGCCCGGAGAAAGCTGCCTCTCCGACCAGATAGGGACCCTAGAAAATAGGTTCCTCCTTCCCCTCCCCCATCCCCACATAAAAAAGGCTAGGACTCCGATAAACAGAAAAGCTCAACTAACTAAAAATAAAAAAAGAGATAATAAACGGACAGCTGCAGGCTGGGCAGCCATACCTGTACAGGACGGCGCCCCCTAGTCAGATTTAGTGAGCTCAGGTTTAGCAGCTAGGGGGTAACGTTGGATAAAGACCATGAATCGGTGCTATTCTCCTAGTTTTACTCTCCTCCTGATACAGCCCATTCCTTCTATCGAGAGATGCTGCCTGTCCCCCTGAGTTACTCCAGGATTTAGTGTCTTCAGATTAAAGCTCCACTCGGGATAAATTGATGATTGAAAATGCATTTAACAAGGTGTGAAAATGAGATGCAAAAAAAACCCAAGGATGTGTGAATTTTATGGCAGATTTTTAGTTCATTATGAATTACTGTGTAGTTATTACAGGTTGCACGAGAGGCATTTCACATCCTATGACCTTACTTGGAGATAGGGATCTGTTCACTGGTTTTGTTCACTGGCTGTTGTGAAAAATAAAGGTGTTTCATTGTTTTTTAAACATCGAGCCATCTTCAATAGTCAACATATTCCTCAGTCAAAATGAAATAGCACCATTATCACTCTAGCTGGCGAGTGAAACTTACTTTAATGCAAAGAGTGGAGAATTCCTGGTTGGCTGTGAGATAGGGCCAGCTAAACTCTTGAATGAGTAACTGAGTGGACAAAAGAGGAATGCTTAAAGGCCTGTCCCACTGTACGAGTTTCCCCTGATTTGAACTCGGAGAATTATGGTAATAGCCGTTCGTAGGTACTCGGGGGCTCTCGTGGACATTTTTCACAGTGCTGGAAAAACACGGGTTTCCTTGTTTCCCGAGTACCTGCCGTTAGCTTTACGAGCCACTACGAGACGTCCCTGAGCTCCGACGTAGCCGCTACATACTTACCACGAGTTTGATTTTTTTTAAACTCGGGAGAGCTCATGAATTACCTCGTACATTGGGACAGGCCCATTAGCCTCCCTTAGTAGAAGTACTGAACACAGAAAGAGGGCTTGCAGGCCCTAAAGATTATTTAGAATGTACATGAGACATTAAAGGACAGAACTCAGCAAAATCAGAAATCACAGGCTAAAGTATTTCAATCCATTCTATTTTAATAGGAGTGAATTACTGACAGTAATTATAGGATAATCAATGAATGGGATAGTCTTGGAATCACAGAGAGGATAGAACCTTGCAAAGGCACGCAAAGCATTCAAGGTGAATCTCATAACAGAATCAGCAAAGACCAGTGGGAAGAGAAGAATCTTGAATTTAGTTATCTGGAGTAGTTAACCTTAATTCACATTAAAAAATAATAAAGCACCAATTTTGTTGCTCCTATCCTAATTATATCTGGCTATAGAGTCCCAAGTGAAAGATTAATCTGCAGACATAATTTAGTTCTGTAGTCTGTATAACAAAGGGCATCTAAGGATAGAAGGTCACTAGTAAGCCATAGGGAAAATACTGCATTCTCAAAGACCCAAAAAATGTTGTGCTCTTTTCTAGTTTTACACTTACAACATGCCTGTCCTTTCTCAACAAAACTGCCAAATTAGTGTGAAAATTCTAACTTAAAAGCATGCCACCGAGTTCAGTCAGGTTTGAGAGATTGCACCTTTGCTTTTAAGTTGCATCAATTATCACCTCATAGAGCCCTTTGGTAATATTTTGCTCTTTTGTGTGAATCTGTCTGCCAGATGCTGGTGTGACGACAGATTTTCAGGACCAGTATACAGAGGAAATGGTGTCTGTGCACTTTCGAAAGTGTTCTTTAATTACACACACTGTTCACTTGAAAGAACAGGTGTTAGATGTGCAACAGTAAAGAAAGTACTTTTATTTGCCGTATTCTTTTCAACTGAATAAATCAAATCAAATAACAAAGATTAAAATAATGCCTTTCTGTTTATTCAATACCTTTTGCGGACATTCCAGGTTTAAAGATGCTCCCATGTAATTAGAAATGTGAATAATACATAAAGAGTAAATCTGAATGGGTGGGAAGTGGCAGAGTCCAGGACTGGGAAACATTCATGAATTCCCTGGGTAAAGCATATGGCACTTTTGCCATGAGAAATGCTTAGATTGTGTTACACACTGCACCATCTGCCATTTCTGTTATCATGATTTTTTTTCCCTTTTTTCAAGCTTTGTTTTTCAAATGAATATTTTGTTGTTAAAACCACTAATTGCGAGAAAGGATCTGATCACTTACCATAGCACAAAACTACCTGACCACCTGCATGAAGAGGAGTTCAGTTCTAGAGTGTGGTGGTGCATAGACTTCTTAAAACCAGCCAAGCAAGGTGTCCATTCTTGTTTCAAAGTTCTGATGATATGCATTTGCTTGCTCTTTTTTTCCTTTCATCTGTCTCTGCAAATAGTTTGGGCAGCTGGTGACCCCAAAGAGAGATGTGAGCTCATGGTATGCATAGGTCCCAATCTCCCAGTTGCCAAACTCTTTAATTCCCCTTCCCATTCCCACACTGACTTTTCTATCCTATGCCTCCTCCAATGTCATAGTGAGGCTAAATGCAAATTGGAGGAACTGCATCTCATATTTTGCTTGGGCAGCTTACAATGCAGTGGTATGAATATTGATTTATCTAACTTCAAGTAACCCCTGCATTCCCACCCTCTCCATCCTTCTTGCACCCAAGTCGTACCAGTTTAAAAATCGTTTGTTGAGTCATTGTCTGTATTCGATTTCATCTAGCAAACAGCTAACAATGACCTGTTTCCTTTATCATCATTAATTTTTTGCAAATCTTTCATTCATTTGTTCTATATATCTACGTCACCATCTATATCTCCAATTTCCCTTTCCCCTGACTCCCAGTCTGCAGAAGAGTCTCGACCCGAAACATCACCTATTTCTTTTCTCCAGAGATACTGTCTGACCCGCTGCGTTACTCTTTTTGTGTTTATCTTTGGTTTAAACCAGCACCTGCAGCCCAATTCAAAGTCAGAAATTTATTATGGAAGAAAAATCTTAGAGAAATTGTTATATGTAGGTATTACTGTAGGGTTAAATTTATGTTAAAATATTCACTCAAAATAATCAATTAAAAAATAATTGGTTACGTTTTGGGGATTAATTCTCAGCACATGAGTATCCGTGGCAGGCCGGCACTTTATTGCCAAGTGGCCTTGAGAAGGTTGTTTGAGTCTATGTTACTTTCTGATTCAATCAGGGAACATTGCATCAGCACTGAATGAGGTCAAGAAGAACTCATCTTCCCAGTAAATAAAACTCTATTCTTTCAGACTGTTATATTCCTTCAGAAAAAAATGCTATTCTGAAGAATAATTAATTCATTGTGGATGTTCTTGCTTTCTGTGCACCTACGTCAACGGATTGCTCTTTTAACAGTGCTGAAATAATTTGTTTCACTTCTCTGCAGAAAACAAATCCAAGTTCACAGAAAATTTCAGAACTCCTCAGTTATTGGCAGTCCTTCATTCTGCTAATTCCTCAGGAATATTCCCCTCTGGATTTAACTATTCTTGGGACTGTTCCTGTGACTTCCAACGAGTAACCTTCCTCCATTCTCACCAATACTGTCATCTGACTGAATGTATGATGTGTATAAATCATGTTGGCATACATGTGCAATGCTGTTGGCAAGTTGAATAAACAAGATATGGATGTTCTGGTAGTTCTCCATGATTCACAATATTACCTTTATTTCCTGCAGTTATGGAATGATAGAATCATAGAAACATGCAGCACAGGATTGAGCTCTTCTGACCCATCTCACCAATGCCCTTCCTACGCTAATCCCATTTGCCCGCGGTAGGCCTGTATCCCTCCACTTCTTTCTTATTTAAGTATGTGTCCCAATGCCTATTAAACATTAGAATTATTTTGTCTCATCTGTACTAATCGTTTGTGCCTCCATCATCTCCTCTTGCACTTCATTCCAAATAACTACTACCCTCAGTGTATTAAAATTATGTCTCAGACCTCCTTTACATTTCTTCACTCTCACCTTAATGCTGTGACCTTTATTTTTAGATTTCCTTGCCTTGGGAAAAAGATCTACAAGGCTCTATAAGGTCTCTCCTCAGTCTCTTAATTCTTTCTTTTTTTTTAAATTTCAAAATATACTTTATTCGAATGATAAATATATACAATACATTAACCTTGCGGAAAATCCATCCGACATTTTCGGGGCTGTACAAATTGATGAATACAGTTTAGACATTTCTTTTCCCCTAATTTCCACAAATCAGTCCCCCACTCGTGCCACTCATGTGGCACAATGGCGTGGGATACCTTCCCTTATATTGAGGGGCGTCTCCACCATACCGTGCCCCCCATGTCCAGCAGCGGAAGGACTTTAGACTGTGGCCCTCCCCCACCGAGCCTTGGCATTGGCTGCACCGAGCTTCAGTGCGTCCCTCAGCACGTACTCCTGCAGTCTGCAGCGGGCCAGTTGGCAACATTCCCTGACGGACATCTCGCTCTGCTGGGTGGTGAACAATGCTCGGGCAGACCAAAGGGCGTCTTTTACCGAGTTGATGACCCTCCAGCAGCACGCGATGTCAGCCTCTGAATGTGTCCCTGGGAACAGTCCGTAAATCACCGAGTCCTCTGTGACAGAGCTCTTCGGGATAAATCGTACCAGGGACCCTTGCATTTTTCTCCAATCTATCCAATATCCCCCATTAAATACAGCCCTCCATTCCAAGCAGCATCATGTTGAATCTCTTCATGGCCAGAGTGTCCCACTGCATATTGGAGGAGCAGCACCTCATATTTCGCTTGGGTAATTTACACCCCTGCGGAATGAACATTGACTTCTCCAATTTCAGGTAGTCCTTGCTTTCTCACTCCTTCCCCTCCCCTTCCCAGCTCTCCCACAGCCTAATGTCTCCGCCTCTTCCTTTCTTCTTCCCGCCCCCCCCCAACACTCGCACGTTCATCTGAAGAAGGGTCTCGACCCGAAACGTCACCTATTCCTTCACTCCATAGATTGGAATAGCTCCAAGCATTTTTGTCTACCTTTATTGAATCTCTTCCATTTTGCTACCACATTCTTCCTATAGGCTGGTGACCAGAACATAGTAATCTCAGTGTGGTCTAACCAATGTTTTATACAACTTTCCATTTCTCATACTCAATGTATATGACGGCAAGTGTACCAAATGCCCTTTTAACCATACAATCCACCTGTGTTGTCACTTTCAGGAACCCATGGATTTGCACTCCAAGGACATTCTATATATCAATTCTTCCAAGACCCAATAGACAACAGACAATAGACAATAGGTGCAGGAGTAGGCCATTCGGCCCTTCGAACCAGCACCCGCCATTCTACCCGCCAATCTACCCGCCATTCAATGTGATCATGGCTGATCATCCCCAATCAGTACCCCGTTCCTGCCTTCTCCTCATATCCCCTGACTCCGCTATCTTTAAGAGCACTATCTAGCTCTCTCTTGAAAGTATCCAGAGAACCGGCCTCAACCTCCCTCTGAGGCAGAGAATTCCACAGACTCACAACTCTCTGTGAGAAAAATTGTTTCCTCGTCTGCTATTTATGTAGGAAGGAACGGCAGATGCTGGTTTAAACTGAAGGTAGACACAAAAAGCTGGAGTAACTCAGCGGGATGGGCAGCATCTCTGGAGAGAAGGAATGGGTGATGTTTCGGGTTGAGACCCTTCTTCAGACCCTATCATCTCCTCTCGCACTTCATTCCGAATAACTACTACCCTTGGTGTATAAAAACGACGTCTCTGACCTCCTTTCCATTTCTTCATTCTCACCTGGAGTTTGGAATGAAGTGCGAGAGGAGATGATAGGGGCTGAAGAAGGGTCTCGACCCAAAACGTCACCCATTCCTTCTCTCCTGAGATGCTGCCTGTCCCGCTGAGTTACTCCAGCTTTTTGTGTCTATCCCTGCTATTTATTCTATATGTTCTACCAGAATTTGACTTCCCAAATTACATTACGTCTTACTCTACTCTTACTGCGTACTCTGTTCTTACATTACTTCACACTTGTGGAGGTTTAATTGCACCAGGCCCTGCTCCAACCAATTTTCCAGCTGATCAATTTACAGCTGTATCCTCAGACAAGTTGGTGCACTATCAGGGAACAGGCACTTTGGCCCACCAAGTCCATGCCCACCAGTGACCACCCGTACACCAGATGTACCCTCCACACTCGGAACAATTTACAGAAGCCAAATAACCTACAAACCTACAAACCTGCACGTCTTTGGAAAATGGGAGGAAACTAGAGCACCTGGAGAAAACTCACGTGGGCAAAGGGAGAACAAACAAACTCCATACAGACAGCATGTGCTCAGGATCAAACCTGGGTCGCTGGCGCTGTAAGGCAGCAACTCTACCACTGCGATGCCCCGAGCTCCATTTATGCATATTCTAAACAAGAAAAGTCCCAGCACGAACACTGAGGTTGACTACATTGCTAACTTCCAGTACAAAAAAAAAACATCTTCCATGAGACTCTGCTTTCCATCATCAAGCCAATTTTTGATCCTTTTTGCCAATGCATCTCAGATCTCTTGTTATAACTTTCAAGATCAGGACATCATATGAGATCTTGTCAAAAGCCTTACTGAAGTGCTTGTCTACTGCTCTGCCTTCAATAGATTTGTAGCCTCCTCAAAAAGCAGCCATTTACACTGCTGGCCCAAGGGATCCCACTAACTCCTGAAAGAAACTGCATTCAAAGAACAGGGAAAATAGTTTATTATGGCTGATATATTCATCTGAAATTTAATTCAAGATTAAAAATCAGACTTTTCTAAAGAAAATAACTATTAGAGGAGCAATAGAAGGTGGGTTTTACCAGCACCATCCAAAACCAGTGTAAGAATTAAAAAATATATCCCCTGTAAAATGCCTGAGAATTAAATTGAAGGGCAATTCATCTTTTAACTCGGCACCCCTATTGCATAATTTAAAGGCTATGACTTAAAGCTAAAATCACTGAAAAACTGCTAAGATTCAGTATATCAGGCATCTAATTTCAAGTCACCAATTGCTTCACAGTACAGTAAGAAATATTTCTTAGGATTTCTTAGGATTATTACCTCTCTCTAACTTAATAGTCATAGAGTGATACAGTGTGGAAACAGGCCCTTCGGCCCAACTTGCCCACACCTGCCAACATGTCCCAACAACTCTGGTCCCACGTTAGGTCCATGTCCCTCCAAACCTGTCCTATCCATGTACCTGTCTAACTGTCTCTTAAATATTGGGATAGTCCCTGCCTCAACTACCTCCTCTAGCAGCTTGTTCCTTACACCCACCCTTTGTGTGAAAAAGTTACCCCGCAGATTCCTATTAAATCCTTGTTTAAGAAGGAACTGCAGATGCTGGAAAATCAAAGGTACACAAAAATGCTGGAGAAACTCAGCGGGTGCAGCAGCATCTATGGAGCTGTCTGAAAAAGGGTTTCGGCCCGAAACGTTGCCTATTTCCTTTGCTCCATAGATGCTGCTGCACCCGCTGAGTTTCTCCAGCATTTATGTGTACCTCCTATTAAATCCTTTCCCCTTCACCTTAAACCTTTGTCATCTGGTCCTCGATTTACTTACTCTGGGCAAGAGACTCTGCAACTACCCAATCTCTTCCTCATGGTTTTATACACCTCAATAAGATCACCCCACATCCTCCTGCACTCCAAGGAATAGGATCCCAGCCTTCTAAACCTCTCCCTATAGCTTGGACCCTCTAGTTCTGGCAACATCCTTGTAAATTTTTACTTTACCCTTTTTAGCTTGACGTCTTTCCTATAACATGGTGCCCAGAACTGAACACAATACTCTAAATGTTGCCTCATCATGTCTTGTACAACTGCAACATGACCTCGCAACTTCTATACCAATACTCTGACTGATTAAGGCCAATGTGCCAATAGTCTTTTTGAAGGTTTCGACCCGAAATGTCAGCTATTCCTTCTCTCCAGAGAAGCTGCCTGTCCATTGAGTTACTCCAGCATTTGTGTCTATCTTTGATTATATTCTTCTTGAATAGATTTAACACATATGAGAATCACATTCAGCCTTGCATTCAAACACTGTTGCCTTTATCAGAATTCGAAATGAAAGATTTTAGACTTTATTTAAAAAAAATCTATGGTTTAATATAATTTTACAGATCATTTACCACTTTGAAAAGATCAGGCAGCACCTGAATTTACATATTGAATTTGTTGCATTTTCTTGGTAATGTAAGGGAGGAGAAACAGCACTTATAGTGGCTGAATAAAGACATCAAAGGCAGACACTTTTACTTTGATCCCGGATCTATGCCAGTAAAGAATGCTGCATGTTGCATAAAAGCAATGTAGCACTGAATAGATTGCGTGAAAATGATATACCAAGTGCCCGTGATCATAAGCAAACCTTCAAAGCCTTCTTTCAGGGCTTGCCATTCTAATCACTGAATTGAATGAATCAGAATTTGGATGTGCTAATGAGGCAACAGGTGTGGTGCGCTCTTTCTGAGCACTGAATTACTAACATTCCTAAGATTCAGTCATGTAACAACTGTTTAAAAAGCATCCAAGGGGATATCCAGATTATATACAGATTCTAACGTCTTTCATGAAATGATATTAAATATCATGAAATGGTCGGCACTGACTGGAAGGGCCGAGAGGGCCTGTTTCCGTGCTGTAATTGTTATATGGTTATATGGTGTTATATGATATTTAGTTTAGTTTAAAGATACAGCGCGGAAAAAGGCCCTTAGGCCCAGCAGGTCCTCGCCGACCAGCGACCGGCACATTAACAATAGCCTACACCCACTAGGGACAATGTGTACATTTGCCAAGCCAATTAACCTACAAACCTGTACTTCTTTGGAGTGTGGGAGGAAACCGAAGATCTTGGAGAAAAACCCACTCAGGTCATGGGGAGAACGTACAAACTCCGTACAAAGAGCACCCGTAGTCGGGATCAAACCCGGGTCTCCGGCACTGCATACGCTGTCGGGCAGCAAATCTACCGCTGCGCCACCGTGACTGCCCGAAAATTTGAATAAAACAAGAACTGGAATAATAGATAGTAGATACAGGTACAAACAGGACGGTCTGCACCTGGGCTGGAATGGAACCAATGTCCTTGGGGGAGTGCTTGCTAGTGCTGTCGGGGATGATTTAAACTAATGTGGCAGGGGGATGGGAGCATGAACAGAGAGACAGAGGGGTAGCAAGGTGAAAAGTAAAAGTGGCAGGCAGACAAATCCAGGGCAAAAATCAAAAAGGGCCACTTTTCAACATAATTGTATAAGGGGTAAGAGTGTTGTAAAAACAAGCCTGGAGGCTTTGTGTCTCAATGCAAGTAGCATTCGTAATAAGGTGGATGAGTTGAATGTGCAGATGGTTATTAATGAATATGATATAGTTGGGATCACAGAGTGATTAGAAATGCATGCAACAAAGGTAAAAACAATTATAATGGGTGAGTTGTGTACTTCAATTAGAAATGCTACATATGGTGAATCACAATTGAATCAAATTGGTAGGGGTGCTGGGGAAGAGGATTTCTTGAAATGTATGCGGGAGAGTTTTCTAAACCAACATGTAGAGGAACCAGCGAGAGAGCAGGCTATTCTAGACTGGATATTGAGTCATGAGGAAGGGGTAGTTAGCAGTCTTGTTGTGCATGGCCCCTTGGGCAAGAGTGACCATAATATGGTTGAGTTCTTCATTAGGATGGAGAGTGACATTGTTAATTCAGAAACAAGGGTTCTGAACTGAAAGAAAGGTAACTTTGAGAGTATGAGACGTGAGTTGGCCTAGATAGACTGGCGATTGATTCTGCAACGCAAGGCATATAAAGACTGCATGGATGAACTACAACAATTGTTCATCCCAGTTTGGCAAAAGAATCAATCAGGGAAGGTAGTGCATCCGTGGATAACAAGGGAAATCAGGGATAGTATCAAAATAAGCATACAAATTAGCCAGAAAAAGCAGCCTACCAGAGGACTGGGAGAAATTCAGAGTCCAGCAGAGGAGGACAAAAGGATTAATTAGGAAAGGGAAAATAGATTATGAAAGAAAACTGGCAGGGAACATAAAAACTGACTGCAAAGGTTTTTATAGATATGTGAAGAGAAAGAGATTAGTTAAAACTAAGATTAGTTAAAACTGGATAATGAAGTAGATTTTCAAAGTCTACAGAGAGATTTGGGCCATTTGGAAAAGTGGGCTGAAAGATGGCAGATGGAGTTTAATGCTGTTAAGTGTGAAGTGCTACATCTTGGCAGGACAAATCAAAATAGGACGTACATGGTAAATGGTAGGGAATTGAGGAATGCTGTGGAACAGAGGGATCTAGGAATAACTGTGCATAGTTCCCTGAAGGTGGAATCGCATGTAGATAGGGTGGTAAAGAAAGCCTTCGGTGTGCTGACCTTTATAAATCAGAGCATTGAATATAGGAGTAGCGAAGTAATGTTAAAATTGTACAAGGCATTGGTAAGACCAATTCTGGAGTATGGTGTACAATTTTGGTTGCCTAATATAGGAAGGATGTCAACAAAATAGAGAGAGTGCAGAGGAGATTTACTAGAATGTTGCCAGGGTTCCAGCAACTATGTTACAGAGAAAGGTTGAACAAGTTAGGTCTTTATTCTTTGGAGTGCAGAAGGTTAAGGGGGGACTTGATTGAGGTCTTTAAAATGATGAAAGGGATAGACAGAGTTGACGTGGATAAGCTTTTCCCATTGAGGGTAGGGAAGATTCAAACAAGAGGGCATGACATGAGAATTAAGGGACAGAAGTTTAGGGGTAACGTGAGGGGGAACCTCTTTACTCAGAGGGTGGTGGCTGTGTGGAATGAGCTTCCAGCAGAAGTGGTGGAGGCAGGATCGATTTTAACATTTAAAAGTAAAATGGATAGGTATATGGACGTGAAGGGAATGGAGGGGTATGGTCTGAGTGCAGGTAGATGGGACTAGGGGAAAACAAATGGTCGGCACGGACTGGAAGAGCCGAGAGGGCCTGTTTCCGTGCTGTAATTGTTATATGGTTATATGGTTAAAACAAATGTAGGTTCCTTGCAGTCAGAAACAGGTGAATTGATCACGGGGAACAAGGACATGGCAGACCAATTGAATAACTACTTTGGTTCCAGTCCGTGCCGACCATTTGTTTTGGGGGAAAAAGAGCGAATGAAAGCGTTACTTGAAATTAAAGAAATGAGTGCTCAAATCCTGGGTTGTAAGCTGCCCAACAGAAATAAAAGGTGCTGTTCCCCCAATTTGCGTTTGGCCTTACACTGACAGTGGAGCAGGCATGGGACAAAAGGATCAGTTTTGGAATGGGGAGTTAATTCATTGACCTGCTCCATTGTAATACATTTGACATCAACACTACATTTATAAAGGTCCCAGAAGCTGACTGCTGTGAGACAAAGCTCACAGGTTTAATATATTTAGATGAACAGTCTGCAGACTTCATTTTGGATTTGTGTCATGATTATAAAACAATCAATGGAAAATCAGTTTGAAGAGAACCGTAGACCAGGTCCAGAATGTCAATGGATGCAAGCAGATGGGGAACTGATCTCTTATACTACAAACCTTGCAGCACCATCCACCTTTGACTCTATTCCAAGTGCCCCATGGTCACTTTGTGCCAAAGCCACTAATTTACTACAACATTTCAACATTGGATATTTTCCAAATTGGAATTGTCATATTTACTCCATAGGTCAATGTTCGTGATCAGAAAACTATGTGCTTGATAGTGCAGAGAACCAGAGAGAGGTGTTCAAATCCCTCTAAGGCATCTGTGGGATTTAAATCTAACTAACTACATAAACCTGAAGATGGGTCTTGATCCTAAATGTCACTTATCCACTTCTTCCAGAGATGCCACTAAATATTAATTAATAATAATTATAATATTAATATAATATCAGGGGGGGGGATCAGTATGTGTGCGTGGGGGTGGTTAGTGTGTGTGTGTGTGACGCGCAGGCCACCCCTCCCCCCTCCACCCTCCCACCCCCCCACCCCGCAACCGCGCGTTGAGGGGACGGGACCCAACGGGTCCCACTTGGTCTAGTAACTATTAAAAATTGGAAGAAAATTGATCAGAATATAGGAATAAAGGTACAGGAGCCAGTCATTTGTCTCCTGGAGCCAGTTCCACTATTACTTTTGAAATATAATCTCCATGTCTTGTTGTAAAAACATCTAGCAATCCTAAAATTCAGAGAAGGAGCTATCATCAATTGCTATTCAGGCAAGACAAGTCCAAAATTACCATTGTTCTCAGCCTGTAGTAATGTTTCCTAATTTCACTCTTGACAAGATACCAAGCTGATACCAAGGATCCAAGGTTGTAGGTGTAATGTATTTCTACTGTCTCTGTCATTTCTCCTTAATATCCCCAAAACATTGATCAAATCAACTAAGTGGATCCCAGTCACATGGGAGACCTGGTCCCCCAATGCAACCCATTACCAACAAAATATTCCACCACTCACCCTTAGCCCCTAACTGCGCAGGCATGCCTCATTTCCCCTCATTCCCGAGCACTCTTCCCCCCTCATCTTCATGTGTGGGTGGGGAGGAGTGGAGGGGGGGAGGGAAATAGCATATGTGGCAGGGGGATGTGTGGGGTGGGAGGGGAGGAGGGGTGTGTGTGTGGATGGGGAGGTGTAGGGGGGGAGAGCATGGTGTGGGGGGAGGGAGGGTGTGGGGGAGGGGGGGGGGGTGGGGTGGGGGGGAGATGTGTATGTGGGCGGGAGGGGTGTGGGTGGGGGAGGAGGGATGTGGGAGGGGAAGGGGGATGGGAGGGGGAGGGTGTGTGTGTGGGAGAGAGGTGTGTGTGGGCGGGAGCATGCGTGTGGGCGGGGTGGGTGTGTGTGTGGGCGGGGGTTGTGAGGGGAGGGGTGTGTGTGTGGGCAAGAGGGGTTTGTGGAGGCAGAGGGTGGGGTTGTGGTGGGGTTGAGGGGACGGGTGTGTGGGGGCGTGTGGGCGGGGGTGTGTGTGGGCGGGGGATGTTTGTGGGCAGGAGGGTGTTTGTGGGGCGGGCGGGTGTGTGTGTGTGGGGGGTGTGTGTGTGTGGGGAGTGTGTGTGGGCGGGTGGGCCTGTGAGCGGGGGGGCCTGTGAGCGGCGGCGGGGGGGGGGGGGGCTTGTGTAGCTGTAGCCGGGTGACCAGAACGAGTTGCTCCGTGTGGTTACAGTGCTCCAAGTGTGGTCTCACCAAGAAAAGATGCATCATGATGTTCTAACCTCTACACTCAATACCCTTCCTAATGAATGCAAGCATGCCAAACACTTTCTTCACCACACTGTCTACCTGACTCGTCTAAAAACCAGATGTCTGTTCTGCAACACTCTCCAGGGCTCTACCATTTACAATATAAGTCCTGCCTGGTTTGATAATCCGAAGTGCATCATCTTGCTATTATCAGTTAAATTTAATTTGCCAATCCTTGGCCCACATTCCCAACTGTTGTAGACTTAAATACTGTTGTAGACTTATATACACTTCCTCACTGTCTACTGTACCACCAATTTTGCGTAATTTACAAATTTAGAAACAATGTTAACTAAATTGTCAACCAGATCATTAAAGTATATAACAAACAACAGTGAACCCTGCACTGACCGCTGTGGCACACCACCGGTCACGGGCCTCCAATCAGAAAAGCAACCTTTGGACTCTTATTTCCAGTCCAATTTTGAATTAAATGGTCTTGCTCACCTTGGAATTCATGCGCTCCAACCTTCTGGACAGTCCTTCCATGCATGACCTTGTCAAATGTATAGTATTAGACCCAACACCAACTCTTGTCAAGTGACCCATTTGACTTGGCTCGCAGCCACCTGATCCCCGACCCCTTCTCAACGCTCCTGTCCTCCCCGCAACTTTACCCCTGGCGGCCCAGCCAAGTTTGCTACTTTGTGCAGCCAGGCCGTGCTGACCCGGGCCAGACTCCGCTAGAAAGGAACTCTCCCCCCCCCCCCCCGCCCCCCCCCAGCAGCGCTGTCCTTTTACAGCCGCTTCCCACTTCACACAGTTCCAGGGTCGAAGGCGTGGCAGGTTCCGCGGAGCTGTCACTAAGAGAGTGGCATTGCTCGGCCAACTCCACTCCAGCGGACAGCCACTGTCCTTGCTGCCTCGGCGGAAAGCTGCTCCATCTTCCCGCCTTGGGGACTGGACCTAAGTCCTGGTAGAATGTCGACGTCAGCAAAGTGTCAGCAAGAGTGATACTGGACCTACCCACTCAGCCAGAGAATATAAATAAGCTGCCAGCAATGGGGGATAGACTTGGCTATCCCTCAGTACAGCAACATCATTCTTGTGTTGTTAGCCAAGTCTATCTTTCTTGGCTAACAACATAACCTTCGGCCTCCAAGATGCAGGTAAATTTTCGGGCCTTATTTTAGGGTAAAAAATGGCATCTTCTTCGCCGGGAAATACGGTACTTACGTGAATCTCATTTGAATTTATTTCAATCTTAGTTAAACCAGAAATGCCTCAGAGCAGCAGTCTCTTTCAGGAACAATAGAATTCTCAAATTGATGACAATGAGAGAATTTTTTCTAAATTATGCTCTTTCAAAAATTATCGTGCTGAAAATCATTCTCATGTTATTGTTTCTGTGGATAAAGTCTCCTGCAGTTACCATCAGTACGCACCAGTTCATCATATCTAAGGTCAGAACACAAACTTTCCAATCAACATAAAATGCTTTATATTTCAGGCATGCAATCCTTGTTGTTTTTTTCAGCTGCTTTGATGTTTTCCTCCCAGATGGGTATCAGTTTAACTTTTAATTCTTCTGAGTATTTGGAGAGGAAGCTTTGCCCAGGGTTTAATAACTGATGGCTTGGATTTAAGCTGTTATAATGAGCTGTCATCTTAAAAACTCTGCAGCAAGTGCCTCCCAATCTGCACCCGGACCTTTGACATTGCAAATAAAAGATTTGATCAGATTTAGATAAGACATGGCTTGCCAGTTGGTAACTATTTAACATGTAAACAATCATACTTTTGCTTATAGTTAGGCATTTTAATCAGATTGCAATAGCTACTGATCTGATTTTATAAAAAACATGTAAATAATAGTGAACAGCCAAATATTTTATTTACATAACATCAGACATGATTTGGAATGGGCCAAGGATACAGAGTCTTAGAAGTCAGGCAATGTTGACAGTTGAAAACGGGTGTAAGTGGGGATGAGGCCGATGTTCGAGTCAAAAGGTGGCAGAGTGCATATGTGGGGCTGAGGTTAAGGATGGATAGTGCTGGGAAACAGAATAACATATGGGGATGAAGCCTGGAGAATGGATGTATGGATGGGCGTACCATTTTTTGGATGGATGAGGCCATGAGAACGAGGATACATTTCTACATAAAATGTGCGGGGCTGTAGGTGTATGGAAACACAATGATAGATAAGGTGTGGTAAGGGAATAGCCTGATTGACAATGGGCCAAGTATGAGATCTGGTGGGATGCAGATATCTTTTAAATTAAGAACTCCCAAAATCATGCATTTTTGCTGTAATATAATTGATTTTTTTGGAGTATGTGCATTGAATATTTGAAATTAAGTTTCACTCCAATGAATAGTGTTCATTCTCCACTGTACTAAAATACTCATAAAACATGTTGGCATGCATTGTTCATGTACACAAGGTGTAGCTTTATGAAGCATTTCAAGAATGCATCTCTTTCATAAGTCAAGGAATGGCTCCATATTGAGGTGTGTTTATTCAGGGGGCGAAGTGAAGAAACTGGGTAGTAACATTTGTTTGTTTCACAAGTAGATAAGAAATCGTCCTGGCATCTGGATCTCAGATTATTTTACTATAAAGTGATTGGCATACAGAGCATAATTTCCTTCTCTAGAACCCACTAAAGCCAATGGCCATAATTGCCCTATTTAGCTGTGCCAAATGAGCAGCTGAGATGTATATATACAGTACATTGACAGTAAGTCCCAACTACTTTGTATTAACAGAGGACAAAGCAGATGTTTTATTCATAATCCATAATTTGCAACAACTGGACGAATCCTTGCCATTTTCCCCAATCTTATTCAAGATGCTTTTGCTCAGGGGAAAATGAATGATTTCTGGATTGACTTACATCGAAACAAATTCAAAGCAGATTCATTGAAGCAGCCAGATTCAAGTCCCCACTGGTTTTCTGTTGCATTGTGCAGCATAGTCTTTGATGTTGAAAGCAAACCAGAACTATCCGCGCACTTCTCATTGTATTGAAGGCTTTATATGGTGGGAATTGAAGTCATTTCATTTCAGAACTATCCATCCACTTTTCATTTCACTTGAGGTTTTATATTGTGGAAATTGAAGTTATTTTATATCAGAATTGTCAACATTTTATTTAATATTTTTTTGCCATTCGTATTACTGGGAAGGTTCATATATATATAATCTAATAACGCTGAGTTACTCCAGCATTTTGTGTCTAATAAATATCACTGATCCAATAATCTTTTTAACAATGATCGAAGATATCTATCGTATGCGGCATATGAAGACTACATTCTTTTGTAAATCTTTCTTTGAGAATGAAACTTTTTTTTGGAGAATGTAACTTGTTTATGTTGTAATTAAATCTAACCTGCTTCCCCAGACGACTAGAGGGTGGGTAATGTTGTACTATTATTTAAGAATGGGAGCAAGGCAAGTGAAGGGACTACAGACGTCAGTGGTGAGAATGTTGTCGGAAGGGATTCTTAGCAACAGGATCTTAGCAGTATTTAGAAAGGCTCAGCCTAATTAAGGCAGCACAGTAGCGCATTGGTAGAGTTGCTGCCTTAAAGCCCTGTCCCACTGTACGAGTTCATTCAAAGAGTTCTCCCGAGTTTGCCCTGATTCGTACTCGGACCATTTGGAGATGACACCAAGACTGGTTGTATAGTAGTGGGTGAGGAAGGATATTTAAGTTATACCAAGATCCAGATCAGTTGGGGAGGTGGGCCGAGGAACGGCATATGGAATTGGTGTTGCACTTTGGCATGTCAAAGAAGCCAGAACTTACGCAGTCAAATGGTAAAGCCCTGGAGAGAGTTGCAGAACAGAGAGATTTGATTTTAGGCGACTCGGTGCATGGTTCCCTGAAAGTGGCGAGTCAGATGGACCATGTGATACAGAAGGCATTTGGCACACTTGAGTGCATTGGGAAGGGTATCGAGTACAAAAGTTGGGGCATCATAATGCAGCTGTTGAGGTTATTGGTGAGACCACACTTGGAGAACTGTGTGCAGTTCTGGTCACCCAGCTATAGGAAGGATGCCATTATGTTGGAAAGAGTGCCAGAGAGATTCACCAAGATATTATCAGGGCTTGTGGCTTGAGTTATTGGGTGAGGGTGGACAGGCTGGGACATTTTTCTTTGGGACCAAAGGAAGCTGTGGGTTAACCTTATTGAGGTGTACATGTTCATGATGGCCATGGATGAAGTGAATGCTCACAGCCTTATTCCCAAGGTAGGGGATTCCAAAAGGCACAGTGGCACAGTGGTAGATTTGCTGTCTTACAGCACCAGGGACAGGGGGTTGGTCATGTACATTCGCTCTGTCACTGCATGGGTTCCTTCTGGGGACTCTGGTGTCCAAAGACATGCAGGTTTGTAAATTAATAAGCTTCTGTAAATTATCCCTAGTGTGTAGGATAGAGCTCAGTGCATGATCGCAGTCAGCGCACACTCGGTGGGCCAAATGGCCTGTTTCATGGAGGACAGTGACTTAAGATGAGACAGGAGAGATTTAAGAAGGACCTTGGGTGCAACTTTTTCACTCAGACGGTAGTCTGTATCTGGAATTAACTGCCAGAGGAAGCTATAGAAGCGGATACAATTACCTTTACATCTTTTCAAAGATATTTGGACAGATATATAAATAGGAAGGGTTTAACAGGCTATGGGCCTTCTATAGTAGAGTTGCTGGCTTACAGCGTTTGCAGCGCCGGAGACCCGGGTTCGATCCCGACAATGGCTGTTGTCTGTAGAGAGTTTGTACGTTCTCCCAGTGACATCTTCAGTCTCCTCCCACATTCCAAAGCCGTACAGATTTGTAGGTTAATTGGCTTGGTGTATGTGTAAATTGTCCCTAGTGTGTGTAGGATAGTGTTAATGTGTGTGGATCGTTGGTTGGTGTGGACTCAGTGGGCCGAAGGGTCTGTTTCCCCCGTTGTTTCTCTAAACTATACTAAACTAAACTACTCTGCCCAAAAGGCAGAGCACCAGCTCTATAATACAAATACCATAATACAATAACTATTTATCCTCAGGGAGAAAAGGACAGTTAATGAAGTAACAAGAATTGATGTAATGTCTGGTGGCAATTTTCTATTGTTACGTCATTGCATCATTCTTTTGTAACATCTACTAAGCTCCAGTGAATGTGAGTTATGAATGTCAGAGTTATGAATGATCGGTAATATAAATATGTCATTTTTTTTCTACGAGTAAAAGAATTCTGCAACCATCTTCATATTTCTGCTGTTGTTTTCCTCCAGGGGCAATGCTTTTAGACCAGATCATTGGAGGATGTCCACAAAATATGTTACAAAGAATGTATTCAGCATTGAGTGTCTGATATATATAGATTGTGCATTCCTTTCCCCATGATTTAATGCAATTGTGTTCCAATAAATCATACAGACCAGGAACAGGAGTAGGTTATCTGGTCCTTCAAGCCAGCTCTGCATTCACCAAGATCTTTTATCTCACCCCCATTTTCCTCCCCTATCCTTACATTCATTATTGACATAATATCCAGAAAGCAAACTCAATGCTAGAATTTATTTCGAGGAGGCTTGTATACAAAAACAGGGATGTAATGTTGAGGCTCTATAAGGTGATAGTAAGGCCGCATTTGGAATATTGTGAGAAATTTTGGGCAGCATCGCTGAGGAAGGATGTGCTGGCTCTGGAGACGGTCCAGAGGAGGTTCACAAGAATGGTCCCAGGAAGAAGGGTTTCGGCCCGAAACGTTGCCTATTTCCTTCGCTCCATAGATGCTGCTGCACCCGCTGAGTTTCTCCAGCACTTTTGTGTACCTAACCTGTGATGAGTATTTGTCGGCACTGGGACTGTCCTTGCTGGAGTTTAGAAGAATGAGGGGAGACCTCATTGAAACACAGAATAGTGAAAAGCTTGGATGTGGAGTGTGGATGTGGAGAGGATGTTTCCACTCGTGGAAGAGTCTAGGACCAGAGGTCATGGTTCTTTTAGGAAGGAGATGAGAGAAATATATTTAGTCTGAGGGTGGTGAATCTGTGGAATTGTTCGCCACAGAAGGCTGCAGAGGCCAAGTCAATGGATATTTTTAAGGTAGATTCTTGATTAGTACAGGCGTCAGAGGTTATGGGGAGAAGGCAGGAGAAGGGGTTAGGAGGGAGAGATAGATCAACCATGATTGAATAGCGGAGTAGACTTGATAGGCTGAATGGCCTAACTCTACTCCTGTTCCTTATGACCTTAAATCTATTGATCTCTGTTTTGAATAAAACAACACAGCAACTTCATGGCAGAGAGCTCCAGAAGGTCATTATCCTTTAAGAGAGAAGAATGTTTGTCTTTCAACTTAATCCTGCTTTTCTTATGCCTGAGAGTGTGACTCCTGATTGTAAACTCTGGAACTGTTACGCTGCAAGCTGAGAAACTATATTTTGCACTTTGGTGTATTTCTCTTCAGTCTTCCTTTTGCACTGAGTGTAAGAATCAGAAAGTCATGCTGCTGTTTTAAAATTTTTGGTAAGGTTGCCTTTGGAGTATCATGTGCAGTTATGGTTGTCCCATTACAAGAAGAACATGAAGGCTTTGGAGAGGATGCAGAAGCGGTTTATCAGGATGCTGCCTGATTAGAAGATATTATCTATAAGGAAAGTATGAAAGATCTGCAGATGCTGGTTTAAATCGAAGGTACCTGCGGGACAGGCAGCATCTCTGGAGAGAAGGAATGGGTGACGTTTCGGGTCGAGGCTGATGATGGTCTGAAGAAGGGTCTTGACCCGAAACGTCGCCCATTCCTTTTCTTCAGAGATGCTGCCAGTCCCGCTGAGTTACTCCAGCATCTATAAAGAGAGGTTAGACAAACTTGGATTGTTTACTCTGGAATGTCAGAGAATGAGAGCAGACTTGGCAGAAATTCATAAAATTATGAGAGATAGATAGGGTAGGCATTCAGGTTGGAATAGTCAAATACTAAAGGACAATGCTTAACGATGAGAGGAGAACAGTTTAAAGGCGAGCTGTTCACACACAGAGTGGTAGATGCCTGGACAATGCTGACAGGGATGATTGTAGGGGCGGATACAATAATCGCATTCAAGATGCTTTTCATGTAAGCACATAAATATTCAGGGAATGGAGGAAAATGGACAGGTGCAGGCAGAAAAATTATATGTCTGCCATTAACTTTATTACATGCTTATTACAATGATTTATTTTAAATCAACAGAAAATTATTCTTAAGGTAGACACAAAATGCTGGAGTAACTCAGCGGGACAGGCAGCATGGGTGATGTTTCAGGTCAATACCCTTCTTCAGACCAATGGGAAAATTATTATTTTTCCTTTCAGATTTGCCTGTGAGAATTATGCATTATGATTGGCTGTTCAATCAGCTTGATGACATCACCTGAGCTTGGAAAGTAAAGCTAATTTTTCCATCTTTTTTATTTTTGGTTCTAGGCGCCCTTTGACTTTGCGTTGTTTATTCCATTTCATCTAAAACGCTTTGGCCATTACTAATTTTCAGATGAAAAATGCACACGTTTAGTAGTTTTCTGGAAATCTGTTTTCATCCACCAACACCATTGTCTTTGTTCTGGCAAGCTCTTTCCCCTCTGTCTGATGTCAAATTGCTATTGTAATGCTGTGTCAAATTTATTGTAGAGCTAATGGAAAGTTGAAAATCAAATATAAAACAAAAGAGGCAGAGAAGGGAAGCACTCAGACCCAACATGTAGGGGGGAAAGAAGGAAAAAATAATAAACAGAGAATAAGAGGTGGTGGGTTTCCAGGGCAAAAGTCAAAAGGGGCCACTTGTCAACATAATTGTATAAGGAGTGTTGTAAAAACAAGCCTGAAGGCTTTGTGTCTCAATGCAAGGAGCATTTATAATAAGGTGGACGAGTTAAATGTGCAGATAGCTATTAATGACTATGCTATAGTTGGGATCACGGAGACATGGCTCCAGGGGGACCAAAGCTGGGAGCTGAACATCCAGGGGTATTCAATATTCAGGAGAGATAGACAGAAAAGAAAAGGAGGTGAGGTAGCGTTGCTGGTGAGAGAGGAGATTAAAGCAATAGAAAGGAAGGACATTAGCTTGGAGGATGTGGAATCGATATGGGTAGAGCTGCGAAACTCTAAGGGGCAGAAAACGCTAGTGGGAGTTGTTTACAGGCCATCTAAAAGTAGTAGTGGAGTTGGGGATGGCATCAAACAGGAAATTAGAAATGCATGCAACAAGGGTAAAACAGTTATAATGGGTGACTTCAATCTACATATAGATTGGGTGAATCAAATGGGCAGGGGTGCTGAGGAAGAGGATTTCTTGGAATGTATGCGGGATAGTTTTCTAAACCAAAATGTAAAGGAACCAATGAGAGAGCAGGCTATTCTAGACTGGGTATTGAGTAATGAGGAAGGGTTAGTTAGCAGTCTTGTTGTGCGTGGCCCCTTGGGCAAGAGTGACCATAATATGGTTGAGTTCTTCATTAGGATGGAGAGTGACATAATTAAGTCAGAAACAAGGGTTCTGAACTTAAACAAAGGTAACTTTGAAGGTATGAGACGTGAATTGGCCAAGATAGATTGGCAAGTGATTCTTAAAGGGTTGACAGTGGATGTGCAATGGAAGGTATTTAAAGACTGCATGGATGAACTAAAACAATTGTTCATCCCAGTTTGGCAAAAGAATAAATCAGGGAAGGTAGTGCATCCATGGATAACAAAGGAAATCAGGGATAGTATAAAAATAAAGGATGAAGCATACAAATTAGCCAGAAAAAGCCTACCAGAGGACTGGGAGAAATTCAGAATCCAGCAGAGGAGGACAAAGAGCTTAATTAGGAAAGGGAAAATAGATTATGAAAGAAAACTGGCAGGGAACATAAAAACTGACTGCAAAAGTTTTTATAGATATGTGAAGAGAAAGAGATTAGTTAAAACAAATGTAGGTCCCTTGCAGTCGGAAACAGGTGACTTGATCATGGGGAACAAGGACATGGCAGACCAATTGTCTTCACTAAGGAAGACATAAATAATCTGCCGGAAATAGCAGGGGACCGGGGGTCAAATAAGGTGGAGGAACTGAGTGAAATCCAGGTTAGCCGGGAAGTGGTGTTGGGTAAATTGAATGGATTAAAGGCCGATAAATTCCCAGAGTACTCAAGGAAGCAGCCACAGAAATAGTGGATGCATTAGTGATAAATTTTCAAAACTCCTTAGATTCTGGAGTAGTTCCTGAGGATTGGAGGGTAGCTAATGTAACTCCACTTTTTAAAAAAGGAGGGAGAGAGAAAACAGGGAATTACAGACCAGTTAGTCTAACAACGGTAGTGGGAAAACTGCTAGAGTCAGTTATTAAAGATGGGATAGCAGTACATTTGGAAAGTGGCGAAATCATTAGACAAAATCGGCATGGATTTACGAAAGGTAAATCATGTCTGATGAATCTTATAGAATTTTTTGAGGATGTAACTAGCAGAATGGATAAGGGAAAACCAGTGGATGTGTTATACCTAGACTTTCAGAAGGCTTTCGACAAGGTCCCACATAAGAGATTAGTATACAAACCTAAAGCACACGGTATTAGGGGTTCAGTATTGATGTGGATAGCGAACTGGCTGGCAGACAGGAAGCAAAGGGTAGGAGTAAACAGCTCCTTTTCAGAATGGCAGGCAATGACTAGTGGGGTACCGCAAGGCTCAGTGCTGGGACCCCAGCTATTTACAATATATATTAATGATTTGGACGAGGGAATTGAATGCAACATCTCCAAGTTTGCGGATGACACTAAGCTGGGGGGTAGTGTTAGGTGTGAGGAGGATGCTAGGAGGCTGCAAGGTGACTTGGATAGGCTGGGTGAGTGGGCAAATGCATGGCAGATGCAGTATAATGTGGATAAATGTGAGGTTATCCACTTTGGTGGCAAAAACAGGAGGGTAGACTGTTATCTGAATGGTGGCAAATTAGGAAAAGGGGAGATGCAACAAGACCTGGGTGTCATGGTACACCAATCATTGAAAGTCGGCATGCAGGTGCAGCAGGCAGGGAAGAAAGTAAATGGTATGTTAGCATTCATAGCGAAAGGATTTGAGTATAGGAGCAGGGAGGTTCTACTGCAGTTGTACAGGGTCTTGGTGAGACCACACCTGGAGTATTGCGTACAGTTTTGTCTCCAAATCTGAGAAAAGACATTCTTGCCATAGAGGGAATACAGAGAAAGTTCACCAGACTGATTCCTGGGATGTCAGGACTTTCATATGAGGAATGACTGGATAGACTTGGCTTGTACTCGCTAGAATTTAGAAGACTTTAGGGATCTCATAGAAACTTACCAAATTCTTAAGGGGTTGGATAGGCTAAATGCAGGAAGATTGTTCCCGATGTTGGGGAAGTCTAGAACAAGGGGTCACAGTCTAAGGATAAGGGGGAATTCCTTTAGGACCGAGATGAGGAAAACATTTTTCACACAGAGAGTGGTGAGTCTCTGGAATTCTCTGCCACGGTAGTTGAGGCCAGTTCATTAGCTATATTTAAGAGGGAGTTTGATGTGGCCCTTGTGGCTAAAGGGATCAGGGGGTATGGAGAGAAGGCAGGTACAGGATACTGAGTTGGATGATCAGCCATGATCATATTGAATGGCGGTGCAGGCTCGAAGGGCCGAATGGCCTACTCCTGCACCTATTTTCTATGTTTCTATGTTTCTATCTGTGGTTATGGCTAAGGGCACTGCACAGTCCTTTAGTTTTAGGATATATCATTTGTTTTGAATTAATCAGACTTCTGTGTAAACAGAAAAGCAATACAGCACAATTTGATAGCACGATGGAAATGTGAGGCATAATTAAAACATCCCTTAAGGGCCTGTCCCACTGCGAAGACCTAATTGGCGAGTTTAGAAGAGTTTGCCCTGGACTCATGCACGCAGCATGGTCGACACGAGGTCCTAGGAGGTCTTTGTAACTCTCCTTCATGCTCGAGAGTAATCCCCGTGTACTCGAGGCCTCAGCTAGGTCGCGGTGTTTTTTTCAACATGCTGAAAAATGCCCGCGAATAAAAAAAGGTCGCCATGGAAAAAATCGATATTTGTTTACTCGTAGGTTTAGTCGAGGTAGGTCATAGTAGGTCATAATGCTATCGTATGTAATCGAAGGCAATCAAAGATAATCAAAGGTAGTCGAAGGTAAAGCTCGTTGAGGGAAAAAAAGGGAAGTAAACTGACTGGTAATGTTAAATGCCCGCTAAACTTTATTAAAAGTTTTCTGGCTTCTTAAAAGTCTCTCCACTCCTTCTCCCCCCCTTCTCCCCCCCTTCTCCCCCCTTCTTTCCCCTTCTCCCCCTTCTCTCCCCTTCGCTCCCCCCCCCCCCTCCGCGCTCTCTAAAGGACATACCGTAACTGTGTCAGCTGTCTTTTTTTTTTTTTTTTTACTTTAGTTTTTATTGCTTTTATGTATACACAAATAAAACACAAATATAACAACGAAACATACAACATTACAAAGGACGTACCGTAACTGTGTCAGCCGTCTTTTACCTTCCTGTTCATCGCGAGTGTGAATTTCTGACAGCGCTCCCCCGCTTTCCCTGGCCCCCACCTTTGCGATGTGTGTGTGTGTGTGTGTGTGTGTGTGTGTGTGTGTGTGTGTGTGTGTGTGTGTGTGTGTGTGTGTGTGTGTGTGTGTGTGTGTGTGTGTGTGTGTGTGTGTGTGTGTGTGTGTGTGTGTGTGTGTGTGTGTGCAGATGGTCGATCCGGCTCGCGGCTTCATTGCTGACGGCCGAGGTTTTTCAGGCGAGTGCCCTTGAGCTTGGAGGTCGAAGACAGTTGCTGAAAAGTCGCGTTAGTGGGACAGGCCCTTAATATTGCTACAATGGATACACAACAGAGCTTAATAAAAAATTATCTTTGTAGCTTGAATGGTCGAGAGTCACATGAGTTAAAAGTCTTTACTTGACATGTTTTTCCAGCAATCGAACAATGAAATTCTTATTTGCTGCGGTGTCACAGGCCCAAGGGCAGCAACACACAAATACATATATTTTAATCAATAATACAATAAAGTAATAGTAGCAAACTATCATAGACTGTATGGTAATTAAAAACTCTGTCCATATATCATAGTTGTTGTGATAGGGTTGAGGTTGGTGCTGTGCAGTGTTCAGGAACCTGATGGCTGCTGAGAAGAAGCTGTTCTTGAACCTGGTAGTCACGGTTTTCAGACAGTAGTAGACATTTCAGACATTTCAGATGGTAATAGCAAAATGAGATTGGGCCCAAGGTGGTGGGGGCCTTAATATTAGCTAGTCTTTTGAAGCAGTGCCAGGGCATAGATCTATTTGATGGTGAGGTGGTCAGTATCTGTGATGGGCTGGAAAATGTTGTGTATTCAGCAGCAAACCAAATTTCCCCAATCTTCCAAAGAGGTTGAATGTTGTTTGTGAATGCATCAATGTGCTGGGCCCAGGACAGATCTTCAGAGGTATGCACACCCAGGAACTTGAAGCTGTTGACTCTCTCCACCACCCCATCATTGAAGACAGGCTCTTGGATATCTGGCTTTTCCTTCCGGAAATCAGCAATCAGCTCCTTGGTTTTGCTAATTTTGAAAGCAAAATTGTTACGCTGGCACCATTCAATCAGATTATCAATCTCCCCCCTGTACTCTGACTTATTGTTATCAGTTATTCATCCAACTATGGTGGTTTCATTGATGAATTTAAATATTGTTACACAGTCATGGGTCCAGAGAGAGTAGAGGAGTGGACTGAGCACATATTCTTGTAGTCCTCTTGTGTTGGGGGATCTCGAGGGGAAAGTGTTGCTGCTAATTTGTACTCAGAGTGCTGTGCTGATAAGGGGGTCGAGGATCCTATTACATGGAACAAAAACCAGTTCTCTGACTTTTATGATCTCTGATAATGGTGTGTGTTGAGCCGTGGTCCAATGCGCAGTGGAGAGACCATGAGATTGCATCGCCTGTAGATCTAATACTTGCTACTATTTGCTAACCTTTCCTTAGCAAACAACGTGCCCATCCTGGGTATTAGGCAACTTTAACTCATCTGACATGGTGTTGAGAGCAAGTGGGCTTGGTGTAGATTTGGAGGAATGCAGGTTTAGCATAGACGAGTAATTAATACAAACTAAGGGACTTACTCTGATACTTTAACAATTACAGTTTTAAACTGCAAAGGGCAAGGATACCAGCCCCAAGCTTTAAAACTGGATGAAATACTCCAAAGACAATTAGACTGCAAGCCTGATTGTGGAATCATCGATGATAACCCTACACATCAAAACCTGTCATGACCAAGAAACAGGGTTAGAAATACACAGATACATAGAGAATAGGTGCAGTATGCCATTTGGCTCTTTGAGCCAGCTCCACCTTTCAATGTGATCATGAGAATACCCAAGACCATGTGAGGTGTATATGGTGTTAATTGGTTGGAGGTAGGGGGGCATAGGAGAGTCAATTAGGTGGGGTGAGGGGATAGGAGGGGGGGGGGGGGGGTGGTGGGGGAGAGTGGAAGGGAGGTGGCAGGGAGATGGAGAGAAGAAAGAATGATCTAGGTGCTGAACTGGTCTGTTCCCACAATTCTGCAATTATCGTACCAACCTACAGCACGTGTTTGTGAGGTGGGAGGAAACTGCAGCACCCAGATATACTGTATCCCATGCAGCCACAGGGGAAACATGCACACTCCATGCCCTTGGTGCCAAATCAATTATCCTACAAATTAAGCAAATTGGCTCGAGCTATAACCAAATGACAATAGAATCTATTTGCAATAGTATATTTTTCCTCTCTAATGTTATTTCCTGAAAGATGTCTATATGTTTTCCATTTTTGAAATTGTGTTTTTCCTAATTAAATGCTAATTTCCAGTCAGCAGCTTATCCTCCCAATACACGAGATTGTTTATGTCATGTAGTTTAGCCCTAGTGCTTGCACAGATCCTAATAGATCCTAATAGTTCTAAGCATTTGCAAATATCATCCTCGATATTAATATTTTGATCATTAATAACAATAGTACAGAGCCAGAGGCCCATCTCCCATCACTGAGAACACCAAATAGAACCAGATCTACCTTCAACCTTTCCTGCCAAAGTACTTACAATCCAGCACTACATGCAACCTGAACTATTGTCACTGGTAGACACAAAGTGCTGGAGTAGCTCAGAGGGTCAGGCAGCATCTCTGGAGAAAAAGGATGGGTGACGTTTCAGATCGGGCCACTTTAAAAGGGTCCTGAGCCGAAATGTCACTCATCCTTTTTCTCTGGAATTGCTGCCTGACCCGTTGAGTTACTCCAGCACTTTGTGTCTAACTTTGGTATAAACCAGCATATGCAGTTATTTGTTGTCTACACTATTGATCCCTGTATTTGATCTGCTGAAGAATCCTTTCGTGAAGGACTTTGTCAAAAGCCATTTGTCAGTCTGTGTAGGCAATGTCCAATGGATATCACTGAGGTGAGACTTCAAATAAATAAACTATATTTGTAAATATAACTTACTATTAATCCATTTTTTATGTTCCTAATATACCCCCACTTGATTAAAGCAATCAATTAATGCAAGTGCAGTGATTTCTGTGAGCTTTTTCATTTGTATTGGTGTCATTCTTTCCTCTTGGAGTGGAGGATAACCTACTACGACTCTAATTCTGTGGGATCTGAGTAGCTGATGAGATTCATGCAAGTCCTGCAATCTCTGTCACAGGTAGAACATGAGTTACTTGAAGGATTGGTGCATGTCTAGTATGGGAGGTGGTGGCTTCCTTTTGCCATCTGTGAGATTCTGTGGGCTTTTGATGAATGGGATCGGTATTATTAATGGCATTTCTTATGTTTCTTCTCCATTTTGAGCAGCCCTGGATAAGTAAGTGAGGCCATTACACTTTATGCACCAATTAACGATAAGCCAGGGAACAGAATACAAGGACTGACGCACATAGGAAACTGCCCCTTCATTTTCATAAGATAAAGATACCTATATATCGGCGAGACCAAGCGCAGGCTCGGCAATCATTTCGCTGAACACCTCCGCTCAGTCCATCTAAACCTACCTGATCTCCCGGTGGCCCAGTACTTTAACTCCCCCTCCCATTTCCAATCTGACCTTTCTGGCCTGGTCCTCCTCCATTGTCAGAGTGAGGCCCAGCGCAAATTGGAGGAACAACACCTCATATTTCATTTGGGCAGCTTACACCCCAGCATCATAAACATTGACTTCTCTAACTTCAAGTAACACTTGTTTTTCCTCTGGCCATCCCTCCACCCCCTCCCCCCCCCCCCCCCCCCCCCCCCCCCCCCCCCCCCCCCCCCCCCCCCCCCCCCCCCCCTCCACCCCCTTCCCAGTTCTCTGACCAGTCTGACTGTCTCCGATTACATTTTATCTCTTTGTTATTACCTTCTTTGTCCCAGCTAACAATTATCTATTCTATATTTTCCTTGATCTCCATCCCCTTTTTCCCGTTTTCACACCTTATACTTCCTTAGGGACAGAAGTTTAGGGGTAACGTGAGGGGGAACTTCTTTACTCAGAGGGTGGTGGCTGTGTGGAATGAGCTTCCAGCAGAAGTGGTGGAGGCAGGATCGATTTTAACATTTAAAAGTAAAGTGGATAGGTATATGGACGTGAAGGGAATGGAGGGGTATGGTCTGAGTGCAGGTAGATGGGACTAGGGGAAAACAAATGGTCGGCACGGACTGGAAGGGCCGAGAGGGCCTGTTTCCGTGCTGTAATTGTTATATGTTATATGGTTATATGGTTAAACTTAAATACTTAAACCAGGAAGGCAGATAATTATCTGTATGGTGTCAAGTTGGGAAAAGGGGAAGTAAAATGAGGTCTGGGGGATCCCTGTTCATCCGTCACGGAAAGTAAGCATGGAGTATTTTGTGCAGTTTTGGTCTCCAAAGTTGAGGAAGGACATTCATGCTGTTGAATGCGTGCAGCATAGGTTCACGAGGTTAATTCCCGGAATGGCAGGGCTGTCATATGTTGAAAGAATGGAGCGGCTGGGCTTGTATACTCCGGAATTTAGGACGAGAGGGAATCGTATTGAAGTATAAGATTAGTAAGGGTTTGGACAAGCTAGAGGCAAGAAACATGTTCCCGATGTTGGGGGAGTCCAGAGGCCACAGTTTAAGAATAAGGGGTAAGCTATTTAGAACGAAGATGAGGAAACAATTTCCACACAGAGAGTTGCGAATCTGTGTGAATCTGTGTAAAGGCCAATTCTCTGGATGCTTTCAGGAGAGAGTTAGATAGAGCTCTTAAAGATAGCAGCGTCAGGTGACATGGTGAGAAGGCAGGAATGGGGTACTGATTGTGGATGATCAGCCATGATTATATTGAATGGCGGTGTTGGCTCGAAGGGCCAAATGGCCTACTCCGGCACCTATTGTCTATTGTCTTATCTATGTATCGCCCCCTCTCCTGACATCAGTCTGAAGAAGGGTCTTGACCTGAAGCGCCACCCATTCCTTCTCTCGAGATGCTGCCTGTCCCGCTGAGCTACTCCAACATTTTGTGCCTTCCTTTGATAAAAAACATACTAATTTATAAATTTTGTTTATATATACGCAAAAGGCAGGAATAACTCAACAGGTCATAGAAACATAGATAACAGGTGCAGGAGTAGGCCATTCAGCCCTCCGAGCCAGCACTGCGATTCAATATGATCATGGCTGATCATTCGGTCTCTGTACCCTGTTCCTGCTTTTCCCCACAGCCCTTGATTCCATTAGCCCTAAGAGCTAAATCTAACTCGCTTGAAAACATCCAGTGAATTGGCCTCCACTGCCTTATATTGCAGAGAATTCCACAGATTCACAACTCTCTGGGTGAAAACGTTTTTTCCTCATCTCGGTCCTAAATGGCCTACCCCTTATTCTTAAACTGTGATCCGTGGTTCTGGACTCGCCCAACATCGGGATTTTTTTTTCCTGCATCTAGCCAGTCCAATCCCTTAAGAATTTTATATGTTTCTATAAATTCCCTCTCATCCTTTGAAATTCCAGTGAATATAAGCTGAGTCGATCCATTTTTTCATCATATGTTAGTCTCGCCATCCCGGTGAAGCTAAGCTGCACTCCCTCAATAGCAAGAATGTCCTTCCCCGAAATGGCACGCAAATACTCCAGGTGTAGTCTCACCAGGGCCATGTACAACTGCAGTAGGACCTCCTTGCTCCTAAACTCAAATCCTCTCGCTATGAAGGCCAACACAACATTTGCTTGCTTTACTGCCTGCTGTACCTGCATGCTTACGTTCAGTGACTGATGTACAAGGACACCCAGGTCTCATTGCACCTCCCCTTTTCCTAATCGGACACATAGAAAATAATCTGAATTGTACCATTCTAAATTGTTAATATATATTGTAAATAACTGCGGTCCCAGCACCGAGCCTTGCGGCACCCCATTGGTCGCTGCCTGTGCCATTCTGAAAAAGACCCGTTAATTCTTACTCTTTGCTTTCTGTCTGCCAGCCAATTCTCTATCCATGTCAATACCCTTCCCCCAATACCATGTGCTCTAATTCTGCCCACTAATCTCTTGTGTAGGACCTTGTCAAAGGTTTTTTGAAAGTCCAGATACACCACATAACCCGGCTCTCCCTTATCCATTCTACTTGTTACACCCTCAAAAAATTCTCGAAGATTAGTCAAGCAAGAAGGGTCGGGCAACATCTCTGGAGGAAAAGAATAGGTGACATTTCGGGTCAGAATCCTTCATCGGACTGAAAGTAGAGGTGGGGGGTAGAGGGTGGGGGCCGTGGGAATAAACAATAAACTGGAGATGAGAAAAGGCCAGACCAAATCAGAGCCGGCAACAGATAAACTCAGGTAGGTAGCTTTTAATGGCCAATCGTTGGCTTAGGAAGGTGTAATAACAAGAGGGAGACAAGGATGCAAAGAGTGGAACTGGTAGAATGGATAGGCTGGGAGAGAGAGGGGAGGGAAGAGAATGCAGGATCAAGCTTTATGATCAAGCATGGTCTGAGGCAAAAGGTTTGCCACAACTTCCTGAAAGCCCTGTCCCACGGTACGAGTTCATTCCAAGAGCTCTCCCGAGTTTAAAAAAAATCAAACTCGTGGTAATGGAGAATGAACGTAGAGGGTACGTCAGAGCTCAGGGACGTCTCTTAGTGGCTCGTAACGCTAAGGGCAGGTACTCGGGAAGACTCGCTAACGGCAGGTAAGCACGGGGAGACTCGTGAAGAATTTTCAACACGTTGAAAAATGTCCACGAGAGCCCCGAGTACCGACGAGCGGCCATTTCCGTAAATCTCCGGGTTCAAATCAGGGCAAACTCGGGAGAGCTCTTGGAATGAACTCGTACCGTGGGACAGGGTTTCAACTTACAACATAATAACCTAACTCCTTTCAACCAGACACAACTACTTATCATGGTGTTGAATATAATTCAAACTCAGTATGAATGATCCAACTGGTTGTACCCGTTCAGACCACTATTATATGTTACATAGAAACATAGAAAATAGGTGCAGGAGGAGGCCATTCGGCACTTCGAGACAGCACCGCCATTCATTGTGATCATGGCTGATCGTCCCTTATCAATAACCCGTGTTTCCACAGTGTCACAATAAGAAAGACTTACATTTATCATCAATCTTTACGCTTTCAATTGCAGGATGCTACTATATAATGAGCAGCTGAATATATTGTTTGCGCTTTCAGTTTATAATATGGTTTTATTGTTAATGCACGTTTTAACTGACCAACACGCTTTGGCTGCGGAGGGTTAGTTTGTGATTGTGTGTGTACAAATTATCTCAGTTTAAATTTTCATCATTCCAAATTATTTTTATTGTACCTGTTTACCTGTTTCTTATTTGCATTTATTTTCCTTGCAGCCACCATATTTGTGTTCCATAATCCAAAGTAAATCACACATTCATCTGACACTTGTAAAAAATAAAGTTTGATTGCATTCACTGACTTCTTACATTACTTCGAATGTGTCAACATGTTTATTCATACATTCTCATTTTTCACCCTGGCACTCTGGCAGAGGCCTTCCTGGCGGGCCGCGGCTGTGGACTGGGAACGCGGCCGGAGGCCTTTATGGAGGTGCCCCGATCTCGATGCCTCCTGGATCGCTGCGTAGAAGCCCGGGTCGGGGCCCGGTCGGGGCCTGGTCGGCGGAGCGGCCGACAGAGCCCAGTGCTGGGCACCACAGAGGCGTTGGCAGCGGTGAGGCCTCAGCAGCGGTGTCTCAGCGGTGGCGAAGCCTCGCGATGATGGGGCCTCGGCGGCCATGATGCCTTGCGATGCCATCGACGTGGGCAGTCGATGAGAACTTGGAGGACCACCGTGAGCGAGGAGGGGAAAAACAATGGAGGACCCGGCGTGGGGGGGACCGCCATGAGGGGAGGGAAGAACAATGGACAATAGGGGGAGGGGACGGGGAAACAAAGGACAATGGGGACCCAGCGTGGTGAGGGGGGGAGGGATAAAAGGGGGAGCCAGCGTGTTTTGTAACTTTGTCAGCGCCGTTGGTGGCTGCTATTAGTATACATTGGGTATGCAAGCAAAGAATCTCACTGTGCCTAGTCTCATGTCACAATAAAGTATTCCTATTCCTTCATCCGGACCAATGCCTTCCTCCTGATACCGGCATATCATTTCTAGCGCACCTGGTATATGACCCCACCCGTGACCTGTGTGATGGGATACTTTATCTTTTGACTTTTCCGAGATTTGCTCACTGCCTTGCCTTCACACCATCTATTCTGACCTTCCCAGCTTGATCCATAGATGTTTTCTTTTGTTATGTATCCTTTGTGATTTGAGTTTATTTCGGCCAGAAATTTCAGCTGGAAGGAATAATGCATGTTTTTGAGTATTAAAAAACCCTTCAGATGCAGAATTAATATTGAAACCAAATATTGACTGAATATAATCATGATAGGATCAGCAGAAGGTTTATTTTTTGGGATCTACCCACTTCATGATATGCAAGAACCTGATCTGTACACCCGATAACAGTATTTGTATAAAAGGGCAGGAGAGAATAGTAATCACTGAATTCCAATGCATTTGCTTCTGAATGACCTTTCTCTTCTTATTGTTGTTCTGCTACACCACACATCAAAGTGTAGACATGACAGGTAATTACAGTATTATCATTCCAGTCAAGGTTAATGTTGGAATTTTCATTCAAGCTTTTTTTTGGCTGCAGAAATTATCTAAAGTTTTGTTTTGCAGAATAATACAATTATATTCTTTCAATTATATTCAACAATTATATTCCTTCATTTCCTGCTGAAATTCTTCAAAACAAGATTGCCAATGGCAGATGCTATATTAGAAATATAAGAATAAATTCAACCATTGTGCACTGGAAATATTGGGCCCTTCATAAACCTGTTACTTTAAGAAGGAGATGAGGAGGAAATTTCTTTAGTCAGAGGTGGTGAATCTGTGGAATTCATTGCCACAGAAGGTTGTGGAGGCCAAATCAATGGATATTTTTAAGGCAGAGATAGATAGATTCTTGATTAGTACGGGTATTGGAGGTTTTGGGGTGAAGGCATGAGAATGGGGTTAGGAGGGAGAGATAATTAGCCATGATTGATGGCGGAGTAGACTCGACGGGCCGAATGGCCTAATTCTGCTCCTATCACTTATGACCTTATGACCTTCAGACATAATCAAAAAAACGTAGCCAGTGGATGCTCGCCTCAAGGTTCCCTCTTTAGGAGAATAACATTGGTTTTATGCAATCGCATTCAATCAGTAGGGGCGGCACAGTAGAGCAGCAGTAGAGTTGCTGCTTACAGCGCCAGTGACCCAGGTTCAATCCTGACTATGAGTGTAGTCTGAATGGAGTTTGTACATTCTCTCCGTACATGCATGAGTTTTCCCTCGTTGCTCCAGTTTCCTACCACACCCAAAGATGTACAGGTTTGAAGATTAATTGGCTTCGGTAAAAATTGTAAACTGCCCCTTGTGCGTTGGATAATGCCACTGTGCGGGGGATTGCTGGACAGTATAGACTAAGTGGGCCAAAGGGCCTGCTTCCACGCTGTATCGCTAAATAAACTAAAAGTTATGGTGAATAAACAGCTACTTTAAATCTTTCTCATTTTTATTTCTTTTCTTGCTATCTTCCAATATTAAGAATCCAGATAAAGTCTGACTAGCAGACTGCACCACCACTGAAGCCTGAGTTCATAAAAGATGAAAACATTTATAACATCAATCCAACTGGAACTAATTTAATTTATTATGGGCAGACTGGACATCGATCGCATAAAAGTGAAATAAAGCAATCACAGCAGAACATTGAAGGTGACCCTCAGCATAAGCAGCAGCGAGTCTTGGAGCCCAGTTACAGAAGAGTGTTATTGATTGCACTGCTTGTTGCACTGATAACAGTTGGTAAGAGTGCACATGTTTACATATCTGAAAATGCCATGCTATTTTGGTGCACATCACTACCGGAACATGCATTCCATTGGATTCCTGCAGGAAGTGCATGTATGTAAGTGTTAGAGCGCCAAAAGGAAACGATGGCATTAAACTTCAAAACCTTGTCAGCCATGAGCTTAAGGGGATCACAGAAGCTATTTGGAGCAAAGAATATCAATGGAGCAAAGCCTATTTCAGAAACCGATCAAAAGTATTCCTCTGTGTAGGATGGATCTGCAGAAAGACACAAAATGCTGGAGCAACTCAGCGGATGAGGCAGCATCTCTGGAGAGAAGGAATGGGCGACGTTTCAGGTCGAGACCCTTCTTCAGACTCATCCGCTGAGTTGCTCCAACAGTTTTTGTCTACCTTCGATTTAAACCGGCATCTGCAGAACTTTCTTACACATGGATCTGCAGATGCTGGTTTAAACTGAAGATAGACACAAAAAGCTGGAGAAAAGGTATAGGTGACGGTTTGGCATGAGACCCATCTTCAGACTGAGAGTCAGGGGAAAGGGAAAGGAGGGATATAGATGGTGATATAGAGATATAGAACAAATGAATGAAAGATATGCAAAAAAGTAATTACGATAAATGGAACAGGCAGGCCTAGGTAAAAAAGTTCCAGACAATGAGACTCAACAAGACGGCTTTGAAGCTAAGGTGGAGGAGGGATGGAGAGAGAGGGGATGCAAGGGTTCCCTGAAGTTAAAGAAATCAATATTCATACCACTGAGTTGTATTTCTTTGACTGGATGCAGATATCATTAACATACCTATTAGCAGCACAGTGATTCAGCTAATAGAGCTGCTATTTCACAGCACCAATGTTCCAGGTTCAATCCGCACCTCCAGGACTGTTCGTGAGGAGTTTGCACATTCTCCCTGTGACCATTAGGGTTTCATCACAATGCTCTGCTTCTAACCCACACCCTAAAGATGTACAATAGTATGTTAGGGGGTACACAAAAGGCTGGAGAAACTCAGCGGGTGCAGCAGCATCTAAGGAGGCGACGTTTCGGGTCGAGACCCTTCTTCAGAGTATGTAGTTGGCCCTGTGAATTTTTCCAAGTAGAGGTGGGTGGTAGAATCTGGGGGCAGTTGTTAGAAATGGAAGTAGAATTGATTACATGGATAATTATTGAAAAGGGGAGGGGAGAAGGTCTATGGGGAATGGGATTGTTCTATGAGTAGATACAGATTCAATGGATCAAAATGGCCTTTTTCTATGTAGTAAGGAAATATGGAAATTAACTCTCTCAATTAGAATCATATAGTCATAGAATGATACAGCATGGAAACAGGCCCTTCGGCCTAACTTGCCCATACCGACCAACATATTCCAGCTGCACTAGTCCTAACTGCCCGCGTTTGGTCCATATCCCTCCAAACGTGTCCTATCCATGTACCTGTCTAACTGTTTGTTCGATGTTGGGATAGTCCCAGCCTCAACAACATCCTCTGGCAGCTTGTTCCATACACCCACCACGCTTTGTGTGAAAAGGTTTTCCCTCAGATTCCTATTAAATATTTTCACCTTCACCTTAAATCTATTGTCCTCGATTCACCTATTCAGGGTATTTTAAGATGAAGTTCAGCAAAAAGATTTAAATTGTCACTGTAAATGACTGTGCTCACGAAGAACTGCAGATGCTGGTTTATACCAAAGATAGGCACAAAGTGCTGGAGTAAAGGGCCTGTCCCACTTGGGCGTCATTTGCGCATCACACAGATGGCGCGCGAAGGTTTTGTGAATCCCAAAATCCTGGGGCGCCGCGCGCGACCGCGTGTCACTGCCTACGCCACACGTCTCACTACGCGCCATGTGCGCGTCACATGTGTGTCACAACGCACGCGTGACACGTAAATGATGCCGCGTCATGAGCCGCGACGCTTAAATGATGCGCAAATAACGCCCAAGTGGGACAGGCCCTTAATTCACGGGTCAAGAAGCATCTCCAAAAGGATGTGTGACGTTTTGGATCGAGATCAGTCTTAAGAAGGGTCCTGATCCACAACGTCACCCATCCTTTCTCCCCAGAGATGATGCCTGACCTTCTGAGTTACTTCAGCACTTTATGTCTATCTTTGCTGTAAACAACTGTCGCATTACTATTTCGTAAATAGAGGTCTCTATCTAAACTCCAAAAACACTCTGTTATTGCCCACATGTTTTTCGGCGCAGATGATAAACAGTTTAGAATGAAGTTAACTTTAGAATAAACTGTGTTATCTGTTGTGATCTTTGAACTAAGCCCATCGGAGGCTGAAGCTCGTTGCTATAAAATATCTTTATTGGTCAAGATAAACAGACGTTCAAAAGAGTCTCGCACAGTAGAATTTCCAAACTCAAGTTTGAGTTTATATATGTTTGAAACACAAAGACAACAATAAATTATTAACTACAGTTTTGATGGCTATAATTATCGTCCAAGCTCTAGCATTTTGTGCATGCACAAGTAACTTTGCAGAAATACATATTTACAATGGGAGCAAATTGTAGCTGTCAAGCCACCTCTGAATATTCAAATGCATTTGCTAAGACACTGTAATTCAAATAGATGGTCTAAAAGCTTCTGAGGACAGAACCTAGATTCCCATAGTTCGTAACCCCAGCTTTCCCTCTCTCTCCGTCCCTCCCCGGCCTAGTTCTCTGACTAGGTTCACTGTCCTCCTGATTAATTGTTCTGATTGTATGCCTTGTTGTCACATTTCCCTCAGCTAACAATGATCCATTCTACATTTCCTTGAGCAGCATCTGACTTTGATCTGTTGTTTTCACACCTTACTTCCTCATATCTCTAGTCTCCCTCTCCCCTGACTCTCAGTCAGAAGAAGGGTCTCGACCGGAAACGTCAACCATTCCTTTTCTCCAGAGATGCTGCCTGTCCCGCTGAGCTACTCCAGCTTTTTGTGTCTATCTCCGGTATAAGCCAGCATCTGCAGTTCTTTCCTACACATCCTGTCCAAAATTAGTGTTGTGAAGGCTGACTCTTCTTGAGTATGCAAATACCGCAAGAGACAGACAAATATACCTATGACCATATTTGTTTGAGGAAGGGTCCCGACCTGAAATGTCACCTGTCCATTCCCTCCACAGATGTCACCTGACCCATTGAGTTATTCCACCGCTTTGTGTTATGCCTAGAACCATGCATGATGCATCAAGTGACAAATAAGTCTGGCCTGGAAGCTTCTTTCATCTCTACTGTATTAGTGTAAAATAACAAGTAAGATAATAAGATTTCTGGTTTGATGTAGGTCAATTAACATACACCATTATCTTACATTCAACTATGAGATCAGTCTGTTTACAGTGGTACCTTTTAATTTCAAACTAATCACTGTTTTCAATGTCCATTAGAACAGATATTTTGAAGTAATTTTATTTGAGTTCATGGCTGATACTTCCACGTCAATTTATAATTAAAATGACCGAATAATCTCTAACATTACCAATGTGAACTCAACATAATTTACAGAATGCAAACAAATTCTCGTCCAATCCTCCATCAGCCCCTGTTGGAGCAAGATAGAACACTTTATTCGACGCCAGAGTTGTTACACACAACAATTTAAGTTACTGAGTTTCTCTAGCATTTTGTGTCTATCTTCGGTTTAAACCAGCATCTGCAGTTCTTTCTTACAAATTAAAAATCCATCCCTGCCTTTGATACATTCTTGGAAAACTGATTTTGCTTATCCGCTAAGGAATGTCAGTGAAACCAGTCGAACATTCCAAGATTAATTAGAGTATACAAGGAAGGGACTTTGACCATATAGGCCTAATAGAAGCATAAAGGGCGTATGAATACAATGCCTGGGTGACTCATTCACTGATATCCTGCTTGCTTTCTTAACTTGCCCTTTCCAACAGGTGGCAAAGGTACTCAGACTCCGCCCATGGATGGCAACATTCTTTTTCTGATGTGTGGGGGAGGAGACTTGCTTTGACTGAAACTTTAGATTAGGTTTCAGTGAGTAAACCACTTTCTCACTGGGCTTGAGGTAGTCACATAAAAGGTAATTATATATAATCATGTTCATTTTTAATAGTTTTACTGCCTTCAAGACATGACAGGTTGCTAGAATGCATAATTCCCTGCCCCCACTCATTTGGAAGCTCATTGTTGTTTACCAGTGAGTGCAAGATAGTAAGCTAAACTAACAAAGAAAGCTTTCCCCCTGACTCTCAGTCTGAAGAAGGGTCTCGACCCAAAATGTCACCTATTCCTTTTCTCCAGAGATTCTGTCAGACCCACTGAGTTACTCCAGCGTTTTATCTCTATCTTCAGTGTAAACCAGCATCTGCAGTTCCTTCCTACACAAGAAGACACAAGGTGCTGGAATAACTCAGTGGGTCAGTCAGCATTTCTGGAGGACACGTATAGGCAACGTTTCGGATCAGGACCATTCTTCAGGCTGCTTGTAGTAGGGGGGGAGAAAGTTGGAAGAAAGATGGAGATGAGGCAAAGTGTGTGTGAACAGGTGAGGAGGAATGGAGTGGGGGTTGATTAGTAGGTGGTTGGACAAAGGCCAGAGAAGAAAAGACAAAAGCTGTGAGATAAGGAGATAACAAGACAAGAGATGTGAAATGTGAAGCCAGAGGAAGGAATATAGGCAAAAGGGTACAAGGGAAGAGGAAGAATTGTGGAATAAATAGTTGTATATCCAAGTACGTACAGGAAAGAGAGGGGGAGAAAAAAGAGAGTGGATAGTTTTTGATGGTTAGTTTTATAACATTGGGGAATTTAATGTTCATACTGTTAGGTTGTGAAAAAAAACAAGCAACATTTAATATTCTGTTCCTCCAGTTTTTGTGTGTGGCCTCACTCTGGCAATGGAGGAGGCCCAGGACAGAAAAGTCAAGATGGGAATGGGTATGGCGAGTTAAAATGATTAGCAACTGGGGGATCTAGCAGGCTTTGGGGTACCGAGTGAAAGTGTGCAGGGAAACGGTCGCCTCATCTGCGCTTGGTGTAGGGAAGGGCAGATATGTGAACATTTCAAGTGGAGGCCTGCTTCAGGATTGGGAGTGAAAAGGAAAGATAGCCTGTAGAAAGAGTGGAGTGTTGAGGCATGGGCCAATAGGTGGCTAGTGGATCAAAAAGAGTCAAAGATGATGGGCTGATGGAGCCGTTTAGTTTATTGTCACGTGTACCGAGGTACAGTGAAAAGCTTTTGTTGTGTGCTATCAAGTCAGCAAAAGGACAATACATGATTACAATCAATCCATTTACAGTGTACAGATACATGATAAGGCAACAACATTTAATGCAAGGTAAAGCCAGCAAAGTCCGGTCAAGGATAGCCCAAGTGTCATGAAGAAGGGTCTCGACCCGAAACGTCGCCTATCGAGTCTGAAGAAGGGTCTCGACCCGAAACGTCGCCTATCTCCTTCGCTCCTTAGATGCTGCTGCACCCGCTGAGTTTCTCCAGCTTTTTGTGTACCCTAGCCCAAGTGTCATCACATGGTTAATGGTGACAACTGTCTCTTAAAAAGTAGGGGAAAGATAACTTCAACATTTCAAGACTCCTTTGATGAGTTGTACTATTCAAAATGCAAGCACTAAGAATCAGTGTTTACATTATCAGCCATTCACTTTCACATTTATAAACTGTTTCCTATCTGCTTGCAGCTGATGTCTAATACACAATAGATTCATCCAGCTGATAAATATACATTATTCCTCCAGTACTGAGAAAACAAAGAAGCTATTTTTTATTAGATTTTTTTCCCAGCGTGCATTTAGAATAGTCACTGTTAGAAAACAATCAGCCGGCTGATCTCATGGTTCCTTCCAAGGTCTTTGATTGGCATGGACTTCCGTTTCCCACAATGGGCTTCCTCTCATTAAAAATGGAACACTCTGGCAGGTTTCTCCATTTCTGCTTCTGAAGTGGTACTCGGCCAAAAGCAAATCAATGAGAAGAATGGATAATGGCTTCTTTACGGAGAAACCCAGCTGTGATTAGAGCGTGTGGGCACGTCACTACACCCACGCTCAATTTCCTCTGCCTGCTTAACACAGTGTCCGAGCAGAGGTGCTGTTGTTTACAATTACAGCTGCTTCAAAAACTAACAGTAATCTTCACCGATGTAGGCCTTTAATGTTGGCAGTTAGGATAGTGTTTCTGGATTCATCACCCAAAAATCAGATCTAATGAACTGGAGCAGATGGGTTGGCCATTGTAAATAGAGGTGGCTCTCCAGCGATCACCAAGCAATCCACAACTCTTTAATATGCAAATCTAAAATCAACAGTTTGAATGCCTTTGCAAAACCCTGATGAGAAGACACAAGGTCATCTCCCACCACATTAGCTAGGAAATATAAATAACATTAAATTAATAATCTGAGATGAAGCATTTGTACTAGTAATGGTGACTATGAAACAATCAGATTGTCATAAAGCACTCCTTGTCCACTAATGGCCTTTGGAGAAGGAATCTGCAGCCCTTACCCAATATATGTTCATAAGTCATAGGAGCAGAATTAGGCCATTCCGCCCATCGAGTCTATTCCACCATTCAATCATGGCTGATCTCCTAGCTTTCTCCGAGGTGAGTAAAGATCGGGCGCTTTAAAAAGAGCGCCAAGAGTCAGCCTGGAGCAGTGCCTTGAAGGTTGCAGTGGAGCAGCAGCCAGACCAGTGAGGGAGTGGATTGGCTGAGACATCCTAATTAGTTGGTTGGATAGTTGTCTTGAGTTCAGGTCCAGGGGACCGGCCGGTTGAGGTAAAGTGCCTTGGAGAGGTAAAGTGTAATGGGCCTGTCCCACTTAGGTGATTTTTCAGGGGACTCTCGGCATCTGTCAAGTCGTAGCAGGTCGCTGAAAAACCGTCGACTGGAACGGTGACTGTCAGAGTGGAACACACACACACATATACACATCGCTTCCTTCACCAGCCCGTTATGCAGGCGGGGGGCGGGGGGAACGCTGTCTGAGTAAAATTCACACGATGCAAAGCCAATGTGATACAGGAAGGTTGGCGCTGTAATTAAGACGGTGAAAGCACAGTGTACGGGAATGGTCAGGCAAGTCTTTTAAAAGAGGGGGGGGGGAAGAGGTGGGGGGAAGAAGGGGAGAGAAGGGGGGAGAAGGAGAGAGAAGAGGGAGGCGCGGTGGGGAGAAGGAGTGAAGACAACTTTTAAGAAGCCAGAGATACACGGCTGTGAAGCTCGGCGGACATTAACATTAACGGTCGGTTATCCTTGGTTCTGAAAGCAACTGTTTACGTTTTATTCCCAAAGAGACAATTAAATTCACCGGTCAGCACCAGCGACAACCTGCGAGTACCTACGAGAATCTATGACCTCCTGGCGACCCACTACCACTACAGATACGGCACGAGAATTCTCGCTACTCTCCATGGCGGCTCCATTCCGGTCGCCGCTAATTTTTCAACATTATGAAAAATTAGCGGCTACCAGGATGACGCAGTGACTAGTTCCGAGAGTGTGGGAACTACTCACAACCATGAAGGCGACTCCCCGGCAACCACCCGAGAACATGTGGCAACCATGTGGCAACCATGTGGCAACTGCATAGTCTCCTGTAGTCGCCAAAATGGGACAGGCCCATAAGTCTTTGGCGAGGAGACTACATTTATTTGGTTGTGTGTTTAATTTAATTTAAATATTTAAATTTAATGATGTGATGGCAGGAATATTACTGCAGTGCATTTGTTGCAGGATGTGCAAAGTCAGGGGCAGTGCTGGTGCCACTGACCACTACACCTGTGGGAAGTGTGTCCAGATGCGGCTCCTCAAGGACCGGGTTAGGGAACTGGAGCAGCAGCTGGATGACCTGCGGTCCATCCGGGAAGACAAAAGTTTCCTGGGCTGGACCTACAGTCAGGTTGTCACTCCAAGAGTGCAGAAGGTGCGACGGTTAGAGACGGAAAGAAAGGGGATGAAACTAGTGCAGGAGACATTGGTGGAAGTGCCTCTTGAAAACAGGTACACCCTCTTGGGAGCTGTTGGGGCAGACAATGCTTTCAGTCCGAGTGGCGGACAGGTCTGTGACTCGAATCCTGGTGCTGAGGCTCGACCGGCCAGTCCGACGTCCTGCAGAGCCATAGTGGTGGGTGACTCTATTGTCTGAGGTGCGGACAGGAGATTCTGTGGAGGCAGGCGGGACTCGAGGATGGTGTGTTGCCTCCCTGGTCTCAGGCTGACTTAAGAACATCCTCGAGAGGGAAGATTTCTCAGGCCGACTTAAGAACATCCTCGAGAGGGAAGGTGAACAGCCAGAAGTAGTTGTGTATGTTTGCACAGATGACAAATGAAGAGGAAGGAGGTTCTGCAACATGAATTATAGAGAACTAGGTAGGAGGCTGAAAAGCAGGACTTTGAAGGTGGTCATCTCTGGGTTACTTCCAGTACCTCGTGCTAGTGAGGGTAGGAACAGAGAGATAGGAGATCTGACTGTGTGGCTGAGGAGTTGGTGCAGGAGGCAGGGATTTAGATTTCTAGATCACTGAAATCTCTTCTGGGGCAGGGGTGACCTTTTTCAAAAGGGACGGGTTACACCTTAATTGGAGGGGGCAGACATTCTGGCAGGCAGGTTTGCTCGTGCTACATGGTGGAGTCAACAACGTGGAAGCATATGCATGCAGTTAACGGGAAAGAGAGTGCAGGAAAGGTCATGTTTAAACTAACAGAGCAGGGGGATGGGACCTAATGCAAGGAGACAGAGAGACATAAAAGGAGGACAGAAGCAAAAGGTAGAAGGGAGATAAGAAAAGCTTTGTGCCTTAATATGAGGAGCATTCGTAATAAGGTGGATGAATTGAATTTGCAGTTAGTAGTTAAGGGATATGATATAGATGGAATTACAGAGACATGGCTCCAGGGTGACCAAGGCTGGGAGCTAAACATGCAGGGGGATTCGATATTCAGAAACATAGAAATATGGAAATTAGGTGCAGGAGCAGGCCATTCGGCCCTTCGAGCCTGCACCGCCATTCAATATGATCATGGCTGATCATCCAACTCAGTACCCTGTACCTGCCTTCTCTCCATACCCCCTGATCCCTTCAGCCACAAGGGCCACATCCAACTCCCTCTTAAATATGGCCAACGAATTGGCCTCAACTACCTTCTGTGGCAGAGAATTCCACAGATTCACCACTCTCTCTGTGAAAAACGATCTTCTCAACTCGGTCCTAAAAGACTTCCCCCTTATCCTTAAACTGTGACCCCTTGTCCTGGACTTCCCCAACATCGGGAACAATCTTCTTGCATCTAGCCTGTCCAACCCCTTAAGAATTTTGTAAGTCTCTATGAGATCACCCCTCAATCTTCTAAATTCCAGCGAGTACAAGCCAAGTCTATCCAGTCTTTCTTCATATGGAAGTCGTGCCATCCCAGGAATCAGTCTGGTGAACCTTCTCTGTACTCCCTCTATGGCAAGAATGTCTTTCCTCAGATTAGGAGACCAGGAAGGATATACAGAAAAGAAGAGGTGGGGTGGCATTGCTGGTTAAAGAGGAGATTAATGCAAGAGCAAGGAGAGACATTAGCTTGGATGCTGTAGAATCGGTATGGGTAGAACCGCAAAATAGCTAAGGTCAGAAAGCACTTGGGGGAGTTGTGTACAGACCACCAAACAGCAGGAGGGAGGTTGGGGATAGCATCAAGCAGGAAATTAGGGATGCATGTAGCAAAGGTGCAGCGGTCATCATGGGTGACTTTAATCCACATATAGATTGGGCCAACCAAATTTGTAGCAGTACTGAGGAGGAGGATTTCCTGGAATGTCTATGGGATGGTTGTTTAAACCAATACGTAGAAGATCTGACTAGAGGACTGGCCATCCTAGACTGGGTATTGTGTAATGAGGAAGGGTTAGTTAGTGATCTTGTTGTCTAAAGCCTCTGGGGCAACAGTGGAATTCTGCATTAGGATGGAGAGTGACATGGTTAATTCAGAGACTAGTCTCCTGAAGGAGACTGAAGGTATGAGATAGGAATTGGCTAGGATAGACTAGCAAATTATACTTAAAGGGCTGACGGTGGAGATGCAATGGCAAAGATTTAAAGACCGCATGGATGAACTACAAAAATTGTTTATCCCTGTCTGGAGAAAAAATAAAACGGGGAGGGCGGCTCAACCGTGGCTAACGAGGGAAATCAGGGATAGTGGTAAATCCAAGGAAGAGGCATAGAAATTGGCCAGAGGAAGCAGCAAACCAGAGGACTGGGAGAGATGTAGAACTGAACAGAGGAGGACAAAGGGGTTAATTAAGAGGGGGGGGGGAAGAGTATGAAAGAAAGTTGCGGGGAATATAAAAACTGATCCTAAAAGCTTCTATAAGTATGTAAAAAGGAAAAGATTAGTGAAAACAAATGTAGGCCCCTTACAATCAGAGATAGAGAATTTATAATGGGAAACAAGGAAATGGCAGAACAGTTAAATGAGTACTTTGGTTCTGTCTTCACTAAGGAAGACACAAACAATCTCCCAGAAATACTAGGGGACCTAGGGTCTAGTGGGAAGGAGGAACTGAAGGGAATCCACATTAATCAAGAAATGGTGTTGGGTAAATTGTTGAGAGTGAAGGCAGATAAATCCCCAGGGCCTGATGGTCTGCATCCCAGAGTACTCTAGGAACTGGCCTTAGAAATTGTGGATTTTTTTTTTTTTAAATTTCAAAATATACTTTATTCAAATGATAAATATATACGATACATTAACCTTGCGGAAAATCCATCCGACATTTTCGGAGTCTGTACAATAGATCAATACAGTTTAGACATTTCTTTCCCCCAAATTTCCACAAATCAGTCCCCCACTCGTGCCACAGTGGCGTGGGATACCTTCCCTTATATTGAGGGGCGTCTCCACCATACCGTACACCCCATGTCCAGCAGCGGAAGGGCCTTAGACTGTGGCCCTCCCCCACCGAGCCTTGGCGTTGGCTGCACCGAGCTTCAGTGCGTCCCTCAGCACGTACTCCTGCAGTCTGCAGCGGGCCAATCGGTAACATTCCCTGACGGACATCTCGCTCTGCTGGGTGGTGAGCAATGCTCGGGCAGACCAAAGGGCGTCTTTTACCGAGTTGATGACCCTCCAGCAGCACGCGATGTCAGCCTCTGAATGTGTCCCTGGGAACAGTCCGTAAATCACCGAGTCCTCTGTGACGGAGCTGTTCGGGACAAAACGTACCAGGGACCCTTGCATTTTCCTCCAGATTCTTTTAGCAAACCCACACTCTGTGAAGAGGTGGGCAACCGTCTCCTCGCCATAGCAGCCGTCCGAGGGCAGCGTGCGCTGGCAGTGAGGTTCCGACGGTGCAGGAAGGATCTGACTGGGAGGGCTTCCCTCACTGCCAGCCAAGCCAAGTCTCGGTGCTTGTTGGTGAGTTCTGGCAATGAGGCATTGCATTGGTGATCATTTTCCAATGTTCTCTCGACTCTGGATCAGTTCCTGTGGACTAGAGGGTAGCCAATGTGACCCCACTTCTAAGTAAGGAGGGAGAGAGAAAACAGGGAATTCTAAACCAGTTAGCCTTATATCAGTAGTGGGGAAATCATGCTTGACCAATTTTCTGGAATTTTTTGAGGATGTAACAAGTGGAATGGATAAGGGAAATCCAGTGAATGTGGTGTATCTGGACTTTCAAAAAGCCTTTGACAAGGTCGCACACAAGAGATTAGCATTCAACATTAGAGCACATGGTATTAGGAGTAGGGTATTGACATGGATAGAGAACTGGCAGATAGGAAGCAAAGAGTAGGAATTAATGGGTCCTTTTCAGAATGGCAGGCAGTGACTAGTGGAGTGTCGCAAGGCTCGGTGCTGGTGAGCATGTGCAAATGAATAAATGAATAGATTACATGAAATTAAATGGGACAAGAAGGATGCACTGAGTCCACAGAAGATAACAGCATGTGGAACCCAAAGAAGCAGGAAAGCTCTTTGGTTTTTTGATCCCCCAAATGAATTGAACTCCAGATTACTTCCGACCATCTATATACATACGATAGTTACTTGGCTGAGTAGAGGGTTTTACAGAAGTTGGCACTAATCAGTGTAAAATAGGTTTGGATTTAGGCATATTACTGTCACGTGTTTTGAGAAACAGTGAAAAGCTAATTCACATTCAATAAAATGTGCACACAATTTTGACATACAATGGTTACATATAGGAATTATGTTGGAAATTAAGAAAGATTAAAATATTTATCTTCAGGCCTTTGTCTGAAAACTGCTGGCAACAACACTGACAAATATCCACAAATGCAATAAGGAAAGGGCTGCCACCCTTCTGTAGCTCTAGAAAAACAAACTCTATTTTTAATCTTATCCTATGTGAACGATGCTGATTTTCATCCATTTACAAATTATTTATCAGGAAGTGTCATTTGATTTAAATGGCCCTTCTTTCCAAATGCATAAATCATGTTGTCACTTTTTACTGATTATTTTTAATTTAATTTATTTAAGTAACTTGAGTCAAAAAACATGCATTCATGATGTAATTTAGAATCATTTGTAATTTAGTATGTTCCAAAATAATGCCTGGCTGCAATATGTTTTTTTCTTACACAGCAGGTCAAATTTGTTTACAGAAACTTATCAAACTATTGTGTTTTACTTGAGAAATCAGTTCACAGATGAAAATTGATGAAGGGCAGGGTGTGTTTGAAAACATTTAAGAGTTCTCAAAAAGGAAACACTTCTCAAGATTATTCTTGTCAAAGGTTCAGAGCTGGTTTTACTTTTCACCTCTGATAGGATGACAGCCCACTTGGCCAGGCTTCCCAAACGTCACCACTGACACCTGTTTCCTGCCCAATGTGGCCTCTTCTGTTCAGCAATGAGCCAATTGGCCAGAGCCTGTGTGATTTATTAGCAAGAATGTCCTTTCTTCCCTCTGATTAGGGTGGATTCTTTTCCACCCTGTGCCTGTCAATGTCATGTAAATTGTTCTCAGGAAAACCTTGGACCCGATCATTTCATTTATTTTCAATTCCTTATTACTTAACCCATAAATGTGATCTCAAGATATACTGCAAAATCCATTATTTTTATTGGGGTTTTTTAGGCTTTGTGGAAGATTTCTGAAATAGCTTAGTGTTACATATGTCACCAGTGAAGTAATTTAACATTCTTCTTTGTGACTGCAGGTACTTTGTATTAATGTTTAGAGGTTCCTGCATCACTTTTGGACATAAACCACCAGTCAATAAAATGCATATATTTGGAAGCTTTAGAGTCTGAGCAGTGTGCATTCTAAGCATTTTAAAATCTACAATTTCAGAGCCTAGTCTCTGACCTCCAGTGCATGGTTCCCAACTGGCATTCCATGGGCTGGTCACCTGGTTGCAACTCAGATATTGCATCAGATCTAAAGGCAGCACAGTAGAGCACCACAGCAGGTAGAGTTGCTGCCACACATTGCCAGATGCCCTAACCTCGGGTGCTTTCTGTGTGGAGCTCACATGTTCTTGACAATGTATGTTTCCTCTGGGGGGCTCTGGCTTCCCCCCCACATTCCAAAGATGTGCGTGTTTGTAGATTAATTGGCCTCTGTAAAAATAACCCTAGTGTGTCAGGAGTGGATGAGAAAGTGGGATAACATAGAACTAGTGTGAATGGCTGATTGATGGTCAACATGGACAGTGAGCTACATCTCTAAACTAAAATAAAGTAAATTAAACAAATAGAGCGGTAGTGAGAATTCCTGATGTAGGCAATACCTATCCCTACTCCACTCATTCCAACTAATGAGGTCAGCTGGAAACCTTGGGATTAAATATTCTTCTTATCGAGTCCACACATAAGATTAGAAGTTGTTCAGCCAGAACTTGACACACTTCTCGGCATCTGCATAAACGGTGTCTGTCTTGCGCTTCTTCTGCCTGGTAGTGGAAAGATTGATGGAAACAGGGCCGCGACGTGACCGCCCTTTCCTTGACCCCAGGATTAAATCAAAACTTGACATGTTTAGGACATTGTGGGAAACAAGAGAATAAATTGTGGGCAAGCAAAGATAGTTGTATCATTCATAGACATGGGTGAATTGCCAGAAGATTAGAGAGTGGCTAATGTTGTACCTCTATATTAAAAAAAGCTTCAAGGAAAAGCTATATATACTATATAGGTTAGGAACTATTGACCAGGATCTACATGCATTTGTAAAGGCAAGGACTTGATTAGGTCTCAAGAAGATTGTTGAGGACATGAGGACATGAGATTTTAGCAAGGACTTTGACAAGGTACCACATGGTAAACTAATCTGGGTTAGATCACAGATATTTCAGGGCATTTTTGCCAACCTAATATAAAATTAGCTTGAAGGTAGAAAGCAGAGGGTGTTGGTAAAAAGTTTATTTCATAATAGAGGCCTGTAATAACTGATGTACACACTGTACACAACATAAACCAAAACAATAGTTAGATCTCAAGCTGGGTGTTGAGCAGCCAGGTTGTTGTCTCTGCATCAATGTCTGCCAGGCAGCTGAGCTCCATTTGGTGGGTGGTAGATTGGGCACCTAGAGATGACATGGTTGGCTGTCAGTTGTATTTGGATGAGAATTCAAGTTGGCCATTGTGGGCAAGTTGGGCTGAAGGGCCTGTTTCCACGTTGTATCACTTTATGACTCCAAAACCATTGAACCACTGAAGGAGCAACGTTTTCACCTAGAGGGTGGCGCATAGATCGAGTGAACTGCCCGAGGAAGTAGTGGAGGGTGATACAATTATGATATTTAAAAAACACTTTGATAGGAACATGGATAGGAAAGATTTAGTGGAATATGGAGCAGGCATAGGCAAGTGGAAATGACTCAGTTTGGCAATTTGGTTAGCATGGACAAGTTGGGCCGAAGGGTTGATTTCTGTGCTTTATAGCTTTACATCACTGTGACACGACGAATGGTCTTAGGATGAGGTATAAGTGTACAGGTGGGTCGTGTGGAATTGAATACCAAAAAGGAGTCAGTGTCTTTGGGAGAGGAGTCGAATAAGTGAGGAGTCCACACTAAAGGATAGATGTGATAATGCAGCAGAGGGTGAAAAGGAGGTTAACTATGGTGTTGCCTGGGATGGAGCATTGCAGTTATGAGGAGAGACTGGAGAGGCCAAGTGTGCTTTCCCTGGAAAGGAGGTGATGGAAAGGGGTCATGATTGAACTATGTAAAATGTTAAGGGGAATAAATGAAGTAAACTGCAGGAAACTATTCCTCATACAAGCTCTATTCATATTGTCCTATTTGAAGGAATTCCTTAATGGATATCCCCCTTTCAACTGCAGTAGTGAATTCATTGTTAAACACTGCAATGCCACCTCCTCTTTGCATTCTCCCGCCATATCAAGAGCTTCTACACCCAAAGCCATTCAGTTGCTAGTCCTGCCTACTTTCTTTGATAGCAACAATATCATGTTCCCATGTGCTAATCAAATCCATCACTTCATTCTCCTTGCATTAAAATAGATACAACCTGACTTTACATTCCTCTCATGTGCCTTACCAATTCTATGCATGCTTGCCTAATGGACGGACTTAGTTTTCCTCCTATGTTTGGTTGCTCCTTGCTCATTGTTGTACTCCAATCCTGCATTACCTTCTCCTGCTAAAATAGCTAAACTCCCTCTAGCAGCGCTAACAATGTCTTCTCCCCATATAACCATATAACCATATAACCATATAACAATTACAGCACGGAAACAGGCCCTCTCGGCCCTTCCAGTCCGTGCCGACCATTTGTTTTCCCCTAGTCCCATCTACCTGCACTCAGACCATACCCCTCCATTCCCTTCACGTCCATATACCTATCCACTTTACTTTTAAATGTTAAAATCGATCCTGCCTCCACCACTTCTGCTGGAAGCTCATTCCACACAGCCACCACCCTCTGAGTAAAGAAGTTCCCCCTCACGTTACCCCTAAACTTCTGTCCCTTGATTTCCAAGGATATCCAAGTATTTTTAATCTATTGTGGTTTGTGTGTAGCCTGCCCAGCTTGTACAGTAACAGTGCCACTGATCCAGAAATCAAATGCCCATCCTCCTGCACTATCTCTTCATCTGTCCTGTCCTCCTACAATAATACTCAAACATGGCACCAGAAATAATCTGGAGATGACAGTTTTAGAATTCCTGCTTTTTAATCTGCTACCCAGTTTCCTTCATGCGTGTTGCAGTCCTCATTCCTCATTTCACATCTGTTGTTATTACTTGTATGAACCTTAACCTCTGGTGAGTTATTCCTTCGCCATCCCTCCTGCTCGAGCAGGACTATGTAGTTTAGATCAGTTGAGCTTATTGTTGTCACGTGTACCAAAGTAGAGAGAAAGGCTTTTTTTGTACGTATTGGACATGAGAGGGAACATTCTACGAAAGCCAGAGGTGTTGGGGTCATCTTAGCGTGATAGGCAGTGTTGTTGAGGAGCAGAAATAAGCAGCAAAGATTAACTAGCTTCCTCCACTCACTGGAAGGAGCACTGGTACAAAAGTAATAGATTCGGAGAAAAGGATATGTTAAAAAAAATTGCTGATAAAAGCAGAAAAGGTTAACATTCGTACATATATTGGAGAAGTCAGAGGTTACAGATGAATAGGGATGATATTACAGGTGTGGACACATTATTCATCTTTGTACTAACAACACACTCAGTTAAATGCCTGCCTTCCTGATTTCACTCCTGGAAAGATGTCAAGTTTCCGCAAGCACTACTTCAAGGTTCTACATCTGCCTTCCAAGAGCATAAAGCAGAGCTTGATTGTTTTGAAAACTTCAGAGTGGAAGTGAGTGCAAGGGAACTCCCTTTTCCTTTCACATATATAAGGTTTATCAAAACATCTACAAAAAGGTCAATGGCGTGATCTGTTTAAGATCCTCATTTCAGTCATCACTCGGGCTAATTGTTGGGAGAACGGAAATGCAGATTTTGCTCAAGTGATTTGTGAACAACGCAAGCAAGAACATGTTGTCTATCCGGTCACACCTCTTGCTTAACATTGCTGCGTTCCATGCCCTTTTTTCAAAGTCGTTAATGGTATGAACTCTTTTCATGACTTCTGAATTGTACTCCCTGTAATCACTATGCAAAGAGAAAGCACATTATAAGCTGGCAAGCTGACGCAAGCCACTCCCTAGGGTAACACTTCCCAGCCTGTTCTTTCTGCCTGAGGTAAACTGGACAGGGTGGAGAGGTTTCCTTGCGGGCAGCTAGGAGGATTTCCTTAATTACAGTGCCATGGATGGATTATGCATTCCAAAATGCTGCAGTCCCTGAACTTGGTGGGTCTGTGAGAGGGCCAATTTATGGTGATTTAAAAAAAAAACAGCTTAAAGGGAAATATGCTGGCATTTATTTTTTGCAATCTTCATCATTTTCTGGCCATATGATCAGTAATAATTCTTTAATGAAACAAAAACATGCATAACAATTCTGCAAAGGGTTTTCTATTGATCATGTGGCCAGAAAATTATGATTGTGAAAAATCAATAAAAAATGAAGTTAATCAATTCAAACTGCAATTAAAGAGAGACTGGAATTTAATTTTTAAATATAGATTAATTAAATTAATTATTTGTGGTAAACCAACTGATTTGTGCTTGAAATAAAAACAGAACATGCTGGAAACACTTGGCAGGGACACTGAGTTAACGTTTCAGGTAAAAAATCCTTCATCAGAACCAGACAGAGAGAATAGGTTAGTTGAAGAGAGACACAAAATGTTGGAGTTACTCAGCGGGACAGGCAACATCTCTGGAGAGAAGGAATGGGTGATGTTGCGGTTCTTGAATCAAATAATTTAGTTAAGCAGGTTAGAGAGAAAATGGCCAGTTCTGCTGTTGGTTCCCTGTCTGTGGTATTAGCTCGTTTTTTTCCCCCCCAAAATACCACCCAATATGCTTGGCATTTCTTACAGTGCTCCATTTCACAGCTTGTCCTAATATGCTTACTCTCTTTCCAACTTCCCTTATTAAATTATTGACTGTTGGCCTTATCATTATCTTATTAGCACAGTAGCCTGGACCTCACCCTATCACTAATATCCTGTTCATCCTATCTAACAGAGATGTCCAATTCATCCCCCCCCCCCCCCCCTCCCCGCCATCTCTGCAGACTAAAACCTGTTGTCTCCTTTTTCACAGATGATGAGTGTTACCAGCATTTTCCATTGATTTAATCTCATAACCTGTGCCTAGTTGTTAATTGTGCCCTAGACCTGCTTTCCAATCGCATACATTCTATTTTAAGGCCTCATCCCTTTCCCATCCTATATCTTTGGTTCCAGGAATGAATGGGTTAACATATGATACGCGTTTGACAGCACTAGGCCTCTACTCACTGGAGTTTAGAAGGTTTTGGGGGAACCTCATTGAAACTTACAAAACAAATGAAGGGCATCGATAGAGTGGATGTGGAAAGGACATTTCCACTGGAGGGAGAGTCTAGGACCAGAGGTCATAGCCTCAGAATTAAAGGGAGCTCTTTTAAAAAGGAGGTGAGAAGGAACTTCTTTAGTCTGAGAGTAGTTAATCTGTGGAACTCATTGCCTCAGAGGACTGTGGAGGCCAAGACAGTGGATATTTTTAAGGCAGAGATAGACAAATTGTTGATTAGAATGGATGTCAAGTGCTATGGGGAAAAGGCAGGAAAATAAGATTAGGAGGCAGAGATCAACCATGATTAAATGATGGAGTAGACTCGATGGGCTGAATGGCCCAATTCTACTCCTAGAACTTGTGAACTTGTGAACATGGATCGTGATGATTGACTGCACTCCCTCTTCCTTCACAATCTTTAACTATGTTCCCAACTCTGCCAATGTGGAATTACTGTAGCATATGGAGCTGTAGAACAATACCCTAATCCTCATCTGATTCTGCTTTTGTAACCGCTCCACAAAAGAGATTCCTAATCTGTGGTAAAGAAGGCATGTGGTATGCCCGGCTTCACTGGTCAGGAAGTCATGGTGCAGATCTATAAGACTTTGGTTAGGATGCATTTGGAGTGTGGCATGCATTTCTGGTCACCCCATCACAGGAAGGATGCAGACAAGGTTTACCAGAATACTGCCTAGATTATGGGATATTAGCTACAAGGAGAGGTCAGGCACACTTAGATTGTTTTTCTCTAGAACTCCAGAGGTTGAGGGGAGTCCTGATATAAGTATATAAAGCTATGAATCAAGAATGTTTTATTGTCATATGTCCCGGAATAATGAATAAACACAGTACTCTGTAAAACTCATTATAAACAATATAAAAAGTTTAGTATGTACACACACACACACACACACACACACACACACACACGCACACACACACGCACACACGCACACACTCGCACACACTCGCACACACACACTAATAGGGCATTTAATGGGTTGACAGTCAGAGTATCTTAGTTTAGTTTAGTTTATTGTCACGCGTACCGAGGTACAGTGAAAAGCTTTTGTTGCATGTAACCAATCAGCGGAAAGACAACACATGATTACAATCGAACTATTCACAGTGTACAGATACATGATAAGGGAATAATATTTAGCGCAAGGTATCATAGTGGTAAAAACAAGAGGGCATAGGGTTATGATGAGAGGTGAAAAGTTCAAGGGATATGTCCAGCTCAACTTAGAATTGGTTTTAAAATCTTTGAAGAAGTTCAATTGTTTTGGGTCATCTTCTCCCTTTTTACAAGTTTCCGAAGAGTCTGCTCTTTCCTTTAGCACAGATTCTCTTTCACTGAATTATCTGCTCCCTACAAGCCTCCTTCTCAAACTTTACTTCCTCCTTCATCATTCCAGTTTGCTCCAGGTTCTGAAACATGGAGTTAAAGTTTTTCACTTGAATTAACTTTCCATACATTTATTTGTGTGTCGATGCCTGCCTCACGAAACCACACATCCTGCAGGATATTGTGTATCAATGCTTCTTCTTGTGCTACCATTTCACGTCGTTGTTAAGTTACACTTAGTCCTTTATTCCATACCTACAAGGAAGAGTTTATTTTAACTCCCTCAAGCTGAAGAAGACATGTAACAACATAATGAAAGGCTTGGTGGCACATTTTCTGAAAAGCATAATTTTATAAATGTGAACAGTCATTTTTACAGATATGTAATTTAAAATTTAATTCATCTTTTAAATAATAAAACCAGTTTTTAAATGTTTGTTGTTGATATTTCAGTGAATATGAATCTCACCCATTTGTCCAAACATCCTTAATTTTTAAGAAATTTGTTAACAGCTCCTCCGCAAAATTTGATCAACAGAACTGTTTATTTTCCCGCTATCTAGCTTAAAAACAGCAGGAACAGGAGCATAACATAGACCATAACATTTGCAGGAATAAGGCCCCAAGAGTTTAAAAAAAACTCTGGGAATAGAAGCCCTGGGAGTTAAGCTCAGCAGGAACTGAAGCCTCAAAAATATAAAGAAAACAGGAAAAGACACAGGTAGAGTTTAAATCAGCAGCAACAGAAGACTCAAGATTTTATAAACTGGGAAATGGAGGTCTTATATATTTAAAAAAAAAGCAGGAACAGAGGCCTCAGGAGCAGTATATTAAACATGGCAAGAACAGAGGCCAGAGGGTTCACATGGAGCAGAAACGGAGGCCAAGTGATTTTCTGACCATTGGGAACTATGAGAGTTTCTGTCGCCTGGCAGTGGTTTGAAAGTGTGGCAGCAGAACTGAAAAGTGATGTTGACAGGGCCATGTATCTGATTGGCAAGTAGCCATTGGTGAATACTTTCTACTGTCCACTTTGGAAAGTAAATTATGTCAAGTTAAGTAATGTTGGGTGAGTGCGACACATAACCGGCGCTTTTGCCATTGCTATTGGTACTGGTTTATTATTGTCACATGTACTGAGATACAGTGAAAAATGTTAGTTGCGTGCTATCCAATAAAATCATAGTATACATGAGTACAATTTTGCCACACAAATATAACATTTACTGCAAAGAGAAAAGTACCAGAGTGCAAAAGATAGTATTACAGCATTATAGCATTACAGTTACAAGGCCACTCACAGTTTAGAAAGTATTTGGATGTTATTATAAGTGTAATAGTGAGCATTGAAACTATGCGTGTTCCTGTTATAGTGAAGGGCAAGGCAGGTAGGCGTAAGGAATGAGAAAATTGAGGCACTGGTCAGGAAAACAAAATAGGCATGGGTCAGATATAGGTTGCTGGGATCAAGTGCATCCCAGTAAATATCGAATCAAACAGTCATAGCGTGGGAAGATGACCATCAGCCCAACTTGCCCACACCAGCCAATATGCATATCTGCACTGGTCCCACCTGCCTCCACTTGATCCATAACCCTCTAAACCTATCCTATCCACGTACCTGTCCAAAGGTCTCTTAAACGGAACGATCTGCCAGAGGAGATAGCACCTGCCTCAACCATCTCCTCTGGCAGCTCGTTCCGTATACCTACCACCCTTTGTGTAAAAACAGTTACGCCTCTTACGTGACTTTTTCGGCGACTGCCGATACCCATCATAGGTCATTGCAGGTCGCCGAAAATGTTCAACATATTGAAAATCCAGCGACGACCAGAAAGACGCTACGACTCTTTGGGCGACTTAGGAGACTACGCATGACCATGCAGGTGACACCCTGGCAACATTTCGCGGGGTGAAGTGTGTATGGTCGTGAGTAGTCTCCCAAAGAGTCGTACCTTGTTCTGGTCGCCGCTGGATGTTCAACATGTTGAAACTTTTCGGCGACCTGCAACGACCTATGACGGGTGCCGGCAGTCGCCGAAAAAGACGCATAAGTGGGACAGGCCCATTATTGAAACATCTACGACTCTAAAGGTGAATGACTGAATGGATGCGGAGAATATTGCCTCCAGGGAAGGTATCCACGATGAGGAGGCGGGGTTCACAACATGGGACACCCATTTCAGGAAGAATTTGTTCTTCCCAAGAAAAGTAATCCTCTGGAATTCTCTACACAGGAAGCAGTGGAGGCAGAGTCATTCAAAATATATTCAGGCAGAGATTTATAGATTTTTAGATATTAATTAGATTGTTAAGTTAGTGCAGAAAAGCGGCAAAGGTAAAAGATCAGTCAGATATTCCCCAAAAAATGGAGTAACTCTGTAAGCAGCACAACAGTAAAGAATCAAAACTTTACTGAATATCAGAGCTGTATAAGGGGCTACAATTGTCCACTCTCACTCCTTTTTCTTGAGTTGTTATAGAGTCATAGAATCATAGAATCATAATGATGCAGTGTGGAAATAGCCCCTCGACCCAACTTGCCCATACTGACCAACATGTCCCAACTATACTAGTCCCACCTGCCTGTGTTTGGTTCATATCCCTCCAATCCTGTCCTATCCATGTATCTGTCCAATTGTTTCTTAAATGTTGGGATAGTCCCTGCCTCAGCTACCTCACCTGACAGCTTGTTCCATACACCCACCACCCTTTGTGTGAAAAAGTCAGATTCCTATTAAATTCTTTTCCCCTTCACCTTAAACCTATGACCTCCGGTCCTCGATTCACCTACTCTGGGCAAGAGACTCTGTGCATCTACCCAATCTATTCCTCTCCTGGCTTAGCACACCTCAATAAGATCACCCCTCATCCTCCTGAGCTCCAAGGAATAGGGTCCCAGCCTACTCAACATCTCCCTATAGCTCACACCCTCGAGTCCTGGCAACATCCTTGTACATTTTCTCTATAACATTTCCAGCTTGACAACATCTTTCCTATAACATGGTGCCCAGAACTGAACACAATACTCTAAATGCGGCCTCACTAACATCTTACACAACTGCAACATTACCTTCCAACTTTTATACTCTATACCCTGACAGGAACATCAATGTGCCAAAAGCCTTTTTCACCACCTGATCTACCTGCGACTCCACCTTCAACAAACCATGCACCTGCACTCCTAGATCCCTCTGCTCTACAACACTCCCCAGAATCCTACCATTACTGTGTAGGTCCGCCCACCTGGCCAATCGATCAAGATCCTGCTGCACAACCATCTTCACTATCTGCAAAACCACCCATTTTTTGTATCATGAGCAAACTTGCTAATCTTGCCGTGTATGTTCTCATCCAAATAATTGATGTAGATGACAAACAGTAACAGGCCCAGCACCGAACCCTGAGGCACACCACTACTCACAGGTCTCCAGTCCTAGAAGCAAACTTCCACCATCACCCTCTGCTGATGCCAATTTTCTATCCATTCAGCTATCTCTCCTTGGATCCCATGTTATTTAACCTTCCAGAGCAGCCTACCATGCAGAACCTTGTCAAATGCTTTGCTGATGTCCATTATTACAACATCTACAGCCCTGCCCTCATTGACCTTTTGGTCAAGTCTTCAAAAAACTAATTCAGATTTGTGAGACATGGCCTCCCATGTACAAAACCATTCTGACTATCCCTAAACAGCCCTTGTCTGTCTATATGCCTGTATATTCTATCCCTCAGAATACTCTTGAGTAACTTTCCAACTACAGATGTTAAGCTCACTGGCCTATAGTTCCCAGCATTTTCCCTGCAGCCCTTCTTGAAAAGAGGCACAATATTTGCCACCCTCCAATCTTCCGGCACCCCTCCTGTATTTAAAGACGATTTGTAAATCTCAACCAGGGCTCCCGCAATTTCCTCTCTGGTTTCTCACAATGTCCTCGGATATATCTGATCTCGCTTGATTTGGAGAGATTGGAGAGATCTGTTTTTAGTATCTACTTGATGCTAAAAACAGAAGAATGCAGTGCAAGCCATGACCTGCACTCTCAATGAATTATGATTATCAATTAGGGCAGCACATTAGCACAGCGGTAGAGTTTCTGCCTTACAGCGCCATTGACCCGGGTTTGATCCCGACTACTGGTGCTGTCTGTATGGAGTTTGTACATTCTCTCTGCGACCGCGTGAGTTTTCTCCGGTTTCCTCCCACACTCCAAAAATGTTCACGTTTATAGGTTAATTGGCTTCTGCCAATTGTAAATTGTCCCCAGTGCATAGAATAATATTAGTGTTGGTCGGGGTAGACTCGGTGGGCCGAAAGGCCTGTTTCCGCACTGTATCGCTAGACTAAACTGAACTAAAAGTAAGCTAAACTAAACTGGTTCTGAATGTGCAACCAAAGATGTGTCTTTGTCTTGACAACAATGCCTTGAGTCAGACAACAAAAACATTGATATCATCAGCCTGTATTTTTATAGTTCCTTTGATAAACAGCGACATACCATCATATTTACAGGGTGATTGCATGCAAATAACTTCTCCTTGCACATTGACACATGCTATTTGCAGCTGGGTTTCGATAGAACTTTTAGAGTACTTTCATACATATCTGCAAGGGGCTATTAATCTATTCTGATACAGAAACTAGAGATTAAACCCACGTTTATCTGCTTCTGTGTAGTAGAAAGCATTCTTGCTTTATCTTGGGTTGGAGGTGCTGAGTCACCAGTTTCCTCAGAAGCACTTAACAGTCTTTTTTCCCATATTGATATTTTAATTGGTGTTTTTTAATTATGTTTTTGTTCTTGGTTCTGGTTTCAGGAGATTCCTTGCTTTCCGTAATTACAGCAGTTGACTAGCATTAACATTGTGGATTTGGCTGCAGAATGAAGAGGGAATTTTTTTTTATTGTATGGCTGTATGGTAATCACATTTCACTGTGCCATCTGGCACATGTGACAAATAAATGTATCTTGTATCTTGTATCTTGTATCTTGATTCAGTGCACAACAGCATGAAACTCACATCCCTTAGCTTTACTTCACTAAAACCCAGCAGCTTGTTTACATTGCATTATTATTTATAACAAATCAGTTTCCCTTTAAGTATATTTACAATTGTATACGGTTACAATATGTTTTTATTCATTTATCCATAATCTGTAATTTTTTTAATTAATCCTCCTGATGAGGGACTTTGGAGAATTCTTATGTTTACTTTTACAGCTTTGTGAAAGTCAAAGAATTGAGTTTGAGCAGCATTTGGGTATGAATCTGCCACACATTTTACATGTATAAAGATGCGATAATCCTACAAATGGTAAATGTAAACACAGACTGATATAAATTGTTTCCAGATGCAAGAAAGTGTTCAATAACATTGTGCAATGTATTGCAGTTGGTGGATTATTATAGCACAGATTCATTCTCTGGCTCTGACCATAAGAGTAAAATGATTGAACTTCTTGCATATTGTATCAGGGCCCTGGACCTGACCACTGACATTGACTACCTGGTCATCTGGACTCACTGAATTAGACGAGTTTGTCTGAAAGTCCTCATGGAACACGAACCATTGAACAGTACTGCAGATGAACAGGCCCTTCAGCCCACAATGTATGCGCAAAACATCATACCAACGCCAACTCCTATCTGCCTGCGCATAATCCATATCCTTACACCCTGCATATCAAGAGTCAAGAGAGTCAAGAGTGTATAATTGTCATATGTCCCAGACGGAACAATGAAATTCTTACTTGAAGCAGCACAACAGAATATGAATATCCAAAAATCTCTTAAATCCCACCATCATATCTGCCTCAACCACCACCCACAGCAGTGTGTTCTAGGTACTCACCATCCTCTGAGTAAAAATCTTGCGATGCAAATCTTCTTTAAACATTCCCCCTCTCATCTTAAAACTATGCCTTCTAATATTTGATTTTTCCATCCTGGGAAAAAGGTTCTGACTGCCTGCCCTTTCTATACCACTCATAAAAGTACATACTTATAACAGTCCTCCCTGCAACCTCTGGCATTCCATAAAACTATTCAAGTCTGTCCAACCTCTCCCGTCTTAATGAAGGAACAACATTAGCTACTCTCCAATCTTTGGGGACCTAAGCTTGCACATTATTATTCTTCACACTGATTTCACTGTCCACCATGCCCTTCTCCTTGTTGAAAGCAAATGCAAAGTACACATTTAGAACGTCACCTTGCACTTGGACTCCAAGTGTAAATTTTCTCCTTAAGTGGTCCTATCTTCTCCCTAGTTACCCTTTTCTTTTTAATGTAAAAAAAAAGCTTTGGAATTTTCTTTAATCCATCTCACTCAATCCATATCTTGGCCACCTTTGCCACTTCTAATTGCCCGTTTGAATTCTTTCCACCTTTCTTTATATTTCTCAATGGTCCTGTCAGATTCCATCTCCTTAAACCTTGCGTGAGTTTCATTTTTCTTTTTGACAATGTTCATAACCTCTTTGGTCATCCAAGGTTCCCTTACTTTGCCATCTATATCCCTCCTCCTTACTGAAACATACCGATCCTGCACTTTAATCATCAGGCCTTTAAACAATTCCCACATGTCAAATGTGAACTCATCCAATTACTAATGCTTGGAGTCTACCCTTTAGAAGTCCTGCCTAATAATGTTGCCTTGCTCCACGGACCTTCCTTCAAGGTCCATCCTTCTCCCTATGCAAAACAATCTTAACACTTATGGAGTCGTGATAATTTTCCCCAAAATGCTCTTCCACTGTAAAACCAATCACATGGTGAGGCTCATTTCCCAACACAAGGTCCAGTATGTTGCCTTCTTAGGTTGCACTATCCACATACTGTTTCAAGACACCCTCTTGAATACACTGTGCAAATTCTGCCCCATATAAACCAAGTCCCAATCAATATTGGAGAAGTTAAACTCACTCATTAAGACAAACCTATTGCTTTGCCATCTTTCTTTAATCAGTCTACATACGCGTTCCTCTATCTCCCGCATGCTATTGGGTGGGCTACAGTACTATCCCATTAGAGTGCTTGCACCTTTCTTATTTCTAACCCTGCCTGCCACTGGATGGAATACATCTCTCCTTCCCCCACCTATGCAGCATTGGAAGACACATCCGGTGCCATATTTTTCAGGTTAGAATACTTCTGCAACAATTTCCATCACCTTGTAAACCCCGAGACCTCAACTTTAAGGGATGCAGACTGGCATAGACCAGTTTCCGATGTTGCTAGTCACTCAATTTTGGCTGCCTCTAGACATAGAATCTCTGTCGAGTAAGATTAAACGAGAACTCACCTGTTCGAAGTTTGATCGTTATTTTACGAGGAGTTACGATGAGGGATTACGTGAAGAAGAGCCCGCCTCACGCTGGTAACGGCATACTTCAAAGCAACGGCATGAAAAACACAGAACACCAAAGCCGGAGTAACATAGTAAGGCTCATAAAAAAAACTTAGAACCACCATTTGATCATTTATTTTACGAGGGTGGGAGTGGAGGGCACGTAATCCCTCATCGTAACTCCTCGTAAAATAACGATCAAACTTCGAACAGGTGAGTTCTCGTTTAATCTTACTATTTTACTTCGGAGTCACGTGAGTGACTACGTGAAGAGTTTTAAAGCTTTCTGTGTTTTTTATGTCGTAGAATTAATCCGTACGACAGTCCGGCTAAGTAAACACATACATGAGAAAGCACACAAATGTTAGATCTTTTCACAATTAAGTTTTTTAATGGCTGAAAGACCATATAATACCCTCCTTATATTTGAGGGAAAAATAATCACAAGTGACAAAAGATATCAGTGACTACACAATTGATTATAGCAATTAATAGCAAACAAAGCAGGTGATTATAGTGCTCCCAACACCGCGTGTCCAAAGCTTGTCATAGTGTGAACAGGTTTGTTGTAGAACTTTGAAAAAGTTTCTTCTTTACTCCACCCTGCGATTTTTTAAAAATATGCTCGAGAGGTACGTCCCGCCCCTTCGCCGCGGACGTAGCTGCCGCCCTGGTGGAGTGAGATTTGAAGACATCAGTGTCTACTCCCGCTAAAACCAACACCTGTTTCAACCATTTTGAGATAGTTTGAACTGAAGCTTTTGTGTGTGGCTTTTTGTGCGTAAGCAGCAATGTCTTTTCGTTTCCTCGAAAAGTGTCCGTCACTTTAATACATTGGTTCAAATGTCTAACCACACACAAAGCAAGCTCAATATGAAAAGCTTGAAAGGTTACCTTTGTTCCAGATCTCCCTGGTCTACTTTGTTTGATCAGATCGTAAACATAGAATACAACGTTATCTGTAGTCACATGCATACAGTCTAAACGCAACATTTGTAAAGTTTGCACTCTTTGGGCTGAGACCAGTGACATTAACATGACCAATTTCAATGTTAACCTATCCAATGACAACCCTTCAATTGGCGTCCATTCTCTAAGTAGAGCAAGTACTATGCTCACATCCCAAATCTCTGTATATCTAGGTTTTGGCGGATTCATGTGAAAAATTCCTTTCATGAATCGTGATATTAATGGATGCGACCCAATTGATTTCTCACCAGTCATAAGTCCTAAATAGGACGACAAGGCACTGCGTGCAGTGTTAATGGCACTGTAACTTAAATGTTGGCCAAAGCGCAAATTGGCAAGGAATTCCAAAACATGAGTAACATTCACATAATCATCAGAAATATTTTGACTGTGTGCAAAATTCTTCCCATTTCTTAATATGTGTCATATATTGTTTCTGTGTGCTATCTCGCCATGATGCGCCAATAACTGTCAAGTTTGGTCCGACAATCCCAGTTCCTGTAGTGGTCTGGTCAAAACCTGCAGATTAACAAATTCATATATGCATATAATGGGTAATCTTCATTTGTTACTGGATTAGTCAAGATATCACTACAGTTAAGAATCTGCATATACGGTTCTTTAATCATATTCAGCATAACTGGGAACCAAGGTTGAGTTGGCCAATTTGGCACTACCAACAATCCGGAAGCTGAATCTTGCTCTATTTTCTTCAAGCATCTCTGGATCAGAGCAAATGGTGGAAAAGCATAAAAGAACATTTTTCCCCAGTGTAATAAAAATGCATCTACTGCAACTGCGTCCGGATCGTGTTCCCAAGACACATAATGAGGCAAATGATGATTAAGCCTGGATGCAAACAAATCAATTTCTGGCAACCCAAATCGTCGAACAATATTCTTAAATATTGCTGGCTTAAACATCCATTCCGTATTATCTTTAAAAATCCTGGACCTTTCATCTGCTACCACATTGTCTTTACCTGGAGTAAAGCTTACTGCAATCCATATCTGCCGACCAATACACCATTGCCATATCTCATTGACCAGACAATCACATGATACTGATCCAACTCTCCCCATGTGATTAATGTAAACCATAGCTGTTTTATTGTGTAATTGTATTAACACATGCAGACCTTGTTTAGCACAACAATATGCTTTAAGCCCATAAAAGGCCCCCAATAACTCCAAATAGTTAATACCATACTCTTGGAGAAACACTTGTTCTTCAGTTTTCCATCTACCTCCACAACTGGAGGATAAATCTGTGGCCCCCCATCCGAGAGCACTAGCATCTGTATGTAAAACCATTTCAGGCTGTTTAATCATAATATTTATTAGCAGCTTGTGGGACATTTTCCTTTTTTAACCCACCATTGTAAATTCCAATACAGCTTCTTTTGTTAATTACATAGGCCTGTCAAATGGCCTGCCTTCTCTTTGAGAGCTTGTATCTTGTACCTTCGAAGATATCAATAAATGTAATGAACCAAATTCTACTGCAGGAAATGCTGCTAGCAGTTCACCAATGGTTGTCACCATTTCTCGGATGGAAGGATAAGGTTTTGAATGAGATAATGACAAGTTACCAAAATATCATCGACTTTATCTATTGGTAAAGGTATTAACATAGTCACTGAGTTAATTACAAACCCCAAAAGTAAATTGTTTGTGCTGGCTGCAGCTGGGGCTTAATTAGATGAATTAAGAACCTTAGCTTACCACAAAGCTTTAGTAACTGAAACTGAGTCCTCAGCTGACTCCTGATAATCACTAATGACCAGAATGTCATTTTAAATAAGACATAAAGATGTGCACTAATTGGGCTAAACTGGTTTCAAACAGTTTTCGTAAAGAGTAAAAAGCTGAACTCAGTCCATTTGGCAAAGCTTAACTGCCATAATTGTCACAACCAATTAAAATTTAAGTACCACCAAAACCTGATGCATAGGTACAGAATAATAGGCGTCTTTTCATCAATCTTAGCCATATAACAACCTGCTGAATTAAATATTTTGCAGTATTCCATGACTCCATTTGAACATGTTTGTATTCTACAAACTTATTTAGACCTGTAAGGTCCAGAATACTTCTGCAACCATCATCTGTAATGCCTTCTAACATTAAAGACAAATTTATGCTCGTGTTCAAAATCTTTTCCATTACCTCTTTTCCAGATAATTAGGCAATGTGAACATAAATCTCTGCTTTTTCAATTGCAGAAAACACGAAAACATAAGCAGGTTTATTCTGTACAGGAGGATTAACCTCTTTTTTTTTTTTTTAAAAGTAATAGTAGTTAATGAAACTGCTCGTAATATACTGATCAAAAATAATAGTAAGCCAGTCTTAATAAACTTTTTGTAATCTCCCTCTAACTGGAGATTAATCCGCAGTTTCTTTAAGCAGAGAACAAGTCTTTAATTCCTCTGCATATGAGCGTGGTGGTCTCCTTATCCCCTGAATTCGGGTAAGTATTTGGTTGTGCAATACAATAAAACTTCCTTGACATATTTCTGCCTCTATTTCCAATATCAAATCCCCTTCTGGGCGAAAATACCTTTTTCGTCCAAAGACGAAGGTTTCATGCAGCTAAAATATTTAGCTTTTCATCCAATTTCAATAAGTTAGGCAGATTACTCCAAACAGATAACCACGAGCTTAAACACCACTTGCTCGACACAGGTATGCAACCTTGGGTGAAAAATGGGCCAAATAGCCATTTATATTGTATAAAATTTCATAGAAAGAATTGCACAATAGCGTCTTTATTTTATGTTTTCCTTTCATCTGCCCAAAAGCCATAATAGCAGCAGAATAATTTGTGAGGATTTTTAAACCTCACTATTTGACGCTCTCATATTTGGAGTCATGGATGCCCATATTAACGGATAAACCGTAGGCTCTTCCAATGAGGCACAATTTCCTGTGCTGTGCAATTTTAATATTTCAATCATCACAGAATCATGAAGTTGGTGAGATACCATATATATATATGTTGGCAGCTAGGATTTCTTCCATAGCCTCACCACTTCCTTCATATATAGCAAAACCTTTTGCTATTCCAGGCATCTTTGGCCTCTTTTCATATTTTTTCATTTTATTTTTATTTTTATTTTGTGGTGTGCTTTCAAAATGCAAATCACCATCAACAGGGTCTGCCTTCTGCAGCCCTAAATCAATTGGGATTTCATCCCATGAGACTTCTTCCGGCCCAAATCCTGGGTCCGGAGTTCCAACTTCCAATTAGGCCCATGGCCATATTCAGAATAATTAAACCCCTCAGGGCTAATCTTAGGAACCTTCAGGGTACTTTGACCTTAGTCTCATAATTATTTGGAGAACTTTCTCCATATGCTCCATAATCAGTTCCACATAGTTTACTTATGTGGAGGACTTTTCAATGTCAGAGTCATCAGAACCACGGGCCTCTCAGATTTTTTATTTTATTTTATTTTCCATTTTTCATATTCGGGAGCATTTCTCTCCGTGGTTATCATTTTGTAAACTAATTCGCTAACGGGTATATCTGCGGCCACCGGTATCGGAACCGGCTCCGCACTAGCTTTCCCGTATATTTATTTTTCACCCCAGGAAGCATTTAACCCGCGAATATAAGTTTACTTCATCATTTGTGCTTATCCAGCACTAATATGACTCTGACCTAATTTAATATATTTCCTATACTGCTGGACCTACCCAGCGCCCGCTAAGAAATCCCAACTTTACTGTTCTTACCTGCGGGCCCGTTCCGACCGCTGCGAGGAGCTGCTCCTTACTGCAGCTCCACCTTCTGCCGTCAGCGTCGACGTCATGCCGTTACCAGCGTGAGGCGGGCTCTTCTTCACGTAGTCACTCACGTGACTCCGAAGTAAAATCTCTGTCGAGCAATAGTTAACATTGACTGCACACAGGAATCTGTAGGCAGGGCAAGACTGCTGTGATACATGCACCAGGAGCATTGGGCAAAGATTCATTGGGCTAATTGGGGCTTGATCAAATTTATCCTCAAAGAACACTTTAATGTGCATGTGTATGAAGGAACTGCAGATGCTGATTTAAATCGAGGATAGACACAAAAAGCTTATAACAGTCTGGAGTAACTCAGCGGGACAGGCAGCATCTCCGGAGAGAAGAAATGGGTGATGTTTCGGGTCGACACCCTTCTTCAGGAAACGAGAGATTATAGACGATGATGTAGGGAAATAAAGAAAAATGAATGAAAGATATGCAAAACAGTAACGATGATAAAGGAAACAGGCTATTGTTAGCTTTGTTGGGTGAAAACGGGAAGCTGGTGTGACTTGGGTGGGGAAGGGATGGAGGGAGAGGGAATACGGGGGTTACTTGAAGTTAGAGAAATTAATATTCATACCACTGAGCTGTACGCAGACCAAGCAAAATATGAGATGCTGTTCCTCCAATTTACATTTAGCCTCACTCTGACAATGGAGGAGACCTAGGTGTGTGGGCATGGGAAGGAGTGTAGGCATGGGAAGGAGAATTAAAGTGTTTAGCAACCGGGAGATCAGGTAGGTCCAAGCAGGACTGAGTGAAGGTGTTCAGCGAAACATGTGCATTCTGAACTAATGATTAAAATTCATTCCACATTTTCTGAATTTTATTTCTCATTTTTTTAATTTAAGTGGCCTGTTCAAGACTGTTTCATAAATGATACAAGAACAAACAGCCTGCATTTCCATGACCAGCCCACAGCACGTCCATCCTTTCTGTCGGTTGTTTGCTTGTAAAGCATGTTGATCCGTACTCCACTTTCCAAAACAATGGTTTTTTTTTTGCAAATAGTGGAGTTTGTTCCCTTCTTCACCCCAGGAGAGGATAATTTGGGTTCTGACGTTTACAGAACAGGAAATCATAACAAATCCCAACCTGTGTCACTGTGGAAATAAATATGGAAACTAAAACTGGAGCAAAATATGTGGAAAATATAGGTTTGGATACATTTCAGTTTATTCACTATCTGTGGTACCATACTACTACTACAGTACTATTTATATATGTATCTTATGTGCATACTTTTACTCTGAAAATGATGAAGCATTGGTCATTGATTGAACTTGCAAACTGATGGGATTTGCTTTTGGGCAATTCAGCAACACAATTTTATTTATTAACAAAGGAACAAAAGTCATGCTGCTTTGACTTTTAGAAATACTATGTTTGAATGACAACTAAAAGAATAAAACATAATGAGGGGAAACTGGTTGAATGAAGAAATGAATTAACTCACTAGTATCACTCCCAACTGCGAGTCAAAACATTATGAGATTATGTTTGACAAGAGGCAGTTTCTCTGTGCAAGCCATTAATTATGGTTAGATTGTCACACAGGTGGATACTCAAATCCAATAGGCATGAAGTGAAGGTCTTTCTATCCTACGCATCTGATGCTCTCGGCAGAGGGGGCAGCAACATGATATTGTAGTATCCACATACCTTTGTGTCCCGGAATCAATGTCCTCTGGGCACAAACCACAGGAATTCTGGCTTTGAATGGGAAGGTTTCATTTTTGATTTTTCTTTCATGAGGGAAATAAATATTTGCATGTTAGTGGTGAATTGTTTGGTACTGAGGTATCAGCCATAATTGAATGGCAGAGTAGACTTGATGGGCCGAATGGCCTAATTCTGCTCCTATTACTTCTGACCTTATGACCTTATGTGGGTGACTCTTAAATGTTAACCCTGCCATTTAGGTATACAAAGGAATCTGAGAAGGAAAAACAAAATTATTAATAATCTTACAAAGATCATTTGTGGTTTGTCATGACCTCCTTCTTCCCTCAAGGCAGTATGCGCTTTAATGCAAACCCATCTGAAGTACTGCACAACATTCAGCATCAAACAAACTGCAGAGAGAATGCTTTGCATGCATATCTTGTACATTTATGTGTGCATGCCACCACAAGCATACACAGAGGCTTCCTTATAAATAACACTTTTCAACAGTTTTCCGTAAGCCAAGGCCCTTTAAACATTTGGCAGACCTAAAAATAGAAACTAGTTGTGAGACACAACAGGCTGATTGGCATCAGATTTATGCAATTTGATTTTCATGTCTATGATGGCAGGCAACTGCTTTTCAGATATCCATCCCTGCTCAGTGAGTGTGTTGTTACCATAAGGACAACTGCGGAACAGCTTCAGATCTCCTAAAGAATAAAAAAGGCTTATAGGGACATGGGCCAAACATGGGCAAACGGGACTAGCTTAGATGGGACATCTTGGTTGTCATGGATGAGTTGGGGCAAAGGGCCTGTTCCTATGACCCTATGCCTGTACTACAAGAAAACCCAACCATCCCCACAGTATTATAGGCTCTGTTATAAAGCAGTAATTATCCATAAGTAAGTATCCTTGTCCATATCTGTTCTAATCAGTAACAATTAGGAGCACCTTTGAATTTTATTTACCAGGAAAACTCAAAGAAGATTTAAAAACAAGATCTTCCAAAGTGGGTAATCCAACATGGAAAATGTTCAGCTGAAGATTTTTTTCACACTATAAGGAGATGAATGAGAACAATTTGGATTTTGGACTGATGTGTGCTACTATTTCCTCAAAGTTTGAAAAATCTATGTATTAAATTATTGGAATAAGAACATTTCAAGATCACATATCCAGTTATACTCTCATGTTTTATTTTACATATGTTCACTTATTAAGAGAGATACAACAGATAGTCCTCTGTCATTTTCGTCACCTCCAAAGTGACCCCACCACTCGCCACATCTTCCCATCTTCCCCCCTGTCTGCTTTCCGCAAAGACTGCTCCCTCCATAACTCCCTGGTCAATTCTTCCCTTCCCACCCACACCACCCCCTCTTCGGGCACTTTCCCTTGCAACCGCAAGAGATACTACACGTGTTGCTTTACCTCCCCTTTCTACTCCATTCAGGGACCCAAGCAGTTGTTCCAGGTGCAACAGAGGTTTACCTGCATCTCCTCCAACCTCATCTATTGCATCCACTGCTCTAGATGTCAGCTGATCTACATCGGTGAGACCAAGCGTAGGCTTGGCGATCGTTTCGCCGTACACCTCCGCTCGGTCCGCATTAACTAACCTGATCTCCCTGTGGCTCAGCACTTCAACTCCCCCTCCCATTCCAAATCTGACCTTTCTGTCCTGGGCCTCCTCCATTGCCAGATTAAGCACCACCGGAAACTGGAGGAGCAGCACCTCATATTCCTTTTGGGCTGTCTGCATCCCGATGGCCTGAACATTGACTTCTCCAATTTCCGGTAGCCCTTGCTGTCTCCTCCCCTTCTCAGCTCCCCCTCAACTCTCTGGCTCCTCCTCTTCCATTCTTATTCCTGCCCTCCCCCCACCTCCCACGCACTGCATCAGACTGAAGAAGGGTTTTGGCCCGAAACATTGCATATTTCCTTCGCTCCATAGATGCTGCCGCACCCGCTGAGTTTCTCCAGCAATTTTGTCTACCTTCGATTCTCCAGCATCTGCAGTTCCTTCTTGAACACTTAAGAGAGAGATATGCTGGAACTGCAGATACTAGTTTACAAAAAGAGATACAAAATGCTGGAATAACATATTGAGTCAGGCAGCATCTCTGGAGAACATGGATAGTTGATATTTCAGGACAGGACTCTTCTTCAGACTTCATGTACTGTACTAAGATGTGGACATAAGGAACTACAGATGCTAGTTTACAAAATATGACACAAAGTGTTGGAATAACTCAGCAGCAGCATCTCTGAAGGACATGGACAGTTGATGTTTCTGTAGTTCTGATTATAAAATCATGACAATAGAATGACAATAGCAGGCCCTTCAACCAAACTCCTTCATGCCAACCAAGGTGTCTCATCTAAGCTCACCTAATTTGCCTGCATTTGGCTCATATCCTTCTAATCCTTACCTATCCATGTGCCTACTTGAATGTCTTTAAATTGTTGTTATGTACCTGCCTTAATATCTTCCTTTGACAGCTCGTTCCACATATCCACCATACTCTGTGTCAAAGGGTTACTCCTTATTACTATTAATCCTTATTGTTACTATTAATTCTTTCACCTCTCATCTTGTAGTTCTGCCCAATCTCTCCCTATTGCTCAACCCAAGGAGGGTTGAACTTATAGAAGTTTACAAAATCATAAGGGACATAGATTGGGTGGAGAAGGGTCTGAAGTCTGAAGAAAGGTCTCGACCCGAAACGTCGCCTACTCCTTCTCTCCTTAGATGCTGCCTCGCCCACTGAATTTCTCCAGCATTTTTTTGTCTACCTTCGATTTTTCCAGCATCTGCAGTTCTTTCTTAAATAGATTGGGTGGATGGTCACAGTCTTTTTTTTGAGGGCAGGGAATCTAAAACAAGATGACATAGGTTTAAGCTGAGAGGGGAAAGATTTAATAATCATTTCAAATGAGCTACCAGAGGAAGTAGTGGAGGTGGGTACAATTACAATATTCAAAAACACTTGGACAGGATAGGAAAGGTTTTGAGAAAATTGGGTGAAATGTAGGCAACTGGGACTAACTCAAGAAGGTATCTCAGTCAGCATGAATGAATGAATGAATACTTTATTGTCACATGTGACAAGTCACAGTGAAATCCCTTGCCTGCATACCCAAGGTATGCAAATAGTCCATATATAAAGGGATCCGACAAAGCTATAAAGCATCCTGTGCCAGGTCCTCCTTTATTCTCCACTCCCACCCCCTCCCTCACGACAGTCCCCCCATGCCAGATCCCATTGTTCTTCCCCCTCCCTCATGGTGGTCCCGCCACACCAGGTCCTCCTTTGTTCCTCATCCCCGGCAACGGCGTCCTCACTCCCACGTGGTCCATCCTCGTCCGCTCGTTGGCGCCCTCATCAACCGGCGCACTGACCTCTCCACTATTGCCGCCGGGTCCCCTCCTGATGCCTCCGTAGTATCAACCCAGGCCCCAGCCGCGTGCTCCTTCGACCCATGGATGAAGTGTCTGTTTCCCTTCTGTCAAACTATTTCACTCTCCTTAAGATGAGTTGCATTTTAATTGCTGTTGCAATAGCAGCAATTATCAACTCAGGAACATGAGCAGCAGACTCATAGGTGTGCAAACACCAACAGGTATCCATGCAAATCTCACACCATATTGACTTGGCCATTACTATATTTTTGCTTGCAAAATAATTTGGAACTATCTATTGAACAGTGCTGTTTACACAAACACTCACACAGAAGTATATATATATTTATATCTCTTTGCATGGACCAGAGCAATTCAATACATGAATTGGCCACTATTTTTTTCAAGGTGAATTAGGAAAGTGTATTAAATTGTGGCCTTGCCAGTGATGCAAACATCCTGCAAATGGATTAAGTAAAGTTAATTTTAACTCTAGTTATGAACTCATAGCCTGATAAATGTGACATGATATTGGTTGACAACTTAACACATCATAAACATTCCCTACTGAAAGAAAAAGAGCAAAAACAGACATTTAAAGGCAGGGCCAGTGCAATATATTCCATAGTGTATTTTAGCAAAATATATGATTGTAATGCTACAGATTATTTATGCTTTAATTAGGCTTTCAACATTTGTTTGGAATTTTACCTAACAATCCAGGTCTGCAAAACTCAGTCACTATTCTATTGCAAAATTCTAAATCTTAAATATTAATGATAAGCATTTATATGAGGATCTCCAACTCTTTTAATACTGAGGATATACTTAATTCATAACCCTTTCTATTTGATTTTAGAGTTTATCAAATCACAAGCCAATGCCTTCTTGTCCTTTTTTTGTTTTACGCAAACTGCAATTATGCAAGACAAAAGAACTTGCTTGAATTGTAACAAATGAAATAGTGTAAAACTGGATCCCAATAGAGTTAGGCAACAGATGCATAATTCTTCTTTATTTTATTAACAAAGGCAGGAATACTCTTGAAAGGGTATGTTCAGTTACCGTTTTCAACCTCACAGTTGGATGGAAAATCTGTTCCTTCACAGATTGCAATAGCACAATTGCTTCTTTATCAACTGCAGTGTTAGTCAGTTTATACATGGGGTTAAATCTTCCAGTTTGAGGTATCCTGATGTATTGACGAGCAAGACAAACAATTTATTCAACCAGCTAATGCTGAATGTTATGTGGTCATTCATCTTGCAGCATTGGAAATGGCAGGATTTATGACAAGAGACTTCCCAGGAGTACAGTTGAAGGAGAATGGATCCAGAATTTGGTACAGGATGTGGGGATTTAACAGACTGGGGATTTACTAACGGCACAGGAGTCTGCAGATGCTGGAACCTGGAGCAGTAGAAACCGCAGGAGAAACTGAAAGGCTCAAGCAGATTCTGTGAAGGATTTCTTCGAAATCAGTTGGAAACATTGCTTCTAGATTGGAAGTGTAGAGGGGAGATGGTCAGTATAAAATGGTGAGAGGGAGGGATGGGGCAGGGGCTGCCAGGTGACTGGTGGAATTAGGTAAGGTTGGGGATGATGATGGGGAGATGGAGCAAGATGGGGAGAGGCAAGGGTGGAGCTCGGTGTCAGCAGCTGATGGTGAAAGGTAGAGACAGATATGAATAGGACAAAAAAGTGGGGAATAGGGTTAGCCTAGAGTGTGACCTTGAAGTCAAGGGCAATCAAAATAAATACGAGTTCAGGTAAAACACTGTCTTTTGACTCGTTGCCAGCAACAACTTGCATTTACATAACATAGGTTTAGGTTTATTATTCATACTAAGGTACAGTGAAAAGCTTTGTTTAGTTTAGTTTAGAGATGCAGCACAGAAAGAGGCCTTTTGGCTCACCGAGTGATCCCCACGCACTATTACTATCCTACACACACACACTAGGAAACAATTACACCAAGCCAATTAACCTACAAACCTAAACATCTTTGGAGTGTGGGAGGAAACTGGAGATCCCACAGAAAATTCACACAGGTCAAGGGGAGAACATACAAACTCCGTATAGACAGCACCCATAGTCAGGATTGAACCCGGGTCCCTGGCACTCTAAGGCAGCAACTCTAACGCTGCGCCACTGTGCAGCCGGATGGTTTGCATGCTATCCAATCCGATCAGATAATACTTTACATAAATACAATCAAGTTTAACTTAAATACAATGGGTAGAGCAAAGGGAAAGATACGGAGTGCAGAATATAGTTCTCAGCATTGTCGCACAACAGTTCCAAAGATAAAGTCCAATGTCGTTAATGGGATATAGGTGAATCGGACAGAACCCTGGCTTATGGAAGGACATTCTGAAGCCGAGAACAGAAGGGAAGAAGCTGTACCTGAGTTTGGTGGTGCACACTTACAAGCTTCTGTACCTTTTGCCTGACAGGAGCAAGGAGAAGCAGGAATGACCGGGACGGGACGAGTCTTTGATTATGTTGGCTGCTTTTACAAGGCAGCGTGAAGTGTAGATGGAGGCAATGGTGGGGAGTCTAGTCTGCGTGGTGGACGGCATCTCTAATGTGAAGAGTTTTATGACTCTTCACAGCAGCAATATCAAGCAACAAAGAGCATGTAAGAGAGTAGCTGGATGAATGACCAATAGCGTGGCCAAAGGCTATTTCAGGAAGTCCAAATTAGATTGATGTAATGCAAGATGGCTTTTAATGGTGTTAGCCATATGTGATATTGTCAATGTGTGCAGTCACTGAACAGCGCTATTAATGTGGATTGCATGCTGTAATAACAAATGTTCAGGCAACACTAAGCTGGCAATTTGCCTCCATTGGAGGAAACAGACTTGGGTTAATTGTGGGTTAATAGTGGATGAGATTGAAACCACATCTTGGCAGTAAAAAAAGACACAGATGTTACAAATAGTTAAGCCTCGTTTGGCTGCCAGGGAAACAGATGGAATTGGTTGGTAGATAACAGATGGAACTCTTGGGCAAGGACTGAACGAAGGTCCCAGCATCTATCAAGGTATAATGTTTCTGAAGCTGTCCAGTGTAGCCCCAGGAACAATTCAAAAACAGAAAGTTGAGGCAGATGGGGTGGAGAGTGGGCAGGGGAGCTAAAGATGAAATATCATTTTCAAGAGTAACTGAATAGTGCAGCTCGGACATCAACATCAACAATTTCTTACTTGTTGTTGATCTCCTTCATGGTAAAATTATTTATTTATCTGCCCCTTGCCTGAGGTTGATGTGCCAGTTAAACATAAATATTATCAAGCGCCATTAGCCATGCCACCACTTTAACGGAGCATTTTGAAATCAAAATGAAAATTATAATATGTGCTGTACTAAAATCACATTTTTATTTTTCTATGTTCCTCTATAAGGGAAACCTACATATGAAAAATCAAGTAAATGTATGGAAGCTACAACAGGAGAACAACAGGAAGAACTAAGCAATCAGACAGCATCTATGGAGGGAAATGGACAGGCATGTTGAATTTGGACCCGTCCAGCCATCCTAACCTTTCCCCATCCCCCTTCATTCCCTTACCAAATTGAAATATGTCTATTGCAGCCTTCTGAAGAAGAGTCTCGACCCGAAACGTCGCCTATCTCCTTCGCTCCTTAGCTGCTGCTGCACCCGCTGAGTTTCTCCAGCTTTTTGTGTAACCCTTAAATAAACACAAGCTCTCTATGGCAAGAAGTTCAATAGACTCAAATAATTTCCATAGAATCCTTTCTTGTCCCATTCTGAAATGGCACTTAGATTGAAGCGATGCTTTTTACACTGTCCACCCCATGAGAATGTTCAACATATCAATAAGATCATCTCTCAGTCTCAATTTGTTCAATGGTTCCTCTCAGACTGCCTTTTATAACCAGAATCATCCAAGTGCATCAACTGTTTTCAATGAAATAATATATATTTTTAAATAGGAGGACGAAAATGGTTTACAGTGCTTGAGATATGCTTTCACCTGTGATTTGCATAAGAATTCCTCACTTTTAGACTCAATCCATCTTAGAACTAAGGGCCAGTATTTCATTAGCTTTTCACCAGTACCTGCTACACTTGTGTGAACATAGAACAGCACAGAAACAGATCCTCCAGCCAACAATATTTGAGCAAACCTGATGTCGAGTTAAACTAATCTCTTCTGCCTGCGCACTTTCTAAATCCCTCCTTTTCCTGCATATCCATGTGCCTATCCAAAAGCCTCTTGAATGCCCCAATCAAATCTACCTCCACCACCACCCCTAGCAGCACTTCCTGGTACCCACCACCCTTTGTGTAAAAACACTTGGTCTGCACATCTCCTTTAAACTTTGTCCTCACCTTGAAGCTGTGTCCTTTAGTCTTTGACATTTCCACTCAGGGAAAAGGTTCTGACTGTCTACCCTATCTATGCCTCTCATAATTTGATATAATTTTATAGCTAATACCTTCTAATCTCGGCAGCTTTCTGGTAAACCTCTTCAGCATCCTCTCCAAAGTCTCCACATCCTTCCTGTAATACGGTGAGCAGAACCGCACACAATGAATGCTAACTTTGTGTTTCATGCATCCCTTTGTGCTGCATCTTTCTGCAATTTCTCTCTATTTAAACTCTGTTATTTGTTCTCCTTCAAAGTGAACATTTTCCCACATTATACCATTATACTTCATTTGCTAACTTTTTGCCTAATCACCTGATCTAACAAAATCTCACTGCAAACATTTGCATCCTTTTCTCACCAATTTTTGGGTTGTTTGCAAAGATGACCATCGTCCATTTCCTTCCTTCCTCCATGTCATGAAAATACATATTGCTCACCGTTGTGTTCCCAGCATGGGTCTCTGAGGCACTGCACAGGTTACCGGATGCCAACTTGTAAATTACCCCCTTACCTCTACTCATTGCCTCTTGCCTGTTATCCATTATTTTGCCACATGCTACATCAATCAACATGGCCTCTTATCTTGTGACCAACATTTTGGGAAGCACCTTGTCAAATGCCTTCTGGCAGCCCAAGTACGATACACCTACTGGTTCTCCTTTATATGCTCCAATCAAAACTTCCTCACAGCATTCTCATTAATTTCCCAAATAAAACTCCAATTACTTCCCACATCCGAGACCTGAGCCGGTTTATAGGTTAAATGGCCTCTGTAAATTGCCCTTAGCATGTAAGGAGTGGATGAGCAAGAGGGAAACACTAGTATAAATGCGTGAACAATGGTCAGAGTGCACTCAGTGGACTGAAGGACCGGTTTCTGTGCTGTATCTCTAAACTAAATGGAAATTATTTTGACTTCATGAAGCCATGCTGATTTTACTTCGGAGTCACGTGAGTGACTACGTGAAGACCCCGCCAGCACGCATGCGCGACATATCGTCGAACGCATTGCGGAAGCGGCAGTCGGGAGGAGCGCCGCTCCTCCAGCGCAAGTTTTGAAAAATTACTGAAGGTAAGTCTTACCTTTTCTGGTGAGCGTGGCGACTCGGTGTGATTTCTTTTTCAGGAGGAAGCACCATGGAGTCGCGCAGGGGAGAGCAGCAGCTGATACCGCTGCTGTGGAAGCAGCCAGCAGCGTGCCGTCTCTCCAGAGCTGCAGGTGCTGCCAGCAGCTGCCGGCTTCTCGCCGCTACAGACCGCAGGTGCGCCGCGGTCGGCGGCAAAACCACCCGGAAGTCGGACAGGTCCGTTGACTCGGCTGGGTCCGGACCTGAAGACACCCCGTTCACGGATAGCGACGGCGGGCGTCTTTCCCGCAGGAGCGATGGGGAGCAGTGCTCCAGCGTGACCTGCTTATGCAGGGGCAGAGTCACAGTGGGTCTCCTCGCAGACCACAGGCAGGATCCTTTCAAGGACTGCCAAATGTCTCACCCTCTTCGCAGGGGAGCATTAGGGGTCAGAGCTGGGCTGACCCTGAAGAAGGGCAATGGCTGAACAGTCAACTGTGAGGGGTGCCAGAAGAGAGAGCAGCAGAAGATTTGTGGGAACACATGCTGTACCAACTCAGGAAGGACTGCCTATACAAAGCTGCAAGCCAGTACAAAATACATGGCTACAAACCAGCTACAGGAGCAAGCCATTAACTTTATGGCTGGGAAGTACATTGCTCCAGAGAACTCCATTCTCTTAAAGTACCAGCAGTCTATGACCCCATCTGGGGCAACAGGAGCTCCAGAGGAAACTGCTGGCTGCTAAAATCACAGCAGTACCAGGACAACTGATGGGGTCGATTTGCCTGAAGAGTTACTAGATGCTCTAGCAGACTGTGTAATACTCAGTGGAGATTAACAGTTACAGGAAGAGCATCATCAAGAAGTGCGGAATTATGCAAGACAAGTAGCACACAGGCGCCAAAATTGCTGTTGGGGGACCTCCCGAAGCAGGTGAAAGACCTGCATGAGGAAGCCAAGGCTATAGGCCTGATCAAGGTGCCAAGCACCTCTAAAACCCACTATCAACAGCGGCAGCACCCTACACACCCACCAGACATCGGTGCTATGGAAGACCATCTGGTGGTGAAAGCTCGAAGGCCGGCCCACCTGCACAGCGGTCTTTCAGACCATGGCCCAGCCCGGCCTTCATGGAAAATGCGCCAACCCCACAACGCAGCAACACAATACCAGAAGAAACAAGTGCGGAGACAACCCACACAACACCGGTAACCATGGAGGTAGGTGGGTCTGGTTGTCTTAAAAAACATTGCATGTCCGATTCATCAAAAGTTGGGGGACGGTTGCACTTGTTTCATCATGTGTGCTGCACTTTTACCTCTGAACTTTTACATACTCGGAAGTATTCAGAATTACAAAATTGAAATTTGTATACGAACTACCGTCCCAGTTCAGCATTACGCCTAGCAGGAAGTTCATACTTCACAAAAAGAGAGAACAGCAGGCCATGCTGAACTGTTAAGACTAAACACAAAAGGGATTGAGAAAACAATCAAAGAATTTCAAGAGTTCGTATCAAATATATTTATAAAAAACTAAAAAGATGGTGGTTGCCGTATCATTACAGATTTGACCGAACTAAATACTTCCGTTCAGTATGCCCATTTCAAAATAGACACGTTTGTCACACACAGGATCATCGTAAATACTGAAATTTATCTGGATGGGACAGCTATGGCAGTATGGCCTTATCCAATGGGTTGTCATCAGCACCCAGGCTATTACAAATGTATTAAAACCAGCTTTAGCATACTTAAAGAAACATAACCATATCGTCATGGCTTACCTGGATGATATTCTCATTGTAGGTGAAAATTGGAGCTGGCTACATTGGTGGTATCAGCTACAACACACGTACATCCAGATAAATCAAAATTGGAACCCTCCACTACCATGGATTATTTGGGTTCACTATTGACTCTGTTCATATGTCTATCACCTTGCCACCAAACAAAGTGACAGACTTGATGGGAGTATGCAAAAGCCTCACTGGCATCAGGGAACCATCCATTCGGCAAGGAGCAAGAGTGATTGGGAAATTGGTGGCTGCGTTCCCAGCAGCACAATTGGACCACTCCATTATTAAAACCTAGAAGAGGGAAATTTTAGCTCTCAAAAATCATGCAGGCCATTTCAATAGGCCTATGCAACTACCAGGGAAAGTAAATCAGAATTAAACTGGTGGATAGAAATGTTCAACATTATCCTAACCCTATCACCCCATTCTATATCCCTAGGGTACATTACAGACTGATGCCAGTGCTGAAAGGTTGGGGAGCAACTAATACCACCGCAAGTTGTGGTGGCAGATGAGTGCACAAAATTATTCTGTTTAAAGCACTAGGAATTAATTATCTAGAAATGCTGGGAGCGTTTCATGGACTCAGGGCCTACTGCTCAGATGAGCACCAGTTGCATGTACGGTGCAAATTGATACCACAGTGGGGGCCTATATATAATCATATGGGTGAAATAAAAGTCGATATCATGTGATGAATTGGCAAATAATATCTGGCACTGGTGTCTGGGAGAGAGATTTGGATCTCAACCACTTACCTTCCAGGTAAGCTAAATACAGTGGCAGACACCAGGTCACGTAAATTCAACGACAACATTAAATGGATGTTGGATCGGAAAGTGTTTACAGATATTATAGACCGGTATGGGACACCAGATATCGACCTTTTTTTGCCATCCGGACTAATTCACCAACTACCAACATATGTTGCTTGGGAACCAGACCCAGGGGCAGCAGCGATGGACGATTTCTCGCTGCATTGGGGGGGGGGGGGGGGGGGGGGGGGGGGATTTGTTTTGCTATGCATTTTCCCTTCTGCCTCATCAGGCGAGTCTTACAATAATTAAACAAGACGCCGCAACGGGTACCATGGTTCCCAACAGTACAAAGATGGTCTCAGAACCCTGCATCTGGATCAACAACGGCCAAGGAGGTTGGCACACCCCGTGCGGGAAAGTATCCGTGCCATGACTGTATGAACTTGTTGATTTGCAGTTTCCTGAACAGGCCATTTCTGGGATACGGACTCTCCGACAGGACGAATCAATGCCCATCTCAGCGTCGTGCAGGGAGTCCACGAGAAGACAGTACCTGACATATGTCAGGAAATGGGAAGTGTTCTGCACCAGGACGAACACTACATATGACTCAGCCACCAACACACTGAAGTGCTGGAGTTCTGCCCACCCTTCATTTCGATGAAGGATTGAGTTACAGTGCCATTATTGTGCAAGGAGTGCCCTATCTAATATCTGGGCAGAGGGAGTGATCACCTGGCTATAGGATCACACCCACTAGTACCTAAACGAATGAGGGGTATTTGTACTCTATCCCCCCCAGGCCCAGATACACCCATATATGGGACATAGGTAGTACACCATGTTACGAGGATGGACACCAATATCGGGGCTCACTCTGGACAAACTAATATCCTAGATGGGAATGATTATGGCACTTGGATCAGCACAACGGGTCCAGTCCTTACACAAGCTAGAATAGGACGTCATGTCTGTCACAAATGGCAGATAACCTGCTACATACAGGGGTACTTAAACAAGACTGACCCGGTTCCTCTGGCCAATATTAGAGTTCTGGCCTATCCTGCAGATAGTCGGCCCTGCATAGTGACACATATTTTTAAATATATAGTCACCAAGACACTTATGGGCACGGAGAGAGCTTTCTCATTAGCCATAAATGCCCTCACCTAAGGTCACAGTGCAAACCATATCCAGATGGTTAGGGTGGTATTACGTGCAGTGGTGGATACTAATGTTTCAAATCTCACTCCAACAGGGCTGCATCTACATCGGACGCTAGGATGATGGGAGTTCCTATGGACCACATCCTTGCCACAGCGGGGTGGAGCAATGAACGCATTCAATGCTTTATAATAAAACCTGTGGCCAATCCTGAGACGTTTGCAGGGAAAAATTAAGTTCTGTAAAATAAATTACCCAATGTGGGGCATATTATTTTAGGTATGAATAATACCTTTATTGTTTTTCAGCACAGTGTCGTGTGTGAAATACGTTCACCTTCCTTCCCAGAATGGCAGTGTGTGAGCATGGTCTCGTTCCAGGGCATGAAATCACAGAGCTTTGAAATCTTCACGTAGTCACTCACGTGACTCCGAAGTAAAATAGTAAGATTAAATGAGAACTTACCAGTTTGAAGTTTGATCTTTATTTTATGAGGAGTTACGATGAGGGATTACGTGCCCTCCGCTCCCAAAACCCTCTATTATAAAGTTCAACTGGTATGGAAGTTCTCTCTTATCTTACTATATTAGTCTACTCTGGTATCTGTGATTTCACACCACTGCTTTGAAGAATGTCGCGCATGCGTGCTGGCGGGGTCTTCACGTAATCCCTCATCGTAACTCCTCATAAAATAAAGATCAAACTTCAAACTGGTAAGTTCTCATTTAATCTTACTATTCTACTTGTTTTCAAGTGTGTTGCAAAAGGAGCGATGTACGTAATCTATGCTTGCAAAGACTAGTCACATGGCCTATGCACAATCCAATGAATGCTGCACTATGCATAGTGCATAGTGGGGTGATCCTGCTGAACACAGTTGGGAGTTTGGCAAACTCGTCAATGAACAGCAAATCACATACCTGTGGCTTCAGTTTACTGGGTGATTGGCAGGTTGGACAATGCGACTGTTTCAGCAAGCCCCCTTTGCTCCTAAATACCGTCTTTCAGATGAGCCAGTACTAGAGGTTATAAAGCAAGAGGAAGCCTGGAAACCCTGTCACGTAGTGTAGTATACTGTTTGCCCTGATGATGAAATGTTATTGAAAAGCCTGTTGTACAATATTTACAACATGGATTCCCGCGTCCATGAACTTTCTCACAAGCCCTCTGTGCTTTGCTACATAGATTCACCCAAATGTAAACAGCGGCAACAAACTGCATTCAACATACATCTGAATGACACTTTCAGCAAACTTGATTTGCGTTTTTCTGGCATGTGAACACTGCACGCGATTCATGGAAAACAAGTCTCTACAACATGCAAAAATCTGCTCCTGAAACACTGAAAGGCAATTTTATTCCTAATTAATTTCTCATGATCTGCGTACGTCTGACAAGGTTACCATTCAATACCTGTCCCTTATTGCTCACTAAAAAAGTTGCTAATTATTTTTCTTTTAGGAAGGAGGGTGGTGAATCTGTGTTTTTCCGCAGAAGGCTGTGAAGGTCAAGTCAGTGCATACTTTTCAGGCAGAGATAGATAGATTCTTGATTAGTATAGGTGCTAGAAGTTATGGGGAGAAGGCAGGAGAATGGGCCTTGGAGGGAGAGATAGATCAGCCATGATTGTATGGCGGAGTAGACAGGAGTAGCACCTCGCCCTATTGTAGCTGCAGTATTTATTTGCTGCTCAATTTGCATTTCTGATCAATGGTTACCCCCAGGATATTGATGGTGAGGAACTTGGTGATGATAATGCCATTGTTTTCAATGGTAGGTGACATTGTTTCTGGCATAATTGTACAAAGGGTTTTTTTTTTAAACTGTTGTGCTCCACATGTGCATATTCAGTAACTTCACAATATTGACAGAGGAATCTTTATTCATTCAGAACTGAAGTTTAGAGAAGATCTGTAACAAATTGGAGGCAACGGAAAGACCAACCCGCTGTGGTGAGGTGGAGTCCGGTGTCTTCGCCACATGTGCAACATGTCAAGCTGTTTGAATGATATCACTGAGTGGCAGTATATGGAGGATAAAATACAGATTAATACTGTTGAAATGAAAAAAAATTACAAAATTACACTGAATTTTTTCTGACCTTCACATATTAAACAGTTTCCACTAATATAAAAAGCAAAGTACAAACACTTCAGACGACCACAATGGCTGCAACCATTGGATTCTCCGAGTCTAAATTGAGATTTTGCTTCATATTAGTGTGAGCAGTGCAAGATTGATGTGCCCATGTTTGAGATTTGTGGTCACAAAATAAACCTATTCTTTGCCTGCTTTATTTTCCATTTTACCCAATCCTTTATATTTCATAAAGGCCTAAAATCTGCATCAAAAAGGCTGCTGAGCTTTGTTTTGTCAACAAAGGTGCTCTGTGTGAGCTTTAGGCTAAATTTGCAGGAACAGATGCTAAGGGTTCAGCTAATCTGAATGAGTCTTCTCAGTGTTATATTACCATTGCATGACTGTTCATCATGACTATTTTTTAAGAGATTTTCCTTCCATGATCCCATTAAGGAAAGAGTGATGGAATGGGGCCAACTGGACTGCTCTGTAAAGAATCGTTTCAATGCTGCAGTGATGTTATGATTCAAAGGGATGATTCTTGTTGCCTGAATTTGTAGCGAGGATGACAACCCTTTAAACTTTAACACATGTGCTGTTGAACCGGCAGACTGACAAATGGTACCACATCTGTCACAATAGCCTATTGCATGTTTCTCTACATGGGGTCCAAAGGCAGAGCCCTGTCTTACTGGGAATCCACATCGTTAAGCTGGGGAACTGTTGCTCAGATTCCGCCCAAGTCCTAGGGTCTGAATCACCATTGATTTCAATGGGAACACTGGACCTGTGGATTAAGAGACAAAGTCAGTTATTGTTAAACAAAAAAATCATATTAATTGCAGAAATTAACTCAGTGCTTCTTGTATTTTAATTGGCTTTGCTTTAAAACAGTAACATTAAATTTTGTTTAAGAATTCATTTCCATTTTGTTTCACTGTATTTGCTTTTAGTTTGTCTGCATGTCAGTGACATTTAAAAAAGCATTCAAATATTTTACAAATTAGCCAGATGAATAAAATCCCTGCCCCATAATGAGCGGATGGGGCTTGGCAGCACAAGTCTCTACAAAAGAGTGGCTTAAGAAAGACACAACAGATCTTAACGTAGAATATAGAACATTACGGCATTAGAACAGTCCCTTTGGCCCACAATATTTGTGTTGAACATGATACCAAGTTAAACTAATCTCACCTGCCTGCATGTAATCTACTGTATATCCATCCCAGCATTTTTATATTTGCCTCCACAATCACCCCCGGCCATGCGTTCCAGGAACCCCAACCCTCTGTTTGAAACCCTTGCCTTGTAGTCCTCCTTTAAACCGTGTCCCTCCTACCTTAAAGCTATGCCCTCTAGTCTTTGACGTTTCCACCTTGGTGAAAAGGTTCCAACTGTCTACCCCATCTACACCCCTCATAATTTGTCCTGGAACAAGGACATTGTCACTACAAGCAAAGAAAGCACAGTATACACTAATACCTTGGATGAAGGCGCTGTATAGTGTAGCTAAATTTGATGATGATATAAACATGGAGAAATAGGTGCAGGAGTAGGCCATTCGGCCCTTCGAGCCAGCACCGCCATTCAATATGATCATGGCTGTTCATCTAATGAAGTGGCGGTGCCCAACAGCAGCAGCTCGACTGCAGTCCATTTGTCTTTTAAACATTTTTTTGTCCCGTTAGATGTATGTTTTTGGTTCTAATTTTTATTATTTTTAGCTGTGTATATGTGGGGGGGTTTGTGGAAAACTGTTTAATCTCTTCCTGTATGGGGACCCGACTTTTTCTCTGTCGGGTCTCTGGAGTCGTTGGGCCTAACATCATGTAGCCGGCGGCGGCCTCCAACCAGAACCAACCTGAGGGCTCCAGTCGCAGAGTCTGTGGACTCGCCATCGTGGAGCTGGCCGACTTCAGAACGGGCAGAGCGTGGTGCGCGTGGCTGCAAACAACCCGAACCTTCGGAGCTACGAGGAGCATCCGGACAGTCCGGCCGCAGGCCCGGTGGACAGGAACACGGGAGCTCGCAAGTCCCTGGTGGGGAGACCGCTTTTTTTCGGAGCCCCACAACGGCAACTTCTCCCGCCGGAATCATGGGGTTTAAATGACTCGGAGCGTGGCCTAACATCCCTGGTCGCGGCTTAAATGGCCGCGGGACTTACCATCGCCCGCCGAGGGCTTTAACATCGTGAGCCCCAGTCGCCTCGACGCTGCAGTTGGACTGCTGGACCACGTGAAACGATCAAAGGGAAGAGAAAAGACTTTTGCCTTCCATCACAGTGAGGAGGTGATGGAGATCCACTGTGATGGATGTTTGTGTAAATTGTGTTAAGTGTGTGTCTTGGGTTTTTTTGTAATGTCATGACTGTAGGAATGAAATTTTGTTCAAACCTTGTCTGTTTGAATGACAATAAAAGGCATTCTATTCTATTCTAACATCAGTACCCTGTTACTGCTTTTTCCCTATATCCCTTGATTCCTTTATGATTCCTATGAGCTAAATCTAACTCTCTCTTGACAAAGATAACAAGTTGTGAGAACACAATATGTCTGCAGAGCTAATGGATTAAGTGAGAGGGCATGGTTGATAGATGGAGTATTAAATGGGAAAGTCCGCTTTGGAAAGGAGAGAGAAAAAAACAAATTATTATAGAAAATTTACTGAGATTACAGAATGTTGCATTACAAATTGAACAATTTCTTTTCTTCGGTATTCACCAAGGAGAAGGATATTGAACTCTGTGAGTTAAGGGGAAAAAGTAGGGTAGCTATGGAAACTATGAGATTCAAAGAGGAGGAAGTACTGACACTTTTTTTTTTTTTTAATTTTTTTTATTCATAGAAACAATATATACAGAGTACACGCTTATGCGGCATTAAAAATTATATAATATACAAATTATATAATATTGATTATCAATTGAACTGTTTTGTTATTTGTAATGTTTTATCCATTATACATTTCCTGGTTATTTATTTTGTTAAATTGGGAGTGTATGTAGTATATTCCTAAAATAAGCAATATACTCAACTTCTCATACCATACATATTTCTTCTAATTACCAAATACAAATCCCCCTAATATAACTATACATAATACCCAATCTTAACAAACTTCTATGATATTCATGATATTTTCATAATATTAAGAGTGTTTGTATTATTATTACTTTATATTTCAAAATTATTATATAGTTGAAAATGCGCAATTTTATATAATTACAAATTTAAGACATCTATAATATTTTCATACAACTAATAATATGTATATTCATACTAATATTAAGAATATATATAATATGTTTCTATACTATTTTCCTACTTAAAGATAGAAAGATAGAGATAGAAAGTAGAAAATAGAAAAGAAAAATGTGAAAAAAAGTTTGGTGGAGATTTAAAATTTACTCAATAATCCGTTCTTGGAGATACATTCATGATTTATTATATGTATTTCTTCATCCATTCAGATATTCAGGCCTCAGTCAGTCCCCGCGCCGAACCATTATGACCCTGTAAATATTTAATGTATGGAGACCAAATCCCTTTGAAGAGATCTAACCTATCCATAAGGACAAGTCTCAATCTCTCCAAGTGAAGTGTCTCCGACATTTCTGTATTCCACATTTTTAATTGTTGGGGATGCAGGCCTTTCCAAAATTTAGTATTAAATTTTTTCCCAATTATTAGAGAATAGTCGATAAAAATTCTTTGATTCCTTGTAATTATTTGTTCCGTTTCAGGTATTCCAAGTATTATTAACTTTGGATCAGGAATCATAGTAATATTAACAACATTCGAGATTATCTTAAATATTTCGTTCCAATATTCTACAATCTTCGTACAATTAGTGAATGAATGTGACAAATTTGCTCTGAGATTGACATTTATCACATATAGGCGATAATTTTGGAAATATTATTATGTAATTTAGATTTGGAGAGCGTAATGTAATCTATGTAAAATTTTAAACTGTATAAGAGCATGTTTAGCATTTAACGAGCAGTAATGTATGTGTTGTAAGCTTTCTTCCCATATTTCTGGGCTTATTATTTGACCTAATTCATTTTCCCAAAGCTGTCTGTGTGTTTTCCGATGATGGAATATCACTTTCCAACAAAATATTGTAAATATATGATATCATTTTTTCTGTATTTGTATGTTTATCTCAAGCATTCATCTAAAATTTCACTCTTTTCTATTTCTGAATTCTTGTGTATTTGCAGAGATATAGTTTTCTGATTTGTAAATATCTAAAATATTCATTATTATGAAGCCCGTAAGGCTTGTTGTAACTCTTGAAATGAAAGAAAAAAAAATTCCTTATAAAGATCCCCTATATTTAAAATTCCTTTATTTTTCCATTGTATAAAAGCCTTTATCCATCGTTGAGGGTTTAACGTAAAAAAAAATTGTTGGCAATAGTAAGACCTAACGGTATAAAATTTTAGTTTTTAATGTTTTCTTTATTTGTTTCCAATACGGATTCCGCTTTCTATTATCGAGTTTTTCACTATAAATTTTCTTAGGTACATTAATATTAGCAAATATCATAGAACCTAATTTCAAATGGAAAACAGTCTTCTCTTTCCATTTTTAACCAGTTTGGTTTGTTATTCTGTTTTCTTCTAACCAGAAGTTCATATTTTTAATATTAACTGCCCAATAATAAAACATAAAATTTGTAATGCTAATCCCCCCAGTTTAATTTTAGCTTTACAAGTGTTTTTTTTATTTATTCTATGGTTCTTATAATCCAGATAAAGTTATGTGACTAGAGAGATCTACTTTTTTTAAAAAAAATTTTAGGGAGATATATCGGGATTGATTGAAATAAATATAATAATTGTGGGAGAAAAATCATTTTTATTGCGTTTATTTTACCTAACATTGAAATAGGTAAACTTTCCAGTATAAAATATTTTTATTTAATTTAATTCAGTAATAACGGGAAATTAGACTTAAATAGAGAGTCAAATCTTTTTGTAAACAAAAATACCAAGATATTTAATATTTTCATTTGTTATCTAAAAGGAAATTGTTGTAATATCTGTAAGTTATTCATGGCTATTGGCATAAGTTCACTTTTATTCCAATTGATACTGTATCCTGAAATTAAACCAAATTCCCGTTATTAGTTTTAACAAATTACGGATACTTATTTCCGGTTTAGTAATATAAAGTAATACATCTATCGTCCGCATATAACGAGATTTTATTCTTAGTATCTTAGTATCATATCCATATATTTCGGGTGCAATCTTACCCTTTGAGGCAAGAGGTTCGATTGCTAACGCAAACAGTAAAGGTGATAAAGGACAGCCTTGTCTACAACCTCGAGATAAACTAAATTTAGTTGATAACATACGGTTTGTTGTTATTCCAGCTGTTGGGTTTGCATATAACCAAATTTGATCCAAGTAGTAAACTTCTCACCAAGCTTAAAAGCTTCCATCACCGAAAAATAAATAAGGACCATTCCACCTGGTCAAAAAGCTTTTTCTGCATCCAGCGAGATAACTACTAAGTCTTTTTTATCACTTCTTTTCGAATATAATGATATTAAATAACCGTCTTAGATTATATGAAGAATATCTTTTAGTATAAATCCTGTTTGATCAGGATGAATTAATTCGTTAACAACTGTGCTTAATCTTTGTGCTAGTATCTTTGTTCAAATTTTTTTGATCCGTATTTAATAAGCAATTGCTCTATATGATCCTGGTTCATCCAAATCTTTATTTATTTTGGGTATGTGTTATAATAGACTCGTTCCAGTGTATCTGGTAGTTTCTCTTGTGTATATATCTGTTCATATAATGATTTTAAATATGGGACCCATTTGATCATGAAAAATTTTATAGGAGTTTTACATTTTTTAATGATTTAATAGATTCTTGGATTTCTTTTAATGAAATATCAGCATTTAATAGTTCTCTATTTTGTAAATCTAATTCTTTTTAAGTTACATATATTTAAAAAGCATCTATTTCTGTTTATTTTACTGTCGCTTTAGCAGTATACAGATTTTTTATAATATTGCATAAATCTTTCATTAATATCTTTGGTTGTATTAATAATACACCGTTTTGTGATTTAATCCTATGTATAATTTTTTCAGCTTCAATTTTCCTTAATATGTCGAGCAATAATTTTTGGGGGTTTGTCTCCAATTCAAACTGCAATTGTTTAGTATGTTGGTAATATTTTAAAACTTGATCAGTATATATATATTTTGTTTATTTATATTTCAATGCTACAATTTTTATTATGTATTATTATATCTGATTTGTTTGCATTCTGTATGTCTAATTGTTTAATCTCCCTTTCTAATCCTGTTGTTCCTTCCGAATCTTTTTATTATGGAATGCTTGTGAAGAAATCATAATTCCTCGAAAGAATATGCTTTAATGTTTCCCATAATAAAGAGCGAGATATTTCTGGTTGATCATTTTATTTACAAAAAAAATCTTAATCTGAGTTATAATATATTCCTGAGTGGTTTTATTAGTAAAATTTGTGGATTAAGTTTCCATTGTCCTAAATTTTCTGTTTTAACCATTTATTTTAATTTTAAATGTTAATGGTGCATGATCTGAAATTATAATATTATGATATTTAGATTCGTAAGTAAGTGAAATAAGCTTTGCATCTACCAGAAAATAATCTATTCTTGAATAAGTTTTATGTACTGGTGAGTAAAAGGAATATTCTCGACCAGTAAGGATTTTCTGTTCTCCAAACATCTTTTAATATTAGTCGTTTGGATATATGCATTTAATAAATCACTAGTATGTGATTTAGTTTTTCTTTGTTTTGAAGATTCTATCTAAGTAAGGGTCTAATGTACAATTAAATCTCCTCCAATTATCAAATTATAATGTGTTAATTCCCGGAATATTATTGAGTACTTTCTTAAAAAATAAAGAACTGTCAAAATTTGGTCCATAAATATAACGAAATCTATTTTCAGCGTCTTTTTTTAAGTGGGTTTCTTCTGAATGTAAATTAACATCAGCTTTAATTGCCTTTAAATGTGTCAATTATTTTTCCTCTTTTTATTGGTTCATTGATACCTTTAACATTCCAACTGCAAAAGGTTAATCCCTCATTCCCCCATATTTCTTTTTAAGTCCTGCATTTTAAATTTGTGGGAATCTACAATAGAGTCCAAGGGTCCGTGCAGTAGACCTAACCTTACACCCGAACACCGAATAGATGAAATTTTAAATCTCTTTTATGTACTTCACGAATATATCTCCATTGTTCCAATGTGTAGCTCCATTCAAACTGAAAGATACAATAGGTATAAAAGAATAGTAAAGAATAGATAAAGAGATTAATAGTGTGTATAAAGAATGAAAAAACTACAAATAAAATATTTGTAGTTTGTGGTAAGCCATACTACATTGGCTATCCATCTAAAGGCTTCCGGCATTGATTCTTATTAATTTGGCCAGCTCCTAGATTTAAGGAATTAATTATTCCATAATAATATTTTAACGGGGATATAATATTAAAGAAATCAAAAAGTGATATTGATCATCATATAAAAGTATGTTCATATCTAAAATTAAATTTAAAAATCTAACTATAAAACGGGAGATAAAGAAATTTTTAAAGTACAAAATAAAAATCATTATTAAAGAAGAAAAAAAAGGGGAGGTATCTCCAAATTTAACAAGACATAAGATATTAATTATTAGTAATATTAATTAGCAAATAGTGAACAATCTTGGTTAATAATAATCATAGTTGATAATAAAACCGTGTTATGATTTTTAGTATGTGTGATTTTGTTTATGTTAGTTATATATTATGACTAATTGTCATGTTCAGCAAGCATCTTCCAATCCAGAAAAACGCTTCATTCCATACGACATTGTCCGTTCCTTCTAGTTCCTTCTAATTCCATATTATCGTATGAAGTCTCACAGAATGTTAAGAGACCATACTAGGTCTCTAAAAGTAGTAAAAAGACAGTATGTTTGCTTGTAGATAATTTTCAAGTGTCAAACTGCTTTTGCAAATTCCATTGCTTCTGCTGGGGTCTTGAAGAAATGTTCCACGTTGTTATAAGGTAACTCTTAGGGTGGCTGGGTAATTCAAACCGTATCTCAAGTTTTCTACACCCCTCATAAGGCTTTTGGCTTCATTAAACACTTTTCGTTTTTCTGGCAACCTCTGGGGATATCTCGGAAGATACTGATTCTTTGTCCCTTGAAATGTCAGATTCTTTTTTCCCGAAGCTCTCCGCATAATATCCTCCAGGACAAAATTCATATTGTAGCTTTACAATCATTTGTCTTGGGGGGCATTTGTACTGGTCTGTCGTCTGCCGACTCTATGTGCACGAGCTAATACAGGCTTATCATCCAGAGATAAAACAGCTTGAAGTAGTTAGCAGTGAATTCTCGAGGATCTTCGTGTTTCTCTAGACCTTCAGGAATCCCTGCGATCCTCAAGTTCTGTCTTCTCTTGATAGCCTTACTAGCTGAGTGCATTTCCTCTGTTACTTTAGTCAACAACTCCAGTAGACGTTCTTGTTCTGTTATCAGCTTTGTTGTAGACACAGTACTTGCCCACCGCTATCTTTCAAGGTTGTTCATTCCAGCTGCCTGTTGTTCCGCAGCACATTTTCAATAGGAGATCAATCTTATTTTAGAAAGTCTTTTTTAACTTTTTCAAGTTTAAATGTCCATCTTACGTTCCATATCATAGATCATATCAATAAGTTCATTCTTCAAATTTTTTCTGATACTTTCTTGAACTATTATCAATTTTTTAACATTGTACGTCTTTTTGAAATTCATTCCATTGATTTTTCATCAGATCCATCTGATTGTTAATTTGACAAATTTCTTCCTTTATTTCTCCCTTTATATCTTTCATTTCTTGCTTTATATCTTTCATTTCTGCCTTTAATTCTAGCTTTAAATCAACAGCCATCTGGTGAGAAATAAAAGTTTTTCAAATCCTCACCTCTGTGCCTGCTTTCTTGGAGACATCTTCCAGGGAGCTGGCCCTACTTGAATCCGAGGCTTCTCCCAGGCCTTCTCCGCTCTCGCCCGGGTTTTTTTTCGACCCTTTTACCTTGTCGGTAGGGCTCCGTGCCGTCATGGTTTTGTCGCACGCTGATGAACGTCACTCGGTACCGTCGTATTGTAAAACGGCAAGCAGTGTGAAGCAGGCAGCCGGTAAGTCTTTTAAACCCCCGTTTTTTTTGTCCGAATTTTTTACGGAGCTGGCTGGCGCTATGCTCTAGGACCCATAGCGCCACCGGAAGCAGTACTGACACTTTTGAAAAATATAAAAGTGGATAAGTCTCCAGGTCCTGACAGGATATTCCCTAGGACATTGAGGGAAGTTAGTGTAGAAATAGCAGGAGCTATGACAGAAATATTTCAAATGTCATTAGAAACGGGAATAGTGCCGGAGGATTGCATACTGCGCATGTTGTTCCATTGTTTTTAAAAAGGGTTCAAAGAATAAACCTAGCAATTATAGACCTATTAGTTTGATGTCAGTGGTGGGCAAATTAATGGAAAGGATACTTAGAGATAATATATATAAGCATCTGGTATAAACAGGGTCTGATCAGGAACAATCACATGGATTTGTGCCTGGAAGGTCATGTTTGATAAACCTTCTTGAATTTTTTGAAGCGGTAACTAGGGAAAAGTTGATGAGGGTAAAGCAGTGGATGTTGTCTATATGGATTTCAGTAAGGCCCTTGGACAAGGTTCCCCATGGAAGGTTTGGTAAAGAAGGTTCAATCTTTTGGGTGTTAATGGCGAAGTAGCAAGATGGATTCAACAGTGGCTGAATGGGAGATGTCAGAGAGTAATGGTGGATGGCTGTTTGTCATGGTTGGAAGCCGGTGACCAGTGGGGTGCCTCAGGGATCTGTATTGGTCCACTGTTGTTTGTCATGTACATCAATGATCTGGATGATGGGGTGGAAAATTGGATAAGTAAGTAAGCAGATGATACTAAGATAGGTGGTGGATAATGAAGTAGATTGTCAAAGTCTATAGAGAGATTTGGGCCATATGGAAAAGTGGGCTGAAAGATGGCAGATGGAGTTAATGCTGTTAAGTGTGAAGTGCTACATCTTGGCAGGACAAATCAAAATAGGATTTTGCATGGGAGGCCAGGTTCATTCCTAGGATAAAGGCAGTGATATAAGAAGAGAAGATTGACACAGAAAGCTGGAGTAACTCAGCGGGACAGGCAGCAGCTCTGGAGAGAAGGAATGGGTGATGTTTTGGGTCGAGACCCTTCTTCAGATATACGGGTATGAAAAGAATTTGATCAGGTTGGACCATTACTCATTAAGAGTTTAAAGGAATAAGTGGTGATCTTATTGAAATATATAAGATCCCAGAGGAATCTTTTCCTTGGAGGGGATATCTAAAACTGGGAGAGGAGTTTAGAGCATGGAAACAGTTTAGAGCAAGAGAGCATCAAAACAGGCCCATTGATCCTCCGAGTCCATACCGGCCATTGATCATCCATTCACATTGGTCCTGTGTTATCCCATTTTCTCATTCTCTGCCTACAAACTGGGGAAAATGTACAGAGGCCAATTAACCTACAAACTCACACATCTTTTAAGATGTTGGAGGGAACTGGAGCACCCGGAGGAAACCCATGCAGTCATAGTACTGACGTACTGACGAATAATCAGCCATGGATGATCAGCCATGATCATATTGAATGGCGGTGCAGGCTCGAAGGGCTGAATGGCCTACTCCTGCACCTAATTTCTATGTTTCTATGTTTCAATAAAGTACTGACACTTTTGAAAATATAAAAAGTGGATCAGTCTCCAGTCCTGACAGGATATTCCCTAGGACATTGAGGGAAGTTAGTGTAGAAATAGCAGGAGCTATGACAGAAATATTTCAAATGTCATTAGAAACGGGAATAGTGCCGGAGGATTGGCGTACTGCGCATGTCGTTCCATTGTTTAAAAGGGTTCAAAGAATAAACCTAGCAATTATAGACCTATTAGTTTTACGTCAGTGTGGGCAAATTAATGGAAAAGATACTTAGAGATAATATATATAAGCATCTGGATAAACAGGGTCTGATCAGGAACAGTCAACATGGATTTGTGCTGGAAGGTCATGTTTGACAACCTTCTTGAATTTTTTGAAGCGGTAACTAGGGAAATTGATGAGGGTAAAGCAGTGATGTTGTCTATATGGACCAATTGTGGAGTATGGTGTACAATTTTGGTCGCCTCATTATAGAAGGATGTCATAAAAATAGAGAGAGTACAGAGGAGATTTACTAGAATGTTGCCAGGGTTCCAGCAACTATGTTACAGAGAAAGGTTGAACAAGTTAGGTCTTTATTCTTTGGAGCGCAGAAGGTTAAGGGGGACTTGATTGAGGTCTTTAAAATGATGAAAGGGATAGACAGAGTTGACGTGGATACGTTTTTCCCCATTGAGGGTAGGGAAGATTCAAACAAGAGGGCATGACCATGAGAATTACGGGACAGAAGTTTCGGGGTAACGTGAGGGGAACTTCTTCACTCAGAGGGTGGTGGCTGTGTGTGGAATGAGCTTCCAGCAGAAGTGGTGGAGGCAGGATCGATTTTAACATTTAAGAGTAAAGTGGATAGGTATATGGACGTGAAGGGAATGGAGGGGAATGGTCTGAGTGCAGGTAGATGGGACTAGGGGAAAACAAATGGTTGGCACGGACTGGAAGGGCCGAGAGGGCCTGTTTCCGTGCTGTAATTGTTATATGGTTATATGGTTATAGGGCGAACATGCAAACTGCACACCAGACAGCATGCAAAGCCAGGAACAAACCTGGGACTCTGGCGCTGTGAGGCAGCAGCTCTATCAGCTATGCTGTTGTGCTGTCCTTCATTTTCTTTGAGGGTTACGGATCTTTGTAAATTTTTACAACAGAAACTGGATTCTTTGCAAATATTCAAGACAGAGACTGGCATACATTTGAACATAAGGGAGTTGAGGGAGGCAGGGAGGGAGTCGCAAGTGGTGTCAGGACCATAGTCAAATTAGCTATAATCTTATTTATAGTGGCACAGGCTTGAGGGGCTGACTGGCCTGCTCCTGCTCCTACCTCATATGTCATCTTCTTAAGGTAAGTGATGGGATGATAGTGGAAAATATTATAATTCCCTAAAGAAAATATTCTGTCACCTGCATCATCTGGCAACTCCCTGCAGTTCATGCCCAGCAGATACAGAGACGCCATCATGCCCAGCCAACCGCAGAGAGCAGCCAGAACTAGAGGATAAGCAGCAGTCTCATGGCTGCTTGCTGTCTCTGCACAGGGCCTGGACACTTTGCTCCAGGACTGTCTAAACCAGCCACATCACCCTTCTGTCCCTGGCAGGGATTGGCTTGAGGAATATGGCTGACAAGTGCATGCAAGGGGGTCCCCATACAGGAAAAACTGGACCATTACCTTTGCATGAAGATACAAGGAACTGCAGGCACAATGTACTGGGACTGGGGGAGGTTCAGTGGGTTAGGCAGCATCCCTAGAGACCATGGATAGGTGACATTTCAGAGCAGGACCCTTGTTCAGACCGGTGAAGAAAGATCCCAACCTGAAACTTCAGCGATCAATGTTCTCCAGAGGTCCTGCCTGACCCTGAACTATTTCAGCACTTGTAAACTTTGCTAGGATTATGAGCTCTAGGACAATGTATTGTTTTGCAAGTTTGGCATGATCTCCAGAGTGGAGTATTACTCTTTATAATCCACGTTCTACTGCTCTTTACGATCAAGCACTATTCTAGGTTTATTTTGAACCATAGGCAGACGTTGGCTTGCTCTGTTCAGAGAACTATGGTCTGGGTTCCACACATCACTTCCACAGTCTGGTTTGGTCGCTATATTCCCATTGATCCTCCAGCCCCTCTACCCCTTCAATTTCTTAGAGTGCATGACAGAATTACTGTCAATACTGTCAATATTCTGAGACCTTGTCTTATCTCTCATATTATTGCTATTATGTCGCACGGTGAACATGGGAAAGCCAAATGGATTTTTTCACAGAGGTAGGATAAGTAGTGTGTTTGAACGTTTGGTTGAACACTTTTTCACACAGAGAGTGGTGAGTCTCTGGAACTCTCTGCCACAGAGGGTAGTTGAGACCAGTTCATTGGCTATATTTAAGAGTGAGTTGGATGTGGCCCTTGTGGCTAAGGGATCAGAGGGTATGGAGAGAAGGGAGGTACGGGATACTGAGTTGGATGATCAGCCATGATCATATTGAATGGCGGTGCTTGCTCGAAGGGCTGAATGGCCTACTCCTGCACCTAATTTCTATGTTTCTATGTTTCTATGTGTTTGAAAGTTTGGTTGAAGAATTATTCTTCACAAAATGATTTCAGTGACTGAGAAGTGAAGATGTGGTTTGGGGAAAGAGTTCAGAGACAAGGCAGAACAAAATTCCTGCCTTGGACACCTTACATCTTCCAGACAACAAAATAATGTTTAAGAAACAGTTAGACAGGTACATGGATAGGACAAGTTTGGAGGGATATGGACCAAACCCAGGCAGGTGGGACTAGTATAGTTGGGACATGTTGGCCGGTGTGAGCAAGTTGAGCCGAAGGGCGTTTCCACACTGTATCACTCTATAACTATGATTATTGCTTAAATTAATCAATTAAGATGAGCCAGCATGCAAATGTTTCCCCCGAATAAACTTTACTCTTCATAATTCTTATACACAATATATATTGTATATTTGTGCAAAACTGTGCAAAATACTCTTCATACATTCTTAGTACCTATATAGTCAATAGCGTCAATCCCGGTAGTGTTCACACCTGCCTTTGCACAAAGCACCCTTGGGACTCACTTGTCCCCCTGGGGTGATATCCCTTCCCTTGTGAGCCAGCATTTAATTGCCTATTCCTAGTTACCCTTGAGAAAGTGCTGGTGAACTTCTTTCTTAAACAGCTGCGGTCCTTGGGGTCTGGGAACACAGAGTTCCAAGATTTTAACCTAGCAACAGTGAAAGAACGATGATATATTTCCAAGTCAGGATGTTGTGTGGCTTTGAGGGAAACAAATATTGATAACTGGCTAATCTTACATGTAAATGAGAGGTGGAAGAAAGTGAGCATCAGACCAATTTATGCCTGAAACCCACCCCACAAAAGGGCAATGCCATGTACATGAGTTAGCAGTATTCCAGAAGCTTGCTTCCTGAGTTAATTTTAACAGGAATGCATTTTTATGATGTCTGGGTTTTTTTCTACGTCTTCGGGAGAATTTATGATAAAACCTTTTCAATTCATTTCCTGGAAATCAGAATAAGTGGATTACAGTTCTTCTGTAGGAGGAATAAAATGAATTGAAATGAATTGAATACTTCATTGTCACATTGTGACAAGCTACAGTGAAATTCTTTACTAGCATACCAAAGGTATGCAAATAGTCGCCACATAAAGGGCGCTTACAAAGTTACAAAGTATCCCACTGGTTCCTCCTATGTTCCCGGTTGTACAACCTTGGACTTCATTTGATGCAGTCACCGGCCGCGGGCTCCGTTTACGCTCAATTATAAAAGATGAGATAGCCGAACATTTGGATAGCAGTAACAGGATCGGCCCGAGTCAGCATGGATTTACGAAGGGGAAATCATGCTTGACTAATCTTCTGGAATTTTTTGAGGATGTAACTAGGAAAATGGACAAGGGAGAGCCAGTGGATGTAGTGTGCCTGGACTTTCAGAAAGCATTTGATAAGGTCCCACATAGGAGATTAGTGTGCAAAATTAGGGCACATGGTATTGGGGGTAGAGTGTTGACATGGATAGAGAAGTGATTGGCAGACAGGATACAAAGAGTAGGGATTAACGGGTCCCTTTCAGAATGGCAGGCAGTGACTAGTGGGGTACCGCAAGGCTCGGTGCTGGGACCGCAGCTATTTACAATATACATCAATGATTTGGATGAAGGGATTCAAAGTAACATTAGCAAATTTGCAGATGACACAAAGCTGGGTGGCAGTGTGAACTGTGAGGAGGATGCTATGAGAATGCAGGGTGACATTGACAGGTTGGGGGAGTGGGCAGATGCATGGCAGATGAAGTTTAATAAGTATGTAAGTAAGTTTATTGGCCAAGTATTCACATACAAGGAATTTGCCTTGGTGCTCCGCCCACAAGTAACAACATGACATACAGTGACAGTTACAAATGACTCAGAAAACAATAAATACATTAATAATAATAAAACATTAATGATAAAACACCATTGATCAAGCATGTGAACCAACAAAATACCAGATCAAAGGCAGGCTACAGATTTTTGGCTGTTGATTAGAGCAACTACTCATGGATAAAAACTGTTTTTATGTCTGGCTGTGGCAGCTTTGACAGTCCGGAGTCGCCTTCCAGAGGGAAGTCAGATAAATGTGAAGTTATCCACTTTGGTAGCAAAAACAGGAAGGCTGATTACTATCTAAATGGCATCAAGTTGGTATGGAGAGAAGGCAGGTACAGGATACTGAGTTGGATGATCAGCCATGATCATATTGAATGGCGGTGCAGGCTCGAAGGGCCGAATGGCTTGCTCCTGCACCTAATTTCTATGTTTCTAAGTTGGGAAAAGGGGAAGTACAACGGGATCTGGGGGTCCTTGTACATCAGTCTATGAAAGTAAGCATGCAGGTGGGGCAAGGGGAAATTACCGTTGTGGCCAGCATATTCTGCAGCTTATTGATTATTGTTACCCCACTGACTTCCATTGACAATGTGGGAAATTGCCCAGGTACAGTATGCTTATTCACAAAAGGCAGGACTGTTTTTCAATCTAGCTAATCCAATCCATCTAATTACTGCACCATCAGTATGTTCTCCATCATTAGCAAATTGCTAGAAGCAGTCTTTAATGATATATTCACTGATGTCCAGTTTGGATTGTGCCAGGAGTGTGATGGAGTACTCTCCACATGTCTGAACGAGGACATTAAGAACAACTCTCAACTAAGAACAACTCTCAAGAAGTCCGACACCATTTGGGGGCAGCCAATTTGATTGGAACCCCATCTACCACCTTGTGCATTCATTCCCTCCACCACACACACATGCAGTGGCTGCATTGTGTAACATTTACAAAATCACCGCAGTTTCTCTCCTAAGCTACTCTGACAGCACCCACCCATCCACAATCTTTACCACCATGAATGACAAGTTCAACAGGCACTTGGAAACACCTCCATCCACAGCTCTCCCTCCAAGTCGCACAACAATCTGACCTGGAAATATCTCGCCATTCCTTCATTATCACTTAATCTTAATCCTAGAACTCTCTACCTGACTATACCGTGGGAGTATCCTCAGCAGAAGGATAGCAAAGAATACAGACGGTGCCTCACCACCACCTTGTCGTAGGCAACTTGGACTGATTGATTGACACTTTATTGTCACATGTATCAGGTACGGTGAGATTCTTTGTTTGCATGCAATATGCAAACGGGTGCTGGCAAAGTTACAAAAGTACTCAATGTAATCGCTCTTCCTTCCCCTCAGTCCCTCTTTGTTTTCAGTCCCCCCCCCCACCCCCCAACCCCCTACACACCGGGACCCTCTTTGTTCTTGGCGGCGCGTCCATCACCGACCACCAGGACTCAGGCAGGCCCGTCCTCGGCCGTCTGCCAGTACTGATGCGAGCGATGGCTCTCCCATGGACATCCATTCTCACCAACATCCCTCTCCCTCACCAACGTCCATCTCGCTCGTCAATGCCGACTGGCAATAGATATTGACCTTGCCAGCAATGTCCAGATTTCAGAAAATGAATCAATGAAGGAAAACATCCAGCATAAAGCAGCTTGCTGCATTGCAGCCCAATAATGATGCAGTGTTTGCAGCATTTTCAATTCAACGAAGGTTGGCACAGCTTTCGAGAGCTTCATCTCATCCAAAGCAGAAGCTATCTAAAAAGAGAAGGATTTGCATCACTCGAAACATAAACATCCACAAGGAATGTACCAAATCATATAACTTTCTCAACTCAAAATATAGACATAACAGACTAGAATCAGGAACAAAGATATAAGCTGCACGAAGAACTGAGTGGGTTGAACAGCATCAATGGGGCAAAGGGTTAGTCAATGTTGCGGTCAAAATCTTATGGCAGGTGTGTGAGTGTGGAGGGGAGATTGCCAGTATAAAGAAGTAAGAAGAAGGGGTGAGGCATGGGGCTGGCAAGTGATGGGTGGAACCAGGTGAGGAGGGTGATGATGGGCAGATAGAGCCATTGGGAAGGGGAAAGCTTGGAGCTGAGGGCTTGTGGCTGTTGAGTGATAGGTAGAGACTGATAAGGAGAGAGAAGAAAGGGGGAAAAAGGAGCCAGAGGGGCGGAAGGGGAGGAGGGAGGTGGAGAGAGAGGCTGGAAGGTGATGTGGAAACATTAGAGGTTACAGATTTGTTGAACCTGATAAGTAAGGATGGTGATAAATGGAACCAATTAACCTGAACAAGGTTCTGCATGGTAGGCTGTTCTGGAAGGTTAGATCGCATGGGATCCAGGGAGAGATAGCTGAATATATAACAAATTGGCTTTATGGATGGAAGCAGAGGGTGATGTGGAAGGTTGCTTCTCGGACTGGAGGCCTGTGATTAGTGGTGTTCCTCAGGGTTTGGTGCTGGGCCCATTACTGTTTGTCATCTACATCAATGATTTGGATGAGAACATACAGGGCAAGATTAGCAAGTTTGCTGATGATACAAAAGTTAGTGCAGATAGTGAAGATGGTTGTGAAAGATTGCAGCAGGATCTTGATCGATTGGCCATGGTCTGAGGAATGGATGATGGAATTTAATACAGAGAAGTGTGAAGTGTTCCATTTTGGGACGTCTAACAAGGGCAGGACCTACACAGTGAATGGTAGGCCTCTGGGGAGTGTTGTAGAGGAGAGGGATCTAGGAATGCAGGTGCATATTTCTTTGAAGGTTGAGTCGCAGGTAGATAAGGTGGTCAAAAAGGCTTTTGGCACTTTGGCCTTCATCACTCAGAGTATTGAGTATAGAAGTTGGGAGGTCATGTTGCAGTTCTATAAGACGTTGGTGAGTCCACATTTAGAATATTGTGTTCAGTTATGGCCACCATGTTATAGGAAAGATATTGTCAAGTTCGAAAGGGTTCAGAGAAAATTTACAAGGATGTTTGCCAGAGGGTGTGAGCTATGGGAAGAGGTTGAGTAGGCTGGATCTCTATTCCTTGGAGCGCAGGAGGATGAGGGGTGATCTTATAGAGGTGTGTAAAATCATGAGAGAAATAGATCGGGTAGATGCACAGTCTCTTGCCCAGAGTAGGTGAATTGAGGACCAGAGGGCATAGGTTCAAGGTGAAGGGGAAAAGATTTAAAAGGAATCTGAGGGATAACATTTTCACACAAAAGGTGGTGCGTGTATGGAACAAGCTGCCAGAGGAGGCAGTTGAGGCAGGGACTATCCCAATGTTTAAGAAACAGTTAGACAGGTACATGGATAGGAAAGATTTGCAGGGATATGGACCAAGCGCAGACAGGTGGGACAGGTTTAGCTGCAACATGTTGGCTGGTGTGGGCAAGTTGGTCCGAAGGGCCTGTTTGCACACTGTATCACTCTATGTCTCTATGAATCAGCTGGAAGAGAGATATGGGTAAACAGAAGATATAGTGTACGTTAGATGGGCAGACGGAAAAATGTAATCAAACTATGTGATGTGGGGATGGGTTGGGGTGGGAGTGGTGAAATAAAAAGGAGAGTTAAAGGAACACAAGGTGTGCAGGCCTCCTGAAATCGGAAAATATATTTTCCCTTTCCTATATGGCTGCTGGTTTACAATATTGCTACTCTCCACAATGTAACCATGTCACAGTCCACTACCACAATGCTGCAGTAGTTCAGGAAAGTGACTCCCGATCATTCTCAATCCTATAATGGATGAGCAACAAACGTTAACATTTCAGTATTATCATGACTTCTGAATAACACCTAAACAGAAATCTCTCTCTCTGTCATCTCCCCTCTTGCATAAAATATGAAAGTTGGAACCAAGTATTTGCATGAATGCAATCAAGAGCAAAACTATCCAACTGCTAATAATCATGTGCTTTGTCTTAGAACATAGAATATAAAACAGAACATGGAACAGTACAACACAGGAACAGGCCCTTTGGCTCATAATGTTTGTGCCAAATATAAAGGCAAGATTCATTGATCTTATCTGCCTGTACATGATCCATATGCCTCCATTCCACGTATATATGTGCCTATCTAAAAGCCTCATAAACACCACTATAATATCTGCCTCCGCTGTTACCCCTAACAGCGCGTTCCAGGCACCCATCACCACCTGTGTAAAAATCTTGCCATGCACATATCATAGAAACATAGAGAACAGGTGCAGGAGTAGGCCATTTGGCCCTTCAAGCCAGCACCACCATTCAATATGATATTGGCTGATCATCCAAAATCAGTGCGCTGTTCTGGCTTTTTCCCCATATCCTTTCCCTTAGCCCTAAGAGATAAATCTAACTCTCTCTTGAAAACCTTTAAATGTTGTCCCTCTCAACTTCAAGCTATGCCCTCTAGTCTTTGATAATTCCACTCTGGGGAAAAGGTTCTGACTGTCTACTCTATCTGTGCCTCCACCCTTAACGCCTATGTTGTACAAGTTGGTGCTTCACTGTGATCATATAGAGCTTGCAATGCACCCAGATGTTGGATGGCTTCTGCTTGGGTTGCAATGAAAAAAATCGATATTATCCAGTTTGGATTTATGACTATTCCAATAGATGATATCCAATAGAATGCAGATATAGTGTCTGCCTCAACTACCTCCCCTGGCAGCTTGTTCCATATACCCAACACCCTCTGAGTGAAAAATGTGCCCCTCAAATTCATGCTAAATCTTGCCCCTCTCACCTTAAACATATATCCACTTGCTTTTGATTCCCATACCCTGGATAAAACACTTGGTGCATTCACCCTATCTATTCCCCTCAAGATTTTTATACGCTCCTAAAGATCACCCTTTAGCCTCCTGCGCTCTGTGGAATAAACCCTTGGCCTGCCCAACCTCTCTCAATACCTTAGGCATTACAGGCATTTGTTTTCACATCAATGTATATTTCTACTTTACATCATGATGTGGTCAGTATGAATTTCTTTCATTTCAGTTTTTTTAAACTTTAATTCTGGAGACAAATTCTTATTAAACTACTTTTATTTATTACATGATGATATCAGAAATACAAATTCTCAGATATTTCACACTCACTGAGTGAAATATGGCCTTGATTTTCCCCAGACGTAGGCACTTTAAAAGGGCTTCCAATTTCACCAAAAGATTTACCAGTTTCAGATTTTCTACTGGAATGTTATGTTTTCAAAAACAGTTTGGTGGAACTTTTAAGAGCAATTTGAGATGTTGAAAGTTAATCTGAACATTGATTGAAGCTTTGCAGATGGGTCCTCAAGGCTTCATGATAGTCTTTTAATCAGTCACCCACTAAGACAATTTATAACACTTGGAGTCAAATGAAATAGTAAGATTAAACGAGAACTTACCTGTTCGAAGTTTGATCTTTATTTTATGAGGAGTAACGATGAGGGATTACGTGAAGAAGGCCCGCCTGGCGCTGGAACGGCATACTTCAAAGCAGCGGCATGAAAAACACAGAACACAATAGCCGGAGTAAGATAGTAAGGCTCATTATAGATTTAGAACTACCAGATGATCATTCATTTTATGAGGGTGTGGAGTGGAGGGCACGTAATCCCTCATCGTTACTCCTCATAAAATAAAGATCAAACTTCGAACAGGTAAGTTCTCGTTTAATCTTACTATTTTACTTCGGAGTCACGTGAGTGACTACGTGAAGAGTTTGAAGCTTTCTGTGTTTTTCATGTCGTAGAATTCTTCCATACGACAGTCCGGCTAGGTCAACACATACATGAGAAAACCAGACTAGTTTTAGTTCTTTCCATAAAATTTTTTAATGATAAAAGAACATATAATAACCCTCTTTATACCCGAGGGAACCATTACAAAGTGATAAAAGATATAAGTGATAACATAATTGATCATATTAATCAATAGTGAAACAAAGCATGTGACTATAGTGAACTCAACACCGCGTGTCCAAAGCCTGTCATTGTGTGAACAGGTTTATTGTAGAACTTTGAAAAAGTTTCTTCTTTACTCCACCCTGCGGTTTCTAAAATATGCTCGAGCGGCACGTCCTGCACCTTCGCCGCGGATGTAGCTGCTGCCCTGGTGGAGTGAGATTTGAACACATCAGTGTCTACTCCTGCTAAAAGTAACACATGTTTTAACCACCTTGAGATTGTTTGTACTGAAGCTTTTGTGTGTGGTTTCTTATGCGTAATCATTAATGTTTTTTCATTACCTCGAAGAGTTTTGGTAATTTTTATATATTGGTTCAAATGTCTAACTACACACAATGTTGGATCAATAGGATAAGCTTGAAAGGTTACCTTTGCTCCAGTTCTTCCTGGTCTGCTTTGTTTGATCAGATCGTAAACATAGAACACAATGTTATCTGTAGTCACATGCATACAGTCTAAACGCAACATTTGTAATGTTTGCACCCTTTGAGCTGAAACCAATGACATTAACATTACTAATTTAAATGTTAATCTTTCCAATGACAAACCTTCGATTGGAGTCCATTGCCTAAGTAAAGTAAGTACAATGCTAACATCCCAAATCTCTGTATATCTTGGTTTTGGCGGGTTTTTGTTAAAGATTCCTTTCATAAATCTGGATATTAATGGATGTGATCCAATTGATTTCTGGTCAGATATTTGTCCTAAATAAGATGATAAGGCACTACGTGCACTATTAATGGCACTGTAACTTAAGTGTTGTTCAAAATGCAACTCGGCAAGGAACTCCAATACGTTTGCAATGTTCACAGTATGATAAGATATATTTGACTGTCTGCAAAATCCTTCCCATTTCTTTATATGTGTCATATATTGTCTCTGTGCTATCTCGCCATGATGCGGCTATAACATCCATAGTTCTATCCGACAATCCAAGCTCCTGTAGTGGTCTGGTCAAAACCTGCAGATTAACAAATTCATATAAGCATGTAATGGATGAATTTCTTTGGTTACTGGTTTTATCAATAAATCACTGCTGTTAGGAATTGACATATATGGTTCTTTAATCATGTTTAACATCAATGGGAACCAAGGTTGTGTCGGCCAATTTGGGATTACCAACAATCCTGTGGCAGAGTCTTGTCCTATTTTCTTCAGACATTGCTGAACCAGAGCAAATGGTGGAAAAGCATAAAAGAACATATTCCCCCAGTGTAATGAAAAAGCATCTACTGCTACTGCGTCTGGGTCTGGTTCCCAAGACACATATTTAGGCAACTGATGATTTAGTCTTGATGCGAACAGATCAATGTCTGGTAACCCATATCGAGTCACAATTTTACTGAAAATTACTGGGTTCAGCATCCATTCTGTGTTATCTTTAAATATCCTTGATCTATTATCTGCCACCACATTGTCTTTACCTGGAATGTAGTTTGCCGAGATCCAAATTTGGTGGTTAATACACCATTGCCATATCTGATTGACCAAACAATCACATGATACCGATCTGACTCTGCCCATGTGATTAATATATGCAACAGCTGTTTTATTGTCTAATTGTATTAGTACATGTAGATTCTTTTTTTGTAGAACAATATGCCTTTAGTCCATAAAAAGCACCCAACAATTCTAAATAGTTAATACCATATGTTTGGAGAAACATTTCCTCTTGGACAGTCCATCTACCTCCACAACTGGAGAATTAATCTGTTGCCCCCCATCCGAGAGCGCTAGCATCTGTTTGTAAAATCACTTCAGGCTGTTGTATCAGAATATTTCTAGCAGCTTGTGGGACATTTTCAATCCACCATTGTAATTCCAATAAAGCTTCTTTTGTTAATTGCATAGGCCTATCAAAATGGCCTGCTCTCTTTTTTAGAGCTCTTATTTTGTCCCTTTGAAGGTTTTGGTAATGTAATGGACCAAATTCCACTGCAGGAAATGCTGCTACTAGCTTACCAATAACCTTTGCTACTTCTCGGATGGAGGGATAAGGTTTGTGAATGAGACCCCTACAAGTCACCAAAATATCATCAATCTTATCTGTTGGTAAAGTTACTAACATAGTAACTGAGTTAATTACAAACCCCAAATAGTTAATTGACTGTGCTGGCTGCAGCTGGGACTTAATTGGATGGATCAAGAAACCTAACTTTTCAAACAAAGCTTTAGTTGCTGAAACTGATTTTCCAGCTGATTCCTGATTGTCATTGATGATTAAAATGTCATCGAGATAAGCCATAACGATGTGTTTTTGTGCTCTTAATTGTGCTAAAACTGGTTTCAACAGCTTTGTAAAGAGCCTGGGAGCTGAACTTAACCCATTTGGTAAAGCTCTGAATTGCCACAGCTGGTCAGCCAATTAAATTTTAAATACCTTTGAAAGAACTGATGTATTGATACAGAATAATAAGCATCCTTTAAATCAATTGTAGCCATATAACAACCTGCTGATATCAAATGTCTTGCAGTATTAAACGTTTCCATTTAAAAATGTTTGTATTCGACAAATTTATTAAGATTTGTAAGGTCCAGAATAATTCTGCAACCACCATCTTTTTTATCTCTTGGAAATATATTTGACACAAATTGATGCTCGTGTTCAACAGTTTTTTCAATAACACCTTTTTTAAACAATTTGTCAATTTCCCCATTTATTTCTGCCTTTTCACTTGCAGAAAACATGAAACCATAAGCAGGTTTATTTTGTACTGGAGAGTTAACACCTTCTTTAAATGTAATAGTAGCTCCTGAAACTGTTTGTAAAATAAACCGATCAGATGTGATGGTAAGCCATTCATCATAAAACATTTGTAATCTCCCTCCAACTGGAGATTTGTCCACAGTTTCTTTAAACATAGAATAAATCTTTTGTACCTCTCCATATGAACGTGGTGGTCTCCTTCTCCCCGTATACGGGTAAACATTAGGCTGTGTCGGATGATAATATTTTCTTATCATATTCCTGCCTCTGTTTCCAAAATCAAATCCCCTTCTTGGCGAAAAATATCCTTCTTTGTCCAAAGACAAAAGGTCTCATGTGGCTTAAAGATTTAGCTTCTTCATCCATATCTTTTATTTGTTTAGGCAGGTTTTCTCCAAATAGATAACCAGGAGCTTGAACACCACTTGCTCGACACAGACTTGCAAACCTTGGATGAAATATGGGCCGAATCGCAATCTTTCTCATACAATTAATTTCATAGAAGGAATTGCATAATAAGCCCAAATTATCTTTTTGAATTTTATCCATCTCCAACCCCTCCATTTGTCTTCCATAAGCAGTAATGGCAGCAGAAATTAATTTGAGGATTCTTTGACATCTCATTTCTTGTCCTCTCATGCCTGGGGTCATAGATGTCCATATAGACGGATTAACCGTAGGTACCTTCAATGAGGTGCAATTATCCGGTGTTTTATATAATTCTGCTGTTTCAATCATCACAGAATCTTGAAGTTGGTGAGATACCATATAATTAATGCTGGCAGCTAGGTTTTCTTCCATAGCCTCACCCTTCAGGTATAGCAAAATCTTTTGCTATCTCAGGCACATCTGGCCTTTTCTTTTTTATTCGTGGTGTGCACTCATAATCCACATCACCACTTGCAGGGTCTGACCTTTGCAGCCCTGATCCACTTGGAATTATATCCAATGAGACTTCCTACGCCCTAAATCCTGGGTCCGGAGTTTCAAATTCCCAATTTGGCACATAGCCATATTCTGTATATTCAAGCCCCTCAGGGTCTTTTTGGGAAACTTCTGGGTACTGTGACCCTTGTCTCATTATATTTTGGAGTACTTCTCCATATGTTCCATTTTTAGCCACATAGCTTTATTATCCGGAGGACTTTCATTGTCAGAGTCATTATCAGAAACCACGGCCTCACGGATTTCTTTTTACATTTTTTAGGAACATTTCCCTCCGTGGTTAGTATTTCTGGAGAAATTATAATCTCACTAACGGGTGAATCAGCGGCCACCGGTATCGGAACCGGATCCGCACTAATCTCTTGTCCCGTATTTTTAGCTTCACCCCGGGATGATCTTTTTACCCGCGAAATTTTTCTTTGAGATTTCTCCATTTTCTTTTCCATTTATCTGGCTAAATCAGTACGCCAGCGTGACTCTGATTTTTACTTTTACTTTCACTTTTTTGCTGGTTTTACCAGCGTAACGTCTTTTTTAGAACGTCCCCACTTTCCCTTACACTTACCTGCGGGTCCGTTCCGACCGCTGCGAGGAGCTGCGCTCTGCAACTCCTGCTTCTGCCGTCAGCGTCGACGTAATGCCGTTCCAGCGCCAGGCGGGCCTTCTTCACGTAGTCACTCACGTGACTCCGAAGTAAAATACCAAGTTCAAGTGGTTCACTTCTCCAGCTCTGTAATATCAAGTTAATGACTGGAAGATGATTTGCACACAGGTTGGCCAACCATTCTGAATCAGAGTCGGTGAGAGGCACAGATTGAATTTCTTTGCACTATTCTAAGAATCAGCAGTATACCTTGCACATAAACAGTTAGACAGGTACATGGTTAGGACAGGTTTGGAGGGATATGGAACAAACACAGGCAAGTGGGACTCGTGTAGCTGGGACATTGTTGGCCGGTGTGGGCAAGTTGGGCCGAAGGGCCTGTTTCCACACTGTATCACTCTATGACGCTATAAACCACAAAATGCCAACTAGGTGCTTATTTGAAGATTGAATGATGGAGTAAACCCAAAGGGCGAACTGACCTATCTTCTTTCTATTTTATATGTTTGTTATATAACAAACATATAAAATAATTGATTTAACACAAACATCCGCTACAGCATTCTTCACTGTGGTGGAAGGCAACAAAGTTCAGTCAGTCCTCCTCCGTTGTTCACCCATGGTCGGGGCCATCAACCGCTCGTAGTTGCCGCTACGGATGGCCAGATGTACAGGCCCTCTCGTCGGGATGATCAAAACTCCGATGTCGGGATGATCAAACACACTTCACGGCTTGGAGGTCCAGAATCGGCACTTTCCTAACGGAGACCTCGGCTTCAGGATGTTATAGGCCGCAGGCCGGTGGACAGAGCTCTTCTCTGGCGATCCCCGGCAAGGGATCCCAGACTCCGGATGGTAAGCACGCGGCTAGAAGCTCCGCAGACCATAGCCCCATTATGCCGAAGTCACCAGGCCAGCGATCGGAGCACTCCTCTCTGGCGACCCCTGGCAAGGGTTCGCCAGCCCCGCGATGGAAAAGTCCGCACTGCGCCCGCTGCTGAAGCTCTTGTCCCGACTCCGGGAAAGGCCGCTCCAATCCAAGCTGTTAGGCCGCGAGGGAGGCGACATGGAAAAGTCGCCACTCGAGCAGGCGACCAAAAGTGACCAAAAGCGGTTCCCCCCCTTCCCCTCTTCCCCCCCCCCCCCCCCCCCCCCCCCCCCCATCCCCCACACAAAACACACCAAGAGACACATAACCTAAGATTAGACACACCAAAAACCCCCCAAAAAAACGAAGGAATGGACAAACGAGTTTCGGGTCAGCACCCTTCTTCAGACTCAGAATTCACATAGAGCAGATTGTTCATGAGGCATCTCATAACACACAGTGGGCGACACAGTGGAGTAGGGAGCGCACAGTGGCGTAACAATAGAGCTGCCTTACAGTGCCAGAGACCAGGGTTTGATCCTAACTTTCCCCTGCAACCACAGGAGATGCAACACCTGTCCCTATACCTCCTGCCTCAACTCCGTCCAAGGACCCCGACAGTCTTTTCAGTTGAGGCAGAGGTTCACTTGCACCTCCTCCTCCTCCAACGTCATTTACTGTATCTGCTGTTCCGTGTGGACCCCTATATATCGGCGAGACCAAGCACCGGCTCGGCGATCATTTCGCTGAACACCTCCGCTCAGTCCGCCTAAACCTACCTGATCTCCCAGTTGCTAAACACTTTGATTCCCCCTCCCATTCCCATACAGACCTTTCTGGCCTGGGTCTCCTCCATTGTCAGAGTGAGGTCCAGTGCAAATTGGAGGAACAGCACCTCATATTTTGCTTGGGCAGCTTACACCCCAGCGGTATGAACATTAAGTTTTCTAATGTCAAGTAACCCTTGTTTTTCCTCTCTCTCCTCCCTCCCTCTTCCTAGTTCTCCAATCAGTCTATCTGACCCCTACTCCTAGCTAACAATGATCTATACATTTTCCTTGATTCTCATCCCCTTTGATGTCTCATTTTCACACCCTACACTTCATTATCTCTTTGTCTTCGCCTCCCATGATTCTCAGTCTGAAGAAGGCCTGAAACGTCACCCATTCTTTCAATCCAGGTATTAAGAGTTAACCATACAGTATAGCCTCTTGGAATAAATTGGGAAGAAGTGACCACATAGAATAGCAGTGAATCAGGTGGTTTGTTGCCATACTCTGGCTACATAAAAAAATCTCTTCCTATATTAGAACACAAATTATCACAAGATTTATTGAATTTAATTGTAAATGCTGAAAGTTGAAATCATGACCTTCAGATCAGCATTGGTATTGTTGGTTAATGCTCCTATTAACATACTGTAGATACAACTCATTTAATGCTTTCACAAATACCTGGCATACACATCTGAAAAATATTCAGCTAATTAAATATAGAGGTTAAATAATGCCATTATTTTGAAGAGTGCGGTTAAAGTAGCACTTAACTTAAAATGGACAGTTTGCTTGATGTGCCTGCAAATTTGTGTGGTCTGTGAAGAATACTTATTGATGTGAACATTTACAATTGGAGTTAACCCAATCTAAGGAGCAGGGATGTAGCAATATCTGGACTTTAAATTGATACGCCAATATTCCTGAAAATAAATTTGGGTAAAAGGATAATTTCACCAAGTTTGCTCATTTAATCTGGCACTGTAGTTTCCGTACATTCTGAGATTTTGAGGAATCTCTTGGAAAAGCTATTGAAAATTCAATTGATAATTGCTAAGCAAGTGCCTACGTTTTTTCTAATGGTAGCAAGAGAAATTGATAATGTTAAAAGTTTGAAGTTTGAAGTTTGAAGATAATGTTTGAAGTTCTAGTTGGGGGGCATGGTGGCGCGATGGTATAGTTGCTGCCTTACAGTGCCAGACACCCGGGTTCAATTTTCACACAGAGAGTTGTGAGCCTGTGGAATTCTCTGCCTCAGAGGGCAGTGGAGGCAGGTTCTCTGGATACTTTCAAGAGAGAGCTGGATAGGGCTCTTAAAGATAACGGAGTCAGGGGATATGGGGAGAAGGCAGGAACGGGGTACTGATTGGGGATGATCAGCATGATCACATTGAATGGTGGTGCTGGCTCGAAGGGCCGAATGCCCTACTCCTGTACCTACTGTTCATTGTCTTTTGTGACTATGGGTGCCGTCTGTATGGAGTTTGTACATTCTCCCTGTGACCGCGTGGGTTTTCTCCGAGTGCTCCGGTTTCCTCCCACACTCCAAAGACATACAGGTTTGTAGGATAATTGGCTTTATGAAAGATTGTAAATTGTTCTTAGTGTGTAGGATAGTGTTAGTGTATGGGGATATTTGGTCAGCGTGGACTTGCTGGTCTGAAGGGCTTGTTTCTGGGCTATAAGTTTGAACTAAAGACTAGAGGATGGTTGATGTTGTGGTGAATTAAAGAGAATCCAGGGGACTACAGGCTGGTGGGCCTGATGTCAATGGTGGAAAGGTTGCTGGAGGGGATTCTGATGGATAGGATCTACCAGCATTTGGATGGGCAGGGACTGATTAGAGATAGTTAGTATGACTTTGTGCGAGGGAAATTGTGACTCATGAATCTGAGTTTTTGTAGAGGTCGTCAAGAGGATTGATGAGGGCAAGGCACTGGACATTGTCTATATGAATTTTAGCAAGGCATTAGACTATTTCCCACTTGGTAGGCTATTTTGGAAGGTGAGCTAACTAATTGGATTCAAAATTGGCTAGGAGAAAGTCAAAGGGTAGTTGCGGAGAGCTGTTTATCTGATTAGAGGCCTATGATCAGTAGTGCTACAGGATTCGATACAGGCACAAATGTTGTTTGTTATCTACATTAACTATTCGGATGTCTAATGTAGTTAACTTTGTTAGTACATTTTCAGATGACTCAAAAATTGGTCGCATAGAGGATAATTAGGAAGAAAATCTATGTTTATAATAGGATACAACACAATGCAATAGAAAGCGACGCGATGGCGTAGCGGTAAAGCTACTGCCCTACAGCGCCAGAGACTACGGGTGCTTGTCTGTAGGGAGTTTGTACGTTCGCCCCCAGACATGCATGGGTTTTCAGCAAAACCTTCGGTTTCCTCCCACACTCCAAAGACGTAGAGGATTGTAGGTTAATTGGCTTGGTGTAAATGTAAAAACATTGTCCCTAGTGTGTGTAGGGGAGGGTAGTGTTAATGTGCAGGGATCGCTGGTCAGTGCGGACTCAGCGGGCTGAAGGGCTTGTTTCCACGTGCTATATCTCTAAACTAAACTCAACTAAAGATCTAGATCAGTTTGGGAAGGTTGGCCCTTGAATGGCAAGTGGAATTTAATTCTGACAAGTGCAAGGTGTATATATTATTTATGTATAATATTGGTTTCATTTATAATTTTGCTGTCTAAGACTATGTTCTGTGATGCTTGTGCAAGCAAGAATTTCATTGTACCTCACTCTACTTGTGTCTTTAACAATAACAACTCGACTTAAATGATGCTTAAATGACCAATTCAATCGCTGTAGATGAGGTTGGTTGCCCAGTCCCTATCCACTTCAATTAAACCTGGAAGTGGTCCTGTGAGAAGGGGTTGGGATGCATTGAGATCAGGTTTGTTATTTTTAACTATTTATTATGCACCATCTAACTCCAACGCAATGGAGATCAATATTCACCCCATTAGGATGGCACAGTGGTTCAGCGGTGAAGTTGCTGCCTCACAACTCCAGAGATCCAGCTTCGATCATCAATGTGGTTGCTATCTGTATGGAGTTTGTACGTACCCCCTGTGACCACGTGGGTTTTCTCCGCGTGTTCTGGTTTCATCACGCATTCCGAAGATGTGCAGGTTTGTTGGTTAATTGGCTTCTATAAATGGTCCTCGTGTGTAGGATAGAACCAGTGTACGGGTGATCGTTGGCCGGTGCGGGCTCGGTGTGCCAAAGGGCCTGTTCTCCGCTGTATCTGAAAACTAAACCAAACTAATTCCATTGGTTTGTTGGCATTTAAAAGTAGCACAGCGTAAGTAGAGTGTTGTTTATAAATCAATGTGAAATTACGTTTGTTTTAAGTTAAGCTTCCTTAGCTTGCTAGTTTCAAGAATATGCCAGATGATAAGGGCATTTTGCAAAATATGAAATCAACAAAGATAAAGCTAATTTGATAGGCCACTGCTAGTACTTTTCCTCTGTTCTTTGTGAAAAGGAAGAGCATTAGAAACGTAAAGTATGGGAAATTTGTTTCACAACAACAGAGTCCTTGATAGCCAGTGAAGTTCCTTTGAAGTATGGTGTCAACTAGAATGTTACAACATTACAGCAGTCAAATTCCACCAAGTAAACAACAGGCGAGATAAATGTTCAAATATTCTGTTTGCTGTTAGGTTAGAGAGAAAGGTTTGCCAGGATATTTTCCCATGTTCCCCAAGTCTTATCCAAATACTATGACAAGACCTCCTGGGAGAGAGCAAAGGTCAGTTCTGATGGTGTAGCCTTCCTCTGACAATCCAGATTATGTGTGTCGGAAGGAACTGCGGATGCTGGTTAAACCGAAGATAGACACAAAAGGCTGGAGTAACTCAGCAGGATAGGCAGCATCTCTGGAGAGAAGGAATAGGTGACATTTCGGGTCGAGACCCAACCCGAAACGTCATCCATTCCCTCTCTCCAGAGATGTTGCCTGTCCTGCTGAGTTACTCCAACTTTTTGTGTCTAAGCCAGATTTTATGATCAATAGCTGGCTTGAAGATCTGATTCAATAAAGGTAGGTCCTATTATTGAACTAAGATCAACATGGTTTTTATTATCTAAAACCCTTGGAAAAAGCTCCTGTGAGTTGGTTCTATGTGATTCGTCACTGAAGTGTCTGCAGGTAGATATGTCGTGCCATACGATTTTGTGTCCTCTGAAAAAGAGCATGGCTATGAACACTTTCAAACCCATCGTTGCATCTGTTCTTTGAAAATTCTCAGTTGCCAACTAAAGCATATTCTACTTGGCAATTCATGCACGGCGTTAACAATATATCTCAAATGTCTCTTGCAATATTCCCATTTGTACAAAATCCTCGCACGTTCTTGTGCATTGATAAATGCTTGGAGCTGATTTGAGTTGGCTCACCCACACACGAGGAGCAATTTACAGTAGCCATATGACTTGCCTATCCGCATGTCTTTGGGACGGGGGAGGAGGCAAAAGCACATGCAGGAAACCCATGGGATCACAGGATGAACCAAACCCCACAGAGAACAGACCCGAGACCAACATTAAACCCATAATTTTGCTGGTGAAGTTTTTTCTCTTAAAGCTGTCCTAATGGAGGGAATAGAAAGACAATGGTAGAAGAAAGTGCTGGAGAAACTCAGCGGGTGCAGCAGCATCTATGGAGCAAAGGAAACAGGCAACGTTTCCTTCGCTCCATAGATGCTGCTGCACCCGCTGAGTTTCTCCAGCACTTTCGTCTACCTTCGATTTTCCAGCAACTGCAGTTCCTTCTTAAATAAAAGGACAATGTTCTGTCTCAGGACCCCATTACCTCCATAGATACTGCCTGACCCACTGAATTCCTCCAGCAGTTTGTTTGTGTTTTGCTCAAGATTCCAGCATCTGCAGTTTCTTGTGCCTCCATTAGTTCCTTGATCTTATTGATGTTGATCGAGAGCTTGTTGATTTGGCACCACTCAACGAGGTGTTCTGTCTATTTCCGGTACACTGACTCATCACCCCCACAATGCAATGCAAACAACGCAAAGTACTAATGATGCATTTGACTGTTTACCTACTAAACCTCTGCAACCAACATTCACTACTTGGCCAGCGATGCTGTATAACCATATAACCATATAACCATATAACCATATAACAATTACAGCACGGAAACAGGCCCTCTCAGCCCTTCCAGTCCGTGCCGACCATTTGTTGTCCCCTAGTCCCATCTACCTGCACTCAGACCATACCCCTCCATTCCCTTCACGTCCATATACCTATCCACTTTACTCTTAAATGTTAAAATCGATCCTGCCTCCACCACTTCTGCTGGAAGCTCATTCCACACAGCCACCACCCTCTGAGTAAAGAAGTTCACCCTCACGTTACCCCAAAACTTCTGTCCCTTAATTCTCATGTCATGCCCTCTTGTTTGAATCTTCCCTACCCTCAATGGGAAAAACGTATCCACGTCAACTCTGTCTATCCCTTTCATCATTTTAAAGACCTCAATCAAGTCCCCCCTTAACCTTCTGCGCTCCAAAGAATAAAGACCTAACTTGTTCAACCTGTATCAAACGACTTTGCATGTGATTATTTTTATGTGTAAAGGAAAGGAAAGCTTGTGAATGATCTTGAGAGACTCATATAACGTGTCTCCTTCATGTTTTTTGGGTGTTTCATATTTCACATTATCCTAATACTCTACCACCTACATGAGATCCAAAGGCATTCATCCATCTTCAATCCCTATTCTCGCTACATCCCCATTCTGACATGCATGCATCACTCTTTTAAAATTGGCATTTACATTTAAGCAAGACCATTTTCAAATTATTTTGCTGCTTTTTTTTGTGCCTTGGCTTGGCAAAATGTTTGTTTAATAAATTTGACCACTTTTGGAAGAACTTTTTTTTAACACCTGACCACTACTGTAGTCGCATAAGATTGGGCCCTTAATAATTGTACGTCCTTTGTCACCATTTACTTTATTCATCTCTCACCTTTATCACTTTGGTGCTACCCATTTAGACCCATCTAGGCTTTACTTTAGTGGGATATGGGCCAAATGTGGGCAAGTGGGATTGGTGGAGAAGGGGCATCTTGGTCGGCCTGTGCAAGTTGGGCCGAAAGGCCTTTTCTATGCTGTATGACTCTACGACACGACGACTAAGCTATAAACAATGGGAGCATGTGAAAGGAAATTAAATTAGACACATTTATCAAACTCCAAAATCAAAACACAGCAGATGCTGGAAATCTGAAATAAAGACTGAAAATGCTAGGAATGCTCAAAAGAACACATAGCATCTATGGAGAAAGAGATAGGCCATCAACCTAATAGATTAGCTGTTCCTTTAACCCCATTTGCTGCCTGAATTTCTGAATACTTATAGCATTTTCTATTTTTATACTAACTTATCATGAATGTCAGATACCAAGTACATAATTCAATGACAGGAAGTTATGTGCCATATTTACCTCCAACTCTAATTTACACTGAGTGATAAAGGTGTTTGATCTGTAGTCAGAAGTCAAATAACCATATAACCATATAACCATATAATAATTACAGCACGGAAACAGGCCCTCTCGGCCCTTCCAGTCCGTGCCCTAGTCCCCTAGTCCCATCTACCTGCACTCAGACCATACCCCTCCATTCCCTTCACGTCCATATACCTATCCACTTTATTTTTAAATGTTAAAATCGATCCTGCCTCCACCACTTCTGCTGGAAGCTCATTCCACACAGCCACCACCCTCTGAGTAAAGAAGTTGCCCCCTCACGTTACCCCGAAACCTCTGTCCCTTAATTGCTAATAGTTGCTAACAATGGGTGTATCCTTTGTGCAGTAACTCAATAATAATATTATTGTTATGAATTTCATTCAGCTAATGGAATGCTATTTCGTTATCAACACAGTTGTGAGCCAAAATTTGATTACCAGACTGAAAAAGTCAAGTACTAATATTTTCCATGTCTAATGTTTTTCAAGATAATTTTGGAAAGATTTCAACTGTCTATAATGATTGACCTTATAAGAAAAATATTGATAAAGCAACGTTTATGGAAATGTGCCTTGGATGTAAAGAAGCAGTTTTTTTTTTAAATATTGAGAAATATACACAGATGATCAAGGCTGTTCACGGAGAACTATCAAGGTTGGATTTGATGCATGACAGAGATTAAATGGCACCAAACTTGGCTCTTACGATAGTCCAAAATTCCAGGCTTTTTATCCTGAGTATAAGTTACCATGGGAGACTGCACAATCATTCTGAAGGCCATGCGAAACGTCTATGCTTACCACATTTCTACAAATGAACGTCCCAGTAATTAGTATCAAGTTCGTCTGAATTGAATATAGACAGCTGGGTGTTCAGACATGGCATTATAATAATGGCACATGCCTATATCGTCTCTCACCTTCCTTTCTATAACTCCAACCACCACCAACACCCCTAGACATTAAGTTGTCCCCACACCCTCCGTCACTCTCCTGTCTCCAGAAGAATCCTGCATATTAGGATTGAGCTTTATTCCCTCAGTAATGAGCCAAGCTGCGATTTCAGTTCCATGGTCAGGCACAATAATGGGTTTAAACATTTGGTATAAACCAGCATCTGCAATTCCTCCCTGGACAATAACAGGTGGTTATGCTGTCTAGGTGACTGACATTGGACTCCAAGAAAGGTACTTTACCCTAAGCTCTGTCACAATAAAATACTTACAGGAGAAAAGGCATCAAGGATGTTCTCAAGTCTCCTTGAAAAACTCCAACATCCTCACTGAATCCCTGACCTGTGACTGCTGACAATGGGGAAGGAGTGTAAGGGTAGTGACCAAACACGTGCGGTCTCTATGATGGGAGCACACACATTGCGAACACTGTGGAAGGAGTCCTAACATCCCAACATTGCTCCCCACTGCCTTATCAGGGTGAACAGAGTGGCGCAGTGGTAGAGTTGCTGCCTCACAGCACCATAAACCCCAGTGAAACTTTGACTATGCACCCATAGTATGCTGTCTGTATGGAGTTTGTACAGTCTCCCTGTGACCATGTCAGTTTTCACCGGTTGCTCTGATTTCCTCCCACGCTCTAGAGGCATGCAAATTTATCGGTTAATTAGCTTCTGTAAATTGTCCCTAGTATGATCCAACTAGTGTACGAGTGATGATTGGTCGGCACGGATCTGATGGGGCAAAGGGCCTGTTTCCACGCTGTTTTTCTAAACTAAATATTTCCAAAGATCTTTCCTGGTCCCAGCACGCTGATGCAATTATAAAGAAGGCACATCAGCGCCTCTACTTCCTGAGAAGATAATGGAGAGTCGGTATGTGATGGAGGACTCTCTCAAACTTCTACAGGTGCACAGTAGAGAGCATACTGACTGGCTGCCTCGTGGCTTGGTTTGGCAACTTGAACGTCCAGGAGCGGAAAAAAATGCAGAAAGTTGTGACCACTGCCCAGTCCATTATCGGCTCTGACCTACCCACCATCGAAGGGATCTATCGCAGTCACTGCCTCAAAAAGGCTACCAACATCATCAAAGACTCACACTAACCTGGCCACACACTCATCTCACCGTTGCCATCGGGAAGAAGGTACCGGAGCTTGAAATTTGGAACATCCAGATTCAGGAACAGTTTCTTCCCCCCAGCCATCAGGCTCTTAAACACGACATCAAACAAGCTCAGAACAATAACAGTCTATTATTACTATTGCATGTTATCTGTTTATTTATTGTGTATATATATGGTCTATGGTATATAGGCACACTGAACTTTTATCTCCTGTTCTGTATTATGTTTACTCATATTCTGTTGTGCTGCGGCAAGCAAGAATTTCATTGTCCTATCTGGGACACATGACAATAAAACTCTCTGGACTCCCTTGACGCTTACATTAAACCAAACTAAACACAAACTAAACTAAACACAAACTAAACTAAACTAAACTAATTTAAACCAGCCTTACCCAAAACAAGCCAGTATTAGTTTAATCAACCACTTTAGAACTGATGTGAAAGCAAAGCAACTTCAATACTGAGGACTGGAAAAGGAAGGAGATTCCAGCAGATAAACATTAGAGGTGGTGTGCGCCATCCTTTGATTTCAGTTAAGAGGATAAAAACACTTACAGAGATAAGTTTGTCAATAAATTTAGTTTTCCTTCAGTCAGAGACAGATTAAATGATGGACAGTTTTTAATTGCTTTACAAGTTTTTTCATCCCCTCTGCATATGTCTGCTTCAATGTGATGCTGTCATCCATGAACCTCCTGACAGCTGCAGATTAATTTTAATGTCAATTTTTATACTTTTTTAACCGTAAAAGAAAGAAGAATGGTTTATATTTGCACACCATGGAGAATTATAATTTATGATCGATAAGCTTATGATGTATCAATGAAAAATGTCTTTGGAAAATTTCTGTTAAGACGTGTTGAGAATTTCTGTTCATTGAGCCGTGTTTCAAAATAAATCCCATTTGATATCTCAGGTCTGCTTCAATGGCTCTTTCTCAGGCTGTGCAGACTAATTTCCACAAGTAAATGCCATTCAGATTGCTAGGACCTATGAGTTTTTTTAACATTCTAATTCCAGACACAAAGGCCCATGGTGAAAATAGCAGGAGTTCTCTATCACCGAAGTATAAAATCTTTGCGTGGTGGTCACGCTGTAAACCTTCAAACTTCAAGGAACAAGCCCAACACTGTGGTCCTTGGAGGCCTTGCCCTATTGATTGTCTTTGTGTAATATCAGTCTGGCGAGATCTTCCAGGCTGCTTTGTTAGACTGCAAGGGAAACAAAATAAGGATTCTACCTCAAAGTAGATCCTTTTCTGAGATTTGAGTAGATGGAAAATATATTCCTGTGTGAGAGGTAACATTTTACAGAGTGCTTCAATTCTATGTGATTTTTCCACATTTTGAGAAATAATTAAGGATTTAAAGTATCATTTAGTCTAGTTTAGTTTAGTTTCTTGTTATGTGTACTGAGGTACGGTGAAAAGCTGTTTTGTTGCGTGCTATCCAGTGAGCGGAAACACTATACAGTCAGGCCGTCCATAGCATGCAGAGACAAGATAAAGGAAATAATGTTTAGTGCAAGATAAAGTCCAGTAAAGTCTGATTAAGGATAGTCCGAAAGTCTCCAGTGGGGTCAGGAGTGCTCTCTGGTCTGTGATAGGAAGGTTCAGTTGCTTGATAACAGCTGGGAAGAACCAGTCCCAGAATCTGGAGGTATGGTTTTCAAACCTCTGTACCTCTTGCCTGATGTGAGAGTGGAGAAGAGGGAGAGACCAGGGTGAGACTGGTCCTTGATTATGCTGGTGACCTTGCCGAGGCAGCGTGGTGTTGATGTATACAGGTAGAAGGAAGGGACAGGTAATCAATGGAAGCAACAAAAATTGAGAGATGGTCAAGAGACTGATATTTTTTTCTTGATTGTTTATACCATTGCAATAAGCACAAATGTACCCCACAAAATCACACAGTAGAAAAATAAACCCTTCCACCTATCACATCTGTGCAGGTTCCCTTTAACACCAAATTTACAGTTCAACTCCCAACATCATTGATTATGTTCATCAATGCCTTATCAACTTTGCATTCGATTTGCTTTTTATAAACTACATTGGATTTGACTAGCACTTGCAATTTTTAGTTGGGGCTCTCCTATCAAATCAACCACGCTACATTGGAATTTATTGACACAATGACTTCCCAACCTTTCATACATTACTGCGACCTGTACTATGATTGTAAAATGTAATAGTAAGAGAATCTTATGTATAGAAACTTCAATTCAATAGAAATAATATAAGCTATGCCAATATTTCAAAACAGCTGCTAACTTTTCCCTCCATTGACAGTTGTTTACTGAATTATCAAAACAATGCCTAAAAAGGTGACAGATGGTGTGAAATCACAAATCAATCTGAGTTACATTTCAAAGCTAATAAGCAGAGCTGCTACATCCTGAGGGTATTTCCAATTTTTCACACATCTGTTGCATCTAAGTGGCTTGATTCTGCATCTTATCAAGGTTCTTCTTGGGAAAAGTTATCCATCTCCTGTGGGGGATTGGGGTCTGCTTGTGTTGAAGGAACACAAGGGTGTGTTGTGTTCATGAAGGTCACAAAATGAGGTAGATTTGAAAAATATGGCATTGTATGCGATAGAGAAACAAAATCCTTTCAGTTTATGATCCTAGTTTAGCACCTAAAGCTGTCTGAGAAAATGTGTCCAAGGTTTTTTTTTAAATACAGTTTAAAAAAATTGTTTCTGTAGAGCCAATCATGAGTTCACAACATTGTAATGAAACCCCTCTCAATGCCCCCATCACCTTTGTGGTGCTGTTCCTTAAATTTAGATCGGTCCTCACTGGTTGGCAGCCGGAGATAGAACTATTCGAATGGGCACAAAGTGGTGGAGTAACTCAGGGGGTCAGGCTGCAGCTCTGAATAAGCAATGTTTCTGGTCGGCACCCTTCTTCAATTCCAACCCGAAACATTGCCTATCCGTGTTCTCCAGTGATGCTGCCTGATCCGATAGGTTCTCCAGGACTATGTGATGGTTTTTTTTTAAATAACCTGACTTCTGCAGTTCCTTGTGTCTACAATATTAGAATGGGAGTGAGATGGACAAGCAGCTGGAAGCTCAGGGTTGCACCTCCAGAGAGAAGGTATTCAACAAAGTGGTCACCCAATCTGTATTTGGCTTCTACTTTGTAGAGGAGATCACATTGCAAGCACTGAATGCAAAACAACTGGTGCAGGATCTTAATCAAAAACATCGACAATTCTTTCACCCCAGAGATGCTGCCACATCTGCTGGATTTCTCAGACAGTTTGCTTTTTCTATTAGATTGGAAAAAATCCAAGAAATCTATACTTAATTTGGAGAAAAATGTTTGGTTGCTTATGGCAGTAAGGGAAGAGATAAAAGAACAGGTGTTGCTTCACCTGGGGTTGCTGTGAGAGGGGGAGTGGTTGCTTGGTGATAGAAGAATGGGTCGAGGAGAACAGTCCCTTTGAAATGCAGGAAGGAGAGGGAAGATGGTAGAATCTCATCTCATTGTGGATATTACAAAAACCCGATCTATTGAATGTGAAGGGTGGAGACATGGAAGATGAGGGTCAGGACAACTTTATTTAATCTCAACTCTCAGTTACACCTCCACCTTACATTTCATGGCTTTTCAATGCTGTTTTGTTTATTAACTTTCTCTCTAACTGCCTTCATTAATCTATCAAGAAATGAACTTGTTTAATGATGGAGAACCCCATCAACACTGATCTCACCCTATCAGAGATATTTTCTTTCCGCTGTCCATTCCTCCCAGCCTCTCTGCAGGTTGCATCCAATTGGTTTTCTCGCTTTCCCAGTTCTGGTGAAACGTCTGCAACATGAATCGTTGACTCTGTTTCTCTATCCACGGACGATGCCCGGCCTGCTGAATATCTCCAACATTTCCTGTTTTATTCCAACATTCATTTATCCGAAAGGCTGACTCAGCAACTCAAACAGAGCATAACATTGCAGAAATGTTCAGTCTTTAGACTGGTGTCTCTGCTGATCCTTGTTTATATACTTAAGGTAAAAGATGACCGTTTAGATTGATGCAGAGTTTCACTGATGCATGAAATTAGGTCTTCGTGTCAGTTAGGGCCAGCAAGAGAATCAGGAAGATGAGTTAAAATGTAAACAAGAAATATCATTATAACATTACTTGTTTGATTGTATTCATTGCAAAGACAGTTTTAACAATTCAACCTAGTATGAAAGATCAGTCATCAACATTTCTTTGCAATTTAAAGACAAAACCTGCAATTTTCAAGAATTCATTATAATTCAATTTCCTACACAGTCTTTTGAAAAATAGTGCCTTTCAAAGGTTTATTGGAGCACATAATGCAAAGGAAATGGATAGTAACATTTGCTGCTTTACTCAGGTGCAGTAAATTAATGCAGTGTATGAGAAGTAATACATTTATTTATTTCATGGTCTGTAAAAACGCAGCACTCCATCAGATCCTCTGTTAAATTTCACCACGCTCATTCTTCCTAGATAGCCCTCCAGCATCTCATTAAACACATGCAATCTCTAAAGCTGCTTTTTATATCAGAATGAAGTCCATCTTTGCTACAGAACTGATAATATTTGAAGGAGTCTATTTTACCCATTATGTGATAGATTCAGCTTCTCAGTTTTCTTCTTTCCCTGGGCTATATTTACCATCCCATTTCATCCTATTTAAATCATGTTAATTCTTTCTACTTCTCCAACAGTGCCAAAGATGTCATTAAGCTGCAAGGGATTTAGAAAAAGATTTCACAAGGATCACACTGAGATTGGAGGGCTGGAATAAAAAAGATAACCTGGATGGGCTGGGACTTTTTCGATGGAACAAAGGAGGCCGAGAAGTGGCCTTATAGAGATCCAGAACTGATAAAATCATGAGAGGTAGATAAGGTGGATGATAGAAGCATATAACATAGAAAAATAGGTGCAGGAGTAGGCCATTTAACCCTTCAAGCCTACACCGCCTTTCAATATGATCATGGCTGATCATCTAAAATCAGTACCCTCCTCCTGCTTTTTCCCCATATCCCTTAACTCCTTTAGTTCAAAGAGCTAAATCTAACTCTCTTGAATCACAGTCTTTTATTCCAGGGTATGGGAGTCAATAACTAGAGGTCGTAGATTTAACGTGAGAAGGAAAAATGATAAGAACTGACCTGAGGGACAACCTTTTCACACAAAGGGTGGTGAATATATGAAATGAGCTGACAGAGGAATTTGTACAGATGGGTACCATTAAAATGATTAAAATACATTTGGCCAGGTGCATGGAGACAAAAGGTTTGGAGGAATATGAGCCAAACACAGACAGATGGACTAGCTCAGGTAGACATGTTGATTGACAGGACGAGTTGAGCCAAATGGCTTATTTCCACGCTGTGATTCTACGACTGTGAAAGATTGATCATAAACAAAGTAAAAAGTGGCATTTTGTGACCATGACTCTGAAGGATTATTCATTCTTAATCTGCTTAGCTACTACTATCTTTATAGAGTTAAATCGTACAATCAGGCTTGGATAGAGTGGATGTGGAGAGGATGTTTCCACTAGTGGGAGAGTCTAGGACTAGAAGTCATTGCCTCAGAATTAAAGGACGTTCTTTGAGGAAGGAGATGAGGAGAAATGTCTTCAGTCAGAAGGTGGTGAATCTGTGGAATTCTTTGCCACAGTAGGCTGTGGAGGCCAAGTCAGTGGATATCTTTAAGGCATAGATAGATTCTTGATTAGTACAGGTGTCCGAGGGTATGGGGAGAAGGCAGGAGAATGGGGTTAGGATGGAGCGATAGATCAGCCATGATTGAATGGCGGAGTAGGCTTGATGGGCCGAATGGCCTAATTCTACTCCTATTTCTTATGACCTTATGATCTTCCTTTAATGCCTCTCATTGCTCTAATGCTCAGCCCGTAGGTGGGATAAGAGAAGCTATGCCATTTTATTCACCACTTTATTTAATCCTATTCCATTTCACACCAAGCCGCACTTGTGAGCCAGAAAGAAGTGTTAAAAAGGACTAGCAAGTTCCCTGCAGAACCTCTCATGATCCAACACAGCTGCCTTCATTTTTCTTCGCAGCAATCACAGATGGGTGATGGGCCTTAAAGTCACACTCCCACAGCACTCAGGCAGCAAAGGCACACACAAGCAAAGATACTCTATGATCTTTGCACACAAGGCCGCCGCAGGGGAGAGAAGGCCGGCAGGAGGAAGGAGCTAGCTCCCAAAGAGGGAAATATAAGTCCTCATTCATGAGATTGATGGCCAGAGAGGAGTCCTGTGGATCAGGATGGGTCGGGAAACTCATCACAGGCACCATTAGAAAAGCTTGTCTAAAGTTGTCTCCTTCAGGAGTGTGAATCCCTGTTCAATGGAGTAACGTGAAAAATAGATGCATCGCAAGCTGCTGCACGCCACTGAAAACACTGTTCTCTTACATCAATACACTTATACTTAAATAGACGAACTGTGAGTCTTGCAAATATTGGTACTCCATCGACACCCCATGACTTCTCCTTCACCCCCGTGGCGACTAGTCTCTGGCTCACAGGAGCTGCTTGAGTCTCTGAGGGAGCAGCAGCCCGTCACCCTGTTCTCATGGAGCAACAAGATGGCATTCATCAGCAGGATGTAGCTCTCATTGGGCACGGGGATGCACGCAGTCAACTGGTTCTCCGGGGGGGAGGGGGGAAGAGAGGCTGACACTGTTCTTCACAAAATGAGAGATGCTGCATGTCAGCAGGTTGCTCTCCTGAATGAACAGAGAGACGCCGTGAGCTGTCAGATTGATCAACAACCCGGGAGCATAATTGGCAGGCAGGATCGTGCATCACTTCACACATCCCTTCATTGATTGTAGGGTCCTTCTGAGGTCTCGCAGTAAACTCAAGGACTGCAGCAAAGAGTGGAGAAACCAGGGATCGGACCCCCGTGATTCAGGTTTAGGCTGAGGTTTAGGTTTATTATTGACACATGTACCAAGGCACAGTGAAAAAAAGATCAAACAAGGCCACACATAAATACCATAACGTCAAACTACTCTCGACCCAAAACGCCACCTATTCCTTTTCTCCAGAGAATTGTGCCTGGCCACCGAGTTACCCCAGCTTTTTGTGTCTATCTTCACAGTCAAACTGGTTCAATAGATAGAACGAAGGGGAAGATATAGTGCAGGCTATAGTTCTATAATGCTAGATTTACAGAAAGAAAAGGAAATTAAAAGAGTAGGACGATTGTATTGGTTGATAGCATATCGCCCTCTGGGACCAGCAAGCAAAGGCCTATCAGAGGGCTCAGCTCTGGAGGTACAGACTGAGCGCCCGCAGATCTTATGTCAATGGCTACTGATCCGCCTGTCCCACTTAGGCGATTTTTCAGCGGAAAAACCGGCATTTGAAAAACCGGCAACTGGAACGATGACTGTCAGAGTGGAACACACACACAAACACATCGCTTCCTTCACCAGCCCGTTATGTAGGCGGGGGACAGGGGAAGCGCTGTCTAAAAAATTCACGCAGTGCAAAGGTGAAACAGACACACACCGCGATGAACAGGAAGGTTGGCGCTGTAAAAAGACGGCTAAAGCACAGTATACATTAAGTCCTTTAAAAGAGTGGGTGAGAGGGGGGCGAGGGGGGGAGAAGGAGTGGAGACAACTTTTCAGAAGCCAGAGATACACGGCTGCGAAGTTCGGTGGACATTTAACATTACTGGTCGGTTATCCTTGGTTCTGAAAACTACTGCTTAAGGGGCTGTCCCACTGCGAGACTTAATCTGTGAGTTTAGAAGAGTTTGCCCTTGACTCAAACTCGCAGTGCGGTCGACATGTGTCCTAGGAGGTCCTATGAGGTCACTGGAACTCTCCTTCATGCTCAAGGGAAGTTCCCACATACTCGCCGCCGCAGTTTGGTCGAGGAACAATTTTCAGCATGTTGAAAAATTTTCCGCACGTAAAAGTTGATCTGCATGGTACTTTTGAACTCGTAGTGCAGTGGATTGGGGTCGCTATGTAGTTATAGGCAGTCGAGGGCAGGCGTAGGCAATCTCCTTCGCTGACTGGGCATTTTAGTTGGTTCATTGGAGTTTTCAGGACCAAGGAAAACCGCCCGGTAGGTTAAATGCCCGCTAAACTTTATTAAAAGTTGTCTGGCTTCTTAAAAGTGTCTCCACTCCTCCTCTTCCCCTTCTCCCCCCCTTCTCTCCCCTTCTCTCCCCTTCTAAACCCCCCCTATCCCCCGCCCCACTCTCTAAAGGACTTACCGAACACTGTGCAGCCATCTTTTACCTTCATGTTCATCACGGGTGTGAATTTCAGACAGCGTTCCCCGCTTTCCCTGGCCCCCACCTATGCAATGTGTTTGTGTGTGCGGTCGGTCGATCCAGCTCGTGGTTTCATCGCTGACGGTCGATCCAGCTCGAGGTTTTTCAGGCACGTGCCCTCGAGCTTAAAGGCTGAAGAGAGTCGCTGAAATGTCGCGTTAGTGGGACAGGCCCCTTCACCTTTTTCTCCCCAATGAGCCAATGAAATTCACCGGTCAGCACCGGCTACAACCTACGGGAACCTCCGAGAACCTTCGACCTCCTCGCAACCCACAAGGACCTCCATCGACCCACCTACGGCTCGAGAATTCTCGCTACTCTCCATGGCAGCTTCATTCTAGTGGCCGATAAATTTTCAACGTGTAGAAAAATTCACGGTGACAATAATGAGGTCGCGACTAGTTCCCAGAATGCGGGAATTTGCTCTCGACCATGATGGCGACTCCCCGGCAACCACCCGCGAACATGTGGCGACCATGTGGCGACTACATAGTCTCCTGCAGTCGCTTAAAAAGTCGCCTCAGTGGGAGAGGCCTATAAGTCTTTCGGTGGGAAATTCAGTTCACAGATGGCACCCCTCAGAGCGAACAAGTTCACTGCATGCAACACCCTCCCCTGTGGCCCAGACTGCTCCTGTAAAATGGCCATGGGCAGCAATGTGAAGCTGGTTCATCCAGATTTGGAACTTCTCGCAAGCCATCAGCAATATCGGTATGGACCTCGTGAAATGGAACAGCTTTCTGGCAACCAGTTTTTTTACACAGAGAGTGATGGACGCATGAAACGAACTGCATGGGGTGATGGCGCAGACAGATATAACCGTGGCATGTAAGAGGCGTTTAGCACGTGCTTATGCAGGAAATGGAGGGAAATAAATCATGTGCAGGCAGAGGAAATGAGTTTAACTTTGCATCATGTTTGGCACAGGCATTGTGAGCCAGAGGGCTTGTTCCTGTGCTGTAGTTTTCAATGGTCTATGTTCAGACTGCAGGCACAAGAAATTGATTCCTACAATGTACACTAGGAAATCAAACAGGAAATGTTCCAGGGAACTTGAAGAAAAATGTCAGGATTTTCATTAGCATAAGAATTGAAGCATTAAAAAAAATCTTATGACCTTTGCATTGTTCAAATCTATTCATGTTCAGAGCAATTAACATTCTTAATTGAGCACACTCATTAGAATCAAGGGATATGGGGAGAAAGGTAGAACGGGGTACTGATTTTGGATGATCAGCCATGATCATATTGAATGGTGGTGCTGGCTCGAAGGCCCGAATGGCCAACTCCTACACCTATTTTCTATGTTCTGTTCTATGACTAAAAAAATTCCCCATCTCCTTCCTAAAGGTACATCCTTTCAAAAGGTAGACTAATCTATCTCTCCCACCTAACCCCATTCTCCCGAAAGGAAGGATGTCATTAAATTAGAAAGGGTGCACAAAGATTTAAGTTTTTTGCACCCTTGTTACCAGGACTGGCGGGTTTGTGTTATAAAGGAGTGGTTGGGTCCCTTTGTGTAAAGCATGCAGAAAACAACACCACCAGTCGGGTGTATTGCTTGCCTGCATAACCCTGTGGTAAATAAGGTGTTCCCCATCAATCTCGGCACATTTTGCGGACTATGAAAAGTGATTGAGCAATCTACAGTATATTCCAAAGCCTCACAGCTGGATTTCTCAATGTCAGTAGAGTGTCTCTCCAAATAGCCATGAAAAGCCACAAACAAGTACAAGTTCCTAATCTGAATAAGACGGTTCCACATTTGGTCATAGTGTGGAGTTTTGAGGTTGCGATTTTGGTCGATATGGGTGAGAGCAGGCATTGCACAAATTGTGACATCAGTAGTCTGACAGCAGACAAAGATCACGATCACGCTGGACGTGCCGAAAACAATGTTGCAATTAGCAAGGTTTTTTCTCCGAAATGCTCGTTAGCACAATCTGCTTCAGATAAAATCAAAATTGGATCACAAAATGCTGATGCAACAGCACTAGCTGATCTAATTTCTAGGCACAATGTTCCAATTATGCTTTTTTTCCCCACCTCAGTAATATATGTTGTTTGTGTCCTCATACTCTGTGCCTCTGGCTCCACACTTTAGCGCAGCCCCTTCCCATTGTCCCGCCAATGGTACCAGTGACAGTTTTTGTTCAGTCTTAGTTTGGTGATATAGTCCTCCAAATCTTTCCTCAAACCTCTATGACAACCCTTATCATGTTTCTGCGCAACAATACTGTTTTAGTTTACATTAGCTTATTGTCACGTGTACGCTTCTGTTACATATTAACCAGTCAGCAGAAAGACAATACATGATTATAATCGATCCATTTACAGTGTATAGATACATGATAAGGGAATAAAGTTTAGTGCGAGGTAAAGACAGTAAAGTCCGATCAAGGAAAGTCCGAGGGTCACCTTAATGTTACTGCCACAACTGCAAAAGTCCTAGTATCATTCTATGACACTTTCACTGTACTCTTCTAATTTTAACATTCTTCCTATAATAGGGGATGGTTTTACTCCATTTAATAGGAATCCTTCTGTTTATTAATCCCATGAGGTCACATATTTAGCAGTTCTTAACCCAGAATCTATTACCAAATAATTATTTGTAATGAACTGCAGAAGCCTTAAAATCCAGTGGCTTACTTAAGTTATTTTAAACTAAAGGAGCAGATGTTTCACTATGCTCAATAGCAGTACATATATACATCGCCAATGGCATGTAGGTCTCTGGGCTATGAAGGGAAAAAGCAGTTTTCTTGAAATACTGTAGAGACACAAAACTGTGTATCCCAAAGGCAACTGTGGATTAATTAATTTAAGCTCATCATGAAAGAGCCTGCCTACAAAATCTGGCTCCATAACCTGTGATTTTTATGCTCTTGGATGCTGAATCAGATCCACTTTGGTGACCAATTCATATATACATTCTCTCTCTCTCTCTATATATATATATATATATACACACATTACAGGAAATGTTTCTTGCAGTTTACTAAAATTGGTCACATGCCAAAACTAAAATGTTAAGCTGAACTCAGTTCAGCTAACTTCAAACTGCCGAATGGAAAACACTTTGTAGTAAAGCGAAGTTTGCAAGCATAGACAATAGGTGCAGGAGTAGGCCATTCGGCCCTTTTAGCCAGCACCGCCAGTCAATATGATCATAGCTGATCATCCAAAATCAGTACCCTGTTCCTGCTTTTTCCCCCATATCCCTTGATTCTGTTAGACCTAAGAGCCAAATCTAACTCTCTCTTGAAAACACTTCCTAATACTTCCTAATTTAATGGTTACAAATAGATGGGAGTTATTGACATATTTCAATGTACACTAGGTGTTTCCTTGTGAGGCTGGATCTACAGGAGTATATGAAAGTGTCCACTGTAAGTATTGGAAGATTGCAGATTCTGCATATTCTAACTGTACAGCTGTCAGATTTATTGTGAGTGTTTTAGGGTATGATGGGGCCTATTCCAATATGTCCAGAGCAATGGAATTCAAATCATTTATTTCTTAATTACGAAAACCATCTAAATATTTTGCTGCTGGCAAACATTTTTACGTATTCTATTGAAGACAACAAGAACACTACTTGTACAATTTAATAACTTTTGACATCGCCAATGGGATGTAGGTCTCTGGGCTATGAAGGGAAAAAGCAGTTTTCTTGAAATACTGTAGAGACACAAAACTGTGTATCCCAAAGGCAACTGTGGATTAATTAATTTAAGCTCATCATGAAAGAGCCTGCCTACAAAATCTGGCTCCATAACCTGTGATTTTTATGCACTTGGATGCTGAATCAGATCCACTTTCGTGACCAATTCATATATACATTCTTGCCCACCAGTAGTGTACCAGTTGGCAGATGGTAATGTGCGATGTCGTTTTATCATCAACACAGCCATATAAACGCTTCAATCCTTTTGTCTCACATCCGCTTTAATCTCTGGCCTTTGTTTCAACCATCTACCTAGCAACCACCTTCCTCCTGTGTTCACCTACTATCCCACTCTTTGGCCTGCCTCTTATTTCATCCAGCTTTCTCCACCCTCAACCTCCCCCCCCCCCACCCCCCTTCTCCCAGACTGAAAAAGGGTCCAGACCCAAAACGTCACCTATCCATGTTCTCCAGAGATGCTGCCAGACCTGTTGGGTTATGCCAGGACTTTGTGTCCTTTATTATAAACCAGCATCTGCTTGTTTCTATTAAAGCTCTGGTCTCCAGTTATTACTATCGTTTGACTGTTAAAAAATATTATCAACAATCTAAAAGTTTTGACAGCTTCCATGATTTTACAAGATCAGATGCCTTGTAGAGTATGTTCTGGTTGTGTAAAGTGAAGTTCTAGTCCTGCATCGTAATCCTGGTAATGACTTGTAATCACTTTATTTTCCCATGAGCTTCACAATGTTTGCTTAGAGGGATTCCCGCCTCCCACATGTACAGGACTTTTCTCCCACTTTCTGTCAGGTCTGAAAACCAAAAGGACATTCTCTCTGTTCTAGTGCCATTCAATTTCAGTTTCCAAGGTTTGTGGTTGTAGGGAAGACCCTGTTAGCATCTAGTTAGAGTGAGGGTAAGGTTCTTGCTGTACATGGTCAAAGGATAGCAATAACTGCTTGACTAATCTTCGGGAATTATTTGAGGATGGATAAGGGAGAGCCAGTTGATGTGGTATATCTGGACTTTCAAAAAGCCTTTGACAAGGTCCCACACAAGAGATTAGTGTGCAAAATTAGAGCACATGGTATTGGGGGTAGGGTATTGACATGGATAGAGAACTGGTTGGCAGACAGGAAGCAAAGAGTAGGAATTAACGGGTCCTTTTCAGAATGGCAGGCAGTGACTAGTGGAGTTCCGTAAGGCTCGGCGCTGGGACCCCAGTTATTTACAATATATATTAACAATTTAGACGAGGGAATTAAATGTGACATCTCCAAGTTTGTGGATGACACAAAGCTGGGTGGCAGTGTGAGCAGCGATGAGGATGCTATGAGGCTGCAGGGTGAATTGAAGTGTAGACTACGCACAGGTCCAATTAAAAAAATTCTAACATTGTAGTTGTCTGCTGCAATCTTATTTACAGAAGAGTCTGCAAAATAAATGAGCGATCAAGAGCTCTGAGTTGGTCAGCAGCTGATTGAAATTTCTGCCTCTTAGTGTCATAAATTCTTGATTTAATCTTGAACACTGAAGATACGCACTTTCAAGTCCAAGTTCAAGTTCAAGGTCAAGTTCAAATCCGTGTTTATTGTCACTTAACCAATTGAGGTACAGTGAAATTTGAGTTACTTTCCAGAAACTTCAGAGCTTTTCTATGATCAGTTTTTCCATTTGCCTCAATTTATTTCTTTCTGAAATCTGAACCCAGATGCAATTGGTGTTCTGTTGAAAAGCAACATTATTACATTGGCTTATTGAAACCCAACCCATGCTTTTCTATATTCTCATCTCTAAAGCAATCATAATCTTCCTGAACAGATTGCTGTTGCACGTCAATTTATTAAACAGCAAAAAACAAATAATGATGTTGTTATTTTTTATTGATGAATAAAATTGTAGCGCACTACTTCGCCTTTACATTCAATCCACATACTTCCATTAAGCAGAGTGTGATGGGTATATGGAACGAACTGTCAGAGGAGGTAGTTGAAGCAACTACAATAACAACATTTAAAATACATTATGACAGGTACATGCAACGGAAAGTTTTAGGAGGGATACGGGCCGAAGGCAGGCAGGTGGGACTAGTGTAGATGGGGCATCTTGGTCAGCATGGGCAGGTCGTTGCAAAAGAACTGTTCCTGTGCTGTATAACTTTGTGACTCCAGGATATTATTAAATCTTGACAAACTCATTGCATCTTTTAGGATAAGGTTGCTCTGGTACTTAAAACAAGTTTATTTATGGGTCCAATGTTAACTGCACTTGATGGTTGAACCTATTGGTATTAGATTACAGTAGTCACATGGTTCCCCGCACACATGGCCATGCATACGCACAAACTCACACGTGTGTGGTGGAAAAACTGACCTGGGTCACCTTGTCAGCTCCAATCCAGCATAAAATCTGAAACATTAGGCAACCTTCTGGCCAAAATCCATCAGCATGGAAAGTAGGTGATGTCTGGCAAGGAGGCCTGATGCAGGAGCAGCAGCAGCAGCAGCTATGGCTGCATTGGTGGAGATCACTCCTGCACACAAAATGTGTAGGAAGGAACTGCAGATACTGGCTTACATTGAAGATAGGCACAACATGCCCGACCCATTGAGTTAGTCCAGCATTTTGTGTCTATCTTCACTCCTGCACACCAGGTGCTTTATCAAATTGACCTCCAAATAGAAATCTTAGTCTTGTTCATGTCATAAGACCTCGATTTGAATGTGAGAAAGGAACATTGAACACGGTTCAATGTTCCTTTCTCACGGTTGGTTAAGAAGGTTCAATCTTTGGGTGTTAATGGCGGAGTAGCAAGATGGATTCAACAGTGGCTGAATGGGAGATGTCAGAGAGTAATGGTGGATGGCTGTTTGTCAGGTTGGAAGCCGGTGACCAGTGGGGTGCCTCAGGGATCTGTGTTGGGTCCACTGTTGTTTGTCATGTACATCAATGATCTGGATGATGGGGTGGAAAATTGGATAAGTAAGTATGCAGATGATTCTAAGATAGGTGGTGTTGTGGATAATGAAGTAGATTTTCAAAGTCTACAGAGAGATTTGGGCCATTTGGAAAAGTGGGCTGAAAGATGGCAGATGGAGTTTAATGCTGATAAGTGTGAAGTGCTACATCTTGGCAGGACAAATCAAAATAGGACGTACATGGTAAATGGTAGGGAATTGAGGAATGCGGTGGAACAGAGGGATCTAGGAATAACTGTGCATAGTTCCCTGAAGGTGGAATTGCATGTAGATAGGGTGGTAAAGAAAGCTTTTGGTGTGCTGGCCTTTATAAATCAGAGCATTGAATATAGGAGTAGGGAAGCAATGTTAAAATTGTACAAGGCATTGGTAAGACCAATTCTGGAGTATGGTGTACAATTTTGGTCGCCTAATTATAGGAAGGATGTCAACAAAATAGAGAGAGTACAGAGGAGATTTACTAGAATGTTGCCTGGGTTCCAGCAACTAAGTTACAGAGAAAGATTGAACAAGTTAGGTCTTTATTCTTTGGAGCGCAGAAGGTTAAGGGGGGACTTGATTGAGGTCTTTAAAATGATGAAAGGGATAAGCTTTTTCCATTGAGGGTAGGGAAGATTCAAACAAGAGGGCATGACATGAGAATTAAGGGACAGAAGTTTAGGGGTAACATGAGGGGGAACTTCTTTGCTCAGAGGGTGGTGGCTGTGTGTAATGAGCTTCCAGCAGAAGTGGTGGAGGCAGGATCGATTTTAACATTTAAAAGTAAAGTGGATAGGTATATGGACGGGAAGGGAATGGAGGGGTATGGTCTGAGTGCAGGTTGATAGGACTAGGGGAAAATAAATGGTCGGCACGGACTGGAAGGGCCGAGAGGGCCTGTTTCCGTGCTGTAATTGTTATATATATATGGTTATATGGTTGAGCATTCCAGCATTTTGGAAAACGAGTAAGGCTGGAATGCTATGGTGAGTCATATCTCAAAATTTCCCGGGAGCTTTCCCCTGTTTCCTCTCAGTGGATCTCAATCTGGACCTCCTTCAAACTGCACCTTGCAACTCTACTGCAACATACCAGCACCATCAAAAATGATCCACCACACACTGTCATGTCTAATCCAAACTCACACCAGGCAAAGCAAGTCTGCATCACACCAGCATCATAAAACATCATGAGACTGCACAACTTCAGAGCATTTAAACCAAAACCACACGACAGCTCGCTCGTCTGCATACGCCAGACCTGCATTAAAAAGAAAGGGCCCTAAAACGGTTTCATCATGTGATGTAACTTCCTGGAGTAAATCCAACCAGAGTTATCACAAACTGTTTAACTTCTATGGCAGTAATTGATTGAAACCACCAGAGTAACCACCACGGTAACCACAAATTTTGGTATTTCCATTTCTTTGTTCAATGGAATGTTGGAAGCATGTTCAAACTATTGGATAGTAAGTGGATAGCACTTCAAACATTTTTCCATTTATTTTCCCCTAGTCCCATCTACCATTTTTCTAATGATTACGCTTACCACATGAATGGGCTTGTTTTATTATCTGGCATCTGTGCGTGACAGTAGTAATTAAATGGATTTTAATATGGTAAGGTGTACAAAGGAATTACCTCGAAAAGACAGTTATCTTGAATCATCGTCTAAGTCCCATATTTGGTAGCATGTCTGTATTTATTTCACGATTCTTTGCAAATAGGTTTCATAGCATAATGATACTCCTCACTGGTATTTTAAATATGTAGAATTCCAACCTGGATAACACCACATCAAATGGAACTAACATGTTATTACAATTGAGTAACACGTTCAAAAGAAAAATAATTACACAATGAGAACAGAAATGAAAGCTAACAGTTTGTATATTTGTACCTGTACATGCACGGAATGTTAACGCCCACCATGTATTCAAATGGTTTTTAGCTATTACATTACGTTAACATCACATAGAACAGTAACCAAGCTATTAATATTATTAATACTGGCTATTCCTGGTCAGTAAATATCATTAACACTGGCTATTCCTGTGGTGCATTTTTGTGTGAGTGCCCGTAGACAGGAAGAAAAATTATTGTTCTGCTTCCCAATAGCACAGTAAATGTACACACAACTAGTCTCTGCAGACTGGAAAGATGTTACCAGGAATGCCAGGTGAGGAGCTGCAACAATGGACATAGTACGTCTTTTTTTTGTGGAAGAAAAATCACCGAGTCCTGCTGTGAGTGCGCAGATATGGGTCAAGGTCAGAACAAAGCCTCCCTTCCCTCCCTTCCACTGTAACTGTACGTCATTACCGCACTTGCCTTGTGCAGTTATGGTCACGCAACAATAGGACGGGTGTCATTAAGGGTGCAGCATAAATCCACCAGGATGTAATCAGGCTTGCAGGCCTGATATAGGGAGAGGTGGGATAGGCAGGGACTTCTTTCTTTGCAGTGTAGGAGGCTGACTGGTGACTTTATTGACGTGTACAAATCATGAGGGCCATGGATAAAGTGAACGTTCACAGTCGTTTTCCCAGAGCAGAGGATTCTAAAACTGGAGGACTTGCGTTTAAGATAAGAGGGGATATATTTAAGAGGGACCTCGGGGAACCTTTTTCTCTCAGAGGGTAGTTCAAATCTAGAATGAGCTGCCGGATGAAGCTATAACTACAACTTTTAAAATACATTTGGACAGAGGTATGGATATGGATAGAAACAGAAAATGCTGGAAATTCCAGGAGGTTAGGCAGCTGTGGGAATAGAAACAACGTTTCTGGATGAAGACCCTTCATCAGAACTGGGAATAGACAAAATACATTTGTTAAACTGCAGGGTGGATGGGGGAGGTGGATGCCTACAATGGGATTGAAACGTGGTGACTATGGAGATAAGTTGTAAATTAAATTAAATTGGTCCATGAATGATGGGAGAGAGGAGGGGGTCGTGAAAAAAAAAACAACATACAGGCTGGGGCAATAACATGGATGGACAACGGAGCCAGACTGAAACTAACTCACTATCAAGTCCAAAATGCCACAACATGTCCAGGCAGCATATGAGGCGCTGTTCCTCAAGCTTTTCCGCAAGTAAGGAGCTGCGTTAATATTTTATTTTTATTGTGGGTTGAAAGTGTAGTGGAGCTCCAATCATCAGGCTGAATAACAGCAGCCAGTTACTCATTCATGCAATAAGCAATCCAGGGCACTTCACATTAGCGTAAATGGTCAGTAAGAAACTGATATTAAGATGCCACAGAGACAGAGCCATCACCCCTGATGCCAACAGTTCTAGGTACACAAGGCATGCTCCTGATCTCTGGTGCTGTCAATACACAATTAGCATCGTTCTCCCCATGACCTTACAGTTTTATTCTATTTTCTACCCGTATCCCAAATATGAACTAACGGATTAATTGCGCCTTGCACTTACTCCTAGTATAGATTTATGGTAAACAGAATCAAAAGGCGAGATGAGAGGCATGTGTGAGAGAGAATACATTGCAGGCGGTCAGAGAAATAAGGTGGGGGAGCATAAAACTAATGGGACTATTCCCTGTGAGCCAACATGGACACGATAGACCAAATGGCTTCCTTCTGCGTCCTTATGTGTATAATATGAAATGGCAGCCTTCTAAAATGGGTTTCACAAAATGCCATGTCTGCTAATGCATGACTCTAGGATATCACCTTTCACTATCTTTAATATTTATTTTTAACTATGACCAGAACATTATAACAGCGTTCTCAAAGAAAAACATAAATAACAATTCTACTCCTAAAAACATAATTAAGCGATATAGACTGAAATTCTTGCAATTCAATTGGAAATCTTTTTGCAAATGCCAAGTTCTCGTAGGGTGAATGTGATTAAATTACATGAAATACTTCATATTTTGTGTACCAATGTTCATAATAACTGAAGTCGCAAACAACCAGCCTTCTCCATATTCAAAATCCTTTGGTCTCACAATACCTGCCTTGAACATCCAACCTCCTGTAAGTGATGGACATCTGACAACATGGCAGTGATGCAGCTCAGAGGATTTTCCTTCCACATCTACAAGAACACTTCATAGTACCTAGAACATAGAACTGTACAGCACGAGAATAGGCCCTTCCGCCCACAATGTCTGTGCTGAATATGATGCCCCTCATATCCCTCCATTTCCTGCATATCCATATGCCTAGCCAAAAGCCTCTTAAATGCTACTATTGTATCTGCCTCCACCACCGACCCTGGCAGTGTGTTCCAGGCACTCACCATCCTCTGTGAAAAAGGTTGCCCTGCACATCTATCTCATGGCCTGTGTTTTGATTAATTTCACGTCTGATTTATGGTGGATTTATAAAACATTCAAAATTATTATCTTTCAGACCTGTCATCAGTGCCTGAATTGTTGAATTTATATTAGTTATGGCCCAATAAGTAGGTGCTTGATTGTTTTTATATTAATTATGTTTATTACTTGAGAATGATAAGCCCTTTTATTAATAAAATCTTTATTTATCCCTCCTTTTATTCTTATATTTTCCCTCCCCGTATTTTTCTGAACTTGCGAGTTTGCATGCAATAAAAAACAAGCATCTCCATTTTTTAAAAAAATCTTATATTTTAATGAAAAATGGGACACAGGAGCAGCAAACACTAACTTCATGTGTATAAAAGACAGGGCTGATTTTCGTCAGTTGCATAATTGATCCACGTATCACTGCCCTACCAACAGGATCAAATAGAGGAAATGATTCATTTTAGCAAATACAATAAAAGAGTTGTACATTGTGTCTGCAAGGTGTGATACCTTCGCTAATCTCTACTGCAGTAAGCCACTCCTTGGTTACATTATGCCATAGCTGTGGCTTTTAGCCTTTCGTCTGGTAGTGCCGACAATATTGCATGCATTTCCTCGCTATGTATTTTCATTTCACAGAACGCGACTGTCAGCATCATAGGCTTGTCACTTTTTGTCTCCGTCTCTGATCTTCAGCTGCATCATATTTTCTCACTATGCAATCCCCAGTCTCACAGCATCTGTCCTTAACCGCTCAGTGGTCTGTTCAACAATCTGCTGCTGTCTGCTTGGAGGTTTGTTCTTGGTTCTTTCGTCCTTTGCTATATTTTAGAAAATATCTCCTTGCGGATCACTAAATTACGATTGCTGCCTGACGCAGATGGAATCTTATTAACGATAAGTAAAATGAAGGCAATAACTGTTGTTCCCCGAACTCTATTTGTGGCAGCATTTAATGTACTCATGTTAAATTTATTCATGGAGGTTCCCTCTCAAATGGATATCATAGCTTGCAAGGCACTGACTAGTGCCAGGAATCAACAGATCAGCTGGTAATTATTGCATGACTCTTTGTGGAAGCTTGCTCTTCACAAAGTAGCTGCTGCATGTCCTACACTGCAAAAGGCACTATGCAAATGTATGCATTTTAATTGTTCTCCTTCGCAATATTAAACAGGAGGAAGTTAAATTTAATGCAGTTAATACTGTCTGCAGTAATTTCCAGCCTCATATTCGTAAGAGAGTCTGTGATCTGGCAAAGAAAATGAATATTTTTACCCAGAAATCCATCCTTGTTTTGCAGTGCTAAATTTGTTATATGGTAGAGGCAGTGTTTCAAACTCTGTTAAGGTGAACAAGATCATGAGGGGCATGGATAAAGTGAATACTCACAATCTTTTTCGCAGAGTAGAGGATTCTAGAACGAGAGGGCATAAGCTTAAGTCGTGAAGGGAGATATTTCAAGAGGCATATATCAGGTGTAAATGTTTTTAATTCAGTGGGTAGTCCATTTCTGGAACAAGCTGCCAGGGGAAGCTGCAGAAGCAAACACAAATATGACTTTTAACCAACATTTGGTCAGATATATGAATAGTAAGATTGTAGAGGGCTATGGACCGAATGCAGGCATTTGGCACAGTTGTAGAGTTGTTGCCTTGCAGCACCAGAGACACGGGATCAATCCCAACTACAGGTGCTGTCTGTACAGAGTTTATATGCTCTCCCAGTGACCATGTGGGTTTTCTTCGGGTGCTCTGGTTTCCTCCCACACTCCAAGGACATACAGGTTTGTAGGTTAATTGGCTTCGGCAAAAAAAACTGTAAATTATCTCTAATGTTCAGGGTGATGGTTGGTCGGTTGTGCCGAAGGGCTTGTTTCCGCACCGTATTTCTAAAGTCTAGACATGGACAAGGTGCTGGATAGCTCTTTGACCTTTTAACTCTACATCCACCTGGCTCACAGACTGTCATTACTGGTGATTTGTTGGTTCCTGTGTTTCCCTTTCATATTAAAAGACAACACATACACTGTTCAGTACATTACCTTCTATTTGATTCTTCATAGTGATTCCTCATTGATAGATCTGCTTAGATAATCCTTTCGAGCATTGATGCTGTCCTGAACTGCAGCGTTCTTCAATGGTGTAAATCAGCAGCTCCTGTACAAAACCAGGTGGTGAATGTACAGTATATCTGTGTGTTTTTTTTCCTTTCTATAATACAATAAACAGCAATCAGATATATATATATCTATATATTCCCATTGCAGCAGGTCAGATCTGTGGGAAAAGAAAAAGAGCTAATGTTTCAGTTTGAAGGCCCTTCAACAGAACTGAGAACCATCATAACCTGAGTCATCATCTCCTTCGTCCATTTGCCCCCACAGATGCTGCCTGACCTGCTGAGTTCCCCCAGCACTTTGTTTGTTGAATCAAATTTATGTTAGTTTAGACTTGAAATGGCATGGTTTTGTTTAAGAGGTTAAAACTGCCAAGAGATAACAATCCTAACGACTCAGCTGTTTCAAACAGAGAACCAAATGAATTTTAAAAATCTATTGCAGAAAACAGCAGAATAGCTGACAAATGAATTGGAGAGAGAAAGAGAGAGAGACATCATGGGAAAAAAACAGCAGAAGAAGGTGCAATACGCCTGCTAGATTTGTAGTCAGTGTGTGCAGGACCTAGAACAGGCCACACAGGAACAGTCCTTTTGGGTCACAATTCAACTAAGTGCACTAGTTGGTGAAAATTCTTTACCGATGATCCTGTTTCATACTCAGAAGACACAAGAGAGTACTGATGCTGGAATCTGGAGCAAAACACAAACTGCTGAAAGAACTCAGTGGGTCAGGCAGCATGCGTGAAGGCAAATGGGTGATGGATGTGTCAGGTCATGACCCTGCAAAAGGACTGAGATTATAAAAGAAGTAAGGGAAGAGTAATTCAGGATCAGGTAGTGTATTTATGGTAAACAGAATCAAAAGGGGAGATGAGGGGCATGTTTGAGAGAGAATAAATTGCAGGAGGTCAGTGAAATAAGGTGGGGGAGCATGAAACTAATAGGACTATTCCCTGTGAGCCAATATGGACACGATGGACCAAGTGGCTTCCTTCCGTGTCCTTATGTGTAAAATATGAAATGGCAGCCTTCTAAAATGGGTTTTACAAAATGCCATGTTGGCTAATGCATCACTCTTGGATTTCACCTTTCACTATCTTTAATATTTATTATTAACTATTACCAGAACATTATAACAGTATTCTCAAAGAAAAACATAAATAATAATTCTACCCCTAAAAACATAATTAAGCGATATAGACTGAAATTCTTGCAATTTAATTGGGAATCTTTTTGAAAATGGTAAATGGTAGGGAATTGAGGAATCCTGTGGAACAGAGGGATCTAGGAATAACTGTGCATAGTTCCCTGAAGGTGGAATTGCATGTAGATAGGGTGGTAAAGAAAGCCTTTGGTGTGCTGGCCTTTATAAATCAGAGCACTGAATATAGGAGTATGGAAGTAATGTTAAAATTGTACAAGGCATTGGTAAGACCAATTCTGGAGTATGGTGTACAATTTTGGTCGCCTAATTATAGGAAGGATGTCAACAAAATAGAGAGAGTACAGAGGAGATTTACTAGAATGTTGCCAGGGTTCCAGCAACTATGTTACAGAGAAAGGTTGAACAAGTTAGGTCTTTATTCTTTGGAGCGCAGAGGTTAAGGGGGGACTTGATTGAGGTCTTTAAAATGATGAAAGGGATAGACAGAGTTGACGTGGATACGTTTTTCCCATTGAGGGTAGGGAAGATTCAAACAAGAGGGCATGACATGAGAATTAAGGGACAGAAGTTTAGGGGTAACGTGAGGGGGAACTTCTTTACTCAGAGGGTGGTGGCTGTGTGGAATGAGCTTCCAGCAGAAGTGGTGGAGGCAGGATCGATTTTAACATTTAAAAGTAAAGTGGATAGGTATATGGACGTGAAGGGAATGGAGGGGTATGGTCTTGAGTGCAGGTAGATGGGGCTAGGGGAAAACAAATGGTCGGCACGGACTGGAAGGGCCGAGAGGGCCTGTTTCCGTGATGTAATTGTTATATGGTTATATGGTTAAATGCCAAGTTCTCGTAGGTGAATGTGGTAAATTACCTGAAATAATTCATATTTTGTGTACTGATGTTCATAATATCTGAGCTCGCAAACAACCAGCCTCCTCCATATTCAAATCCTTTGTTCTCACAGACCTGGCTTGAACATCCAACCTCCTGTAAGTGATGGACATCTGACAACATGGCTGTGATGCAGCTCAGAGGATTTTCCTTCCACATCCACAAGAACACATCATAGAACTTAGAACATAGAACTGTACTGTACAGCACCAGAATAGGCCCTTCGGCCCACAATGCCTGTGCTGAACATGATGCCAGGACCATCTCTTATCTACCTGCGCATAATCAATATCCCTCCATTCCAGTGATGCAAGGTCAGGTAGGTGTAGGTAGAACCAGGTGAGATGGGGGATGATGAGCCAGATGGGGAGGAGGAAGGGAGAGATTTGAGAGAGAAGGTCATAAGGTCATGTGATAGGTGTAGAATTAGGCCATTTGGCCCATCAAGTCTACTCCGCCATTCAAATATGTCTGATCTATCTCTCCCTCCTAACCCCATTCTCCTGCCTTCTCCCCATAACCTCTGACATCTGTACTAATCAAAAATCTTTCTATTTCTGGCTTAAAAATATCCACTGACTTGGCCTCTACAGCCTTCTGTGGCAAAGAATTCCCCAGATTCACCACCCTCTGACTAAATAAATGTCTCCTCATCTTCTTCCTAAAAGAATGTCCTTTAATTCTGAGGCAATGACTAGATCTAGACGCTCCACATCCACTCTATCATAGCCTTTCACTATTCTGTATGTTTCAATGTGGTCCCCCCTCATTCTTCTAAACTCCAGTGAGTACAGGCCCAGTGCTGCCAAAAGCTCATCATAGGTTAACCTACTCATTCCTGGGATCCATGGTGCGGAAATCCTGGGGGGGACAGGGAGCCAGATCCCCCCCCCCCTCCGCTTTGAGAAGTGGGGGACAATCCCCCCCCCCCCCCCCCCGCTTTGAGAAGTGGGGGACAATCCCCCCCCCCATGTTTTGTAATCCAGACTTCATCAGACGCTTTCTAAGGGCAGGATCGGCCCGCTCGTGTGGCCTTTCAGTGCCCTGTGCGGCTTAAAAACAAACTGCTGTGTTGAGGCGATCGAGACTCCTGATGTTGAAGCCCCCGCCGGCCGATGAAAGACCCCGTCAACGGGCCGATTCAAGCCCCATGATTCAGGGCGGACAAAGCTGCTGTTGCTGGAGTTTGGAGTCAGTCACCAACCAGGTCAGCTCCCGATGTTACTGTCTACAGGGCCCACTGCCAAAGCCTCGCATGTGTGCGCATGCGCACGCGCGGCCGCCAAGAATTGTGTCCCCCGCATGTTTTGATAGCGATTTCCGTGCCTGCTGGGATCATTCTTGTAAACCTCCTCTGGACCCTCTCCAGAGTCAGTACATCCTTCCTCAGATATGGTGCCCAAAATTGCTCACTATATTTTAAATGCGACCTTGCCAACTCTTTATAGAGCCTCAGCATTACGTCCCTGTTTTTGTACGCAAGTCCTCTTGAAATAAATGCTGGCATTGAGTTTGATTTCTGTTGATAGGTGGGAAAAGACAAGGAAACTATAATGGTGCCACACCATCTGAAGAAGGGTCTTCACCCGAAACATCACCCATTACTTCTCTCCAGAGATGCTGCCTGTCCTGCTGAGTTACTCCAGCATTTTGTGTCTATCTTCGGTGCCACACTGGAGGTGGGAAGGGGGCAGGAGCAATGGAAAAGAGGAACAAATGGAGAGAGAACCTAGACAAAGCATTGGGATGGGAACATTAATTAGACTAACTTTATTTTTATTTTAGATGTATGGATTGAATATAAATTCCCCAGCTACCAAGATTCAAACTTCATGGCACCACAATAGAGTGTGGACAATCTTATATTGCGGGTAAAATTACTTTTTTCCATTTTTATTCATTTTTTTTGGTTTAGTTTAGTCTAGAGATACGGCGTGGAAACGAGCTCTTCAGCCCACCAAGAACATTCCGACCATGATCACCTGAAAACTAATTCTATCCTACATTCGAGTGACAATTTAGAGAAGTCAATTAACCTACAAACCTGCACATCTTCAATATGGGAGGAAACCAGAGCACCTGGAGAAAACCCACATGGTCAAAGGAAGCAATACAAACTCCATACAGACAGCATCCGTAATCAGGATCGAACCCGGGTCTCTGGCGCTGTAAGGCAGCAACTCTACTACTGCACCACTGTGCTGCCCTTTTTTCCGCATTTTCATATTTTGGGAAGTTTGGCATGATATTGTTGTTCTAACATGTTGTTTTAACATGATATATCTCACCCCGAAGGGCCTGTTTTCACGCTGTATCTCTCTATGACTCTAGCATTAGGTGTGAAGATGGATTTGTACATGCATGTTAAAGTCATCTTGGATATTACAGTTTCTTGAGGTAAAATAGAAAAAGAAAATGGTAAAAGCTATCAGTAAGTCAGGCAGCAACTCTGGAGAGAGAAATGCATTGAATGAGTTTCTGGTTTTGTTTCAGATTTTCGGCATCCATAACACTTTATTTTTATTTTATAACATTTGCCGGATTGCTGCAATTTGGCAAAGCCTAGCACTGTTTCCACTGCCAGAGTGTGGATCATACCATAAAGTTAAGAGCTGCACTACAGAAGCAAAATCATTTGCAGATCACTCACAACTCGACCAAGCTGAGTGTAGTTTGCATTCACAGGGAATCAACGCCTGGCTAAAGTCTCCAATTTTCGGCTGCATTGGAAAATGTGAGGTGACTAAAGCAATCATCTGCAATCCTGTCAATGTTCAAACTCTAATACCATTTTGTCTCTTGCAGTGAATCTGTTTGATTGCAAAGGTATTTGAAGACCTGGTAATGAAATTCAATATGCCCCCAACATGAACTGGGTAACTGCTTCATTATGGAGATGAATAAACGGTGTCATTTTATAATAGTGCTAGAATTTGTTTATACCTAAAATACCCAGTTTATTTTATCACTCATCAGTTTATCAGACTTGTCTATTCGATTTGGTATATAAATGTAAACACTCTAATCTAGGTTCTTAAAAATTGCTTATCCTGGTTCCTTTCAGAATACAATCAGTTGCATCCCCAGTCTGTGTATTTTATAATGTGATGTATTGCACTGGTTGTGTGTTTATCATAATGGAAAGAAGAAATGTGATGGCTGGATGAGAAGTAGAGCGGTGCTGTGGAATCCAGAGATTACTGATGCTTTAGAGAACCATTCGCTTTAAATTACATACAAGACATATCAACAACATATGAATGCTTCTGCTGCAGGAAGAGATACTTTGGTTACTTAGGCTGAAGGGCCTGTTTCCATGCTGTAGAACTCTTTAACTGTAAACAAATACATTGCAAATTATCGTTAACAATTGAAAATATTTGCACAAACGGTCAAATTTCCTGTCAGCATGCAAAATTATAATAATTGCACGTGATTATTGCTTTGTGCAGTGCAGCAGAAAGGATACAAACACTGTGATCATGGTAAAATTACTATTCGATGAGATGTTACCACGGATGTGTCGTAAGTTAGAAAACAAAGCTGTTAAACGTTCATGATCTGGTAATTCTTTGGCAATTTTGAGGGTTTTTTAAATCATGAGAGGTTGAAAGGTAATGGGACCCAAATGGTGTGTTGATCTTTATTGCAAGGGTAGAGGCATCTTGCTTCAATTATATATACATCTGTGTTATATTTTTAGCTAAGGAATGATATACTTTGATCAGAGTACAATGAAGGTTCACCATATTGATTCCTGGGACGGTAAGTTTGTCACGCAAGGAGGAATTAAGCAGACTGGATTGCTTAAATTCTCTTGAATTTAGAACACGAGGTGATTTCATTGGGACAAAGACCTTATCTGAAGAGGGGCATCAAGAATGCAAAACACAAATACAAGCTGCGGATCGAGGAGCACTTTGACAGCAACTCTGACCCCCGACGCATGTGGCATGCCATCCAGGCCATCACTGACTACAGAGCCACCAACTCCACCCCCACTTCCAGCGACGCATCCTTCCTCGAGGAACTCAATCACGTTTATGGTCGCTTTGAAAGGGACAATCAAGAGATGGCCATCAAGGCTGTGCTCCCCGATGACCACCAGCCCCTCACACTCAACCCCTATGACGTGCACGTGGCACTAAGTAGGATCAATGTACGTAAGTCTGCCGGCCCTGACAGCATCCCCTGGTGCGTCCTCAGGACCTGTGCTGCACAGCTGACAGACGTCTGGACTGACATCTTCAACCTGTCACTTGCCCAGGCAGTTGTCCCCACGTGCCTTAAAACTACCTCCATCGTGCCAGTGCCAAACCACTCCACTGCGGCGAGCCTCAACGACTTCCGCCCAGTTGCACTCACCCCTATCGTCGCCAAGTGCTTTGAAAGGCTGGTCATGGCACACCTCAAATGCTGCCTACCTCCCACTCTGGACCCCTACCAGTTTGCATACCGCAAGAACAGGAGCACGGAGGATGCCATCTCAACGGCACTCCACTCCGCCCTCTCCCACCTCGACAACAGAAACACTTATGTGAGAATGCTGTTCATCGACTACAGCTCAGCATTCAACACCATTATCCCCTCGAAATTGAGCGCCAAACTCAATGACCTGGGCATCAACCCCTCCCTCTGCAATTGGTTACTGGACTTTCTAACCAACAAACCACAGTCTGTTAGGTTGTATAACCACTCCTCTTCTACCCTCACCCTGAACACTGGTGTACCCCAGGGCTGCGTGCTGAGCCCCCTCCTCTGCTCCCTCTTCACCTACGACTGCACACCTGTACCAGCACCATCATCAAGTATGCAGATGAAACGACGGTGATTGCCCTCATCAGCGACAACGATGAGTCAGCCTACAGGGAGGAGGTTCAGCTCCTAACAGCATGGTGTACCGACAATAACCTGGCCCTCAACTCCAAGAAGACCAAGGAGCTCATTGTGGACTTCAGGAGATCGAGAGGCTGCACGCACAACCCCATCCATATCAACGGGACGGAGGTGGAACGTGTCTCCAGCTTCAGGTTCCTGGGGGTCAACATCTCTGATGACCTCTCCTGGACCCACAACACATCCTCGCTGATCAAGAAGGCTCACCAGCATCTCTTCTTCCTGAGGAGAATTAAGAAGGTCCACCTGTCTCCCCAGATTCGGGTGAACTTCTACCGCTGCACCATCGAGAGCATCCTTACCAACTGCATCACAGTACGGTATGGTAACTGCTCTGTTGCCGACCGGAAAGCTCTGCAGAGGGTGGTGAAGATCGCCCAACGCATCACAGGCTCCTCACTCCCCTCCATTGAGTCTGTCCATAGTAAACGATGCCTGCACAGCTGGCGCACAGCATTGTCAGGGACAGCTCACACCCCAACCATAGACTGTTTACCCTCCTCCCATCCGGGAGACACTACAGGTTCCCTTCCGCTGTCGGACCAGCAGGCTCAGAACAGCTTCTTCCCTGCGGCTGTCACACTTCTCAACGCTGCACCTCAATGACAGCCCGTCTCCACCCCTCCCCCCACCCCCCGGACTATCCAATCACCAGCAAATTGCACGGATACCACTGTATATGTATAGATGTATATACTCATACTACTGCGCAATTACTTGTTTATTCGTAAGTTCGCCCTTCGGAGATACCAACTGCATTTCGTTGTCTCTGTATTGTACACTGCACAATGACAATTAAAGATTGAATTGAATTGAATTGAATTATATGACAATGACAAGGAGGATGCAATAATAATGTTTCCCTGGGGTGTCCAGAATCAGGAAACACAGTATCAAAATGAATGGTCAGCTACCCAGGACATAGATGAGATTAAGTCTCTTTATGTAGTGAGTAGTGACGCTTTCCAGTTATATCCAAAAGACCTGCTCAGGCTTAAACTGAATGTATTTAAGACAAGATGGATAGTTCAGGAAAGTTCTTATGTGAGGTATGAAAGAGTCTTGACACTGCACTGGAGAACACATATGATAAATCGTTGGTCATGGATAGGAAAGAACTGCAGATGCTGGTTTAAACCAAAGATATACACAAAATGCTGGAGTAACTCAGCGGGACAGGCAACATGTTGTTAAAGAAGGAACTGCAGATGCTGGAAAATCGAGGGTACACAAAAGGCTGGAGAAACTCAACGGGTGCAGCAGCATCTAAGGAGCGAAGGAGATAGGCAACGTTTCGGGCCAAAACCCTTCTTCAGACTGATGGGAGGTGGGAGGTGGGGAGAAGAAAGGAAAAAGGAGGAGGAGGAGCCTGAGGGCTGAGGGAGAGGTGGGAAGGGGAGGAGACAGCAAGGGTTAACAGAATTGAGAAAATTCAATGTTCAAGCCCAGAGGATGCAGACTCCCCAAGCAGAATATGAGGTGCTGTTCCTCCAATTTGCGTTGTTGCTCACTCTGGCAGTGGAGGAGGCCTAGAACAGAGAGGTCGGATATGGAATGGGAGGGGGAGTTGAAGTGCTGAGCCACAGGGAGGTCGGGTTGGTTATTGCGGACCGAGCGGAGGTGTTCGGCGAAACGATCGCCAAGCCTCCGCTTGGTCTCACCGATATAGATCAGCTGGTATCTAGAGCAGCGGATGCAGTAGATGAGGTTGGAGGAGGTGCGGGTGAACCTCTGTCGGACCTGGAAGGACTGCTTGGGTCCCTGAAAGGAGTGGAGGGGGGAGGTAAAGGGACAAGTGTAGCATCTCTTGCGGTTGCAAGGGAAAGTGCTCGGGGAAGTGGTGGAGCGGGACAGGCAACATCTCTGGAGAGTAGGAAAGAAGGAATGAATGGGTTTGGCAGATCAGTCTGAAGAGGGGTTTCAACCCGAAACGTTACCCATTCCTTCTCCCCAGAGATGCTGCCTGTCCCGCTGAGTTATTCCAGCATTTTGTGTCTATCAGTTGGTCATGGATCTGGTTCATGGGAACAAAGATCAAGAGGTGAACATGTGGATCAGGTCCTTAGGGACTAGGTCAGACCATAGGTGGAGGTGGATTTGAAATCAGCCTGGGCTCAGGTTCGAGGGGGCATCTGGGTTGTAACCAGGAAGTTGCCGATGAAGCACGAGGGATGCAATGTATTGAGTTCTCAAGTGAAAATGCTCAGGCAGGTCGAAGCAGGCTTCAGGTATTGAAAAGATCTGCATCTGCATGTGTGGGAGACACAAAACATGCATAGGTGAATAAAAATCATGTAAGTGGCATCCAGAGTATGTGTTTCTCGAATGCCCGTCCCACTTAGGAAACCTGAACGGAAACCTCTGGAGACTTTGCGCCCCACCCAAGGTTTCCGTGCGGTTCCCGGAGGTTTTTGTCCTCCGGCAACCACCTTCAACTAGCATCGCAACCGGCTTAGACTAAAAAATTACTGATTTTTAAAAAGGAAACCACTTTTAACCATTAGGAAGACTGACAAAAACCTCCGAGAACCTCCGGGAACCTTTGGGAACCGCACGGAAACCTTAGGTGGGGCGCAAAGTCTCCAGAGGTTTCCGTTCAGGTTTCCTAAGTGGGACAGGGGCATTATTTAATATCTTAAAGAAGAATTATGAATTTTATGATCCTCAAAGCAAGTGCATAATTTTACCTGAAAATGTTTTTTCACAGAAATACCAATGTGTTGCTCAGTGCCACATAATAGTTTAGTTTAGTTTATTCAGTTTAGTTTAATTTAGCTTAGGTTTGTTTTGTTTTGTTTATTAGTGTCACGTGTACCGATATTTTTCTTAAAAGACCCTGGGAAATGATGATCTGATAGAAAACGTTGAAGGCAAGAATTCACAATTTGTTTCCATGGAAGGACAAAAAGCTGAAACATTTAACAGAAAATTGAGAAAAATAACCTTTAATCATTTAACAGAAAATTGAGAAAAATTGAGAACGCAGCATGTGTGGAATACTTTAAGACACTATGGATGAAGCACGATACATAACTACTTCTTACAAGGAACTTGATGACATGGATGTGCATTGCAAGGATCCTGGTCAACCAGATTAGAAATGGTGGATTATTTTATATTTAAAACCTGTACAGACAAGATGGGTTACATGATTAGTTATAGGTTGTAAGATGTTAAGCCAAGTCAAGTCAAGTCACTTTTATTTATATAGCACATTTAAAAAACAACTCTCGTTGGCCAAGGTGCTTTACATTGGTATAAGAATAGTATAACAAACAGTTAAGGTTCCATACAATCCTCACATAAAAGACAATCAGCCTAATGACATTTTAGTATTGCTGTGGCAGAGTTTATTGAAGATTCTTTCATTCAATTTAAAATTTGGCAAAAAGAGACTCTATAAGTATGGTTAATTTAAATTATCTTAAATTTCCTCTTAAAATGCCTAATAATCTTACAGAATCCCGGTGAGAGGGCCTGAAACATCGGGACGTCTGTAGTGGCAACTGCGGAGAGCTCAAAGGCCCCGACCACGGGTGAACAATGAGGAAGATGACTGAACTTTATTGCCTTCCCTCACAGTGGGAAACGGTGATCCTGCTGTGGGGGGTAGTTTATGTTAAATCGTGTTTTGTGTTCTTTTTATTCGTATGGCTGTATGATAACTCAAATCTCACTGTACCAATTGGTGCATGTGACAATAAATGTAACTTGAACTTGAACCTGAACTAGATTTACCTGTATGTGTGGAAATCAGCAGATGAATGCAGGCAACAGCTTGATCAGGACATTTGCTGGAGTGGAATGACATAGAAAGCAACCTTTTCACTTCCCAAACAAAAATTGGCACCTCAAGTTTAAAGATGAAAATGATCTTTTTGCTGAACAGGCAAATGCAAAGGCAACATTCTTCCAAATGATAGACACAAAATGCTGGAGTAAATCAGAGGGTCAGGCAGCAACTCCAGAGAAAAGGAACAGATGACATTTCGGGTAAAGACCCTTCTTCAGATTAAGAGTCATGGGAGGGGGAAACTAGAGGTATGAAAAGATACAGAACAAATCAGAGCCGGCACCGATGACCCAGAAAAGGTGGAGCCCACAATGGTCCATTGTTGGCTGTGGAAGACGTGGTAACAAAGGTATACGAGCAGTGTGGTAGCAAGTCCGGGTTAAAACATAATCATAGAGCCTGAGAGCAGGAGGAATCACAGAGGGAGAGCAGGCGAGAGGGCACAGAGGGGGGAGCCTCTTCATTATCACAAAGTGATATTGTGTCTATCTTTGCTGTAAACCAGCACCTGTCGTTCCTTCCTACACATTGTTCTAAATGATGCCGCATTGTGATGCACAGGTTTCTGAAACATGGTGCAAGATCTCTCAGACATACAAAAATGCAGTGAAATTCTCTGATCTGGCAAATGCAACGGACATCATCCTGTGTTTATCCGTGTTCATTATTGATCAAGTTTTTCAACGATGAACACAGTTCAGTCACCTGTGAGGTCAGATCTCACTGTTTCTACATTGAAAGATATTTTGTTCGTGCAGCTACATTTTAACCATTACAATATAGCCTTCAATAATAAACTATTAAAAGACAAACAAAGCTTGTACAAGACGGCTTCAAAAGAAAAATACAGCTCATGGGAAACATTGCACTTTAGGCAGCAAAATGCTGAGAAAGCAATAGTTACTTAATTGCACAAATTGACAATTTATTTTATTTAATTTTAGTGTTGTTGTAATTAGCAGAGCTTCTTTCATTTTTAATTTATTGATTTTGGATAGAAGATTTGTGTTCATCGGTGTCCTTGTCAACAGTTTCCCTCACTGTCAACAAAAAGGTAAAGGAGAAGAGATTGTGTGCACAGTCAGAGAAACGCGAATCTTCAAAAGTTGATGTCTTATAATTAAACGATGAAAAAGTTATCACCCTACTTATTACGCTGTTGCCAGGGCACAATGATACAGATTTAATCACAGGTTACTTTAAAGATTGGAAATTAATGTTATTCAAAGCTTTTATTCACAATAATTTATAGCTCACATTATAGATAATTCACTGACATTGGTAAATCACAACATCTGAAAGATTCCAGCTGTCCTGATAACTTAGTGAGCCAGCATTAGGTTCGAAACTGAGCAAAACAAAGCAAATTCCACCTCAGATCTGCGTTGAGAGCTCTGTTGAGTCTACCTGATCTAAGTTAGACATGGCAAAGATCAGACAGGAATGAAGCAGCTCAATGGAAACAACATCGCTCAAGGGTGCAAGTATTGAATGGAACAATCCTTAGCTGTCATGACCTCTGCAGTTTAATGGCCTCCAGATCTTCCTTTCAGCCACCATTATTTGATTGTTGATGAATCCAGGATACGCTGAGAATGAAATTGCTCGGGAGCTCACTTCATTCTCATATGACTAACATCTCCTCAGTCCCTGTTGCCAGAATTTACCTGCCTGTAGGTGGGTGGCCAAATAAATGTAATATAGGGAACTACCACTGCCAATGTAACTTCCTGAATTCTCAGTCAAAGGTGTAATTGAATATATAAATACAGACCATGAAACAGTACAGCACAGGAGCAGGCCCTTTGGTCCAAAATGACTGCCACAAAACCGCCCCCGTGTGCAAATGGATCCTCGGCTTCCGCTTCAACAGAATACAATTGGTACGAACAACAGAACATTTCCTCCTCCTAGGCAACTAACTCAAGGCTGTGTGGCCTGTCCCCTGCTCTACTTACTCTATATCTATGAGTATCTAGCCATAGGTCCAACTCCATCATTAAATTCACTGTTGTTGGGCAAATTTGCTGTAATGATGAGTCAGAGTATAGGAGGGAGATTGATCGTCCGATTGAATGGTACCAGAGCAACAACCTTGCTGTCAACCTCAGTAAGACCAAGTAGCTGCTTGTGACTTTAGAAGAGGAAGGTTGAGGATCTACGAACCAGTCTTCTTTGACAGATCACCAGTGAAGAGATTTAACATCTTCATTTTCCTGGATGTGCATATTTCTGAAGATCGGTCCTGGACCCAGCACATTGATGCAAACATAATGAATGGCCCTTCAATGCCTCTCCTTCCTTAGAAGAGTGAGGAGGTTCAGTACGTTGATGAATACTCTCTTGAACTTCTACAGGTGTATGGTAGAGAGCATATTGACTGGTTGTATCGCGGCCTGGTTAAGCAACAAGCAAGTCCAGGAAAGAAGGTTACAAAAATTGGTGAACATTGCCCAGTCCATCAGGGGTACTGACCTCCCCACTCCCCACCATCTAAGAGATTCATAGGAGGCGCTGCCTCAAAAAGACAACCAGCATCATCAAGGACCCACACCACCCTGGCAATGTTCTCATTTCACTCTTGCCATTGGAAAGATGGTTTGGGAGTCAGAAAACTATGACCTCCAGGTTCAAGAACAGCATCTTCCCAACAACTGTCAGGCTTGTGAGTACAATAAACACCAACTAAAGTGCAAACTACAAACTTGTCTTAGTCACATACGGACTTCAGGATTTTGTTTTGCACTAATATTGTTTTTGTTTTAAATTATTTAACTTTTTTTTGTTTATTAAATTATCTATGAGTACTGTGTTTACAGACCTGTTACGCTGCTGCAAATAAAAATCTAATTGTTCTGTTTTCAGTACATATGACAATTAAACACTCTTGACTTTTAATGATGCTAAACTGAACTAATCTCATCCACCTGCACATGATCCATGTCCCTCCATTCCCTCTATATCCATATGCCTGTCCAAAAGCCTTTTAAACACCAGTCTGGAACAATTGCTAACAGGAGCTGGTAAAATGTAATAGTGACCTCAAACTCGAATGTATTCAAGAGAGAGTTGGATATAGCTCCTAGGGTTAACAGAATCAAGGGATATAGGGAGAAGGCAGGATCGGGGTACTGATTCTGGATGATCAGCCATGGTCATATTGAATGGCAGTGCTGGCTCGCAGGGCTGAATGGCCTACTCCTGCACTTATTTTTTATGTTTCTATGTAACTCAGGAGAATTAACTGCAACTCCAGATATTCCAGCTGTCTGCCAGAAATGCAGCTCAAGCGAAGTGGAGGTTGGGGTGAGGGGAGCAGGTGCAGAGAAATGGTTATGGAGCATTTAAATCTCAGTATCAATCTCATCTCATCAGTAATGCTGACTGGTCCTAAACTGTACATAAAGGCTGCATTTTCATGAAACAACTTAATTACAATAAACAATAATGGTGACTAAAACTAAAAAAAGATTAGTCACAGTTAAATCACTAGCAAGTAATATGATGTAATAACAATGTTACAATACGACACTTAGTTCCTAGACCATGAATAGGTCTGGCAGTGAGCGCATTTTAGAAAATTGCAGGCTGTGCACTTGAGAGTCACGATGAATGGTTTTCATGAACTGCTTGTCACTCTGTATATAATTTGTGCTGGTGTTTTCCAATGGGCTTATTGATTCTAAATCTCTTCTCTGATGGATGAATAATGCAGTAGACGTATAATAAATGCAGTGGAGACACAGGCAACTGCAGTAAATAGAGCCAGGAGCAAAAAAAAAACTAAGTGCTGGAGGAACAGGAACAAGAACAGGAAGGCAGATTATTATCTGAATGGTGTCAAGTTAGGAAAAGGGGAAATACAATGAGATCTGGGTGTCCTTGTTCATCAGTCACTGAAAGTAAGCATGCAGGTACAGCAGGCAGTGAGAAAAGCTAATGGCATGTTGGCTTTCATAACAAGAGGAGTTGAATATAGGAGCAAATAGGTCCTTCTTCAGTTGTTCAGGGCCCTAGTGGAGCATTGTGGGCAGTTTGGGTCTCCAAATTTGAGGAAGGACATTCTTGCTATTGAGGGAGTTCAGTATCACAAGGTTAATTCCTGGGATGGCGGGACTGTCATATGTTGAAAGAATGGAGTGACTGGGCTTGTATACACTGGAATTTAGAACGATGAGAGGGGATCTTATTGAAACATTTAAGATTATTAAGTGATTGGACACGTTAGAGGCAGGAAACATGTTCCTGATGTTGGGGGAGACCAAAACCAGGGGCCACAGTTTAGGGGTTGGCATTTTAGAATGGAGATGAGGTAAAACGTTTTCACGCAGAGAGTTGTGAATCTGTGGAATTCTCTGCCTCAGAAGGCAGTGGAGGTCAATTCTCTGGATGCTTTCAAGAGATAGTTAGATAGAGTTCTTAAAGATAATGGAGTCAAGGGATATGGGGAGAAGGCAGGAACGGGATACTGATTGTGGATGATCAACCATGATCACAGTGAATGGCAGTACTGGCTCGAAGGGCAGAATGGCCTACTCCTGCACCTATTGTCTTATTGTCTAAGTCAGAAGGCCAGGCAGCATCCTTGGAGAGAAATGAACCAGATAATGTTGGCCTCGACCCAAAACGCTGTCTGTTCATTTCTCTGTGTACGAAAGAACTGCAGATGCCGGTAAACCAAAGATAGAAACAAAATGCTGGAGTAAAATAGTGGGACAGGCAGCATCCCTGGAGAGAAGAAATAGGTGACGTTCCGGCTCGAGTCTGAAGAAGGGACTCGACCCGAAATGTCACCCATTCCTTCTCTCCGGAAATGCTTCTTGTCCCGTTGATTTACTCCAACATTTGTTGTCTATCTTCTGTTTGTTTCCTCCTGGCCTTCCAAGTTCCTCCGGCACTGTGTATCCTGCTGATACTGCAGTGATTGTCTCCTAGCTCGGTGAATAAACCTCAAATTAACATTCAAATAACTGAATAACCTTATATTGAGATTGAATCTCCCACTCCAAGTAACAATAGAAATGGTGGCATATCTTCAAGTTCAATTCAGCCTACGCTTGTGTATTTTGGTTCAACAACTTTGCTATTTAACCTGCAGAAGCTGCTGCTTCATGGAAACCTAACCTTCAACCGCAAAACTTCAGTTCAGTACCGAACCAAAGTAAAGAAATGAAGAAAGGCCACACAATATTTAGTGAGACTGGATCCCATGGTGCAGAATGTAGTCTTGCCCTGCGAGTTATAAAAAAGGGCAGCACGGTGATGCAGCGGTAGAGGTACTGCCTTACAGCGCCAGTGACCGGGGTTCGAACATGACAGCAGCTACTGTCTGTACCAAGTTTGTACGTTCTTCCCATGACCTGCGAATGGCCTGTTACCACGCTGTATCTCTAAACTAAAACTATGAAATACCTCCAAAAATAGGCTGTCGTTGAAGTCATTTTGCAGTTAGTGGTAAGCAGAAGAAGGGCATTTCCTCCTCATCTGCATTAACAAATCGTGGGAGATTTGTTCTATGCAAAGTAGTTGCATTCATGAAACCTATTATTGCGAAGGGCTTATAAATATTTCAACATTATTCTATTTATACTTTCACTGAGAGCTGTTTGTTCCTTAAACTTACAGTATATATTAGGCAATTACTTCAGAACAAATGTTATAAAGTTTATGAAACTGAGCAATAACTGAATTATGTTTGATTTGGTTTCTTTCGAAGTTTTTCTTTTAGCTAAGATACTTGCAGGAATTCAACCATGGACAGTTTTCTTTAATTAAGAGGGTAAACTAAGAAGCTTAATTGAAGGGTAATTCATGAAAGGGCAACACTGCCCCATGGGTTCCTGTTCCTGGTGACTCTTTGTGTAGTTAGTGTGTCCAGCTGTAGCTACTGACTAACCACACCTGCACTTATTAAATGGTCCTGGAAATAGTGGATTCATAAAGGGGTTGTCCCACTTGGGCGACCTAATTGGCGAGTTTAGAAGAGTTTGAAAAAATGACATGTTGAAGGCCTCCTTTGAATATCTTGAAGACCAGCTTCGACTAGCTAAGACTAACTTCGGGAAAATTGGACACCAAATAGTGAAGGGTGAAGACGACCTCCTTCGATCTCCCTTCGACCTCCCTCGATTACCTACGACTAACATGCCGACCTACTACGACTAAACCTACGAGTAAAAAATAATCGATTTTTACCATGGCAACCTTTTTTATCACACGGGCATTTTTTAACGTATCGAAAAAAACACAGCGACGTAGCTGAGGCCTCGTGTATGCGGAGACCACTCTTGAGCATGAAGGAGAGTTACGAAGACCTCCTATGACCTCGTGTCAACCATGCTGCGAATATGAGTCGAGGGCAAACTCGCCAGAACTCGCGGATTAGGTCGCCCAAGTGGGACAGACCCTTAAGAGTTCATTTTCCTAATTTCTTTAGACTCTGGATCAGCTCCTGCAGATTGAAAGGTTGGCTACTAATTAAAATCACTAATTAAAAAAGGAGGTGAGAAAACTGCCAAGTAATTATAAACTATTTAACCTGACATCGGTAGAGGGGAAAAATTGGGATGGTTTTCTGGATCAGGATGTACCTTAGACATGTAAGTAGCAGAATATTTGGAAAACAGTAACAGGAATTGTCAAAGTCATATAGATACAAGGAACTGCAGATGTTGTATTCTTGCATAGAACACCAAGTATTGGAATAACTCAATGTTTTGGGTCAGGAATCTTCTTCAAAGTGAAGAAGGATCCTAACCCAAAATGTTGCCAATCCATGTCCTTAAGAGATGCTGTGTGACCTGCTGTGGTGCTCACAGTCATAGTCAGCAAGGATTTACAAAAGAGAACTGTCATATGACATATTTAGTCATATAGTGTGGAAACAGGCCCTTCGGCCCAACTTGCCCACACCGGCCAACATATCCCAGCTACACTAGTTCCACTTGCCTGCGCTTGGTCCATATCCCTCCAAACCCATCCTATCTATGTACCTCCAATTAATTGAGGAAGTAACTAATCAGGTGGGTATGGGAGAATCAATGGGTCGTATATTTGGACTTTTAGGAGGCTTTTGAGAAGGTCCTACATAAGAAACTAGCGCACAAAATTAAACTCCTCGAGATCGGGGCTCCTGACATAGACAAAGAACTGTATTGTCAACAGAAAATAGATTGGGGATAAATTAATCCTTTTCCCAAAATCAGGTAGCATTCAGTTAGGTACCACACAGTTCAGTGCTTGGACCACAAGATATATTAATGATTTAAAGGGAGAAATTAAATGTACTATTGTCAAGCATGCAGATGACACAAAGCTGCATGAGAGTATGACCTAGGAGGAGGAATAAAAGAGGCTCTTGGATGATTTTGGACAGGTTCAGTGGGCAAATCATGGCAGATACTGGTTTATGAACCACCTCACAATAAACAGAAAAGCAGATGATTAACTAAATGGCAATAGATTCGGAGAAGGGATGTGCAGAGAGAGCTGGGTGTTCTTGTTCATATGTCATCAAAGTAAACATACAGGCACAGCAGGCAGCTCAGAAGGCAAACAGCATGTTGGCCTTCACAGCAAGAAGAATTGATTAAGGATGTATTACTGTATGTTTACAGTTTAGTACTTTATTGAGCGTGCATCTTCTGTGTTACATATAATTTTGGTCTCCTTATTGGAGGAAGGATATCCTTGCTATGGAAAGGGTGCAGTGAAATTTCACCAGACTGATTCCTGGTATGGCGGGTCTGAGGTATGAAGAGGGATTGTGATGATTAAGCTTACATTTGATGACTAATGACAAAAGGGGAGAGAGAAAACAGATAATTAATTACAGATTGGTTAAACTGACATTGGCAGAATGAACTTGTCGGAACTGCAGATGTTGGTTTACACTGAAAATAGACACAATGCCTCACCCGTTGAGTTAGTCCAGCATTTTGTGTCTATCATCGGCAGAATGAAGATGGATAAAATAATAAGATAGGTCCTCATTGTAACTTATAAACTCCTGGTGTTTCTGGACAAATTAGATGCAGGAATTTTGTTCCTCATGATGTCGATCTTTGGAGCAAGGAAGCCATACTCACAGAATTGGGGGGGGGGGGGGGGGGGGGGGGGGGGGGGGGGGGTGGGGGGTTGGGCGGGGAAGGAACCAAAGAGCAAAATGAGATAAACAAACATGGAAGTAGACAAAATTAGTATAGAGAGAACATTACAGAGCAAAATTCAATTGAACCAATTTGATGATACATTTGGCAAAAACTTCCTGTTATCTGTGATTATAATGACTATTCTTAATAGTGTCATTTACATATATTTAATAGAGAAAATGAAACTCAGACAAAATACAGACTGGCGCAAAGGCTGTGGAAGTCATGATATTATAGTTGCCATGGAGACTTTGATGGATAGTTTCCAACTCATCCCAACTTGATGGTAACAAGGCTATGAGGGTTTTGCTTTCATTTTTCATCCTGAATATTATGAATTAATCTTGCCTTACACTATCTATTGTCAGCTATTTATCCACAGATTGGCTAGCAGTCATAGCAGACACCTACTTCTTATGTACTTAACTTAAATTTTATTTTACATATCAGTATAAGTAGTTGAACATGTGCAATATCAGAGATAGACACGAAAAGCTGGAGTAACTCAGCGGTTCAGATAGCATTCTCTGGTGAAAAGGATCAGGTGATGTTTCGGATCACGATCCTTCTTTAGGGACTCTGGAAACAGAAGCAGTTAACATTTTAGGTTAATGACTCTTCAGAATAATCACTCTGATGACTGTTCTACTAAAACCCATGAGTGTCAGAGCTGATGTTTGAACACATTGCACTCCTGTTGGCAACAGATACCCAAATATCGGTTCAATGGGACTGTACAACAAAGAAAAGTTTCTTTCGTGCAACCATTCCTGCCAGCATATCTAACAACTTTCACATGTCCTCATCATTCCTAATTAGTAGACTGAGGGAAACCCTCATGTCTTCAGGCATTTCTAGAAAACAAAACAGACCAAAACGTTAATTCAAGAAAGACAGAGGTTACAACACAGAAATGGACCCTTCAGCCCACCACGTCCCTGCCAATGATTATTTTGCCTAATTATATTAATACTACTTGCTACACTAGGTCCGCATCCTTCAGTGCCTTGCCTACTTGCAGTGCATTCAGAAAGTATTCAGGCTCCTTCACTTTTTCTACATTTTGTTACGTTACAACCTTATACTAAAATGGATTAAATTATTATTATTTTTTTAAATCGTCAATCTACACACAATACCACATAATAAAAAAGTGGAAACTTTTTAGAAACTTTTGCAAAGCAATTAAAAAGAAATAACTGAAATATCACATTTACATAAGTATTCCGACCCTTTGCTATGACACTCAAAATTGAGCTTCGGTTCATCCAGTTTCCATTGATTATTCCCGAGATATTTCTACAAGGAGTCCACAAGTGGTAAATTGAATTGATTGTACATGATTTGGAAATGCATGCACCTCTCTATATAATGTCCCACAGTTGACAGTGCATGTCAGAGAAAAAAAACAAGGCATGAAGACAAAGGAATTGTCCGTAGACTTCCAAGACAGGATTGTGTCGAGACACAGATCTGGGGAAGGGCATAAAACAATTTCTGCAGCATTGCAGGTCCCGAAGAGCATAGTGGCCTCCGTCATTCTTAAATGGAAGAACTTTGAAACCACCAGGACTCTTCATAGAGCTGGCCGCCCGGCCAAACAGAGCAATCGGGGGAGAAGGGGCTTGGTCAGGGTGGTGACCAAGAACCCGATGGTAACTCTGACAGAGCTCCAGAGTTCCTCTGTGGAGAACGGAGAAAGTTCCAGAAGGACAACTATATCTGCAGCACTCCACCAATCAGGCCTTTATGGTAGTGTGGCCAGACGGAAGCCACTCCTCAGTAAAAGGCGCATGACAGCCCGCTTGGAGTTTGCCAAAAGGCACCTAAACAAGATGCTCAAGTCTGATGAAACCAGAATCGAACTCTTAGGCCTGAATGCCAAGTCACGTCTGGAGGAAACCAGGCACTGCTCATCACCTGGCCAATACCATACCTACGGTAAAGCATGGTGGTGCCAGCATCATGCTGTGGGGATGTTTTACAGCATCAGGAACTGGGAGACTAGTCGGGATCGAGGGAAAGATGAACGGAGCAAAGTATAGAGAGATCCTTGATGAAAACCTGCTCCAAAGCATTCAGAACCTCTGACTAGGGCAGAGGTTCACCTTCCAACAGGACAACAACCCTAAGCATACAGCTAAGACAATGCAGGCATGGCTCCGTGACAAGTCTGTGAATGTCCTTGAGTGACCCAGCCAGAGGACAGACTTGAACCCGATCAAATATCTCTGTAGGGACCTAAAAATAGCTGTGAATCGATGCTCCCCATCCAAACTGACAGAGCTTGAGAGGACCTGCAGAGAAGAATGGGAGAAATTACCCAAATACAGGTGTGCTAAGCTAGTAGCGTCTTAGGCAAGAAGACTTGTAATCGCTACCAAAGGTGCCTCAACAAAGTATTGGGTAAAGGGTCTGAATACTGATGTAAATGTGATATTTAAGCTATTTCTTTTTAATTAATTTGCAAAAATTTCTAAACACCTGTTTTCGCTTTTTTATTATGGGGTATTGTGAGGTTATCCACTTTGGTGGCAAAAACAGGAGGGTAGACTATTATCTGAATGGTGGCAAATTAGGAAAAGGGGAGATGCAACGAGACCAGGGTGTCATGGTACACCAATCATTGAAAGTAGGCATGCAGGTGCAGCAGGCAGTGAAGAAAGCAAATGGTATGTTAGCATTCATAGCAAAAGGATTTGAGTATAGGAGCAGGGAGGTTCTACTGCAGTTGTACAGGGTTTTAGTGAGACCACACCTGGAGTATTGCGTACAGTTTTGGTCTCCAAATCTGAGAAAATACATTCTTGCCATAGAGGGGGTACGGAGAAGGTTCACCAGACTGATTCCTGGGATATCAGGACTTTCATATGAGGAAAGACTGGTTAGACTTGGCTTGTACTCGCTAGAATTTAGAAGACTGGGGGGGGGGGGGGATCTTATAGAAACTTACAACATTCTTAAGGGGTTGGATATGCTAGATGCAGGAAGATTGTTCCCGATGTTGGGGAGGTCCAGTCTAAGGATAAGGGGAAATTCCTTTAGGACTGAGATGAGGAAAACATTTTTCACACAGAGAGTGGTGAGTCTCTGGAATTATCTGCCACAGAAGGTAGTTGAGGCCAGTTCATTGGCTATATTTAAAAGGGAGTTAGATGTGGCCCTTGTGGCTAAAGGGATCAGGGGTATGGAGAGAAGGCAGGTACAGGATACTGAGTTGGATGATCAGCCATGATCATATTGAATGGCGGTGCAGGCTCGAAGGGCCAAATGGCCTACTCCTGCACCTATTTTCTATGTTTCTATGTATAGATTGATGATAAAATAAAAGAGAATTTAATCCGTTTTAGAATAAGGCTATAACGTAACAAAATGTGGAAAAAGTGAAGGGGTTTGAATAATTTCTGAATGCACTGTATGTGCCTGGCGAAATGTCTCTACCATTATCAGACACCATTACTTCCACTTGCAAAGAGTCAATCACATCAAGGAAAAACTGTTCGAAATTCCTTCTTCTCACCTTAACCATGCGCTCTCTTGTTTTTGATACCCATCATGGGGAAGAAGATTCCAACTACCCTTCCTATTCGGCCAATTTTATATATCTGCATTGTTTGTGCTTTATGTATCTTTGTCCTCACAACCTGTTGCGTCAAAATAAGTTTTAATTTTTCCTGCTGTTATTGGTTTGAAAAGAGAAATAAATCATTTACATTAAACTACTATCTAATCTGCAAACCCAAATCCTCTTTCCATTTGTTCAAACTGAATCAAATCCACTGTCTCAGTATTTTGCCTCTGATTACACATTTTACAAATCACTGAGCACTTCCGTCTTTTACACCATCAATCCTTTTTGAAGAAACCTTTATCTGCACCAGACAAGCCTTTAATTTCACACTTGCTTATCTCCAGCCTTACACAAATTGCCAAATGGTTCAACATTTGCTGGCCACCAGACAAATCTGTTCAATCCACTAAACTGGGAATCTTAATTTAAAATCCCATTTTGCCCATCTCAAGTTCCTTTTACCTTATGCTTTCTTGCAATTGGCAGTAAAGCCTTTATGGGGGAATTAAAGGAAATGTGACTATTGCTTTAAAACGCCCTCTATCCTAATTGACCGTCTCCGATACGGGGTTGGTATTGATGGCACTGCCCTGAGCTGGTTCATCTCCTACCTCAAAGGTAGGAGTTTCTTTACCAACATAGGCAACTCTTTCTCCTCCCCAGCTAGCCTCTGCTGCGGGGTTTCACAAGGTTCCATCCTTGGCCCCATTCTCTTCTCCCTGTATATGCTTCCCTTAGGCCCAGTCATTCAAAGGCACGGCATTTCCTTCCATTGCTATGCAGATGATACACAACTATATCTCGCTGAAGCCCAACAACCAATCAAATCTACTTCACCTTATCTACTGCCTCGAGGATACAAAGTGTTAGATGGCCCAGAACCTCCTCCAACTAAGCGAGAGTAAGTCTGAGAACTTCTTTCTCAGTCCCTTGGACTCAATCAAAACGATAGCAGGCAGCCTTGGAAGCATTACCCCACTATTCAAACCTCACGTCAAAAACCTTGGCATAATATTTAACTCAGGGTTGAAATTTGACAAATAAGTCAATTCCAGCTTCGGACAATAGCTAAAATAAACCAATTCCTCCAGTTTGATGACCTCTAAAAGATCATCCACACGTTTATCTCCTCCCGCCTCGATTACTGCAACTCCCTTTACACTGGCATCAGCCAATCCTCCCTGTCCCGCCTGCAACTGGTCCAAAACATTGCAGCGAGTCTCCTGACGGGCACCCGAAAAAGGGACCACATCACCCCAATTCTGGCCTCTGTCCACTGGCTCCCTGTGCGGTTTCAAATAAATGTCATGATCCTTCTTTATGTTTACACAGCCGCTAACGGGCTTGCCGCCACCTATATCAAAAGTCTGCTTACCCACCACACCACCTCCAGGTCCCTCAGATCGGCCGACTTGGGGTTACTGAACATCCCACGGTCTAGGCATAAGCTCAGGGGCAACCGCGCCTTTGCGGTTGCAGCTCCTAGACAGTGGAACAGCATCCCTCTTCCCATCAGAACTGCCCCCTCCATCGACCCTTTTAAGTCGAGACTTAAAACTCATTTTTACTCAAGCCTTTCTTGACGTCCTCCGAGGGAGGGCTATATGTATGTATTTATGTATGTACTTAATCTATGAACCACTGTTGTATAACGTCAGTACCTCCATCAATGTAAAGCACTTTGGTCAACGAGAGTTGTTTTTTAAATGTGCTATAGAAATAAAAGTGACTTGACTAATTTTGTAGCCAAATAAATTGCATCACTTACTGTTTTTTTTCTTCAACTTGCATCTTAGCATGGTATATCACATATGCACAATAAGTGCAATTTCTCAAAAGATTTTAGTGATAAAATTCAATTATCTTGTGACAGTGCATAATTATTGACAAAGCCAATCATTCAGCACTAAATGTAACTTTCCACCATTCCAATCGAAGTAATGTTACATGGTCTATTCTAAAGGTTAAACCCGTGTTCTTGTGTTTAAACCAAAGATCTTTGGTTTAAACTGTTCAAGGCAGGCACCAGGAAGATACAATGTTAATTCTTTACCTACGAAAGACTTAAATTGACTTGCAACAATATGACTGTGGAATATTACTGGAATTCACATTAACACTAATTTGGGTTTGTGTGTGACTTTACTACCATCCAAAGTAGCGGGAAATAACTCATTTCAGATTTTTTTTCCCCCATACAGATTGTGCCCAATTTGTTTACCTAATGAAGTACAATGAGCAGCACGTACATCAGCTGCCCAGAACATGTATTCAGAGCATGGAATATAAAGATTCAGGGGATCATTGGTAGTCAAAACTAATTACCTTTTTATATGACAAGTTTCATTGTGTTAAAAACAGAACATGACATTTTTTATTAGGAAGTGAAATTTGACAAGCTTGTTTCAATTTGCTTTGGATTAGAAGTTGCATTTGCCTGCTTTGAACAAGGACACCAGTTTCACCTTCAGAATAGACCATATAAAACATATCATTTTGCTTTCTGCATCTTATACGAAGAAATATGTTGCATTGAACAAGGTTTGTTTCTTTGAATGTCAGACCAACCCCTTTTAGAGAGGTGGCATCTTAGCATAAGAGTTTTAGGCTAATGATCCAGGATTAATTACTTGACGTACAACGCCAGGTCAATTTGATGCATCGATTGACACAAGGAAAGAGCAAGTAAATAGAGTGATTTCAACAGGTGTAATAACATGGATAGGATTCATTACAAGTAATTGTAATTTAGTGATGAGCTCATTGTCAAGTCTGCATCTAGGGATAAAAGTACTATTGAAAAAACATTTTATAGAAAGTGAGCACCAGTATATGGATGTATTTCTTTGAATATAATCCTTCATTTCTGTCTGATAAATAGATCGCTGCTCTGCACACAAATAGCTAGTTCTGTTCATTATGGAGATTTTGCTTTGCCTTGCAACAGGATCATAGCAACAAAAATATTAATTATTCAGTGGATTAAAATGTGAGTAAATTTGTGACAAGGATGACTGAATGCATTGTGCAACAACTGCTCTGTTGGTACAATCATTGCTCAATATTGCACTTTTTAAATGCAAAATAGCAATATTGCCCTTCAGCATTTAATGTTTTAGAACTGTATTTAATGCAAGTTTTACTAGTCAAAAATACCATTTAAAATTTCCATTCAAATCCATACATTTTCAATTCAAGGGGCAAGTAAATCTCTGCAGGCTTCTTGCAGATAGAAATGTCTCCCAATTTGTGGAATTAAAATGCAAAATACAGTTACCACGCAATTGGAAACCCACCCAAAAACATAGACCATTTCTGCAAAATGAATTTAAGAACCTTTATTAATATTCAACATGATTTGCTCAGCATTTCAGGTGTGCATGAGTGAAACGTCAATAAATAATAAATACTCCGTGCTGAATAAATTAAGGAATATGTCCAGCCACAAAATGTGGTACATGTTTGGATTTTTAGTCCTTTTCCAAGAATACCCAAGCTAACTCAACAGCACAATCTGTGCTTAAAAAAAAGTCTCTTTACAACTTGCAAAGTCCCAGTTACTTTAACACTCTCTCAGCTTCACTTGCCACGCACCCTCTTGCTCATACGAGTCACAACTCATAATCTTGCTCTGCTGCAACACTGTTGCACTGCATCATCCTCAACGCAAAAACACTGACGTTCCTCGGGCAGTCATTTTCCAGGTATTCATCCATTTAACTTCAGTCAGGGTTGTAAAATGCATTTGCCTGGTACCAGCCCAGCGCACCAAACAAAATACAAGTCCCTCATCACACCTGGTGGATGGTCAACTTGGGGTGCTTCCAAACTGAATGCAGGCTTGGCCATGCTTCTCATTCCAATCTTAATTAAATCTTTGTTGCACCATATTTAATGCATATTCCATTCTAGTACGAAGTTCTTGTGAACATCCAGCCATTAACAGTGTTGAGAGCTTGAATGTAGCAGAAACTCTATCTTCATTGATATAAGTAAGTAGGTATTCCTCATTGTGATTGCAAATAATAATTTTTGTATGATCGTGATAAAAATTCACCTGCAATAATAAAACAAGCCAGGGTTACTCACGATCAATCTCCATTACAGCTAATTATCAATTCATACAGTTTTCATAACCCATCATTAATTTATAACTACAGCACAAATTAACAAGCTGCTCGGCATTTTCTCAACAAGTTTAATCTATGCTTTCTGTTGAGATGATTACACATTTTAGTCATTATTTGCCAATATGCCTTTGCACGTGTATTTTCCTCCATTTTAGTTATTGTCAAGGCACCAACTTTGCACAGGCACCACCAAGAAACACCACCAATTTGTGTTTCATTCTTTCAATTCCACTCTGATAGCAGTAACTACAAATATGTTTTTGCAGTAAGTAAATACTGATGACAAAGATCAATTCTTACCTGGAATGTGCCATCACTAAAGAGCATCATCAGTGCACGGTCCGACTTCAACCATTGAAGGAGACACAATCTCAATTTCTGTGCATCCACCGAACCGGGCAGATCACCACCCTATGTGGAAAAGGTCAGAGGTTATTTGCTTATTAAAGTGTCATTACCAAAAATAAGAGTAAGAGACAAAGTGAAATTTACAAAGGTTTAAGAAAAGTTTTAAGCAGCAGAAAACCAACTCAAAATTAGCTAAGATTCTTACCTCCATTAGATTTTCTTCCATGTAGTGTGCAAAATATTTCAGAATAGTCATTTGACTAACAAACTTCTCAGGGATATCAAGTGTTGTGAAGACAGAACATTGGCCCAGCTCTGCATAATAATGGATGGTTCTAAATGAAGAAGACAAGCCATTAGTTACAATTCAGGTTTAACAATAAATCCAAATAGACATATACATTTTTATAAAATCAAATACAAGGCTACTTACTTCTTGTCTGCTAACAAGCTCATGTGGGTTCCATTGTTGAAGAGGACACCAACCGTGTGATCAGATAATTGATACCCAAAGCCATACTTATTCGAATAATCCACCCACTTGGTGACCCATTGGAAGGAGAAGCTTGACTGCTGCTTTGGCAAGTGATCTCCTGATGAAGAAATTGGATGCTTAGTAAAGCACTTCGAGTCAGCAAAATGTCAACACCTAATTTTCAGATCTATACTGAATTAAGATGATTGCCAGTAATGCTTACCTTCTGGCATATTCTCCAGGCAGCCCTTTAGTACTCTAGCAACTGTGTCAGCAACACTTCCCATGGTACTGTCTTCAAGTGCTGAAAATATAAATGAGATATTATAGCAATTTTGCACATCCAACATTCAACTAAATGCAGTCATTAAGTTAATACTTTCATCTCCAACTGGAGAACTGTGCTTTGCCTTATGTTTAGTAAAAAAGATTAATGATGCTTTAGGAAATGTATATCTTGTACTTACATTCACTACTACTGCTGCTGCAGCTTCCCAAAGTTCCTCTCACTATCATCCTTATAGAATCTCGGATTTGTTGCTCATCATCCTTCACTGGTAAGGAGGTCTCTGGTTTGACATTGATAATTGGCGGCTTGCTGGTCAACACTAACTCCTGCGAAAAAGAAAATACAGTTCTGTAGAGTCCTAGATCTGGTAGTCTCAAGTCTCAATGCAAACATCACACAATATGTGTGCAAAGTATTAAAATTCAGAATATTAGGGCACATTTTAGAAATCAACCTACCTCATCTGATTGACTTTTGTTCAGTTGCTTGCTTAATGATATTTTCTTCAAGTCATTCTTCAGCTTGTAAATTTCATCTGTATCATCCTTTCCCAGTTTGTCTGATGGAAAAATAAATCTTGTTACTAACCCACGTTAATAGAATTTCTCCATAATTGCTCATGCTCTAATCTAGAACAGAGCCTGTCATCCCTGCTAATTTTACCAAATTTAATGCAGATCAAAACATTAAATGTAGTCAATGTACACTTACTGTGATTGTCCAAAAACTTGGCTTTGTCCTTCTTCCCACCAAACAGGGCTGCCGCTGCCTTTTTGAAAAAGTTCTTGGCAGGGCTGGACAGGTGAAAATCTGGCGCATAATGGCAACAGGTCTGCGACAGTCTCTCAGGTGTAAACCCCTGTAGTACAGAGTTAAAGATTAGATTTGTGGTAAAATCTAGTTCAGTGGGTGTACAGAAAAGGAAAAGTGAAACATTTAAATCAAGAATTCATCCATTACAAACCTGAGTCAAGAAATCATAATGCAGTATATCATCAAGACTGGGTCGATCTTCTGGATTTTTTGCTAGCATACTGGCTATCAATTGTCTCGCAGATATCGACAATGATGATGGCATTGTGTATCTTGCTTCCTTTATACATCTGTAGGTTTCCTTTAGGTTTGTCGTTTCAAATGGGGGTCGCCCCAACAGCATGGTATACCTGCAATGAAAACAAATCAACCATAAGTACCTCCCTAGTAAAACCACATTAGGTAGCTTCCATTTAATGTAACAATGATGTAGGTGAACCCATTAAATCCCAAGATGCAATCATTTCAAATAGAAGACTTCGAAGTGGGATACTTACATTACACAGCCCAATGCCCAGATATCAGATTCACAACCATGTCCTTGCTTGTTGAGAACTTCAGGAGACAAATAATTTGGTGTGCCACAGATAGTCCTATAGAGCAAAATGTTGAAATTATTACCGGCAACTTGCACTTGCTGAACAAGTAAAAATATAGAACCTAAAAATATATTAAATGATGCATCTAGATTATTTACCTGCTCCTTTGCTCCACTGGTTCCAACTTTGCTGCCAATCCAAAATCCCCAATTTTCAGTTCCATGGCCTCATTGATGAAAAAGTTACCTGGAATTAAAAATAAAATTAACAATGAGCTTTTCCAAGTTTCATTACTTACAATTTAACCTGATCATGACAAAACATGCACACAAAGAGGTCATACCGAGCTTGAGGTCTCTGTGTAGGATCCCTTGGTCATGTAGACACTTCAGTCCCGAGACGATTTGTCGGAGGTAGTATCGCACTTCTGGTTCTGTCAGCACTTTACGAGCTTTCAGTACATGAGCCATCGACTAGAATGTTTAACAAAGGTAAAAATTAATCATTGCACTTCCTCAAAAAAAAAAGTTGCTCGTCAAGATTTGAGGGGATAAGTGCGATTACTTACTCTTCTGCTGCAGTGTTCCAGTAGGATGTAAATGTTTTCTTTATCTTCAAAATAATGGTAGAAGCGAACGATATGCTTGTGGTGAAGCGTTCTGTGCAACTCGATTTCTCGGTCAATCTGAAATGTTTCAAGAAATAAAATGGAAACAGTCAAAAACAAACACGCGTTTCGTCAATTCAGTTTGTTTTGAACCGAAGCAGCATTACGATCAGTGGAATTGGAGCTGGTTCCTTTCGGGGTCACACTGATCGACATGCAAACAAAGCAGCGCAGGCACCCGCTTCCATTCACGGACAAGGGCACCCACCTTCTCTCGCTGGTGCGGCTTGGCCACTCGCGTGTGTGGGATGATCTTTGCAGCATAGACGATGTTCGTGGTCAGGTCTGTCATCTCGTAGCACTTGGCAAAGCCACCCTGAGACAGAAAACAATTCACATTATGCTCCAGTTACAAGTTAGACATTAGTAACTTTTAAACGTATCATTTTTTTTTTTTTTACTGGGCTGTTGAAAGTCTGACAACTTAATAATTAACAAGAGCCCCGGGCTCACTCGCTGATTGCAATTTCTGCAGGTACACAATTCTACGAAGGGTCAACGACCCGAAAGGTTCATTATTTCCCTCGCTACACCTGCTGCCTGGTTTGTTTAGTTTTTGCTGCTATTGTTCATTATACAGAGGCGATGCGATCTCGAATTGACTTCTTTCATGTTCTTCCAAATATTGCACGGATGGTTTCACTGCCGGAGCCAGGTGTTGTAACAGCGACGCGCGCAAGCCTTTTGCCTTTCATTCGCTCCACATGCACTTGGTATTTACCTTGCCCAGCACTTTCCCTCGACAGTAACATTTGCCAGTGGCGGGATCAGTTATAATCCGGGACAACTCGGCGCTGGTGCAGGTCAGGTCTTCTTGTCTTTTGCTGAAGCAGAGATCTGCGGCTTTGCCGAGAGGCTGCTCGCACATCTTGACGCTTTGCTGGTAAGTGATAGTCCTCAGTAAATCCATTGCTCCTAACGGCGAGCGCTCTGTTCCACTCGGAATGAGCCGGGGCGTTCGGCCGCGCCGCCTTTTAAACCCTCGTCCGTCCCGACGTCACGATGCGCGCTGGCTGGTGCAGCTCCGCTCCTGGCCATAGGTTGACGGAAACGCCAATCACCCCTCGGCACCCACGCTGCAAGTTGCTCCGAAGCCTGAAACACGTCAAATAGACGAGGCTGGTGGATGACAGGGAGAGAGATGATCAGCATCCAAAGCAAGCTATAACTTTCATGACAAGCTTTACTCACGCGTGCACTGCACCGCACTGCACACCACAACGTTTCCATAGCTGATGAACTTGTTTATATCTAATGATTTGTATTCAAATATGTCATGCATGTATAGTTTTGAACGTTGGAATCAGAGACACATAGCCGTTGCATTTTCAACTATGAATCACCTGTGATAAATTGTGGTTTTATATAGCATCGCGTGGCCTTTATTGTTTCCATTTATTGGTCTTCAACTCGTTGCTCTATTCCAGTATTCGGGCGCATACTTTTTAAATACCGTTATACAAAGATACATATCATAGGTGTTGCAGTTATTCAATTATTTTATCTTCTGAACATTTTCCGTTCCATAAATCCATCTGCTCAAATCAAACTGTTCTTAGGGGGGCGGTGTATATTTCCCTAGCCGTTTATTAAACGATAAGTTGCGTCCTCGTTTTGAAACATGTGATGTTTAAGGTGCAAAGTATCTCCAGAGACGCTCATTCTGCATTGTGTGCACGTTTGAAAACAAATGCAGTGGGAGGTTCAGGCCACGTATGTTTCCATCGCCGCTTGTTTTTCAGCGATACATTGTGTACTTGTTTGAATCCAGATGCCAAATAGATTGTGGTTTTGCAAAGTAAAATCAATTGAAACCTAAATAATTTAATGCTTTTCCTATAAATCCATTCATTGTTAGCTAGAAGATAGACACAAAATGCCGGAGTAACTCCGCGGGGCAGGCAGCATCTCTGGAGAGAAGAAATGGATGTCGTTCGGGTCGAAACCCTTCTTCAGACCCGAAACGTCGCCCATTCCTTCTCTTCAGAGATGCTGGAGAGTTTCTCCAGCATTTTGTGTCTATCTTCGGTTTCAACAAGCATCTGCAGTTCCTTCCTACAAATTGCTAGCTAGACCCGTGCTTCGCGCGTGTGCATGTTATACTGGCATGCCATACGTTTGTTTTGCCCAACCAGTAATATTGGTCTCGGGAAAAAACCTTCTATAAAGCAAAAATCTAGACTAATATTCATTTAGATGAATGTTGGCCTCCAAGCTCCGCATAAATGCACGCAATGTTTATGCAGTTTTAGTTTTGTTTAAGATCAATGTGCTATTTGTTTTTTAAAGTCTATTGATGGGCGGTAAGGTTTTGTGGATTGCCACTCTTTGTGAGAGTGCCGCAGTTATAGTTTGACACTATCGTCGGAGCAGAAGTGTTCGTGCCTGCTGCGCTGAAACACCCAGACAGATGCAAAACACTGCTAACTCCAGTGAATTAAAACCATTGCGGAGAGCGACACCAGTTGACCCGTGGCCAGAACTACAGGCTTTGTCAACTCTACGTGGCGCTGGGTCCACCGTGAGGATAAATTACACATTGAAATGTGTAATTCGTTCAACGCAACACGTGTAGAAAGCTGCAGGGTGCATTAATACAAGCTCTTAAGCCCCGCGTCTCCCGTTTAAGGCAGATTAAAGTCTCAGAGTAGCTTGGTGGCTTGAGGCGGTGGAAATGTCAAAGGGAAAAAACGACAGTAGAAGGAACACGTTGCATTACTGAAACCCAGGGCATTGTTGATCCTGAGACCTTTCCGTATCCAGGCTTCAATTGCACGGGCGTTCAGCCCTTCAAGTTGCACCGTAACCGTAAAGGGTTGCGCGGCTGCCTGTCAGCTCCAGTGACCCGGGTTCAATCCTGACCTCGGGTGCTGTCTGTGTGGAGCTTGCACGTTCTCGCTGTGACTGTGTGGGTTACCTCCCACAATGCAAAGATGTTCATAAGTTTATAAGTGATAGGAGCAGAATTAGGCCATGCGGCACATCAAGTCGATTCCACCATTCAATCATGCTGGTCTATCTCTCCCTCCTAAAGGGGCTGTCCCACTGTGGCGACCTAATCTGTGAGTTTAGAAGAGTTTGCCCTCGACTCAAATTCGCAGCATGGTCGACACGAGGTCCTAGGAGGTCTTATGAGGTCACTGGAACTCTCCTTCATGCTCGAGGGAAGTTCCCGCATACTCGCGACCTCAGCTAGGTCGCGAAAACATTTTCAGCATGTTGAAAGATTTTCCACGAGTAAAAATTGGTCGGCATGGGTCTTTTTAACTCTAATACAGTAGAGTGGGGTCGCTATGTGGTTACAGGCAGTCGAGGGCAGCTGTAGGCAATCTCCTTCGCTGACTGGGCATTTTGATTGGCTCATTTGAGTTTTCAGGTCCAAGGAAAACCGCCCGGTAGTTAAAATGCCCGCTAAACTTTATTAAACGTTGTCTGACTTCTTAAAAGTGTCTCCATTCCTTCTCCCTCCACTTCTCTCCCCTTCTCTTCCCTTCTCTCCCCCTCTCTACCCTTCTCTCCCTCCCCCCTTCCATGCTCTCTAAAGGACTTACCGTACACTGTGCAGCCGTCTTTTACCTTCCTCTTCATCACAGGTGTGAATGTCATTCAGCGTTCCCCCGCTTACCCTGGCCCCTGCTTTTGCGATGTGTTTGTGTGTGTGTGTGTGTGTGGAGTCGGTCAATCCAGCTCATGGTTTCATCGCTGACGGTCGATCCAGCTCAAGGTTTTCCAGGCGAGTGCCCTCGAGCTTGAAGGTCGAAGACACTCTTCTGAACTCGCGGCTTAGGTCGCCGCAGTGGGACAGCACCTTAACCCCATTCTTCTGCTTTCTCCCCATAACCCGTGACACCCATACTAATCAATAATCCATCCATCTCTGCCTTAAAATATATCCATTGACGACCTCCACAACCTTCTGTGGCAATGAATTCCACAGGTTCACCGCCCTCTACCTAAATAAATTCCTCCTCATATCCTTCCTAAAGGAACACCCTTTAATTCTGAGGCTATGACCTCTGGACGTAGACTCTCCCACAGGTGGGAACTTCCTCTCCACATCCACTCTATCCAGGCCTTTCACTATTTGTTCCGAACCACTATGTTCGGAACCAGCTACTGCAAAATATAGGCAATAGGCAATATATATATTTTTTAAAGGGATGATTGTGACAAAGAATAAGTTGTAAGAAAATAAACCAGCGGGGATGGGAGAACTGGGAGTGTTTTGCTGGTAATCTGCAAGGACTTGATGAGCCAAATGATCTCCTCCTTTGTGTGTAGGAAGGAACTGCAAATGCTGGTTTACAGCAAAGATAGACATGAAAATCTGGAGGGAAGGAATGGGTGACATTTCTTCAGACAAAAGGCCTTGACCTAAAACTTCACCCATTTCTTCTCTCCAGAGCTGCTGCCTGTCCCGCTGAGTTACTCCAGCATTCTATGTCCTCCAATGTGTTATCAGTATGTTACATTTAAAATAAATAACTTTCTCTGTGGAAGAGCTCCATCTAGTGGGAAAGTTAGGAACTGATTGCTTTGGGTAGCAGAGCAGTGCAAACGCAGTGCGGCTGCATCTCATCTGTGACCAAAGTTTGTTCCTGTTCTACGGGATTGTCTGTATGGAGTGTACACGTCACACTGTGACCACATAAGTTTACCCTGAATGCTCTCGTTTCCTCGCACACTTCTGGTTAGCTTTAGGTTTATTATTGTCACGAAAGCGAATGGCGTGTTCGCCTTCATAACAAGAGGAGTTGAGTATAGGAGCAAAGAGGTCCTTCTGCAGTTATACAGGGCCCTAGTGAGACCACACCTGGAGTATTGTGTGCAGTGTTGGTCTCCAAATTTGACAAAGGACATTCTTACTATTGAGGGAGTGCAGCGTAGTTTCACAAGGTTAATTCCCGGGATGGCAGGACTGTCATATGCTGAGAGAATGGAGCAGCTGGGCTTGTACACTCTGGAGTTTAGAAGGAAGAGAAGGGATCTTATTGAAAGATTATTAAGGGTTTGGACACGCTATAGGCAGGAAACATGTTCCCGATGCTGGGGGAGTGCAGAACCAGGTGCCACAGTTTTTGAATAAGGGATAAGCCATTTAGAACGGAGATGAGGAAACACTTTTTCACACAGAGAGTTGTGAGTGTGGAATTCTCTGCCTCAGAGGGTAGTGGAGGCTGGTTCTCTGGATACTTTCAAGGAAGAGCTAGATAGGGTTCTTGAAGATAGCAGAGTCAAGGGATGTGGGGAGAAGACAGGAACGAGGTACTGATTGTGGATGATCAGCCATGATTACATTGTATGGCGGTGCTGGCTTGAAGGGCCGAATGGCCTACTCCTGCACCTATTGTGTTGTCTATTGTGTACCAAGGTACAGTGAAAAGATTTGTTTTGCATGCAAAGATAGACACAAAATGCTGGAGTAACTCGCCAGGACAGGCAGCACTCTGGATAGAAGGAATGGATGACGTTTCGGGACGAGACTTCTTCAGACCCATGCTATCCAATTAGATTAGATAATACAATACATAAAATCAATCAAGGCAAACTCAAGCACAATAGGTAGAACACAGAGTGCAGACTATAGTTCTCAGCATTGTAGTGCACCAATTCCATAGACAAATTCCAATGTCTGTAGTGGGGTAAAGGTGAGTGGCCATTGCAAATTCCCCCCTAATACTAGGTGGGTGGTGGGAAAATCAGAGGGGAGTTAATGAGTAAGAATTTCATTGTTCTACCTGGGACACATGCCAATAAAACACTCTTGATTCTTGACTCTTGACTTTCTTGAACAACTGAGAGAGAATAGCTTGGAGGGAAATAGGGGAGGAATCAGAGGGCTGCTATCGAGCCAATGGGCCCATTGTACTCCCTCTCTGTCATAAAGAAGTAAGTTGGATGCACATAGAACTACATGAAATCAGCTCCCCCCTCAGCCACTGGAGGCTCGACTTTCTGACCCACAGGTCACAATCAGTGAGGATAGATGACAACAGTTCCACCATAATAATTCTACAAAGTGGCAGATGGGTCAACCACAAACTGGTGGGTCAAATCACGAACAATGTCGAGACGAAGTGCGGGAAGGAGATAGGAAACTTAGTGGCAAAGTGCCAGGAGAATAATCTCTGCCTCAAGACGAAGGAGCTATTTATTGACTTAGAGAAGCATGGTGGAGTATCTGCGGCAATCAGCATAAATGGTGCCAAAGAGGAATAGGTTGAGAGCTGCAAGTTCTTTGTTTGGTGTTAATATTACAAACAAGCTGTTGTAAACTAATCGCATTGATGCGACAGTCAAGAAGCCACGTCAACACCTCTACTTTCTCAGAAGACTGTCTCCAGTGACCCGTACAACATTTTACAGATGCACTATAGAAATAATACTGTCGGGTTGCATCCCTTGCAAACACCGCAAGCTGGAGGAACAGCACCTCATATTCCGCTTGGGGAGTCTGCATCCTTTGGGCTTGAATATTGAATTTTCTCAATTCTGTTAACCCTTGCTGTCTCCTCCCCTTCCCACCTCTCCCTCAGCCCTCGGGCCCTGGCATTCCCTCTATCTCTATCTCCCTCCCCCACCCCAGTCGCACCAGCTTCTCATTTTCACACCACAAACAGCTTACAATGGCTTGTTCCCTTTATCACCGATACTTTCACTCATTGTTCCTTATCTCTCCACATCACCGTCTATATCTCTCGTTTCCCTGATCCCTGACCAGTCTGAAGAAGGGTCTCGACCCGAAACGTCGCCTATCTCCTTCGCTCCTTAGATGCTGCTGCACCCGCTGAGTTTCTCCAGCTTTTTGTGTACCCTGCATCATAATTTAGTTTGGTCAACATTTGAGTACAGGAGCAGAGTGGTTCTACTACAGTTGTACAGGGTCTTGCTGAGACCACACCTGGAGTATTGCGTACAATTTTGGTCTCCAAATCTGAGGAGAGACATTTTTGCCATAGAGGAGGTACAGAGAAGGTTCACCAGACTGATTCCTGGGCTGTGAGGACTTTCATATGAAGAAAGACTGTATAGACTCGGCTTGTACTCGCTCGAATTTAGAAGATTGAGGGGGGATCTTATAGAAACTTACAAAATTCTTAAGGGGTTGGACAAGCTAGATGCAGGAAGATTGTTCCCGATGTTGGGGAGGTCCAGAACAAGGGGTCACAGCTTAAGGATAAGCGGGAATTCCTTTAGGACCGAGATGAGGAAAACATTTTTCACACAGAGAGTGGTGAGTCTCTGGAATTCTCTGTCACAGAAGGTAGTTGAGGCCAGTTCATTGGCTATATTTAAGAGGGAGTTAGATGTGGCCCTTGTGGCTAAAGGGATCAGGGGGTATGGAGAGAAGGCAGGTACAGGATACTGAGTTGGATGATCAGCCATGATCATATTGAATGGCTGTGCAGGCTCGAAGGGCCGAATGGCCTACTCCTGCACCTATTTTCTATGTTTCTATGCACTGCCATCCTGAGAACTACATATTGCTCTCTGTATCTTCCCTTTTGCTCTACCTGTTGTACTTTGGTTTGACTTGATTTTATTTCTGAATAGTATTATCTGATCTGATGGGAAGCATGCAAAACAAAGCCCACCCCTGTACCTTTCACTGTACTATTACAATTACAATTACAATGATAAACCTAAACTAAACCTAAGGCCCATTTACCATGACTCCTATGTATTTATCTCTTTGAAACATTTCTGAAAAGTCATCATCTAATAGGCCAATGAGTGTGGGATCAATGAAGAAGTTTAGGATGTTGACTTCTCATGAACAAAAAGTTTATAACTGAGGATCTATCTGTGAAAGAGGAATCCTGGAGCATGAATGTAATTTTTTTTTTTAAACCAGCACATTGAAAAACAGACCGAAGAACAGCCTATCCTAGACTTTGTATTATGCAAGAAGAAAGAAAAAACAATCTTGTTATGCATGGTCCTTTAGGGAAGAGTGACTATATCATGATAGAATGATTTATTAAAAATGAAGTAATGGAATCAAAACTCTAGGGTCATGAATCCTAACAAAGGCATGATAAAGGATCTTTACTAAATGGGTTGATGCTGGATAGGCAATGATTAATATTTAGAGAATATATACATGAATCACAGCAATTATTCGTTCTTGTCTGGCACCTAAATCAATCAGAAGAAAGGTTTCAACCATGCCCTAGAAAAGAAATTAGGGATAAAATGGAGTTTAAGAATAAGCTTTCAGTCTTCTTCTTCGAGTCTGTTGCAATCTCAGATGTCGTTCTGCCAGTATCTGGCGCAGGTCACAGCTGGTCGGGTCGGTTCAGCCAGGTCCTGGGGGCTGCACTGGGGGGTGTCGTCACACTCCAATAGGTGTGACACTGTCTGTACTGCTCCACAGCTGCATGTGTCTTCTGCCTGGTAGTTCCATGCTTTCATAAGTGCTTTGCACCTCTCCCTGTTGAGGATCTGCCACTCGTGAGGCATTCAGTGTCGAGCTTGAGAGGTGGGACTGTCTGCAAGGGCTCTGGAGTCGGGGTGGAGGTGGCAATACCAGCTAGGGCGTAGAGGCATGGGACTGGCGTTGTCTTTATGCGGCAGGTGTCGTTGAGGGCTGTGTCACCAGTTTGGTGTGGTGGGAGCGGCTCCAGCTTGAGCACGAGTATTCAGCTGTGGAGAAGCACAGGGCTAGGGCAGTTGCACGGATGGTTGGTGGATCAGTGCCCCACTTTTTTTACGAGTTTACCAGTTTGCACAGGATGTTGTTGCGAGTGTTGACCTTGGCTTTGGTGTTCTGAAGGTGGGTTTTGAAAGAGAGTATCCTGTCGATTGTGACTCCGAGGTACACGGGGTGGAAGTGGTTGGAGAGTTTGTGGTCATTCCATGAGATGCTCAGTTGTTTTCCTGCATCTCGATTTTTAAGGTGGAAGCTGCATAGTTGGGTTTTTGATGGGTTGGGTTTCAGGTGGTTGTTATTGTTGTAGGTTGTCATCTCTTGGAGGGCGCTTTCCAGGACAGACTCGATCTTCTGGAAGTTCTCCTGTTGGGTGGTGATGCAGAGGTCATCAGCATAGATGAAGCGGTGGCATTGTGGGGGAAATGGTTGGTCGTTGGTGTAGATGTTGAAGAGGAGCGGGGCCAGTACGCTGCCTTGTGGTAGGCCATTCTTTTGGGCTTTCCATTTGCTCTTCTTGTCGTTTAGTTGAACGAAGAAGCGCCTGTTGTTGAGAAGGCTTTTGATGACCTGGCACAGGTCGAGGTCACCAGTCATGTCAAAAAGTTTCCTGATCATGGTGCGGTGCTGGACAGTGTCGTAGGCAGCGTGAGGTCTATGAAAGCTGCTCCGGTGATGAGTTTGCACTCAAAACCGTCCTCAATGTGTTGGGTGAGGTTCAGTAGCTGCCTGGCATAGGAACAGCCAGGGCAGAAGCTCTTTAGTAAGCTTGGAGTCTATAAGTGGCATAAGGTGTTGGAGTAGTAGCCTCTCATAGAGCTTGTAGGTGATGCAGAGGAGTGAAATGGGTCTGTAGCTCTTTGAGGATGATGGGTCCTTTCCAGGTTTGGGAATTGCGACAGTCTTGGCCTTTCTCCATACAGGTGGGGTTGTTTTCTGTGCCACGCATGAGTTCAGCATTGCTAGGAGCCAGGTCTTTGCTTTAGGTCCCAGGTGCTGCATCATTTCCGTCAGTACATCATCGATTCCTGCTGCTTTCCCAGGTTTCAGCATGCTCATTGCAGCTTCGAGTTCTTCTAGGTCGAAGGGCTTGGTGAGAGCGCTGGCTGGTTGTAGACGGTCTGTTACCGCTGTCCGGCGGTATTCTCCTGTGGGTCTGCGCCGGTTTTGGCTACGACCGTTTGCCACCAGCTGTGCTGCAACTGAGTTTGCTGTGACTGTTGTGAACGTGGGCAGTGTGGTATGTTCTTCACTGAGGCGGCGGATTGTGGCCCATGCCTTCCTGCTGTTATTGGTCATGTTGGTGTTTTCTATCAACTCCTTCCAGACTTGCCTTCGGTCCTCCCCGACTGCGTTCATCAGGATCTCTCCGAGTTCCATGGTGGTGGAGGAGAAAGGGTTGATTTCAGTGTGCATGGATACTGACTGATCGCTTCTGCAGGTTTGTGAAGATAAAAAGTTCAGTGAAAACAACGGTGAATCTTCCACAGCCAGAAGGCGAAAATCTATAATTCGGAACAAAGTAACAGCAGGACAATTAACCACATACTTATGTTCTGTTTTTACAAAAGAAAACAGAAATAACCTCTTCAATATGTTAAGGAACCAAGGGTTTAGAGAAAGGGATGTACTGAAGAAAATCAGAATTAGTAGAGAATTTAGGCTAGGAAAATTAACAGGGTTGACTAACCTCCAGGGTCTGGTCAACTACACCCCAGAATATCACTCACTTTCTGCTCTTGCTCCCCCTCCCCACATATGGAACAAGGATACAGTTCCCCTGATCCTCATCTTTCACCCCACCAGCCTCCACATAATTCTCCAACATTTTCACCACCATAATGTAATGCCACCACAGTTTTCACCTTCTGCATACCTCTCCCTTATCAACTCATTGGTTTGCTCATCCCTTCCCAATCAAACCACCAACTCCCCAGGTACTTTCCCCTGCAACTGCTGGAGATATAACACCTGTCTCTATACCTCCTCCCTCACATCCATCCAGCAGTCCTTCCAGGTGTGACAGAGGTTCATGTGCACCTCCTCTAATTCCATCAACTGCATTTGGTGTTCCCATTGCTGGCTCTTTTGCATTAGCAAGACCAAAGCTTAGACTCAGAGACCATTTTACCAAACACTTATGCTTGGTTCGCCAAGTCCCATGGGATCTCTTTCTACCCATTTCATAGAAACATAGGTGCAGGAGTAGGCCATTTGGCCCTTCGATCAATATGGTCATGGCTGATCATCCAAAATCAGTACCGTGTTCCTGCTTCCCCTCCCCCCCCCCCCCCCCATATCCCTTGACTCTTTTAGCCCTAAGATCTAAATCTAACTCTCTCTTGAAAACATCCAGTGAATTGGCCTCCATTGCCTTCTGTGGCAGTGAATTCCACAGATTCACAACTCTCTGGGTGAAAAGGATTTCCTCATCTCAGTCCTAAATGGTCTACCCCTTATTCTTAAACTGTGGCCCCTTGTTCTGGACTCTCCCAAAATCTGGAACATTGTTTCAACTTCAATTTCAACTTCCTTTCCCATTCCCAAACCGACCTTTTGGTCCAAGACCTCGTCCACTGCCAGAGAGAGCTCACATGCAAAATGCAAGAATAGCACCTCATATTCCACTTGGATGGTTTACAACCTAAAGGCTTAAACATTGAATTATCTATTTTTTTTATCATTAACCTCCAAACAACCCCCTTTATTTTTTCTTCTTCCTTTCCCACTCTTCCCTGTATGCCATCTGGACTCTTGCCCATTTCCCCACTCCCCCCTCCTCTTCCACCTATATTCCTTTCTCTGGCTTCACAATTTGCAACTCTTTTATACTTATCTCACACCTTTTGTCCTTTTTGTCTCTGGCCTTTATCCGATCATCTGCCTTTCAAAACCCCTTTTCACCTGCATCCCCCTATCACTCCACAGAGACCATTCCCTCTGAAAGTCCCTGGTCAACTCATCCCCTCCCACCCAAACCACCCCCTCCCCAGGTACTTTCCCCTGCAACCGCAGGAGATGCAACACCTGTCCCTTTATCTCCCCCCGTTGACTCCATCCAAGGACCCAAACAGACGTTCCAGGTGAGGCAGAGATTCACTTGCACTTCCTCCAACCTCATCTGTTGTATCCGCTGTTCCAGGTATCAACATCTCTACATCGGCGAGACCAAGCGCAGGTTTGGCGATCGTTTCACTGAACACCACCACTCAGTCCGCCTTAACCTACCTGTTCTCTGGTGGCTCAACACTTCAACTCCCCCTCCCATTCCCAATTGAACCTTTCTGTCCTGGGCCTCCTCCATTGTCAGAGTGAGGCCCAGCGCAAATTGGAGGAGCAGCACCTCATATATCGCTTGGGTAGTTTACACCCCAGCGGTATGAACATTGACTTCTCTACCTTCAGATAGCCCTTGCTTCATCCCCTTCCCCTTCCTAGTTCTCCCACTAGTCTTACTGTCTCCGATTACATTCTATCTTTGTCCAGCCTCCTCCCCTGACACCTAACATCAGTCTGAAGAAGGGTCTCGACTCGAAACATCACACATTCCTTCTCTCCAGGGATGCTGCCTGTCCCACTGAGTTACTCCAGCATTTTGTGTGTTCCCCCTATCATTCGACAGGTTTTGTCCTGCCCCGCCTCTTCCAGTTTTTTCCCCGTCACCGCAATGTCTGAAGAAAAACCCCGACCCAAAACATCACTTATACATTTTCTTTAGAGATGCTGCCTGAGCTACTCCAGCATTCTTTATATATTTTTAAAGAAATCTACTATAGTTCTTGAAGATGTTACTGCTAGAATCGGTAGCCAGTGCTCGTGATGTATTTGGACTTTCAGAAGATAACTCGTAAGATCCCACACTGAAGAGGTGCGCATAATTAAAACAAATGTGATTTGGGGATTAGAGACGGACACAAACTGGGAATCAGTTGACTGGTAGAAAACTGCAGATAAATTATCACTAGATTACTTTCTCATGGTGCCCAGGTGTGTGTTTCAGAGGGAGGGAGAGATAGTGTGATCAGATAGCTTATGTAAAGGTGCATTTGAATGTTTGCCAGGTCAATTACCTGTATAAGAATAAAACTTTAAAAAGTAGATGTAACTGGCCTTCAGCAAGTCACTACTAAATAGAAAGCTGACAGATGCAAATATTTTGTCATCTAGTCTCTAAGTTCTCCCACTAGTCTTACTGTCTCCGATTACATTCTATCTTTGTCCAGCCCCCTCCCCTGACACTCTCATTACTGTACATGAAAAATTAAAGAGAAAATGCAGATGCTACAAAACAGAAACTTCCTTGTTTTGCTAGGTTATGAAGCCTAATAGTCTGCCAACTTTGACAATCACCTGGGAATGGACAATTAAAAAACATTGGTACCAACAACTGCGGAAAAAGAAATGGCCAACATTTCAGGACTGCAACCATTCGTCAGAACTTGGTCCAGGTTTGTCCTTTTTTTGTTTCCATTCTGTAGCCTAACAGAGATTTTTAAGTCATGTTTTCTTTTTTAATTGATTTAAATCCTGTGAATGTTTTCTGGGTGTCCATCATCAGCTTCCTCAAAGTTGGCCAACCTTGATGCTCTAACTTGTCACTGGATCATTGTCTCTAAGTCATATGCTTTTGGTTAGTTGATTAATTTTGAAGAACTGGAGGTTGATTAAGTTGAAGTACAGGAGGACAGAGGATCTAAGGGAGTAGAGGAACTGAAATAATGTTTCATTAGGCAAGAAATAGTATTTGTAGGCAAATGAGACTTGAAGGATGATAAATCCCCTGGGCTTGATGGTCTGCATCCCAGGGTCCTCAGGGAGGTGGCTCTAGAAATAGTGGACGCATTGGTGATCATTTTCCAATGTTCAATATATTCAGGATCAGTTCCTGTGGATTGGAGGATAGCTAACTTTATCCCACTTTCCAAGAAAGGAGCGAGAGAGAAAACGGGGAATTACAGACCAGTTAGCCTGACTTTGGTGGTGGGAAAGATGCTGGAGTCAATTAATAAAGAGGTAATAATGGGACATTTGGATAGCAGTAAAAGGATTAGTCCAAGTCAGCATGGATTCATGAAAGGAAAATCATGCTTGAATAATCTTCTGGAATTTTTTGAGGATGTGACAAGTAAAATGGATGAAGGGGAGCCAGTGGATGTAGTGTATCTAGACTTTCAGAAAGCCTTTGATAAGGTCCCGCATGGGAGGCTGGTGACTAAAGTTAGAGCACATGGTATTGGGGGTAGGCTGTTGACGTGGATAGAAAATTGGTTGGCAGACAGGAAGCAAAGAGTAGGAGTGAACGGGGCCTTTTCAGAATGGCAGGCAGTGGCGAGTGGAGTGCCGCAAGGCTCGGTGTTGTGGCCGCAACTGTTTACCATATATATTAATGATTTGGAAGAGTGATTTAGGAGCAACACTAGCAATTTTGCAGATGACACAAAGCTGGGTGGCAGTGTGAACTGTGAAGAGGATGTTAGAAGGTTGCAGGGTGACCTGGACAGGTTGCGTGAGTGGGCAGATGCGTGGCAGATGCAGTATAATATAGATAAATATGAGGTTATCCACTTTGGCGGCAAAAACAAGGGGGCACATTATTATGTCAATGGGGTTAGGTTAAGTAAAGGGGAGGTACAGCGAGACTTGGTTGTCCATGTACACCAGTCACTGAAAGTTGGCGTGCAGGTGCAGCAGGCAGTGAAGAAAGCTAATGGAATGTTGGCCTTCATAACAAGAGGATTTCAGTATAGGAGTAAAGAGGTTCTTCTGCAGTTGTATAGGGCTCTGGTAAGACCAGAGTATTGTGTACAGTTTTGTTCTCCTAATTTGAGGAAGGACATCCTTGTGATTGAGACAGTGCAGCGTAGGTTCATGAGATTGATTCCTGGGATGGCGAGACTGTTGTATGAGGAAAGATTGAAAAGACTAGGCTTGTATTCACTGGAGTTTAGAAAGATGAGGGGGGATCTTATAGAAACATATAAAATTATAAAAGGAGTGGACAAGCTAGATGTAGGAAAAATGTTCCCAATGTTGGGCTAGTCCAGCACCAGGGGCCAAAGTCTTAGAATAAAAGGGAGGTCATTTAAGACTGAGGTGAGAAAAAACTTTTTCACCCAGCGAGTTGTGAATTTGTGGAATTCCCTGCCATAGAGGGCAGTGGAGGCCAAGTCACTGGATGGATTTAAGAGAGAGTTAGATAGAGCTCTAGGGGCTAATGGAATCAAGAGATATGGGGAGACGGCAGGTACGGGTTATTGATTGGGGACGATCAGCCATGATCACAATGAATGGCGGTGTTGGCTTGAAGGGTCGAATGGCCTCCTCCTGCACCTATTTTCTATGTTTCTATGTTTCTAATTTCTTCAAGTTTGTAAGCTTAGTTTTAGAAATAAAGGTTAAATTTTAACTGTAGATATCATCATGATAGAATGAATGTGGAAATGATGTTTCCAGTAACAGGAGAATTTAGAACCAATTCGCAGAGCCTCAGAATAAAGGGATATATCTTCAGAATAGAGAATTTCTTCAGCCAGAGGGTGATATATCTGTGTAATTCATTGCTACACTTGGCTGTGGAAGCCAAGTCATTGGGTATTTTTAAAGCAGAGATTGATAGGCTTTGATTAGTAAAGATGTCAAAGGTTATGGGGAGAAGGCAGGAGAATAGGGTTAAGAGGGAAAAATTGATTGCCAAAGGCAGAGTAGACACGATAGGCTGAATGACCTGATTCTGCTCCTTTGTCTTATGGTCTTATTGTAATTAATTGTAATTGTAATTAATTTATTAGTCAAGTATGTAAAAACATGCAAGGAATTTGGTTTGCCTTGCAGTCATACCAAAAAAGCAACAAGACACACAACTACATAAAAGTTAACAGAAACATCCACCAAGTGGCTTCCCCACATTCCTCACTGTGATGGAAGACAATAAAGTCTTCTTTCCTCATTCTCCCGTGGATGGGGCAGTCGAACCATCCGCAGTCGGGACGACCGAAGCACCCACAGCCGGCGATCGAAGCTCCTGTGGTTGGAGCTCCCGAAGTCAATCCCTAACCAAGAAATCACGAGCTCCACGATGTTAAGTGCGCAGGCTCCCGCGGTTGGAGTTCCCGAAGTCGAACCCCAGCAAAGGGACTGCCATCCGCAGTGCGGACGGAGATACAATACTGAAAAAGTTGCATCTCCGTCGAGGAAAGAGATTAGAAAAAGTTTCCCAACCCCCCACATAATACAAACTAAAGATACACTAGAACATGCATTTAACAAGACTAAAAACAACAAAAGAAGAAAAGGACGAGACAGACTGTTGGCGAGGCTGCCATCTTATGGCGCCACCATGTCTTATGTTTTTTGTTATGGTCTTATGTTTACTTCTACCCAAAGGAGTTTTCACTGCTCCAAGAAATTAGAGATCAAATGTGATGTTGATATAAAAATTAAATTGTTGTATCTAGCAAAAAAATGTGTTTGTTTCAAAGAGTCTAAATTGAGCAAAACACAAAGTGCTGGAGTAATTCACCGGGTCAGGCAACATCTATGGAGTGAATAGGCAACGTTTCTGGTCAGGACCCTTGTTCGGACTTTGGGTCCTGACTTGAAACTTCACTCATCGATTCCTTCCGTATATGCTTCCTGGTGTGCTGAGCTACTCCAGCACTTTGTGATTTGCTCTTGATTCCAGCATCTGCAGTTCCTTGTGCCCGTGTTCCTCCATTTCATTCTGGCGGAGCACCCTCCGTCTCTCCACACTGTATGATATAAGCCAAAAAGCAGAGTAATGTTAGGCGGTGGTTCAAGTATTCAAGAAAATAAGACAAAAAAAAACATATCTGTAACTCTCAATCTAACCAACTTGGAGCTCCCCAATATTGAATGACTGGGCAGCAATGTGCTATGCGTTACCACCTATGGACCTCCAGGGGTCAGCAGAGGCTACAGTGGTGAGTGATTACCAGTGGCAGCACTTAGATAAGCAGATTTTAATAAATGATGCAGCTACTGGAGAAAATACTGGGACGTTCCTCGAGAATATAACTCCAAGGGATCCAGGTTTCCCTGACGCAGGATTTAAAATGATTAACGGAAAGAGGAGCAGAGTTAACTCAGAAAGGACTGGTGCCAGGGGAAATGGGAATCAGTCAGCTGTTTAAAGTGATGGAGGGGCACCAAAATATTAGTCAACCTGGAAAGTGAAGACAGGATTGAGTAACATGAACAAGCACCAGCCAGGCCATGGGAGTAAATGACTGGTAGATTGAGGCATGGCCTTCATCAGATATACAGGCAGTCGGCTTGACAGTATCTAATTGTATGTGCAGCAGACACCTCCAGAAATCTGAGTGTACAGTTGTTTGATGACCCCGATTCAACCAATTAATGCATGGACGTTTGAATCATGATGTTCAGTATATAGAGGTAACTGCTGATTCTGGTAATAATGAGGAGCTTACATTTTCGCATTATGAGGAAACAATAGACAATAGACAATAGACAATAGGTGCAGGAGTAGGCTTTTCTCCAGTGATGCTGCCTGACCCGCTGAATTACTCCAGCATTTTGTGTCTAATTTGGTGTAAATCAGCATCTGTAGTTCCATCCTACACGTCTGATTTGGAGTTGGCCCATGCCTCCTATAGGATATATGGAGACCGCTGTGTCCTCACCATTAGACAAACTCAGTTGTTATATTCCAGACAATCAAATCATTCAACGTATGTATTACACCACATTACTGTTATGATCAGGAAAGATACAGATTATCTTCTGAATGGAACTGACAGGACATATGACTTGATTGATGGACTGATAGATTACTTGAATTAATCTATATTACTAAAAGTCCGATCTTGACCATTTCCTGTTGTTCTGTATATTGATTTTAGAAAAAATGCTGCCACTAATGACTGTGATTTTTACTCAAGAGTCCCCCTCCGCTGTGCAGGACAAGAGGATTTTTCCCATCGATTAAAACTAAAAGAGTTATTAGTGTTTAAAAAATGTTGAGATTCTCGCTCCTGAAGGCCACGCCCCTTCCGGAGGGACTATAAAACCCGGAAGTGTTAAGTGCCTCAGTCAGTCTCTGCAAGATGGGGGAGCGAGAGGGTCACATCTCTCAGTCTGAGCTGTGAATAACACTGAACACATGTCTACTAAACTGTGAATGGTTTTACTGACCTGTCAGTGTCCTTAATGTGGTTTGAAAATATAGTTTGGAAATGCTTAAGCTGTGATGCCTTTGGTTTGGAAATGCTGAAGCTGTGTTGCCTTTGGTTTGGAAATGCTAAAGCTGTGTTGCCTTTGGTTTGGAAATGCTAAAGCTGTGTTGCCTTTGGTTTGGAAATGCTAAAGCTGTGTTGCCTTTGGTTTGGAAATGCTAAAGCTGTGTTGCCTTTGGTTTGGAAATGCTAAAGCTGTGTTGCGTAAGGTTTGGAAATGCTAAAGCTGTGTTGCCTTTGGTTTACAAATGCTAAAGCTGTGTTGCCTAATTAAAGTTGCCTCACGTAATTAAAGTTGCCTTGCCCAATTAAAGTTGCCTTGCCTTCTATATAATTAAAAGTCTAATCGTGACCACTTCCTGTTTGCGCTTTATATTGATTTTAGAAAAAAAACACTACCACGTACAGCTGTGATTTTTGGCCATCTTACTCCCCCTCCGCTCATCAGCTGCCGAGGATTTTTCCCATCGATGAAAAATAAAAGTTATTAGTGTTTAAAAAAATGTTTATATTCTCTCTCCTGTCAATCATGCCATGAAGTGTGGGCGTGGCTCAGTCTCTGCAAGATGGAGGAGGGAGAGGTCACTGTCTTTAGTGGCCTTGCACCCTGCTTGAAGAGGTATGAAACTGCACTTGAATTTGGTGGCCTTTCACCCTGCTTGAAGTGGTAAGAAACTGCACTTGAATTTGGTGGCCTTGCACCCTGCTTAAAATGGAATTTCAAGGAATAGCCGTGAGTCAACTGCCAGCCCACCAGCCGTGAGTGAGTGAGCTGCAGCACAACAGGCTTGAGTGACTGAGCCACCAACCCAAGAATCCATTCGGCTGACAATGTCCATACTAGCCTTCTGGAAACCAGTCCCTTCAGCCCACAACACCCATACTAGCGCTCCAGAAAGCCCCCCCCCCCCCACTGACCATCAATATTGGAATTGGTGGAGAGGTGGAATATTGCGTTGGGGGACTGGCCCTTCCGTGTGATGCTGGGGCCCAACGGGTCCCACTTAGTTTAGTCTTTATCACTAAAAGTAAGATCTTGACCACTTCCTGTTTTCTGTTTCATGATGTTTGAAAAAACGCTGCCACTTACAGCTGTTATTTTTGGCTATCTTACTCAGAGCCCCCCTCCGCTGCGCAGGACAAGAGGATTTTTCCCATCGATTAAAAATAAAAGAGTTACTAAGGTTTAAAAAATGTATACATTCTCTCTGCTGCCCCTGCTGGTGGGAGGGGGAGGGGCTATAAACCCAGAACTGTTGGGCCTCACTCAGTCTCTGCAAGATGGAGGAAGCGAGAGGGTCATGTCTCTCTGAGCTGTGAATAACACTGAAAACATGTCTACTCAACTGTGTGCCCTTAATGCGGTTTGAAAATTAAAATGTGGTTGCTTTGAAATGCTGCATTGCAACAATGGTTGTTGTTGGTGGTGGTAACTGCCTTGAAATGCTGCACTGCAAAATTGGTTGTTGTTGGTGGTGATACCTGCTTTGAAATGCTGCACTGCAAAAATGGTTGTTGTTCTGCTTTGAAATGCTGCGCTGCAAAAATGGTTGTTGTTGGTGGTGGCAACTGCTTTGAAATGCTGCACTGCAAAAATGGTTGTTGTTGGTGGAAACTTGACAACTTCCTATTTGCACTGTATATTGATTTTAGATAAAATGCTACCACTTGCGGCTGTGATTTTTGGCCATCTTACTCAGTCCTCCGCCGCTCATCAGGTGCAGAGGATTCTTCCCATCAATGAACAATAAAAATGTCATTAGTGTTTTAAAAATGTTGAGAATCTCTCTCCAACCAATCACGCCATGAAGGCCATGCCCTTTCCAGTTGGTGGGGGGGAGGGATTTTAAAACCCGGAAGTGTGGGTGTGACTTAGTCACTGCAAGATGGGGGAGGGAAAGGTCATGACTCTGTCTGAGTTGTGAATCAACTGAACACACTGAATGTCTACTGAACTGTGGTGTTTTGTGTGGTTTTATAGTGGTTTTATGGTGGTTTCTTGAAATGGCATGAAACAGCATTTGAATGTGGCCTGGTGGCCTGGTGGCCTGGCACCCTGCTTGAAGTGGCATGAAACTGCACTTGAATTTGGTGGCCTTGCACCCTGCTTGAAATGGCATGAAAGTGCACTTGAATTTGGTGGCCTTGCACCCTGCTTGAAGTGGCATGAAACCGCACTTGAATTTGGTGGCCTTGTACCCTGCTTGAAATGGCACAAAAGTGCACTTGAGTTTTGCACTCTGTGGCATGAAACCACTGCTTTGCACCCTGCTTGAAGTGGTAGGAAACTGCTATGGAATTTGGTGGCCTTACACACTGCTTAAAGTGGTAAGAAACTGCACTTGAATTTGGTGGCCTTGCATCCTGCTTGAGATGGTAGGAAACTGCATTGAATTTGGTTGCCTTGCACCCTGCTTGAAGTGGTAAGAAACTGCACTTGAATTTGGTGGCCTTGCATCCTGCTTGAGATGGTAGGAACCTGCATTGAATTTGGTTGCCTTGCACCCTGCTTGAAATGGAATTTCAAGGAATAGCCGTGAGTCAACTGCTAGCCCACCAGCTGTGAGTGAGCTGCCAGCACATCAGGCTTGACTGATTGAGCTGCCACCCCAAGAATCCATTTGGCCCAGAATGTCCATACTAGCCCTCTAGAAACCAGTCCCTTCAGCCCACAATACCCATACCCAATACCCATACTTGGGGGACCAGCCCTCCCGTGTGAAAATGGGACCCAACGGGTCCCCCTTAGTCTAGTACATTATATATCTGGGATCATGCATTCATCATTTGCTGGAACATATGCAACAGCTCTGTGGGAAAATAACCAGGCTGGTGAAACAATAAGGAGGAGATCAGGACACAAAAGAAGATGGAATATATTGGGTCTCGGAGACAGAACAATGGTCCCAAAATATAGGATTGAGGTATGAATGTCAGTTTCGGTCCTTGGATCAGAATTATTTCACATGATCTGTGCTTGTGTCTTGTTTGGGCATCACCACCTCTGCTCTTTTCAGATGTGTGTGCACCATGACAGGGTAAAGTTACAGGTTAAAATTGAATAAAGGATTATATGAAAATGATACAAGCCTTGATATAATTTGCAAGCTGAAGCACTCCAACCCATCGAATGGCCACAAAATTGGGCCAGGTAGCTCAGAGCAAGTTAAATAAGAGCCAAAGGGACTGCATAGGGGCAGGAGAGAATAGTGAGACATTTGGACATGGGACAGTAGCATGTAGGATTAACGTGCAAATATTGATAAGGTAAACTAAAATAAATTTCCACCACACCAAAGTTAAATTGTCTTAATATAGATGAAGTAAATAAGGAATAAAACAGTTTACTGAAATCGGCTGTTAAAGATAACCTCTCTGCAGGGTCACAAGATTACATTAGTGCTTGCAGCAGCTCCATTATAATTAGGGGTCTGGATCAGCACAAGGGCACACAGCAACATAGATGAAGGCTTGACACTTTAGTTCATAGCGTGTCCTATGTTTGCTCAGGATTCACAACGGTTAAGGAAATGGGTCCTTTCACAGATCTGAAGGCATTTAAAATAACGTGGAAAAGAGATAATTGGACATTCCCGAGATAATGAGTTCCCTCAGCAACTATACTCTGCTGACACCTAGGGAGAGGTGACGCATCTACTAGAAGCAGATGGTCTGCAAGATGGAATGTGTCATGAACACCAGCCTATTCCGTGTAACTGGCCCTTGGAGAGACGTGGTTAATAACCAAGTTGTAGCAGCCTGGACAAGGTCAGGAAAAGGCCAGACATCAGTCAGGTTCAACAGTAGTTTAATGTCACAGCGAGAACACACACACCCCCGAGAAGGACCTCAGGAAACCCCATGGTAAACCAACTCCCCTGTCCCTCAATAGCCGAGGGGGATGACCCAAGGAGTGGCCTAACCCCCAGGGACCGCCACAAGGTATTGATTGATCGAATAAAATGAAAGACTTGTTATGACTGGATATTAACCAGAGACTGGGGTCTTCGGGTTTAAACCATCACCTTCGGTTTAAACCAGCATCTGCAGTTCCTTCGTACACCTGGGGTCTCCATGATACATGATGGTCATACAGAGAAAGTGACGCTGAAAAAGCTGATCATGCAACCCCTTGATTCGGATTTGCTAATAGATGATAAATGTGTGTAAAAATGCCCCGCTTTATGCCCTTCTTTTGTAAAGATGTTAGTGGGCTGGAAAGAGTGCGGAAAAGATTCATGAGGATATTGCCAGGATTCAAGGGACTTTTTTTACAGAGAGGTTGAGTAAGCTAGTGTGATGTATGTGATATAATTAGCATATGTTATGTCTTGTGTGAGGTGACACGTGCGCTGGGGAGACTCAAGGTGGCGTCCTGGAATAAAGAAGCTTGTTAGTTTAGTCCCGTATCTGAGTGTTATTTTAAGTCAGTTCCAAGCACCCAAATACACAACAATTGGCGACGAGGATAAAAGAACAAAGAAGAAGGGCTGTCAAGAAAAAAAAAAAGTTAAATAAAAAGGGCAGAAGAGGCCCAGCAGCCGCCACTGACTTCGGGTGAGTTCCAGGGCTGTGTACCGTGTAGGCCACGGACAGGTCCGGAGAAGCCACCAATGACAGAGGACCGTGTAGCCCAGGGACAGCCCCAGTAGTAGCCACAGGCGTCAGGTGAGGGCCTAGTACCGTGTGGGCCATGGACAGGTCTGGAGAAGCCACCGATGAAAGCCAAGTCTTCAGCCCGGCCGGGAGCAGTCAGCCCAGTGGGGGGAGAAAGCGGAGAAAGTCCGGTCGCGCGAGAAACAGCCGAGAGCCGAGAAAGCCCGATCGCAAGAGATGGCCGAGAGCGGGGAAAGCCCGGACACGAGAGGAAGTCTGGCCCCGAGCGAAGAGTGGGTCCGCGTGAGAGAAGCAGGACACAGCACTCAAGTAGCAATGTTACAAAACTCACCTTCAGCTGCGCTGCAGTTCTGCCACTGGCCGTGTGCGCGACTTTGGCGCCTTTGGGAGGGGGGGGGGGGATTAAAATGCCGTTTTCTCCTGCCTGTCGGAGGCGGACTTCCTCGGGCTGTTAGCTGATCCGACTTCCGTTCCCGATTTTTTTTTCTTTTAATCGCGAGAAAATTTAATAATTTGATTAAAATAAGAAGTGACTTCTAACGCCCTCAACGCCTACAACGTGACGAATAGCATGAACGGGACAAAACAACGGGTAAGTCGTATATTTTGCATATAAACTTGCTTCTTGGGATGGCTTTAATCAAATTTTATGTTGCGAAAATGTGATTTGGGCCTCATACGACCGGCAGTGTTTTTCATATGCACACTATTACTATTTCCGTCACATTGGTCAATTTTGTAATTGACTACAATTAGGTAATTAACTAATTATATGCTTTAATTTCAGGTCATCCAAGTAAGATGTTTTATATTTGTTTCGGAATGCTTTAATCGATAATAACTGAAAATTTCATTCAGTTCTCTTAATCTTTCAGAAAGTTATGGGCTTTTGACTGTCCTCGATCACAGCTTTTGTGAAGTCAATGCAAAAGCAATAGGGAACAAGATGCTAATTTCCAAGTATGAAAATGGCCATAACTTTTTTAATACTGAAGATATGAAAGTGAATTAGGTGTCAAGCTTTATTTGCAGACTTGATTTAAAAAATCTCAACATTTTGTAGCATTGCTAACTCAAGCACACAGCACACAGCATTTGGGCCGAGTGAGAAGCCGGCCGAGCAAGAAGCGGGTCTGCACAAGAGAAGTGGGACACAGCGCTTAGCCAGCCCCAATGGCGGGGCACAGTCCTGACACGAGAAAAAGCTGGCCGAGAGAGAAGCGGGTCCGCGCGAGAGAAGCGGGACACAGCGCTTACCCAGCCCCCGACGGCAGGCACAGTCCCGATGAGCCGAGCAACCAGGAGGGCCGTGGAGCCAGCGACAAGCTGAGCAGGGGGGGTCCAGTAGAGTGAGGCCGCGCTGTGGAGCCAGCGACGGGCGGAGCAGTGGGGAGCCAGAGACTCACCGACGGGAGACAGCAGGCAAGCAAATTGGCAGGACTAACTGGAGGTGGCGACAGCCAGAACAGCAGTGAAGCTAGTAGCGGCCCAGGAGGCCCGGTTGGAGCCAGCGGAGGCAGCAGCGGAGATCCGGAGTGGCCAGCAGCAACAGTATCCTTGGGAGAAGCTCTGGAGAATCCGAGAAGTCAAGGTTGCACTGGTGTCAATAGGCCGACAAGCCTGACCGGTGAAATCACTGTTTGAATGTTGCGCCAAAAGGCAGCTGTAATCACTCTGCAAGCTACATACTGTGGTTATTGATCAAGGGTACGCTACAGAGCTATGCGACAAGCAGTCATTTCGATCCAGAGATGGTACAAAGCATGCAAAATAGGGCATTCCCAGTTTGTGCAATATCATTCAATGAGGTATGCAACCATTACCTTCCTGGCTGCCTACAAGGGTATGGTGGTTAGGCAGTGGGTTAAGCAAAAGAGGGCTACTGTAAAAGCTCAGTCAGTACTTTGTATGAGTTGGTATAGGAAAGACCTAAGGAGACAAACAGATGCACAACAGAAAAGGCTGAAACGATACAAAAGGCTTAAACAATATAGGCAAGACTTCCTTAAACTGAAATATACAGCAATTTTATTTCGGAGTCACGTGAGTGACTACGTGAAGACCCCGTCCAGCATGCATGCGCGACATTAGCGTTCATGCACTGCACCCACGACGAACGGGAGTTCAAGGCGCTCCCGCTACAAATTGAAGTCGGGCCGACAGGTAAGTTTACCGTGGCCGTGTATATTTTCACTGTGGTCTGCTTTATGTTCCAGGAGAATGAGCAAGACCAGTGGGAAGAAATCTGCAGCTTGCCCCCGTTCGTCTTCAGTTGGGGAACGTTCTTTGGAGGGGGGCGGGGCAAGAGGCGGCAGGATTAATTACCGAGCCGAGCCCAGCGCCGCTAGTGCAGCCTGAGCAGCGGGCTGGAGGTACCTGCAGCCAGAACCGGGCGGTAGTATCCGACGATTCGGATGAAGATGCCTCACCGCTCGAGAGCGGCACAGGCAGCCGCCTAAGCCGCATGGAATGGATTATGGAGCAATTGCTCCAGCGAGATCTGCTGAGAGAGCAGCAGCAGACTCGCCAAGGGAGCTCAGGCACTCCCGCAGTGCCCTTTACGGCACTGACCATTGCTTCACCTTCTTTTGAAGGCAGCATTGGCGACCAGGTCTGGGCTGGTCAAGAAGATGGGTTGCTGGATGAAGATGTCCGGAGTACGCAGGGTGTACAGGATCAGGAAGAGCTGCTGGGTGTGGTCAACCGCTACGTGGCCATTCCACGAGCGGGTCGGCCTTTAGAGCTGAAACTTGCAGCCAGCATTGACCACCTGTCCTCAAAACCCCTAGAACAGGTGGTCAATGAGGCTCTTGAAAAATATACAGCCCCAGAAAATTGCACATCATTGAATGTACCAGCTGTAAACAGCCAAATTTGGGGACATTTGGGGCAGAACATCAGGAACCTGGAGTTGAAGCTCCAGAAAATCCTTAAACTCCTGACTGCAGGAATAACATCATATGCTCGGTCCATTGATGGTGTGGACATCTCCACAAATCAGCAAGACACATTAGCTCTGCTGTGCACCACTCAATGTGAGATAAACAATTTACGGAAGGAAATCATCAAGCCTGCCCTCAACCCTAAATTTGCGGGACTTTGCAAAACACCGAGTTCAGAACCTCCAATTCTGCTCTTTGGAAAGGACCTTCCGAAAAAGGTGAAAGACCTAGAGGAAGAATCCAAGACCTTTGGTCTCGTGAGGGCAGGTTTGGGACCGAGCAGACCTAACAAACCCAGGCGGCAGTACCCCACGGCGTCCACCAGTCGTCGACCACCATATGCGACTGGTGAAAGCTCGGGGTCCGCAACCATTCCCCGTAAGCCTTTTTTAGGCCAGGGCCCAGAGCGGACCCCATGGAAAATGCGCCACCCCCAACAACATCAACATCAACATCAACATCAACATCAACATCAACATCAACAGCAGCCCTCTACAGCCCAGCAGAGACCTCATCATCCAGCGAAGAGGCAGAAGAAGCACCAGTAACCATGGAGGTAGGTGGGTCTGGTTCCTCTCAGCATATGAGCAGTAGGGGCTCTATACTAACAGGGGGAAGATTGCACTTGTTTTTGGATGCATGGGAATCCATCACTAATGACAAGTATATACTCAGCAGCATTCATGGCTATAAAATTGACTTTGTTCATGAAAACATTCTGCCAGTTCAGCATATACCCCGAAGGGTTTTCACCCTCTCAGTTAAAGAGAAACAAGAGGGTCAAGCTGAACTGATGAGGCTACTAGCAAAAGGTGTTATTGAAAGAACAAACCATGAACCTTTGGAATTTGTGTCCAATATTTTCACTAAAACTAAAAAAGATGGTGGATGTCGCATCATCATTGACTTAACTACTTTAAACAAGTCTGTTAAGTATATACATTTCAAGATGGAAACTTTTGAAACAGCCAGACTATTGATTTCTAGAGGTTACTTTCTAGCAAGCATTGATTTCAAAGATGCCTACTACTCAGTACCCATACACAAGGAACATCGTAATACTTAAAGTTTATCTGGATGAAACAGCTATGGCAATTTAAAGCCTTACCAAATGGACTAACCTCCGCTCCAAGGTTGTTCACTAAAATCTTAAAACCTGCCTTGGCATTATTGAGGAAACAAAAGCATATAGTCATGGCGTACTTAGACGACATTTTAATAGTAGGGAAAACCTTGGAGACAGCTATTTTGGCAATAGCAGCCATCAAACATTTGTTTGAAACTTTGGGGTTTGTCATACATCCAGATAAATCCAATTTTACACCATCCACTACCATGGACTATCTTGGATTTACGATTGATACTGTTCGCATGATTGTAACTTTGCCGAAGGGGAAAGCATCAGAATTGGCACTATCTTGTAGTGAACTAATGGATAAACATCAGTCAACCATACGGCAGGTAGCTAGAGTTATTGGTAAAATGGTAGCAGCTTTTCCCGCTGTACAATTTGGGCCTTTGCACTATCAAAATTTGCAAAGAGCAAAGAGCACGCTCTAAAGCAAAACTCAGGTCACTTTGACCGAGTTATGAATTTAACTGCTGAATCCATTCCAGAGTTACAATGGTGGACAAGGAACGTTAGGCTCAGTTCCAGTCCCATAATAATCACCAACCCAGTATTAACCATTCAAACGGATGCCAGTGCTTTGGGCTGGGGAGCAACTAACATGCAATCCAGCACAGGGGGCAGATGGGCTAATTCTGAATCATCTTGCCTACAGACACGGGGTATCAAATACTTAGAAATGTTGGGTGCGTTTTATGGTTTAAAAGCATATTCATCTAATACGCATCATGCACATGTCCGGTTGCAATTAGATAATACCACGGTGGTGGCTTAAAGTGGATATCGTGTTACAATTTGGTCAACCTAATCTGGCAATGGTGTGTCGAAAGACATTTTGGTTATCAGCAACTTACCTACCAGGTAAGCAAAATACAGTGGCAGACACCAGGTCACGCAAATTTAATGATAATATCGAATGGATGTTAAATCCCAAAGTATTTGCTGAAATTACAAAGCAATATGGCACACCAGATATCGATCTATTTGCATCTAGGCTGAATCACCAGGTACCAACGTATGTCGCTTGGGAACCAGACCCTGAGGCAGCAGCAGTTGATGCATTCACGCTGCATTGGGGGAAAATGTTCTTTTATGCTTTTCCTCCCTTCTGCCTCATCAGTCGGGTATTACGCAAGATTCAATTGGATTCCGCTTCAGGAATCTTGATAATACCCGACATGGTTCCCAGTGGCCCTCGACATGGCTGTCGAAACACCGTTGGAATTCCCCAGCAGTCCAGAATTATTAATCCACCCAGTGTCAGGCATTAGTCACCCGTGCCATGACAGAGTCAATCTCCTGGCTTGCAGATTCTAAAAAAACCTCTACTGGGCCTGGGACTGTCTGAGGACGCCATCAACATGATGACCGCATCCCACCGGGAGTCCACCAGGAGACAATACCTGACCAACATAAGGAAATGGGAACAGTATTGCTCCAAAACAGGAACTACCTACTCAACAGCTACAGCCACCAGTGTTGTGGAGTTCCTGGTTGGATTACATCGGCTGCAGCACCATCAATACAGCCAGGAGTGCGTTGTCAGCTTATTTGGTTCCAGCAGCAGGACAACAGGCTTTGGGGTCCCATCCACTAGTGGTCAAAATCATGAGGGGCATTTTTAACACTAATTCCCCCAGACCAAGGTACACTCAGATCTGGGATGTCAGCATTGTGCTGACGTACCTTAGGGGATGGCCACCACCCAGGTCACTCACGCTGGAATAACTTACTCTGAAATCAGTCATGCTTATGGCACTAGTGTCAGCTCAAAGGGTACAGTCCCTCCACCTTCTGAGGCTGGACAGCATGACAGAGTCATTGGACTGTTTCACATTCCATATTCAGGGACTGGTCAAACAAACTAGACCAGGTACCACGCCTCCAGTCATGGAGTTCCGGGCATTTCCTTTGACCAACGGCTGTGTGCCAAGACCCATCTCGCAAATTACATAGACACAACATAAAACTTAAGAGGGAGAGAAAAAGCCTTATGGATAAGCCACAACAAGCCTCATGGTCAGGTGACGAGCCAAACCATATCAAGGTGGCTCAAACAGGTGCTTAAGTCCGCGGGAGTCAATACTAATGTTTACAAATCTCACTCCACCAGGGCTGCATCTACGCCGGCGGCTAGGCGAATGGACGTGCCTATGGACCATATTCTGGCCAGAGCAGGATGGTCCTTTGGAAAGAACTTTCCAAAGGTTTTATAATAAGCCGCTGGTGGAACCTGCTATATTTGCAGACAGAATTTTAGAGTCTGCAGATGATATTTAATTTAAGCCCGGGGGAGCTCTCTGTTTTTTGTTGTCATTAATAAACCTTTTTTGTTCACAAACAGGTTATTGTTGATTGTGATAACATACTTCTTCCCTCTAAGGTCTTCAGACAGTGAGTGAAGCATGAGCTGGTACACGGTTCGGAATCACAGAGCTTTGAAGTCTTCACGTAGTCACTCACGTGACTCTGAAATAAAATAGTGAGATTAAATGAGAACTTACCTTTCGAAGTTTGATCTGTATTTTATGAGGAGTTACGATGAGGGATTACGTGCCCTCCGCTCCCACCCTCTATTATACAGATCAACTGGTAATTAAGTTCTTATTTTTTCTTTACTATATTTATTTCAATTGTCGTGTTTTTTCTGTGAATCCACACCGCTGCTTTGAAGAATGTCGCGCATGCGTGCTGGATGGGGTCTTCACGTAATCCCTCATTGTAAAGCCTCATAAAATACAGATCAAACTTTGAACTGGTAAGTTCTCATTTAATCTCACTATTGTAGTGCAGTCTCACTACCTTGCTTATGAAGCAAGAAAACTATACAGAGCACAAATCAAAGCCACTGTTGTATTGCAAATATAGATCCTACTTCTTGAGGAATAACCAGAAAGGTGATTTAAGAAGACAAATAGATGAACAACAAAATAGGCTTAAACAATGCAAAGAACAGTTAAATAAATGTGTGACAATGACCAAAATCCTGTTAATAGAAAAGTCTAAAGAAGAGAGGCTTGTCGGTTGAGACAAAAGTATACAGGACCGATTGCGATTAGGACACTTCACTCTAGTCCCGCATGGAGCTTCCTTCAATGAGCAATGGACAAATGGTTATGCATTGCAGAATGTCATTAAACAACAAGAGCAGATATACACAGTGCCAGGAAATTGAGTGACAAAGGAAGCTGCTAGAAAACGAATACCTGCAGTCATGGGTCAGATCCCACCTACTAAGAGGAAAACAAAGCAAATACATGAACCAGAAAATTAAACGCAGAATATCAGGAACAGGAAGAAATTTGCAAATTAGATTAGGACATTTAAAAGGGAAGAAGCAGAGATACAGGCAGAGTTGGAGTGATTAGAAAGTGTTCGCAATTTACACATAAAGGAACTGAAAATGAAGACATAAAGCAAGGTTTTTATGTATTATGTATGTATTTGGTTTAAGGAAGATGAGTGGAATTAAAAATTATAAGTGCTATGTTTAGATACGATTATTACAGTTGTGAGGATGTAATGTAAGATGACTGTAATAATATAATTTTGCAACAGTGTGTTAATCAATAATATTTAATGTAATCAAAATGGTGTTATCGGCCTCCAAGTTAAAGGGGGAGCAGTGTGGTATATATTATATAAATTATGTTACCTGCCTCCAAGTCACATACATTAACTGCTCCCCCTTTGAGCAGTTAATGTATGTGATATAATTAGCATATGTTATGTCTTGTGCGAGGGGACTCATGCGCTGGGGGAGACTCAAGGTGACGTCCTGGAGAAAAGAAGCTTGTTAGTTTATTCCTGTATCTGAGTGTTATTTTAAGTTAGTTTGAAGCATCCACGTACCAAACAGCTAGGTCTTTATTCCTTGGAGTATGAGGGGTGATCTTAAAGAGGTGTATAAAACCATGAGGGGCATAGATAAGGTAAATGCATACCCGTTTTTGCAGAGTTCTGTAATCTAGAACTAGAGGGCATAGATTTAACGTGAGACGAGGAAGATTTAGTCGGAGACTGAAGGGCTACTTTTTCACACAACGGGCAGTGGGTATATGGAACGAGCTGCCAGAGAAAGTAGTTGAAGTATGTACAGTAATAACATTTAAAATATACTAGATCAAGTGCGGACCTGTTGGGTCTGCTCCCCCAGCATAATTTTCCAGCACTCACCCGTTCCCCCAACGCAACTCGTTTGGCTTAAAAAAAAACTTTAACCATGAATAACCATGATGGAGGGGGCAGGGGATGTGGCACTCAGCAGCTTGAGAGTCCATTGTGATTGTGGATCAGGAAGGTTTGGGGTTATGGGCCAAATGCAGGCAGGTAAGTAACCCTTATGCAACTAGTGCCCATGCGAGCGTAACCTGCATGAGATAGCCCAGCTGTTGGCAGTTGTGCAGTAAACAAGCAGAAGCAGAAGCAGAAGCAGAAGGACTAGCTTAGATGGTCAGGTTAGTCAACATGGATGAGTTGGCCTGTTTCAGTGCTCTATAACTCTATGACTTTCTCTCTTAGAAGAGAGATTGAATTAATACACACGTTTGCTTGAGTATGGACCTGTGTGTGTAATTTTATTATTATAATTACAAATATTGTTACAAAGAATGAGTTCCCCCCCCCCCCTCATTTGCAACACATGGCTGCTTCAACCACGGCATGGTGGCACAGCTGTAGAGTTGTTGCCTTACAACGCTTGGAGCGCGGAGACCCAGGTTCGATCCCGACTATGGGTGCTGTCTGTACAGAGTTTATACGCACTCCCCGTGCACAGTGTGTTTTCTCCAAGATCTTTGGTTTCCTCCCACACTCCAAAGACGTACAGGTAAATTGGTTTGGTATAAATGTAAATTGTCCCTAGTGTGTGTAAGATAGTTAATGGTGCGAGGATCGCTGGTCGGTGCGGACTCGATGGGCCGAAGGGCCTGTTTACGCGCAGTATCTCTAAACTAAACTAAACTAAACTAAACTGAACTGCCAGTACCTCGGCCTGATTTACATTACAACTACAAATTTAGGGTATTGCCAGATGGTAACTGGTGATTATTTGTTGGGTCCCTGAGAACTCCTGGGTTTCTCAGGGACAATTGCCTTAAATCTGCTCTTTAAAATGATTCATGCATTATCATAAGAACAAAAGCATGAGAAGCCATTCTGTTGCTCCAACATGTCCCATCGTAGCTGATTTTCTATCTCAATTCTACTTTCCTTCCTTCCTTATCTCCAAATCTCTTGGTTCATTTAATGTCACTAAACCTACTGATCACTGTCCCGAATGCAATAAATGACTGAGTCTCCAGAGCACTCTGGGAGAGAGAGTTCCAAAAGATTCTCTTTGAATGAGGACATTTATTTTCATTTGAAACAAGTTTATTCATGGATAACCCCTTGAGATGGACAGTCATCTCGTTTTCGAGGGGGTCCAACATAGAACATACAGCACAAGACATAACATACATAGAGGCTCTCATTGACCCACCTACCCACACACCAATCCCAAAACCCCTCCATCCCCACTTGTTATAGTTTATGACAATTGTTAATTGACTTTACATATCCAATAATACTAAGTTATGTGTTACAGCATAATGTTGATGCATAATACCATATACCACCTATCATACATCGTACGTTAATACATACTATCAACATTATTACATGATATATTATTTCATAGTATTGTGACATAATACAATATGACCTTGTTACACTATGCAATACAATAATACATGTGTAATGGCCATGCATATACAATAGCTATGCCAAATGATCTCACACAGAGTAAGCTAGATAAAGGAGCTCGAAGACTCTAATACTAGAAACAGGTGTATGATTTTATAAGGAAGGGTAAAAGTGTATTTTTAAATATACGAAATGAGCTAATAGTTCTTATGGTACTAGGCAGAGTGTTCCAGTCAGAAGGAGCTTTGAATTTAAATGCACATCTCCCAATTTCTTTGTTAGTTCTTGGAATGAAAAAGAAGGGTTTCTGAATATGTCTAAGTGAATATGAGGGTGTGTATGGTAATAGGTTTTGTTTTAAATAAGAAGGGTAATTGAGATGGATGCATTTAAAGATGAACTGGAACCAGTGGCAGCATTTTCGTGCGTTGGGGAATAACCAGTTTAGAGTTTCATGCATAGAACAGTGGTGAGTTAGTTATGGACACCTTAAAATAAATCTGCAGAGACTATTATAAACTACATTGAGGGGTTGAAGATGTGTATCAAATGTATTCTGATAGACAATATCAGCATAATCCAGTATTGGTAATAGTAGTTGAGAGACAATTCTTTTTCTCATCTGAAAGGTGAAACAATTTATATGGCGGTAAAGAATAGCTAGATTACAGCTAAGTTTTTTAGTAATCGTCTCACTATGCTGCGTAAATGAAAGCGTTGGGTCGAGCCAAACACCAAGATATTTGAAGTTCAATACTTGTTCTAATGGTGATCCTTCATTAAATGATATAGTCAGATCTACAGAATTACCAAGGCCTTGTCTGGTACCAAATAACATACTGCATGATTTATTTTTATTTAAAATTAATTTGTTAAATAATAGCCATTTCTGAACAGAAGTAAGATCTGATTGAAGGGATCTTTCAATTTCAGACTTGTTAGTAGTAGATGTATATAGCACTGCATCATCAGCATATAGTTGTGTTTGACAGTCAGAACAAATATTAGGGAGGTCGTTTATGAAAATAGAGAAAAGGAGTGGTCCCAAAGACGAACCTTGCGGGACTCCCTTCTCAACAATTAAGGAATTGGATTGACTTCCATTAAAGGTAACACATTAGCGTCTGTTATGAAGGTATGAGTTAAACCGCAGTAGATTGTTTTGAGAAAGACCAATTGAGTAAAGTTTATCAAGCAGTAGGTAGTGGTCAACAACATCAAAGGCCTTGGTTAAATCAAGAAAGATGGCATCGGTGAGTTTACCATCCTCAGAAGCAGTGAACACATCGCTGGTGAGTTTTAACAGAGCTGTAGTTCAATTCGAAATGACCTGTTCATTATTTTGATGCTGTTAACTGTTTGCCGGGAGCCCAATATGATCATTCGAATGGATGTAGGTTGTAAAATTAATATTCAAGAGTTCAAGCATATTTAATTGTCATATGCACCAGGAATGGAACAATGAAAATCATACTTGCTGCAGCTTTGCAGGCACATGAATGCAATGTGTACAGTGTGGTTTAAGAACCTGATGTTTGATGGGAAGAACCTGTTCTTGAACTTGGAGTTCACGGTTCTCAAGCTCTTGTACATTCTTCCTGATGGTAGCAGCGAGATGAGAGCGAGGCGGGGGTGTTGTGGGTTCTTGATGATATCGGCTGCCTTTCCGTGGCAGCATTTCCTGTAGTTCCTGTCGATGATATGGGAGTTAACACTCGTGATAGAACAGGAAATGTTGACCATTTTCTGCAGCCTCCTTCTTTCCTGGGCTTTTGAGGTACAAAATCAGGCCATGATGCAGCCAGTCAGTATGCTTTCAATCGTACATCTTCAGAAGTTCGATGGAGTATTCGGCCACATACCAAATCTCCTCAATCTTCTAAGGAAGTAGAGGTTTGATGAACTTTAATGTGCTGGGTTTAACACAGATCCTCGGAGATATTCACACCCAGGAACTTAAAGCTGTTGACTCTCTCCTCCATCATTCCCATTGATGAAGCCAACCTATTTTTTTCAATTTCCATGCCAAATATATAAAACTGCTTTATAAGAGTAGCAGTACACTGCTATTCTAAACATGGACTCAGTCAAGTTCCTTTCGAAAATAACAGAATGCTTTTTGTTGTGTTCCGAATGAAGACAGCGTCCAATTTGTTGCAGTTCTCACTTCTAAATCTCACATCACTGACCATTAGTCACTGAGCATCTGCTCACTAAATCATACAGAAACATCAGAGATTACTCTTAAATAGTTATCTGTGGTTTTAATGTTTGGGGCCTTAATGCTTATGTTTTTTTTAGGCTACACTATTTGTGTCTGTTGGCTCATTGATATCATCATTGCAAGCGAGAGGATGGTGACAGAGAATACAAGAACATAAGAAAATAGGAACAGCTGTCCCTTCACATCCGTTCTTCCATTCAATATGATCATGGCTGATCTGTCTGCCTCAGACCTCAACTCCTTTTCTCTGTTAGTTTCTCAGAGCCATTAATTCCCCCATCTTCCAAATTCCCCCATCTTTCCTTAAAAATTAAATATACTTGTATTGGACACGTTTTACATGGATAGGACAGGTTTGGAGGGATAAGGGCCAAACGCAGGCAGGTGGGACTAATTTAGCTGGGTCATATAGGCCGGTGTGGGCAAGTTGGGCAAAAGGGGCTGTTTCCACACTGCATCACTCTATGACTGTGATTCTATGGCCTCCTTAAGTATCCTCTGGGATCTAGCCTACAGCCTACTTGGGTAGAAAACTCCAGAGATGAACCACTCTCTGTGTAGAAAAAGTCTTATGCACTTCAGCTTTCAAATGAACGCCCCCTTATCTTGTAACTATGTCCTCTTGCTGGAAACTCTTCCACCAGTAGACATGCTCTAACATCTGCCTTGTCATACATCTTAGCTTTTTCAATTAGATCACCTCTGATTTGTCTATACTCCAAGGGATGTGTAGAACTTGAGAAACAAGGAACTGCAAGTGCTGGAATCTTGAGCAAAATAATGTGGTGGAGTAATGCCCCTGTCCCACTTAGGAGACCTGAACGGAAACCTCTGGAGACGTTGCGCTCCACCCAAGCTTTCCGTGAGGTTCCTGGAGGTTTTTGTCCTCCGGCAACCACCTTCAACTAGCATCGCAACCGGCTTTGACTAAAAGGTTACCGATTTTTAAAACGGAAACCACTTTCGACCATTAGGGAGACTGACAAAAACCTTCAGGAACCACACGGAAACCTTGAGCGGGCCAGGCAGCATCTCCAGAGGACATGGATAGGATGTTTCGGGTCTGAAAAAGAGTCCTGGCCAGAAACGTTGCCTATCCATGTCCTCCAGAGATGCTTCCTGACTCACTGAGTTACTCCAGCACTTTGTGGTTTCTGAAGAATATGTGTCCAACCTCTCCAGCTATTTGTGACAGGACCATCCTTAAATCCCAGCTATTAGCCTGGATTAATCTTTTCAAAGCAGTCTCCAATGCAATCTTTTTCTTGTTCACTTAGGGGAACAAAGCTTTACATATTATGCAGGTGTACCCTCGCCAACATTGGGTCCATATAATTCTAACAATGCTTTTTCGTCTATGTTCTCCAACTATCTCAATTTCTTTCCTTCGTGCTAGTTGCATCAGACAGATCTGTACTGAGCTCATTTGCAATTTCATTAAGGTGATAAGACTATAATAAGACATAGGAGCAGAATTAGACCATTCAGCACTTTTTTTCCCCTCTCAACCCAACTCTCTTGCCTTCTCCCTGTAACCTTTGGCGCTCTTCCAAATCAAAAACCAATCAATCTCTGCCTGATTGATACAAATACATCTATTGATGCTCCTGAACACATCATCAGTGATGTAACCTGGGGTCATTTGGTGTTTCTGGTCTTTCAACATCAGTCACCCTCACCCAGGCGACCCAGCCGTGGTTGATCAGACCATGACTTGTGTTCAGGTGGCATTCGATTCTCCCCATGGACCTTCTCTCCTGATCCAGAGCCATCTCGAGGCCTTCTCCACTGCCTCTGTGGTGTTCTTGATGGCCCTTCTCACCACTCCGTTGATGCCCAGTGCACTCAAGGCTTTGTAGAGCGATTGCCCTGAAAAACCTCTGCAGCCAACCTCGATGGGCATACACTTTGCCTTCCAGCCCTGCGTACAGCAGTCTATGACCAGCTCTTCATACTTGGTCATCTTCCTCTCGTGGGCCTCCTCCAGACGGTCCTCCCACGGCACTGTCAGTTCCAACAAGACGAAGGTTTTGGTCGCCTCTGAGACCAGAAGGATATCTGGCCTCAGGGTGGTCGTGGCAATGTGCTGTGGGAACTTCAGCTGTTTCACCAGGTGTACAGGAAAGCTGCCAGTCCTGCGCAGGTAGTGCAGGAGTTCCCCTGCGGTCATCTCCCAGTCTAAACAGGTATACCATTTGGATACTGTTGAGGGAGATGGCTCATCAGGGGAATGCAGCAGCAGCCAGGTTCATGGCACCATGGGTGGCTCTGCAGCACATGGAAGGGCATAGTAATAGGGGATTCAATTGTCAGGGGAATAGATAGGCGTTTCTGCGGGCCGCAAACGAGACTCCAGGATGGTATGTTGCCTCCCTGGTGCAAAGGTCAGGGATGTCACTGAACGGCTGCAGAACATTCTGGAGGGGGAGGGTGAACAGCCAGTTGTCGTGGTGCATGTTGGCACCAACGATATAGGTAAAAAAAAGGGATGAGGTCCTACAAGGTGAATTTAGGGAGCTAGGAGATAAACTTAAAATTAGGACCTCAAAGGTAGTAATCTCCGGATTACTACCAGTACCACGGGCCAGTCAGAGTAGAAATAGGAGGATAATGCAAATGAAATTACGTGGCTTGAAAAGTGGTGCAAGGGGGAGGGATTCAATTTTTAGGGCACTGGGACCAGTTCTGGGGGAGGTGGGACCGGTACAAACAGGACGGTTTTGCACCTGGAATGGAATGGAACCAATGTTCTTGGGGGAGTGTTTGCTAGTGCTGTCGGGGAGGATTTAAACTAATGTGGCAGGGGGATGGGTACAAGAGCAGAGAGGCAGGAGGGTGTAAAATGAGGGTAGAAGCATTAGGTAGCAAGGTGAAAGGTAAAAGTGGCAGGCAGACAAAACCAGGGCAAAAATCAAAAAGGGCCACTTTTCAGCAAAATTGTATAAGGGTAAATGGGTTGTAAAGACAAGCCTGAAGGCTTTGTGTCTCAATGCAAGGAGTATTCGTAATAAGGTGGACGAGTTGAACGTGCAGATAGATATTAATGATTATGATATAGTTGGGATCACGGAGACATGGCTCCAGGGTGACGTAGGCTGGGAGCTGAACATCCAGGGATATTCAATATTCAGGAGGGATAGAGAGAAAGGAAAAGGAGGTGGGGTAGCGTTGCTGGTTAGAGAGGAGATTAAAGCAATGGAAAGGAAGGACATTAGCTTGGAGGATGTGGAATCGGTATGGGTAGAGCTACAAAACACTAAGGGCAGAAAAACCGCTGGTGGGTGTTGTGTACAGGCCACCTAACAGTAGCAGAGAAGTTGGGGATGGTATCAAACAGGAAATTAGAAATGCGTGCGACAAAGGCAAAACAGTTTATAATGGGTGACTTCAATCTACATATAGATTGGGTTAATCAAATTGGCAGGGGTGCTGAGGAAGAGGATTTTTTGGAATGTATGCGGGATAGTTATCTAAATCAACATGTAGAGGAACCAACGAGAGAGCAGGCTATTTTAGACTGGGTTTTGAGTAATGAGGAAGGGGTAATTAGCCGTCTTGTTGTACGTGCCCCCTTGGGCAAGAGTGACCATAAATATGGTTGAGTCTTCATTAGGATGGAGAGTGACATTGTTTAATTCAGAAACAATGGTTCTGAACTTAAAGAAAGGTAACTTTGAGGGTATGAGACGTGAATTGGCCAAGATTGACTGGCAATTAATTCTAAAAGGGTTGACGGTGGATATACAATGGAAGACATTTAAAGACTGCATGGATGAACTACAAAAATTGTTCATCCCAGTTTGGCAAAAGAATAAATCGGGGAAGGTAGTGCATCCGTGGATAACAAGGGAAATCAGGGATAGTATCAAAGCAAAGGATGATGCGTACAAAGTAGCCAGAAAAAGCAGCAGCATACCAGAGGACTGGGAGAAATTCAGAGACCAGCAGAGGAGGACAAAGGGCTTAATTAGGAAAGGAAAAATAGATTATGAAAGAAAACTGGCAGGGAACATATAAAACTGACTGCAAAAGTTTTTATAGATATGTGAAGAGAAAGAGGTTAGTTAAAACAAATGTAGGTCCCTTGCAGTCAGAAACGGGTGAGTTGATCATGGGGAACAAGGATATGGCGGACCAATTGAATAACTACTTTGGTTCCGTCTTCACTAAGGAAGACATAAATAATCTGCCTGAAATAGCAGGGGACTGTGGGTCAAAGGAGGAATTGAGTGAAATCCAGGTCAGTCGGGAAGTGGTGTTGGGTAAATTGAATGGATTAAAGGCCGATAAATCCCCAGGGCCAGATAGGCTGCATCCCAGAGTACTTAAGGAAGTAGCTCAGGAAATAGTGGATGCATTAGTGATAATCTTTCAAAACTCTTTAGATTCTGGAGTAGTTCCTGAGGATTGGCAGGTAGCAAATGTAACCCCTCTTTTAAGAAGGGAGGGAGAGAGAAAACGGGGAATTACAGACCAGTTAGTCTAACATCGGTAGTGGGGAAACTGCTAGAGTCAGTTATTAAAGATGGGATAGCAGCACATTTGGAAAGTGGTGAAATCATTGGACAAAGTCAGCATGGATTTACAAAAGGTAAATCATGTCTGACGAATCTTGTGGAATTTTTCGAGGATGTAACTAGTAGCGTGGATAAGGGAGAACAGTGGATGTGGTATATCTGGACTTCCAGAAGGCTTTCGACAAGGTCCCACATAAGAGATTAGTATACAAACTTAAAGCATACGGTATTAGGGGTTCAGTATTGATGTGGATAGAGAACTGGCTGGCAAACAGGAAGCAAAGAGTAGGAGGTAAACGGGTCCTTTTCACAATGGCAGGCAGTAACTAGTGGGGTACCGCAGGGCTCAGTGCTGGGACCCCAGCTATTTACAATATATATTAATGATCTGGATGAGGGAATTGAAGGCAATATCTCAAGTTTGAGGATGACACTAAGCTGGGGGGCAGTGTTCGCTGTGAGGAGGATGCTAGGAGACTGCAAGGTGACTTGGATAGGCTGGGTGAGTGGGCAAATGTTTGGCAGATGCAGTATAATGTGGATAAATGTGAGGTTATCCACTTGCTGGCAAAAAACAGGAAAGCAGACTATTATTTAAATGGTGGCCGATTAGGAAAAGGGGAGATGCAGCGAGACCTGGGTGTCATGGTACACCAGTCATTGAAAGTAGGCATGCAGGTGCAGCAGGCAGTGAAAAAAGCGAATGGTATGTTAGCTTTCATAGCAAAAGGATTTGAGTACAGGAGCAGGGAGGTTCTACTTCAGTTGTACAGGGTCTTGGTGAGACCACACCTGGAGTATTGCGTGCAGTTTTGGTCTCCAAATCTGAGGAAGGACATTATTGCCATAGAGGGAGTGCAGAGAAGGTTCACCAGACTGATTCCTGGGATGTCAGGACTGTCTTATGAAGAAAGACTGGATAGACTCGGTTTATACTCTCTGGAATTTAGGAGATTAAGAGGGGATTTTATAGAAACGTACAAAAATTCTTAAGGGGTTGGACAGGCTAGATGCAGGAAGATTGTTCCCGATGTTGGGGAAGTCCAGGACAAGGGGTCACAGCTTAAGGATAAGGGGGAAATCTTTAAGACCGAGATGAGAAAGACTTTTTTCACACAGAGAGTGGTGAGTCTCTGGAACTCTCTGCCACAGAGGGTAGTTGAGGCCAGTTCATTGGCTATATTTAAGAGTGAGTTGGATGTGGCCCTTGTGGCTAAGGGATCAGAGGGTATGGAGAGAAGGCAGGTACGGGATACTGAGTTGGATGATCAGCCATGATCATATTGAATGGCGGTGCAGGCTCGAAGGGCTGAATGGCCTACTCCTGCACCTAATTTCTATGTTTCTATGTTTCTATGTTTCTAGTCGTCAGGATTCCTGACGGATTCCTGGCTGCTGTGGTTCTTGGCAGCTGCACTCCGGCCTTCACGAAGGTGATCATCTGGGTGGTGGGGCGTGCTCGTCTGCAGCTGCTGATTCCCATGCTGATGGCTTCTGCAATGGGTTTAAGAACCTGGTCATGACGCCAGGTCTACCGGCCCTGCCCAAGAGCCTTTGGGCAGTAGCTCAGGATGTGTTCAAATGTCCCCTTGCCTGAGCATTGCGGGCAATCTGGAGATTCCACTTTGCCCCAGATGACGAGGTTCGATGGGCTGGGCAGGACATCATACACTGCCTGGACCAGGAACTTGATGCGCTGTGGTTCAGCCTGCCAGAGCTCAGTCCATGTGACATTTCGGTCCAGGGCCTGCTCCCACCTTGTCCAGGCTCCTTGCTGCCTCAATCTAACTGCTCTGGTACACCTCTCCTCCTCCACCACTGCCCTCACTTCCTCCTGGACCAGCCTGCGCCTGTCCTTCCCCTTGGCCTTGTCAAACTGGAGAGATGGGAAGATTCCCAGGCCAGCTCTTCCCCGAGTCACTGCTCCCACCAGGATTCTGTGGCGTATCCGAGACTCCGCTTGCAGCACGGCTTCGCAGGCTCTCCACTTCCTCCCAGTTTTCACCTCCACCCCTGCCTGAGCCACCTTGGGGTCGCTGGAGTCCCTGTACAGCATCACCTCTCTGGCCCGAGTCACCTTAAACTCCTCCTCCAGGGACTTCAGGGGCAGCTGGAGCTTGGTGTTATTTCCGTAAAGGGCGATGCTGCTAAGGCTCTTGGGCAGTCTCAGCCACCTCCTGAGAAAGCTGCTGACTTTCCTCTCCAATCTCTCTATGATGGATATTGGGACTTCGTAGACAAGCAGTAGGCAGTGGCACTCTGGCTCAGCAGACTTGACGATTATGTTCATCGCCAAGGCAAAAAGGATCACAGAGATGGTACAGCCTGTGATGATCCCAACCTCCAGTCTGTGCCACTCTGATGTTACTGACCCTGATGAGACTCTCATGCTGAACTGGTTGTAATAGTCCAGGATGAGATCTGCCACTTGGCCTAGCACATGATGCCTGGCCATGACTGTCTTGATCAGCTTGTGCGGGATGGAGCCGTACGCGTTGGCCAGGTCAAGCCAGAGCACTGTCAGGATTATAAATACTGTATAACTTGGCTACTACAGCCATTTGTGGCAATAAATTCCACTGATTCTGGATAAAGACATTCCTCCTCATTACCATTTTGAAGGTAGCATATAACATATAACCATATAACAATTACAGCACGGAAACAGGCCCTCTCGGCCCTTCCAGTCCGTGCCGACCATTTGTTTTCCCCTAGTCCCATCTACCCGCACTCAGACCATACCCCTCCATTCCCTTCACGTCCATATACCTATCCACTTTACTCTTAAATGTTAAAATCGATCCTGCCTCCACCACTTCTGCTGGAAGCTGATTCCACACAGCCACCACCCTCTGAGTAAAGAAGTTCCCCCTCACGTTACCCCGAAACCTCTGTCCCTTAATTCTCATGTCATGCCCTCTTGTTTGAATCTTCCCTACCCTCAATGGGAAAAACGTATCCACGTCAACTCTGTCTATCCCTTTCATCATTTTAAAGACCTCAATCAAGTCCCCCCTTAACCTTCTGCGCTCCAAAGAATAAAGACCTAACTTGTTCAACCTTTCTCTGTAACATAGTTGCTGGAACCCTGGCAACATTCTAGTAAATCTCCTCTGTACTCTCTCTATTTTGTTGACATCCTTCCTATAACTAGGACCAAAATTGTACACCATACTCCAGAATTGGTCTTACCAATGCCTTGTACAATTTTAACATTACTTCCCTACTCCTATATTCAATGCTCTGATTTATAAAGGCCAGCACACCAAAGGCTTTCTTTACCACCCTATCTACATGCGATTCCACCTTCAGGGAACTATGCACAGTTATTCCTAGATCCCTCTGTTCCACAGCATTCCTCAATTCCCTACCATTTACCATGTACGTCCTATTTTGATTTGTCCTGCCAAGATGTAGCACTTCACACTTATCAGCATTAAACTCCATCTGCCATCTTTCAGCCCACTTTTCCAAATGGCCCAAATCTCTCTGTAGATTTTGAAAATCTACTTCATTATCCACAACACCACCTATCTTAGTATCATCTGCATACTTACTTATCCAATTTTCCACCCCATCATCCAGATCATTGATGTACATGACAAACAACAGTGGACCCAACACAGATCCCTGAGGCACCCCACTGGTCACCGGCTTCCAACCTGAAAAAAAACAGCCATCCACCATTACTCTCTGACATCTCCCATTCAGCCACTGTTGAATCCATCTTGCTACTCCGCCATTAACACCCAAAGATTGAACCTTCTTAACCAACCTTCCATGGGGAACCTTGTCAAAGGCCTTACTAAAATCCATATAGACAACATCCACTGCGTTACCCTCATCAATTTCCCTAGTTACCGCTTCAAAAAATTCAAGAAGGTTTGTCAAACATGACCTTCCAGGCACAAATCCATGTTGACTGTTCCTGATCAGACCCTGTTTATCCAGATGCTTATATATATTATCTCTAAGTATCCTTTCCATTAATTTGCCCACCACTGACGTCAAACTAATAGGTCTATAATTGCTAGGTTTATTCTTTGAACCCTTTTTAAACAATGGAACAACATGCGCAGTACGCCAATCCTCCGGCACTATTCCCGTTTCTAATGACATTTGAAATATTTCTGTCATAGCTCCTGCTATTTCTACACTAACTTCCTCAATGTCCTAGGGAATATCCTGTCAGGACCTGGAGACTTATCCACTTTTATATTTTTCAAAAGTGTCAGTACTTCCTCCTCTTTGAATCTCATAGTTTCCATAGCTACTCTACTCTTTCCCCTTAACTCACCGAGTTCAATATCCTTCTCCTTGGTGAATACCGAAGAAAATAAATTGTTCAATATCTCCCCCATCTCTTTTGGCTCTGCAGATAGCTGTCCATTCTGGTTCTCTAATGGTCCAATTTTATCCTCATTATCCTTTTGCTATTAATATAGCTGTAGAAACCCTTTGGGTTTACTTTCACCTTTCTTGCCAAAGCAACCTCATATCTTCTTTTAGCCTTCCTAATTTCTTTCTTAAGATTCTTTTTACATTCTTTATACTCCTCTAGCACCTCATTTACTCCATGCCTCCTATAATTATTGTAGATATCTCTCTTTTTTCGAAACAAGTGTCCAATTTCCCTTGAAAACCATGGCTCTTTCCAATTTTTACTATTTCCTTTCAACCTAACAGGGACATAAAGATTCTGTACTCTTACAATTTCCCCTTTAAATGTCCTCCATTTCTCTTCTACATCCTTCCCATGAAACAAAGTGTCCCAATTCACTCCTTTAAAATCCTTACGCATTCCCTCAAAGTTAGCCTTTCTCCAATCAAAAATCTCTACCCTAGGTCCAGTTCTGACTCTCTCCATAATTATATTGAAACTAATGGTATTGTGATCACTGGTCCCGAAGTGCTCACCAACGCATACCTCCGTCACCTGACCTGCCTCATTTCCTAACAGGAGGTCCAGCACTGCCCCTTCTCAGGTCGATACCTCTATGTATTGCTGCAAAAAACTATCCTGCACACATTTTACAAACTCCAAACCATCCAGCCCATTTACAGAATGTGTTTCCCAGTCTATTTTTGGAAAATTGAAATCTCCCACAATCACTACCTTGTGCTTACCACTAATATCTGCTATCTCCTTACATATTTGCTCTTCCAATTCACGCTCCCCATTTGGCGGTCTATAATACACCCCTAAAAGTGTTGCTACACCGTTCCCACTTCTCAGTTCCACCCAAATAGCCTCCCTAGACGAGCCCTCTAATCTATCCTGCCAAAGCACTGCTGTAATATCTATTATGTACATAATAGTCTTCATTTTAATTCCCCTTACCAAAGTGCATGACCTCACACTTCCCCATATTAAACTCCATTTGCCAAATCTTCACCCAATCACTCAAGCTATTGATATCCTGTTGCCAAATCCAATTGTCTCAGTGCAGCATAGTCTCCCACTTATTTTTGTATCATCAATATATAAACATAGAAACATATAAATTAGGTGCAGGAGCAGGTCATTCGGCCCTTCGAGTCTGCACCGCCATTCAATATGATCATGGCTGATCATCCAACTCAGTATCCTGTACCTGCCTTCTCTCCATACCCCCTGATTCCTTCAGCCACAAGGGCCACATCCAACTCCCTCTTAAATATGGCCAACGAACTGGCCTCAACTACCTTCTGTGGCAGAGAATTCCACAGATTCACCACCCTCTGTGTGAAAAACGATTTTCTCATCTTGGTCCTAAATGACTTCCCCCTTATCCTTAAACTGTGACCCCTTGTCCTGGAATTCCCCAACATCGGGAACAATCTTCCTGCATCTAGCCTGTCCAACCCCTTAAGAATTTTGTAAGTCTCTATGAGATCACCCCTCAATCTTCTAAATTCCAGCGAGTACAAGCCGAGTCTATCCAGTCTTTCTTCATATGGAAGTCGTGCCATCCCAGGAATCAGTCTGGTGAACCTTCTCTGTACTCCCTCTATGGCAAGAATGTCTTTCCTCAGATTAGGAGACCAAAACTGTACGCAATACTCCAGGTGCGGCCACACCAAGACCCTGTACAACTGCAGTAGAACCTCCCTGCTCTTTTACTCAAATCCTTTTGCTATGAATGCCAACATGCCATTCGCTTTCTTCACAGCCTGCTGCACCTGCATGCCTACTTTCAATGACTGGTGTACCATGACACCCAGGTCTCGCTGCATCTCCCCTTTTCCTAATCGATCACCATTCAAATAATAGTCTACCTTCCTGTTTTTGCCACCAAAGTGGATAACCTCACATTTATCCACATTATACTGCATCTGCCATGCATTTGCCCACTCACCCAGTCTATCCAAGTCATCCTGCAGCCTCCTAGCATCCTCCTCACAGCTAACACTGCCCCCCAGCTTCGTGTCATCCGCAAACTTTGAGATGTTGCATTTAATTCCCTCGTCCAAATCATTAATGTATATTGCAAATAGCTGGGGTCCCAGCACTGAGCCTTGCGGCATCCCACTAGTCACTGCCTGCCATCCTGAAAAGGACCCGTTCACTCCTACTCTTTACTTCCTGTCTGCCAGCCAGTTCTCTATCCACATCAATACTGAACCACCAATACCGTGTGCTTTAAGTTTGTATACCAATCTCTTGGGTACACAAAAAGCTGGAGAAACTCAGCGGGTGCAGCAGCATCTAAGGAGCGAAGGAGATAGGCGACGTTTCGGGTCGAGACCCTCTCTTGCGTGGGACCTTGTCGAAAGCCTTCTGAAAGTCCAGATATAACACATCCACTGCTTCTCCCTTATCCACTCTACTAGTTACATCCTCAAAAAATTCAATAAGATTCGTCAGACATGATTTACCCTTCGTAAATCCATGCTGACTTTGTCCAATGATTTCACCACTTTCCAAATGCGCTGCTATCCCATCTTTAATAACTGACTCTAGCAGTTTCCCCACTACCGATGTTAGACTAACTGGTCTGTAATTTCCCGTTTTCTCTCTCCCTCCCTTTTTAAAAAGTGGGGTTACATTAGCTACCCTCCAATCCTCAGGAACTACTCCAGAATCTAAAGAGTTTTGAAAAATTATCACTAAGGCATGTGCTATTTCTGTGGCTACTTCCTTAAGTACCCTGGGATGCAGCCTATCTGGCCCTGGGGATTTATCGGCCTTTAATCCATTCAATTTACCTAACACCACTTCCCGGCTAACCTGGATTTCACTCAGTTCCTCCATCTCATTTGACCCGCGAACCCCTGCTATTTCCGGAAAATTATTTATGTCTTCCTTAGTAAAGACAGAACCAAAGTAGTTATTCAATTAGTCTGCCATGTCCTTGTTCCCCATGATCAATTCACCCGTTGCTGACTGCAAGGGACCTACATTTGTTTTAACTAATCTTTTGCGCTTCACATATTGATAAAAACTTTTGCAGTCAGTTTTTATGTTTCCTGACAGTTTTCTTTCATACTCCATTTTCCCTTTCCTAATTAAGCCCTTTGTCCTCCTCTGTTGGTCTCTGAATTTCTCCCAGTTCCCTGGTAGGCTGCTTTTTCTGGCTAATTTGTACGCTTCATCTTTTTCTTTGATACTATCCCTGATTTCCCTCGTTATCCACGGATGCGCCACCTTCCCTGATATATTCTTTTGCCATACTGGGATGAACAATTGTTGTAGTTCATCCATGCAGTCTTTAAATGCCTTCCATTGCATATCCACCCTCAACCCTTCAAGAATCAATTGCCAGTCCATCTTGGCCAATTCACGTCTCATACCCTCAAAGTTACCTTTCTTTAAGTTCAGGACCCGTGTTTCTGAATTAACAATGTCACTCTCCATCCTAATGAAGAACTCAACCATATTATGGTTACTCTTGCCCAAGGGGCCACATACAACAAGGCTGCTAACTATAACCCTTCCTCATTACTCAATATCCAGTCTAGAATAGCCTGCTCACTCGTTGGTTCCTCCACATGTACATTACACTGCAACCCTATCATGTAGTAATTAAATAACTGAGGACAAAGTACCAATTCTTGGATCCACAAGAAACTGCAGATGCTAGATGCTTGAGCAAAAAGCAAAGCACTGGTGGATCTCAATGATTCAGACTGTATGTGTGGAGGGATTGGACAGATGACGTTTTGGCTAGAATCCTCTTCAAACTGAAGATGGTCACAACACTAAACATCATCTGTCCATCCCCTCCATTGATGGTGCCTGACCCGTTGTGTTCCTCTAGCACTTTTGTTTGTTGGCCAATCCTTGGAATACTCCACTTGCTAAATCTTTCCAGCCTAAAAAGACCTATTTATGCCAACACTCTGTCTTCCATGTGATATCAAATCACTAATCTATATAAAGCAACTCTCCCAATAGAGCTTTTATCTTAAGCACGGCTTTTATGTGACATTTTCTCAAATGGCTTCTAAAAATCCATATACAAAACTTCTTAATGTTCTCCTTCATCCACTTTGAACAAAGAACAAAGACAATAGAACAGTACAGCATGAGAAAAAGCCATTTGGCCCACAGTGTCTGTGCCGAACATGATGCCAAGATCGATCCTTATCTGCCTGCACATAATCCAAATCCTTCCATTGCCTACATATCCATATGCATATCCAAAAGTCTCTTAAAAGCTATTATCAACCATCAACCATGGCAATGCGTTTCTGGCACTCACTATCCTCTATGTAAAAAACTTGCTCTGCTCATATCCTTTAAACTTTGCCCCTCTCACTTTACAGCTATGACCTCTTGGATGTTATGTTTCCATCCTGGGAAAAAATGATTCTGACTGCCTACCCTATCTACGCCTGTCATAATAGTAAGATTAAATGAGAACTTACCAGTTTGAAGTTTGATCCTTATTTTATGAGGAGTTACGATGAGGGATTTCATGAAGACCCCGCCAGCACGCATGCGTGACATTCTTCAAAGCAGCGGTGTGGAATCACAGATAACAACGATGACTGAAGATAGTAAGATTAAGAGACACTAACATACCAGTTGACCTTATGATAGAGGGTTGGGAGCAGAGGGCACGAAACCCCTCATCGTAACTCCTCATAAAGTAAGGATCAAACTTCAAACTGGTAAGTTCTCGTTTAATCTTACTATTTTACTTCGGAGTCACGTGAGTGACTTCGTGAAAATTTCAAAGCTCTGTGATTCCATGCCCTGGACCATGTCCATGCTCTCACACTGCCGCAATTACTGATGGAGGAAGTATGTTAATGCATTTCAGACTTGAACAAGCTGAAAAATTAATAAAGTATTTATTAAATGCAAACAATAAACCCCTAACACGGGGATAAATGTTTTATGGAGCGGTACTTAATACTGATTCCGCAAACATTGCGGGAGTGGCCACCGGCTTGTTATAGAACCGTTGAAAGGTTGTCTCACTGGCCCAGCCCGCGGTAGCGAGGACATGATCCATGGGAACCTCCATGGTCCTTGCCGTTGATGTGGATGCAGCCCTGGTAGAATGAGATTTAAAAACGTTAGTATCGATACCTGCTGCACCCAACACCACCCTGAGCCACCTGGTGATTGTCTGCACCGTCACCAGGTGATGTGGCTGATCCCTGCTCCATTTTCCTGATGGTGTGTGTGACTTTGATATAGTACCGTAGATGGGTGGCAATGCAAAGTGTAGCATCAGCGGTGTATGCTCGGAACTCCAGTTGCAGCCCTGTAGATCCCGGTCTGTGCTGCTTAAGCAACTCCTCTATAACGAAGGTTACTTTCTCAGGGGTCGAGACCATACTGTCCAATCTCAGTTTCTGCAAAGTCTGGACCTGTTGTGCAGTGGTCAGTGCCATCAACATCACCACTTTGTAGGTGAGTCTGTCCAGCGGTAACCCCATCATGGGCGACCAGCTCCTGAGCAGGGTCAACACCACCCCTACATCCCATGTAATGTTGTATCTGGGTCGAGGAGGGTTAGTATTGAACATACCCCTCCCTCATAAATTTTGACACCAGCTGGTGCGATCCCACACCTATATTGAGGTAGGACGATAGTGCACTCCTGGCACTATTTATGGCACTGTAGCTGAATCCCTCATCAAAATGAAGGCCCGCGAGGAATTCCAATATGTTAGGGATCATGGCAGAGTCGTAGGTTGTCTTCGTCCAACTGCAGTAGGCTTCCCATTTCCTGATGTGGGTTAGGTACTGCTTCCTAGTGGATTCTCGGCACGACGCCATTATGTCCATGGCCCTGGGTGACAGTCCGAACTCCAACAGTGGCCTCTTCAGAACCTGCAAGCCAACAGGTTCAGATGACCATGGCACGGATGACACTCCCCAGTGATGAGGTTGGTGACCAAATTTGGACTTTTGGTGATTAGTGTCCATGGGTCTTTTAACATATTGAGGACCACCGGGTACCATGGTTGTGTAGGCCAGTCAGGTATTATCAGAATGCCTGTTGCGGAATCCAGTTGAATTTTCTGTAATACCCGACTGATGATGCAGAATGGGGGAAATGCACAGAAAAAGCATTTCCCCCAATGGAGCGAGAATGCATCCATTGCCACTGCCCCAGGATCTGGTTCCCAAGATACATATGTTGGTATCTGATGGTTCAATCTGGATGCAAAAAGGTCGATATCTGGTGTTCCAAATTTAGCTATAATTTTAGCAAATATTTGGGGGTTCAACATCCACTCGATGTTGTCATTGAATACTCGTGACCTGGTGTCCGCCACTGTATTGAGCTTACCCGGAAGGTAAGTAGCTGGAATCCAAATATTTCTTTCAATACACCAGAGCCAAATTGTATTTGCCAATTCATCACAAGATATTGACTTGATACCACCCATATGGTTTAAATATGCCACCACAGTGGTATTATCTATTTGAAGATGGACATGCATATGGTGTAAATTCGTGCAGTAAGCCCGCAGCCCGTGAAATGCTCCAGCATTTCCAAATAGTTTATACCTTGTGACTGAAGAAGAGTAGATTCGTGCAAATCCCATCTGCCGCCACAACTGGAAGTGGTGTTGGTAGCTCCCCAGCCTTGGGCGCTTGCGTCGGTTTGTAACACGACTGATGGGTTGGATATAATGATGGGATTAAAACAATCACTAATATTGCTTACCCACCATTGTAGCTCAATATTTGCCTTGATCGGCAGCTGCATAGGTCTGTCAAAATGTCCAGCATTGGCTTTTAATGCTGAGATTTTTGCTCTTTGCAAGTTTTGATAATGTAATGGTCCAAATTTCGCAGCTGGAAATGCAGCTACAAGTTTTCCAATTACCTTAGCAGCGTGTTTGATAGTCAGTACCCTGGCGCAAGCAAGGCTGTTACATGTCTCTATTAATATAACCATATAACAATTACAGCACGGAGACAGGCCCTCTCGGCCCTTCCAGTCCCTGCCGACCATTTGTTTTCCCCTAGTCCCATCTACCTGCACTCAGACCATACCCCTCCATTCCCTTCACGTCCATATACCTATCCACAATATCTATTGCTTTGCTGGCTGGGATAGTGACAATCATATGATTGGTGTTAATAGTGAATCCCAGATAGTCCATAACCACAGATGGGTTGAACTTTGATTTGTCTGGATGGATAACAAACCCTAGTTTCTCGAATAATGTTTTGGTAGCTGTTACTGCTAGTTCGGCTAGTTCAAGAGTTTTTCCCACAATTAAGATATCATCTAAATATGCCATAACTATGTGATTTTGTTGTCTAAGGGATGCCAATATAGGTTTAAAATTTTTTGTAAATAATCTAGGGGCTGTGGTAAGTCCATTGGGTCGGGCTTTGTATTGCCACAGTTGCCCCATCCAGACAAATTTTAAGAATTTCCGGTGATGTTTCTTTATAGGTAAAGAATGCATTAATTTTAAATCGATGCATGCCATAAAGTACCCTCGTGAAATCAGCTGTTTAGCCGTTTCAAATGTCTCCATTTTGAAACGGGTATATTGTACAAAGGTATTCAAATGGATTAGATCAATGATAATTCGACATCCACCATCCTTTTTGGTTTTAGAAAAGATGGTAGACACAAACTCAAGAGGTTCATGTGTTGTTTTCTCTATTACCCCCTTGGCATATAGTCTTAATATATCTACATGTCCTTCCTCTTTCTCTTTTTGAGAGAGTGCAAATTTCCGGTCAGGTACATGTTGAGTCGGGGAAAGATGCCCATTTATTAATTCAATCTCATAACCCTGAATACTTTGTAAAATAAAGACATCCGAAGTTACAGCTCCCCATGCATCCCAGAATGCATGAAATCTCCCTCCTATTTGTGAGGTTATGCATGCAGCACTCTCAAGAGAACCAGACCCCCTTACCTCCATGGTTACCGGCGGGGCTTGATGTTCTGGCACCTTGGTGGACATTGTGTTGCTGGGGTGGGGGGTTGGCGCATCTTCCATGCTGGCCTCTGCTGGCACTGCTCTAAAAAAAGCTTCTGCTGATAGGGTGTGGTCGGTGGATATGCTCTTGGTGCCCTGTCGGGTTGTCCCCGAGGCCTGGTATTTGCGTATGGATGGTGCCTCCGATACGCCTGTGGCTTGGCTGATGACGGAGGTTTCATTAATCCAACTGCTTTGGCCTCCTCATCCAATTCTTTGACCTGTTTAGGCAGGTCCTCCCCGAACAGCTGTCTTGGCGGCAGTGTAGCAGAGGCTTTTAACAGCCCTGCAAATTTAGGGTTAAGGGTGGGCCGGATGGAACCTTTTCTGAAACAGTTTAATCTCATATTGTGTGTTACACAATAGAGCCAGAGCATCTTGTTGCTCCTCTGTCATATCTGTCCCGTCCAGGGTTCTGGCAAATGCCGTAATGCCTGATGTCAACAGCTTGAGGATCTTCTGAATTTTCAGCTCCTGGGCCCTGATTCCGGGACTAATGTTCCCCCAGATGGGCGTGTTGACTGTTGGGACATTCAGTGATACACAATTACCTGGGGCTTTGTATTTTTCCATGGCCTCCGTCAACACCTGTTCCTGCAGCTGGTGGGTTGTGAGGTAATTTATGCTCGCCGCTAGTTTGGCCTGTAGCGGTTTCCCTGAATGTCCTGGCTTGGCAAATTTGGACACTACCTCCAGTAGCTCTTCTTCCGGAATTTCTGGTTCTGCTGGTTCCTGTGCCAACCCCTCTTCAAAGTCAGCTAACCGCTGACTCCTGGCGCTGCCGGCAGATGAGGGAGTAATACTCGGTGGACCCACAGTATGGCTCCTAGATCGTAGGGAACCCCGTTCTTGATGTTCCAGGTCCCGCTTGAGCAGATACGCGATCATTTGCTCCATCCGGGTCATGCGACCGCTATCTGCGGACGGCAAGCCGACTTCCCCATGTTCTCCAGAACAACTGGGGCTTCTGCCAACGGACCGCACCTCGTCGAGGTGATGTCGAGGGTATGCTGGTAGGTAGTCGCTGCCTGCCGCTCCTGCGGGGCTACACGACTCCCGCACGGACATGCCGCTAGTCCGCCGTCTTCCGGACTGTAGCGGCCCACCTGTCTGGTATGACAGTAGCGGAGACGAGTTGGTGCCGGCCGCCACAGCGGGGCTCCCCGACAGCCGCGCGGGCTTACCGCCAGATCCGGTTATACGGGTCTGAGACAGCGCATGGTCGCTGTCTACCGCCTCAGCGGGGCCACACGACCGGAAAGCACTGCCACCGGCCTGCACTCTGGCAGCCTGTCCCGGTGTTGAGCAGATACCTCCCGCTCCTGCGGGGCTCCCCGACTTCCCAGCAAGTCCATCACCGGTCCGCGATCTGGCAGACTTCTCCGGTGGCATGTCGATGCCGGCCGTTGCAGCGGGGCTCGACCTGGATACGGCTTTCCCCCTGGTCCGCCCTCTGGAGAGCTGTAAAGCACGGGAAACAGAAGGTGCCGCTGTCCGTGACACAATATCACGCACCTGTTTGCCGCTAGCCCTTAGTTGTTTGGGCGATAGCGGTAGGGAGTCAGGGTCTACACTACCCTGCTCCTGCGCGGTGCTCCGGCCAACATGCAGCTCCTTACCCTGCTGTGGTGGAGAGTCGGGCCTTGTCAACTGCACAGGGCTCCCCAACATCCGCGACTTTTTGCCGGCCTGCGAAGCGGGTGCTGCCGATGTTGCGGGCAGCTCCGAGGATAGCGACTGCTGACTTCCCTCCGAAGTACCGCAGCCCTTGGAGGCTTTCGCCTTTCCTTTCTTCGACTCCATCCTACCTGTAACTAATAATATTCTCACAGGGACAACCAGCTCAAGGTTGGTTAAAACTTACCTTGAAGCCTCTTTTGAAGGTGCCGTTGGGGAAGCGCACTCACCCCTCCAGCTGTCGACTGCAAATGCGAGCGACGATATGTCGCGCATGTGTGCTGGCGGGGTCTTCACGAAGTCACTCACGTGACTCCGAAGTAAAATTTTTATATTTCTCAGGTCTCCTCAGAACGTTTGGCATTCCAGAGAAAACAATCTGTCTATCTGGCCTCTCTCTCTCGATAATATCTTCTAATCTAGGTATGATTCTGGTAAATTTCCTCTGCATCCTTTCACCATCTTCACACCCTTCCTGTAATGGGTGACCTGAACTATTTTATTTAATTTAGTTTAGTTTATGTACACATGTACCAACTGCAACTCTAATACTCCAACTGCAGCCTAGCCAATGTCCTATAAAGTTGCATCATGACTTCCTAACCCTTATACCTAATGCCCTGACCTACAAAAGCAAGCATACCATGTGCCTACTTTACCACTCTATCTACTTGTGTTGTCACTTTCAGGGAGTTTGGGACGTGGACCCCAAGATCTCTCTATACACGAATACTGTTAAGAGCCTGTCCCACTTACATGACTTTTCAGCGACCTTCAAACTCGCCTGAAAAACCACAAGCTGGATCGACCGTCAGCGATGAAAGCGCGAGCTGGATCGACCGTCAGAGCGCGTGCGCGCGCACACACACACACACACACACACACACACACACACACACACACACACACACACACACACACACACACACACACACACACACCGCAAAGGGGGGGGGCGGGGGAGCGCTGAAATTCACACCCGCGATGAACAGGAAGGTAAAGGACGGCTGGCACAGTGTGCATGCGTCCTTTAAAAGAGCGGGGAGGGAGGGGGGGGGGGGGGGGGGTGGGGAGAAGGGGAGAGAAGGAGGAAACCGAAGATCTCGGCGAAGACCCATGGGCAGAGCGTACAAACCGTACAAACAGCACCCAGTCGGGATTGAACCCAGGTCTCTGATGCTGTGAGCACTGTAAGGCAGCAACTCTACCGCTGTGTGCCATGCTGTATGACTCTATGACTGTACTTCTTACCGACAGTTGAGAATGAAAATAGCCTGGATAAATACGAGAGGGTGAATGGTGAAATACTTGCCAGTGGCCTCTTTCTCACCACTCTTCCTTTCCTCATTGTACTGGCTATCTTCCCTCTCTACTCTCACTCCTGATGCAGGGATTCAACCCAAACCACCAATCATTCTTTTCCTCCTGCAGCTGCTTTCGACCTACTGAGTCCCCCCAGCAGATTAGAGTAACAACTGCAGATGCTGGAAACTGGAATAAAGTACAAAGTTCTGGAGGAACTCAGCAGGTCAGTCGGGACCTTCCTTCACACTCAGACAGACAACTTTTTGGGTCAGGATATTTCTGCATAGTGTGGAGAAGGGTCTCGACCCCAAATATCACCTGTCCATTTCCCTTCACAAAAGCTGCCTGACATGCGGAGATCCCCCAACACTTTTATTTCTCCATCAGATTGTTTGTTGCAGCAGAGTTGCAACTGTCTATAATTATGAGCTAGAGAGCTAGAGAGACAGAGTGGTACAGAGAAGGTTCACCAGACTGATTCCTGGGCTGTCAGGACTTTCATATGAGGAAAGACTGGATAGACTTGGCTTGTACTCGCTAGAATTTAGAAGACTGAGGGGGGATCTTATAGAAACTTACAAAATTCTTAAGGGGTTGGACAGGCTAGATGCAGGAAGATTGTTCCCGATGTTGGGGAGGTCCAGAACAAGGGGTCACAGTCTAAGGATAAGGGGGAATTCCTTTATGACCGAGATGAGGAAAACATTTTTCACACAGAGAGTGGTGAGTCTCTGGAATTATCTGCCACAGAAGGTAGTTGAGGCCAGTTCATTGGCTATATTTAAGAGGGAGTTAGATGTGGCCTTGTGGCTAAAGGGATCAGGGGATATGGAGAGAAGGCAGGTACAGGATACTGAGTTGGATGATCAGCCATGATCATATTGAATGGCGGTGCAGGCTCGAAGGGCTGAATGGCCTACTCCTACACCTACTTTCTATGTTTCTATGTTTCTAACAAGGAGTGATATGCAATGGCTGATTGTTTGCTCTGATGTCAGACTCCCATTCATCTTGCTGTGTAGTTGCAAATGTTATTGCTTTGGGGATATTGATATTAACCTACAAATCTGTACATCATTTGAATGTGAGAGGAAAGCAGAGGGAGAACGTACAAATTCAGTACATAGCACACCCGTAGTCAGGATCAAACCTGGGTCTCTGGTGTTGTAAGGCAGCAACTCTACAGCTGTGCCACAGTAGTCTCTTGAAATCCTGGTTATTTCTATGTTCTCCCTCTGCTTTCCTCTCACATTCAAATTATGTACAGATTTGTAGGTTAATTGGCTTTGCTAAAATTGTAAATTGTCTCTACTGTGTAGGATAGTGCTAGTATGTACGGGGTGATCGCTGTTCAGCGTGGACTCGGTGGGCCGAAGGGCTTCTTTCCGTGCTGTATCTCTCAAGTCCAAAGTAAAGTCGAAGACCAGATAGCAGACTCTCATTATTCCGTTTAAAACCATCAAAAACAATTGGTGTAGTTGGATCATTAAATTCCAAATGTCCAATGGGTACAAAGACGAGCAAATTCTAGTTTGGTGATGTGCCTTTCAGAGCCGAATGTGTGCGCGGTCAGTGAGAGCTGCGTGTGAAGTTTGCAGCATGGCAAGTGTGCATGTATGTCTCCTGTGTATCAGGAAAAAAATCTGTAGTGTAAAGTTTATCATTGATGTGTAATGCGTGGTAGAGTGTTTGAGCTTGGTGGTATATTTGATAGGAAATTACTTTTGAAAAGGTTGATACAGATCGTGGTCATGTGTGAAGCCACTAAACAACATGAAACACTTCATCCTGCCCCTCATCCTTTGACCACTGGCATTGCCTGGCCTAGTTACTTTATGTTACAGTTATTCATTTATTGTTTTTTTGATTATTAAATACTATCTGTATGTTATTCCGTTGACAGGCCTGTTAAGATGCAGCAAATAAGAATGTAATTGTTCTGTTATTGGTACATATGATAACTAAACACCCTTGACTTTACTCTCTTGACTTCCAAAGTAGTTTTGCTGTCTTTGCCGTGCCTTGCCGGAGACTATCTCTCTTTCCTCTTCACCCCCCTGCATCTTGCTCCCTTGTGCTGTGTTGGAAAACAATGAGGCCTCCTTTCTCCCATGTTAGTTCTGAATGTCCCCACAAGTCATACTAACAGCTCAAATGCCTATAGTCACTTGTTGTAACCACAATGTGCCTCTCCTGTAAGAGGGGCAGCTGAGCTTCAAAGCAATGCCAAACTCCCGTCCATTGACTCCATTGACATTTCACACTGTCTCGGCAAGGTCACCATAATAATTAAGGATGAGTCACACCCCGGTCACTCCCTCTTCTCCGCTCTCCCATTAAGCAAGAGGTACAGAAGTGTAACAACGCACACCTCCAGATTCAGGGACAGTTTCTTCCCAGTTGTTATTAGGCAACTGAACCATCCTATCAACAACTCGAAAGCGGTCCTGAGCTATTATCTACTTCATTGGAGACCCTTGGACTATCTTTAATTGGACTTTACTAGGCCCTTTGCAGCCGTCTCCTCCTGCATTCTGGTTGTCCCGCGATCCAGTGTCGCTCTCCATGCCTGGCCCTCTTCAGCTTTCGTTCCCCGGAAGGGGATGTGCCTGCTGCAGCCGACTTTGAGGGGGTGGAAGGTAAGATCCCCCCTCCCCCCAGTTCCTCTCCCCTTTGTCCACTGTCCACTGCTGTCGCCGTCTCCTTCCACCCCCTCTCCAATTCCTGATCCACGGGGTGAGCAGGGGCTAGCTCAGTGGCCTTCCCTCTCCGGGTGAGCCAGGCCTGCGGTTGATAAACTGCCACAGCTCGCTGGGTCCCTGGGCTGAGCAGCAGGCTGCAGCCGGGCCTCCAGTGGCCCTCTCCATGATCGAGGCCATGGCCACCTCATGGCCAGCCAGGAACCCACCTCAGCATTAAAACATTATTCCCTTTATCATGTATCTGTACACTGTGGATGGCTTAATTGTAATCATTTATAGTCTTACTGCTGACTGGTTAGCATGCAACAAAATGCTTTCACTATACCTTGGGACACATGACAATAAACAAAACTAAACTAAACAAAACAAGAAACTGCAGATTCTGAAATATTGAACAAAACACAAAGAGCTCAGTGGGTCAGGCAGCATCTAACGGGGAAGTAATGGTCAGGAGACTTTTTGGGTTGGGACCTTTCTTCAGAACAAGAAAGGCTGGCCTTAAATGGTGCTAACGGTTCACAAAAGGGAGTACACTGCTGAAGTGATAAATAATGAACAATGCAGTTAGCATTATTACACATAGCAATTGTATAAATGCGCAGGCAGGAAAAAAATTGGTCAGCTGGCTTTGTCAGAAGCATTTGTTAAAGGTTAGTTGTGCATCAAAATCGAAATGCTCATTTCTGATGACATCCAGTGTAGCTACTCACATTTTGTCAAGGTCGCTACCTATTGGTTATTCAGTTTTCCTCACCATCCTTCTGATGCACCAATCTTGCTCAAGTTATCATTGCCTTTCAGATTTGGAAAGGAGCAACTCTGTATTCAGGACAACGTTGATAAAGAAATTAATTTTTTGAAGATTGTTATGTGCATTGCACCAATCCAGTGGATTTATCCATGCATATAAATATTTTCATGAACAGGAGTACTTAAGGAAGCTGTTTCCATTAGCCTTTACTCTGTAATCAGAGGTGCCAATGTTGGTCTATTGAAGACGTGTTTCCGATCAAAATGGAAGGGAATTTTGTTCTGGCCTTTATAAATCAGAACATTGAATATAGGAGTAGGGAAGTAATGTTAAAATTGTACAAGGCATTGGTAAGACCAATTCTGGAGTATGGTGTACAATTTTGGTCGCCTAATTATAGGAAGGATGTCAACAAAATAGAGAGAGTACAGAGGAGATTTACTAGAATGTTGCCAGGGTTCCAGCAACTATGTTACAGAGAAAGGTTGAACAAGTTAGGTCTTTATTCTTTGGAGCGCAGAAGGTTAAGGAGGGACTTGATTGAGGTCTTTAAAATGATGAAAGGGATAGACAGAGTTGACGTGGATAAGCTTTTCCCATTGAGGGTAGGGAAGATTCAAACAAGAGGGCATGACATGAGAATTAAGGGACAGAAGTTTAGGGGTAACGTGCGGGGAAACTTCTTTACTCAGAGGGTGGTGGCTGTGTGGAATGAGCTTCCAGCAGAAGTGGTGGAGGCAGGATCGCTTTTAACATTTAAAAGTAAAGTGGATAGGTATATGGACGTGAAGGGAATGGAGGGGTATGGTCTGAGTGCAGGTAGATGGGACTAGGGGAAAACAAATGGTCGGCACGGACGGGAAGGGCCGAGTGGGCCTGTTTCCGTGCTGTAATTGTTATATGGTTATATGTTATATGGTTATATGGAATGATTTTGATGAGTTGTTTATGCTCATATGGGACAAACAGCATTTCTGGTTAGCTTTAGAGCAGTTAGGAGATTTTTTTTTGCTGATACACTCAAATAAAGAGTTTATTTAATAGCATTCATTGTTTATGCGCAGATTGTGCATAAATGCAATTTCTTCAGTTTAGATCACCTTAACAATTAGGATGAAATTGTGAAATTGAACCAGGACTTCTGAAAACAAACCGTGGTTAAACAGTGGACATTTGCCTCATGTCAGTATTGTGCCTGATAATGTCATAGGTCCTTCAATCCATGTTTACACTCCCATCTGCATAAAATGTGATTTTTGATGGTAACCTATGACTTTCGTTGATCTCTCCCTGGAGAATTAGGAGCACATTGAGTCAGTTTGATCTCCTGTTGAGGGTACACAAAAAGCTGGAGAAACTCAGCGGGTGCAGCAGCATCTAAGGAGCGAAGGAGATAGGCGACGTTTCGGGTCGAGACCCTTCTTCAGACTGGTCAGGGATCAGGGAAACGAGAGATATAGACGGTGATGTGGAGATATAAGGAACAATGAGTGAAAGATATGCAAAAAAGTATCGGTGATAAAGGGAACAAGCCATTGTAACCTGTTTGTGGTGTGAAAATGAGAAGCTGGTGCGACTAGGGTGGGGGAGAGATAGAGATAGAGGGAATGCCAGGGCCCGAGGGCTGAGGGAGAGGTGGGAAGGGGAGGAGACAGCAAGGGTTAACAGAATTGAGAAAATTCAATATTCAAGCCCAAAGGATGCAGACTCCCCAAGCGGAATATGAGGCGCTGTTCCTCCAACTTGCGGTGTTGCTCACTCTGGCCGTGGAGGAGGCCCAGGACCGAGAGGTCGGATGTGGAATGGGAGGGGGAGTTGAAGTGCTGAGCCACCGGGAGGTCGGGTTGGTTATTGCGGACCGAGCGGAGGTGTTCGGCGAAGCGATCGCCAAGCCTCCGCTTGGTCTCACCGATATAGATCATCTGGCATCTGGAGCAGCGGATGCAGTAGATGAGGTTGGAGGAGGTGCAGGTGAACCTCTGTCGGACCTGGAAGGACTGCTTGGGTCCCTGAAAGGAGTGGAGGGGGGAGGTGAAGGGACAAGTGTTGCATTTCTTGCGGTTGCAAGGGAAAGTGCCCGGGGAAGGGGTAGAGTGGGAGGGGAGGGAAGAATGGACAAGGGAGTTGTGGAGGGAGCGGTCTTTGCGGAAGGCAGACAGGGGGGGAGATGGGAAGATGTGGCGGGTGGAGGGGTCACGTTGGAGGTGGCGAAACTGGCGGAGGACTATATATTGTATTTGCCGGCTGGTGGGGTGAAAGGTGAGGACCAGGGGGACTCTGCCCTGTTTGCGAGTGGGGGAATGGGGAGCGAGGGCAGTGTTGCGGGGTATGGAGGAGACCCTGGTGCGAGCCTCATCAATAGTGGGGGAGGGGAATCCCCGTTCTCTGAAGAATGAGGCCATTTGTGATGACTTTCCGTAATCTTCTCAGGAAGTAGAGGCGCTGATGTGCTTTCTTGATAATTGCATTAGTGTTCTCGGACCAAGAAAGATCTTCAGAGATGCGCATGCCCAGGAATTTGAAGCTCTTGACCCTTTCAACCATCCGTTGATATAAACTGCTGTATGACTACAGCAAGTAAGAATTTTATTGTTCCAGTTAAAATAGGACAAGTAAACTCTCTTGATTCTCGAATGTCTGGGCAACTCCATGATGGCACAGCAGTAGAATTTATGTTTTACAGCGTTTGCAGCGTTGCAGACCTGGATTCGATCCCAACTACGGGTGCTGTCTGTACGGAGTTGGTACATTTTCCCCGTGACCACGTGGGTTTTCTCCGAGATATTCTGTTTCCTCCCACACTCCAAACACATTGAGGGATTTAGGTTAATTGGCTTGGTGTATGCGTAAATTGTCCCTAGTGTTCGTAGGATAGCGTTAATGTGCGGGGATTGCTGTTCGGTGGGCCGAAGGGCCTGTTTCCGCGCTGTATCTCTAAACTAAACTAAACTAAACTCAACTCATACAGCAGTTTATATCAACGGATGGTTGAAAGGGTCAAGAGCTTCAAATTCCTGGGCGTGCACATCTCTGAAGATCTTTCTTGGTCCGAGAACACTAATGCAATTATCAAGAAAGCACATCAGCGCCTCTACTTCCTGAGAAGATTACGGAAAGTCAGTTTGTCAAGGAGGACTCTCTCTAACTTCTATAGGTGCACAGTAGAGAGCATGCTGACCGGTTGCATCGTGGCTTGGTTCGGCAACTTGAGCACCCTGGAGAGGAAGAGACTACAAAAAGTAGTAAACACTGCCCAGTCCATCATCAGCTCTGACCTTCCTTCCATCGAGGGGATTTATCGCAGTCGCTGCCTCAAAAAGGCAGGCAGCATCATCAAGGACCCACACCATCCTGGCCACACACTCATCTCCCTGCTACCTTCAGGTAGAAGGTACAGGAGCCTGAAGACTGCAACAACCAGGTTCAGGAATATCTACTTCCCCACAGCCATCAGGCTATTAAACCTGGCTCGGACAAAACTCTGATCATTAATAACCCATTGTCTGTTATTTGCACTTTATCAGTTTATTTATTCATGTGTGTATGTATTTATATAATGATATATGGACACACTGATCTGTTTTGTAGTCAATGCCTACTATGTTCTGTTGTGCTGAAGCAAAGCAAGAATTTCATTGTCCTATCAGGGACACATGACAATAAACTCACTTGAACTTGAACTTGAACATACAGGCACAAAAAATATATGCAATAAAGCATCAGCTATTCTAAGTAAACTTGACCATGATAGTGTCAAAACCAATTGAAAGAACAGCATACTGTACCTTCCCCCACCTTTTCCTGTGTCACCCACACAGCTCTTTTCTACTATAGTTGCCACATAGCGACTTCTTTAAGCTCTGACTTACTTCCCTGTGCTCAGCATGACATTGAAATATCAGCTGTGAGCTTTATATTCAATTCTGATTTCAGGATTCAGTGCATATTGAATGGGGTACCCAATAGCCAATAAATGAGCCCAGGGGTATACAAATTCCAGTAGTTACAAACTTCCAAGGTGCAAAAGACCCATTTATTCAAATTCTCTGCTTTCTATGATATAAATGTTCACTCCAAATGAGCACACATCTTCTAATACCATGAGTTCTCAACTTGTGCCACAAGCCTTTTATGCAGTTCCTGGTCAAATGCTTTTTTGCAAGTCCAAATACAAAGCTTTTGTCCAATTTTGCAAATAATTTGTTTAGTTTAGTTTAGTTTAGAGATGCAGCATGGAAACAGGCTCTTCAGCCCACCGACTCTACACCAACCATCAATCACCTGTAGACTAGTCCTATCTTATCCCACTTCCTACACATTAGGGGCAATTTACAGAAGCCAATTAACCTACAAACCTGCATGTCTTTGGGATGTGGGAAGAAACTGGAGCACCTGGAGAAAACCCATGCAGGGAGAACGTGCAGACTTTGCACAGGCTAAGGTCAGGATCGAACCCAGGTCTCTGGCGCTGTGAGGTAGCAGCTTTACGACTGCACCACGGTTCTATCCTAAAGGATCCAAATGGACTTCAGTGCTTTTGGCAACAAATGATAAGCATCAGACAAAAGTGAAATGAAGTCTCCAAGTATTCATTTGCAAATATTACATGGATTTGGTGCGTGTAAAGAAGCCCAAAACAAAGAAACTGCCCCCGCAGGCAATTAACTCGAGCTATCATAAAGATTTAAACTGCAAATTTATAGTTCAGGTTACCCACATCAAAAAGTGTATTAATTCTTTAAGTTATCAAGGACTGTGCTTGCAATGCTTTAAAAGCATAAAACTCAAGTATAAAATTCCCCATAAAAATGAAACATCGAATATGCTTGAGAGAATTTAGATATGTGGTGAATGTATTGGAAAAGGCTAGCTGTTACTTTTTATCTGTATACTTTTATATATGTGTTTTTGATTAAGGAGGGATTTTTTTATAGTTAATTCTCGTTGAATGGAGGCTCTTCAGGCCACCGACTCTTAAACCTAAATGAGGTTCAATATTTCAAGGTTTCCAGATATGGTAAATGAGGAAATGTAGTTTGTGAACGCTAGTCAAGGAAATAAGAATTCATTCCTTTGTGGTTGAAAAATCTATTTAGTCATCTGCATCAGCCAATAGTTCCCCACAGCGAGAACATGCACACGTGAACATTTTGAGGCTGACAGAACCAGCACGAGCAAACTGAGGAGAGTTTCTGCTCCCTTCATTTCACCCAAAGGCAAGTTATTAATTTATTAATTTGTTCATTTAATAATTAATTTATTAATTTGTTCGGTCACACAACTTTTCATTCAATGGATTCAGAAAGAGATATACTTTTGTCCAGGATTTCCATCTAACCGTAATATTGAATAATAACTGCATAATGTTAATCTCCATATTTTAAGCTTTTAAATATTGTTATGTATAAGCATAATCTAGAAAGTGTTTTTTTAAACTTATGTTGAAGATAAATCTATTATTAAGTGTTTTAATGAAGTAAATAGTCTGGTAAATGATGAGCATTTGGGGAAATAAAGTGACAGCTTAACCCAAAGTATTTTTAAAGAACCTTTAATATCACACCGGAACACAAGAAACCTAACAGAAAGATTGTGACACAAAGAACGGCAGATGCTGAAAACTTGATTAAATCATGAGTAAAACACAAAATGCTGGAATAACTCAGCGGGTCAGACAGGATTAGCGGAGGGAATGGGTAAGTGACGTATCGGGTCAGGATCCTTCTTCAGACTTCAGCAGTCTAAAGAAAGGTCCCAACCCGAAATGTCACCTATCCATCCCCTCCACAGATGCTGCCCGACCCGCTGAGTTACTCCCGTGTTTTAAACAGAGCAATTGTTTGCTTTCCTATGAATGGCTACTGGGTACTGGAATTTAATGCAGATATATGGGCAAGCTTTGTTGCAGGCAGGTGTAATACACACACTTATCTTGGCAGGAGAGTAGATCAGTCAGGCGTGAATATGAACAATACCAACAAATCCGCCATGTTTTTCTAGTCCGTAATTTAGTTAATAATTCTTTGAACGTGGGTACCATATCTAGGCAATAAAAATAGAAAATGGTGGAACTACTGCAGAGAGAGAGTTAATGTTTCAAGTTGATAATACTTTAATCAGCATTTCCATATGCCTCTCAATGAAATGGCTTAAGTCCTCTTTCAGGCATACATTCTGTTTTCAACCACCTGCTTCTCTGATTCTGGTCTTTTGTTTATCCTTCTTCATCTACACTAGTCGCTGCAGATCTTTCAACCATTGAGAGCTACACATCCTAAAGGTTTACAACATCTCTCTGTGATTTTGTGAGGCCAGAGATGCCATCCTATCCAACACATCTTATGGTGACCAACTGAAATGTAAGTAAGTCAGTTTATTGGCCAAGTATTCACATACAAGGAATTTGCCTTGGTGCTCCGCCCACAAGTGACAACATGACATACAGTGACAGTTACAAATGACTCAGAAAACACTAAACATTAATAATAATAAAACATTAATGATAAAACACCATTGATCATGCATGTGAACCAACAAAATACCAGATCAAAGGGAGGCTACAGATTTTGGCTGTAGAGTAGAGCAACTACTCGTGGATAAAAACTGTTCTTATGTCTGGCTGTGACAGCTTTGACAATCCGGAGTCACCTTCCAGAGGGAAGTGATTCAAAGAGTTTGTGGCCAGGGTGAGAGGGATCAGAGATGATCTTGCCCGCTCGCTTCCTGGCCCTTGCAGTGTACAGTTCGTCAATGGAGGGAAGGTTGCAGCCAATAATCTTCTCTGCTGATTGGACGATTCACTGCAGCCTCTCCTAAAGTCTACAATCAGTTCCACTGTCTTAAGAGCATTGAGCTCTAGGTTGTTGCTACGGCACCAGGATGCCAGCTGTGACACTTCCTGTCTGTAGGCAGATTCCTCCCCATCCTGGATCAGTCCAATCACGGTTGTGTCGTCTGCAAACTTGAGAAGCTTGACAGAGGTGTCTGTGGAGGTGCAATCGTTGGTGTAGAAAGAGTAGAGGAGAGTGCGCAGCCCTGCGGTGCTCCTATGCTGAACATTTGCGGGTCCGACTTTACTTACTTAAAATGCCTCCCAGCTCATTGTTTCAAACTTTCAAAGGTCCTCATCAATGACTCTGTTTGCAACAGAATCTCTTCAGCTATCTGTTCTTTTCCCCAAAGTATATTTTGTTCAAAAGATGTACAATTATAAAATATATTTTAATATCTTCATTTGGTCTACCAAGCTCATCATTACATTTACTCCACAATACTTACTTTACATCAGTTTTTCATTCTTATGCTTTCTGTCATCAATGCATTTGACAGACGATTGATTACACATGTCCCTCAGTGCCCTTGCAGAGGACATTTCACTGTGTGAGGGGGTGATTCTTACAGACCGTGAGGCGGCTGCACTGAACTTCAGTATGTCTCTCACAATGTACCACGGCATCTTATAATGAACCAGACAGCAACAGTTGTTTGCAGTTGGCTCGTTACACTGTGAAACCAACATGCTTTGGGAACACCGAAGTGCATCTTTTGGCAAATTATGATCTTCCACCAGGGGAGTTGATGTTTGTCACAGAATGTATGCCTGGGCAGAGGTCACGGAGTACAGAGCCCTGTGGTAATGGAGAGCTTGGGTAAACCTTGACAATGATCACATTGTCCCTTTCCAGACTTTCTTTACAGATGTACACACCAGAGAAAGATGGATGTTGGCCTCGAGAGTATTAATAAAATAGGGACAAGAATAGGTCACTTTGTCCCTCAAACCTGCCCTGTCATTAAAAATGATCATGGCTGATTTACCCCCTTATCACAACATGGCCTCCGCCTATTTTTATGTTATTAGAAACTTTACATTCTGCAGTATTCAAAATCCTCCATATAAATAGTAAACGGGTGAGGGACAATAGACAATAGACAATAGGTGCAGGAGTAGGCCATTTGGCCCTTCGAGCCAGCACCACCATTCAATGTGATCATGGCTGATCATCCCCAATCAGTACCCTGTTCCTGCCTTCTCCCCATATCCCCTGACTCTGCTATTTTTAAGAGCCCTATCCAGCTCTCTCTTGAAAGCATCCAGAGAACCTGCCTCCACCGCCCACTGAGGCAGAGAATTCCACAGACTCACCACTCTCTGTGAGAAAAAATGTTTCCTCGTCTCCGTTCTAAATGGCTTACTCCTTATTCTTAAACTGTGGCCCCTGGTTCTGGACTCCTCCAACATCGGGAACATGTTTCCTGCCTCTATCGTGTCCAAGCCCTTAACAATCTTATATGTTTCAATGAAATTCCCTCTCATCCTTCTAAATTCCAGAGTGTACAAGCCCAGCTGCTCCATTCTCTCAGCATATGACAGTCCTGCCATCCCGGGAATTAACCTTGTACATATATTTGTATGAGAACCTATCCCTGAGGAATTCCACTAACAAATCTTCTCGCGGGTAGATGTGACAATGATAAACTTAAATCTAAACTGAATCTCAATCCGAAACGTCACCCATTCCTTCTCTCCAGAGATGCTGCGTGTCCCACTGAGTTACTCCAGCATTTTCTGTCTATCAGTATCTGCAGTTCCTTCCTACACCTATAGCGAGTTACATCCTTCCACCCTGTAAAGGACCTAATTATTCCCTTTTCAGTTACATGATAGCCAGTTTTCACTTCATGCAAACACATTTAGTTTACAATGAAAATTAAAGCTCACAAACTGTTCTTGTTTACACAGAGAGGTGAAGATGATTCAAAGAATGCTTGTACTGTCTGTGGAATTCTCTGCCTCAGGTGGAGGCCAGTTCTCTGGATGCTTTCAAGAGAGAGCTAGATAGGGCTCTTAAAAATAGCAGAGTCAGGGAATATGGGGAGAAGGCAGGAATGGGGTACTGATTGGGGATGATCAGAATTGATCACATTGAATGGCGGTGCTGGCTTGAAGGGCCAAATGGCCTACTCCTGCACCTATTGACTATTGTTTATTGTCTATTTTCTCCAATACTTCACCACTAGCCTTTCATATGGCACTTTATTAGATGCCTTTTGGAAGTCCAAATCCACTACATTTACTGGACTAAAAACAGAAACTGATGAAAATACTCTGCACATCTGCAGGAAAAGGAACAGATATACTTTTCCCTTTCACAAAACCATGTTGATTGGATTAAGTAAACTAAGGTTTTCCAAAAGATTAGCTGTTTCCTCTTTGTTTATTAACTCTAACGTCAGCCCATAATTGATGATAAACTAACTGGCCTGTAGTTTCTGGCCTTTTGTCTTTCACCCTGCTTGATCAAGGCAGTCACTTTTGATGCTTTGCAACCCACTGGTAACATTCTGGAATTCCCAGTTTTCTCATCCCAAGGGTAGAACATGATGGGATTGAAACTTGGATGTGCATGAAGAATCTATTGGTGAGGTCTCGTTTCACCACCACCCGAGTAAAGCCTTGGTGCTCGTTTGGGAGTTCTGGGCAACTTGCCAAATGCATTGTTCCGATGTTGGGGAAGTCTCAAGCTACTCCGAGATTGTCGGTAAAACTATCTGACAAGGGTCACAGGTACTACTGAGCATGATCATTTTGCGGTGCATAAGGAATGCCTACTCCTCCAGGACAGTTAATACAGTCTACAGGCTGATTGACTTGCATCAAAGGTGTTTTTCTACACAAAATTTTCAATGAGGACCATTTTGTGCGAATATGGCTGGACTCATCTTTTCCCACACCTGGGACAGATAGAACCTTGGCACATTGGGGCACTTGGTCGGGATGACAGTGAACATTTCCTCCCACATAACTGCACATTTCTCTAGAGATTTGGACATTGTATTATTTTGGATCTCAATTTAAAATGAGTCAAGAGTTAAATGTTTATTATCAAATGTTCCGAAACAGAACAATGAAATTCGTACTTCTAGCAACTCAACAGGTTTGCAAACACAGTACTCAATACACAAACATAAAAACACCTCATTAAAACTTATTGAATTGTGAAACACCTGGATGAAGTGAAGGTGGAGAGGATGTTTCCATTAGTGAGAGTGTCTAGACCAGAGGCCATAGCCTCAGAATGAAAGGACGTAGCTTCAGAAAGGAGATGAGGAGGAATTTCTTTAGTCAGTGGGTAGTGAATTTGTGGAATGCATTGCCACCAAAGGCTGTGGAGCCATCAATGGATATTTTTAAAGTGGAGATTGACATAGTCTTGATTAGTAATGGGCCTGTCCCACCTAGGCAATTCTTCAGGCGACTGCCATTGACTGTCAAGTTACCGACGGTCGCCTGAAAAACCGGCGACTGTCAGAGTAGAACAAACACAAACACATCGTTTCCTTCTGCCCGTTATGCAGATGGGGGACAGGGCAAGCGGGGGGAGCGCTGTCTGAGTGAAATTCACATGGTGCAAAGCCAATGTGATACAGACACACACCGCGATAAACAGGTTGGAGCTGTAATTAAGACGGCTAAAGCACATTGTACGGTAAGTCCTTTAAAAGAGGGGGAGAGGGGGAGAGGACGGAGAAGTGGGAGAAGGGGGGAGAAGGAGTGGAGACAACTTTTAAGAAGCCAGAGATACACGGCTGTGATGTTCGGCGGACATTAACATCGCCGGTCGGTTATCCTTGGTTCTGAAAACTACTGTTTACGTTTTTTTCCCCAATGAGCCAATGAAATTCACCGGTCAGCACCGGCTACAACCTATGAGAACCTATGAGAACCTTTGACCGCCTGGCAACCCACAAGGACCTCCTGGCGACCTGCCTACGTCACGAGAATTCTCGCTACTCTCCGCGAATTATTCAACATGTTGAAATATTCGCGGCGACCTTAATGAGGCCACGACTAGTTCCCAGAATGCTAGAATTCCTCACAACCATGAAGGCAACTCCCCGGCAACTACCAGCGAACATGTGGCGACCATGGATGTCAGGGGTAATGGGGAGAAGTCAGGAGAATGGGGTTGAGAGGGAAAGATAGATCAGCTATGATGAATGGCAGAGTAGACTTGATTGGCCAAATAGCCTAATTCTGCTCTGAGAACTTGAACTTATGAACCTAAAAAAGTTCAATAAATAAAAAAATAGATATCATGCAAAAAACAAAGCACTTGTGTGTTGCAACAGTCAGTCAAACCAACTTCCTATGATGCAGTCATAAAGAAAACACATCGACGCTTCTACTTTCTCAGAAGATTGAAGAGATTCAGTATTCGATGAATACTCTCTTAAACTTCTACAAGGGTTCAGTAGAGAGCATATTTACTGTTTGAATCACGGCCTGGTTTGGCAACTTGAATGCCCAGGAACCGAGAAGATTACAAAAAGTGCTGGATACTGCCCAGTCCATCACGAGTACTGACCTCCCCACCATCGAAGGGATCTAAAGGAACCATTGTCTTGAAAAGCCAGTCAGCATAATCAATGACACGCACCACTCTGGTCACACTCTCATTTCACTCTGGCAATCAGGAAGAAGTTATGGGAGTCTAGAAATTATAACTTCCAGATTCAGGAACAGCTTATTCCCAACAACCATCAGGCTATTGAACACTATGAATTCCAACTAAACTTTGAACTATGAACTGCCTTGGTTGAACATTCAGGGACTTTCAGTTTCACGTTTCACAGAAATGCCTACCAATAACTTCATTGAGAGTTTGTTTTGGAACTTTGACTCGCTCTTCCCACGCAAGGCTCGGTGCTGGGACCGCAGCTATTTCCAATATACATCAATGATTTGGATGAAGGGATTCAAAGTAACATTAGCAAATGACACAAAGCTGGGTGGCAGTGTGAACTGTGAGGAGGATGCTATGAGAATGTAGGGTGACTTGGACAGGTTAGGGGAGTGGGCAGATGCATGGCAGATGAAGTTTAATGCGGATAAATGTGAGGTTATCCACTTTGGTAGCAAAAACAGGAAGGCAGATTACTATCTAAACGGCGTCAAGTTGGGAAAAGGGGAAGTACAACGGGATCTGGGGGGTACTATGAATATAAGCATGCAGGTACAGCAGGCAGTGAAGAAAGCAAATGGGCATGTTGGCCTTTATAACAAGAGGAGTCGAATATAGGAGCAAAGAGGTCCTTCTGCAGTTGTACAGAGCCATAGTGAGACCACACCTGGAGTATTGTGTGCAGTTTTGGTCCCCTAATTTGTGGAAGGACATTCTTGCTATTAAGGGATTGCAGCATAGGTTTACAAGGTTAATTCCCGGGATGGCGGGACTATCATATGCTGAGAGAATGGAGTAGCTGGGCTTCTACACCCTGGAGTTTAGAAGGATGAGCGGGAATCTCATTGAAACTTATAAGATTGTTAAGGGTTTGGACATGCTAGAGGCAGGAAACATGTTCCCGATGTTGGGGGAGTTCAGAACTAGGGCCACAGTTTAAGAATGAGTATGCTATTTAGAATGGAGACGAGGAAACACTTTTTCTCACAGAGAGTGGTGAATCTGTGGAATTCTCTGCCTCAGAGGGTGGTGGAGGCAAATTCTCTAGATGCTTTCAAGAGAGAGCTAGATAGGGCTTTTAAAAATAGCGGAGTCAGGGGATATGGGGGGAAGGCAGGAACGGGGTACTGATTGGGGATGATCAGCCATGATCACATTGAATGGCGGTGCTGGCTCGAAGGGCCGAATGGCCTACTCCTGCACCTATTGTCTATTGTCTATTGTCTTCCAACCTCAGCAGCACCTTGACCGAGACCAACATGACACTTTCTTCTTGTCTGACTCGGCCATTGCTGCAGAATTTCCAAAGGATTCTGTTGAAGGAGTAAAAAAGGTCCACTCAGAGGGAAGGTATGGATCCCAAATATTCAAATATGATTGAAGAAGTGCAAAAGAACCTACTGCGAATGGTTGCAAAGTTCTGCAAAGTTGATTCAGCAATAAAAAGCAGGGTATGGGTTACAACTGTGCAACACTAGAAGCAGGTCACATCCGATAACCAGGTTCTTTTCCATGATCAAGAGGAATGGCATTTCCATATTCCCAATGTCTGTTTCAACTTAACAGTACTTTCCACCCATACCTTGCCAGATGCCCTGCTTTCCACCGATCTACACTCCCAGTATCTTTGCCTAAGTGGGCCTGGCAATGAAGGGAACATGGGATCAGTCAAACCACGTGCCAAAGAACATGGCTTTGAGTCCCAAGACCAGTTTAAATAGGACAATGACGCTCATAAAACTAGGGACCAACTTTGGGTCTGAAAAGAAAACAGCAATGTTTATATACAGGGAGGTTCTGATTTGAGTATGTCCATTTCCTGGAATTGTCATAGCTCGTGAACCGATGGACAAGCCAACACACTAACAATACAAGGGGGAGACAGTAGCATTTTGCTGACTCCAGATGTGGTTGAGAAGCTTCCCGTTTCCTGCATCACTCTAATCTTGACCACTTCCTCGACACTTCCTCAATATCATCTCTCTTTACTCAGACTTAAAAGAAATTTACAGAAAACCAGCTATTCATTGCAGATCCAGGTCCAGTTGGAACCCAAGGAACACATTGAGGGTCTGCTCTTGTTTGTGGTGGTCCTGGATCACATTGGACCATAACAATCTTCCCCTACCATAAGCCCCTACCATCTTCTTTAATTTCTCTTCCCTGTCTACTACAACCCCAGATCTTGACAAGTGGCCTATAACTTCCTAAACACTATCGTCAAGTATATATATTCATATCCCTCTGTCGCTTCTTTTCCACAAAATACTTGGTCAAACTTAGGCTTCCAGAGTTTTCCACAAATTCACATCCTTCTCTAGTTTTGATCTGATTTCCCTGCATATTTTCCCCAATGTCACGCAATCCTACCTTTTAAACATTGACCAACTAACTTCCCTTCCTGGCCCCATTGTTATTGTTAGTGGTTCTCTCTGCTCAGGAACTATCTCCTTAGCCTTCATGAGAATCTCACTCATCAGCTATCTCATGAAAACACATAATCCTTTGCCCCTTTGTCTTTACAATTTACTGTCCATCCACAAATCATTTTCTTCTCCAATATCGCAAAGTTGTAGTTGCACTTCCGCCTTTCCCAGAATTCAAATTTGAATTCTTTGGATCAAGTGTATGCCCATGCTTGTGTCTCCCCATATGCTTGGGAAGACCACAGCACAATGGTCAGAACTGTGTAAAGCATGAAATTAGCACCAGAAGGTAGAGTGGAGTGAATACGTGATATTTCTATACATAAGCACATTTTAGATTCAGTACAAGTGGATAGGAATAGTACACTGAGACAGTACACAAGAGTCACCATTTTGAAATCCATGCTGGTAGAAGTACAGAATTTTTAACCTGGCCATAAAGGCCTGTTGTCCTGGTGGTGTTGTTGTCCTCCACCACTGCTTTGTGCCAATGCAGGTCACATCCAGTCCATGCGTTCAGCCTCATGGAGCAGCTCCTGATCCAGCCGAGACCCACGTTGCTGCAGGGCCTCTGGCGACCCACCCAATTGTAGAGGTGCATTACATTGCCTGCTTACCAGCCCTTCATCCTTGCATCCGTCGCTGCCATCTTGAATCCCATTACGCTCCCCTCCAGCCCTCGGGGACAGGAAGGGCGGGGCTCGGCAGCTTCCATCTTAGGGTCAGGTTTCCCAGCTGTCCGGCCCCTTGATCCAGACCAACCTCCTGGTCATGTTAGACAGGGCAATCACATCTACAGATAGGAAGGCACCAGGAGCTCAGTGCCCACAGTGTCCTGGAGATAATTAGTTATAAGGAAAGGCTGGACACATTTTGATTATTTTCCTTGGAGTGTCAGAGGTGACATGATAGAAGTAAACCAAATTATGAAAGGCATACATATGGTAAAAAGCCAGAACCCTCTTCCGCTGGGTGGAAATGTCAAAGCTTGTAGTTTTAAAATGAGAGCAGTATAGTTCAAAGGAAGTGTGCATGGCAAGTTTTTTTATATAGATTGGTGGGTACCTGGGGCATGCTGTCAAAGGTGGTGGTGGTAGATACGTTAGTGGCGTTTAAGAGGATTTTAGATTGGCACATGCATATGAGGGATATGAGGGATCACTTTTATTCTCAGGTGGTTATTATAACTGAGCATCATGTTCAGCACGTACATTGTGGGACAAAGGGCCTGCTGCCGGGCTGCACTGTTCTATGTATTATATTACACAGATGACTCAGAGCATCTCATGCTTCCCTGCCACCTGCTGTATCCTCCACACTCTTGTCAAGCCTAGGCTCAGTTCTCACACTCTGCGTGGAAGCTGAAAGAGGGAAAAGGGTGAGTGGAGGACAATGAGCAGTGATGGGAACAGGCTGCCAAGCTGTCACCACTCACCTTATAACCCTGCATTGCACTTGTGGATCCCACTGCATCAGTCTGAAGCACAAACAGGAAAGTGATGCAAGACCTTACAAATAGTAGGACTTGGAATATTAAGCAGCAGATTATCCTTGGTGATTCTTCTCATAAACCTTGACTTAGATTCATTAACCTTTTGTCTGGCAATAGCCAGTCTCACTATTTCCCTTTCAAATGCAACAGCATCATTATGCTCCATCTGCCATCAAGATGTTTTGGGAATCACCACGGATTAGAAAACTTTCAAAACCAAGAAAATAATTTTGCAGCTGCAAAATCATAAAGATGTCCGTGTAGAAGGCGGTGAAGCTATTCAAGCATCTGGAAAGTTCTAGCAAGAATTGCAGGAAATCTGCAGACCAAAGATTCTGGACAAAACCTCTCCGACCACAGACTCAGATCCAAAGATTCTGACGGAAACCCCAAAGACAATCTCATGTCCACTCCCCTATATTTTACCACAGTCCCGCACTGACACTATACCTGCATTGTGTGACATTGGGAATTGTACCTTGGGAAGGTCAAATTCCAATCAAAAGATAAGTTGTTGAGGATGAGGACAAGTTCTGCCAGATGGAGGAGAGTGTTAGTAGAGGGAAATTGCTTGGGTCTCTGTTGGACGAAGAAATGGAGGGCCCTCAGACTGTCCTGGTGGGGGATGGGGGAGTAAAGGGGCTGGACATCCATGGTGAGGATAAGGCAATGGCGGCCTAGAAATCCATTGTTATTTGAAGAATTGAAAGGCATACGAGGTGTCTCGGATGAAGGTGGGAAGGGACTGGACAAGGGGAGGGGATGGAATCGAGGTATGTGGAGATGCGTTCAGTGGAGCAGGTTGAAATGATGGTGTAGTCTGCCACTCACTATGGCTGGGAGAGTGCAGTCAGTGAAGATGACTGTACTTCCCAGGTTTCTTTACTTGTTCCAATGTTTGCCGGTTTTCCTACCCAAGTCATTTTTTAACTCAGTTAACCAATCTATAACCTCCTTTAAATGGGGTAACAAGGTTCCAAGGGTCAATAAGTGCACTCTCCAAAGAGATCATGAAATAGGTGGACTGGGCCTTCCTAGCTTTATTAATTATTACTGGGCATCCAATATCCAAAAGATATTACTCTGGCTCCACCGACCAGATACAGACTGGTGTCTGCTTGAATCACAATCCTGTTACTCCTCGTCTCTCCCAGCTTTAGTATATTCCTCCCTGCCATTGAAACCCTCTAGATTTACATCCAACCCTGTCGTACTATCAACCATCAAAATGTTTAACCAATTTTGTTGCCATTATAAGCTTACATCAGCTTCAGTTCTGGGTCCCATTCACAGTAACCATTTATTCCCCCCCTCTACACTTGACTCAACCTTTCGACAGTGGGGTTTGAATGGTCTTATGTCCATTAAGGATTTATGCACTAACAACATATTTGATAGTTTTGACTACCTACACAAAAAACATGGTCTCCCACATTGCGGGGGTCTGTGAAAAAGTTTTATTTGAAATGGGAACCCTTTTTATCATACTTTGAGGGTCTAAAGGAACTACCTGTTGATTGAGGGCACTTGACATTAAGTGGGGATCTGCCTTTATTCTGTTTTGTTACTTTATTATTGTTAAAAAGTGCATTTGATTTTGTGATATATTTGGATTGTGAAAAAATAAGCTGCCAAGGGGCATTTAGGGAGGGTGGGTTAGGATTATTTTGTTTATGTTATTATTATTATTATTTATAAAAAAACAAAATGGAGGAAAATGTAATGCTATACATCAGATGTACTGTGATTTTTTTTTCCTCCAATAAAAATCTATTCATTTAAAAAAAAGAAATGATGGGTCTGCCAAGCCAGTCCTGTTTATAGATTTTGGGGGGCAAACAAAAGCGGGCAGTGCAGGGCTGGGAAACGATAAGATTAGAGGCTCTGTAGAGGAAGTGGCCAGAGGTGACGAGATCAGAAACAGTTTGGGAGATGGTGGCCTGGTGTACATCTGTGGGGTCATGGTCAAGGGATAGTTATGCGGAGATGTCCGCTAGCTGGTGCCTGGCCTCAGCACAGTAAAGGTCTGCTATCCATTGTTCTTGTTTAGCTTTATTTATTGCATTCCCATTTTTAGAAAACTCTCTTTCCTCTTCTTGGAAGAAACATTCCCGGAAATTGACTTTTACATAAAATACAAGTTGTTCTCACTCTTCCATAGTTGCCCATATTGGTGGGGTGGGATGGTGAGGGGAGAGCTATGGAATTGAATGACTTCAATCCATGTAATGAAGTTATTCCCATGTCCCCACAATACGTGGACTTCCAAGACTCCCCCAGCAATATTGAAGACACCACAATATGTAGTTTGAGACTTGGAGGGAAGTCTGCAGATAAAGGCATTCCCATTAAAGGTTACCGCACCATATGTAATATGTAAAACAGTAAATGCAGGAAACACTTAATTCATGTTCATAAGTGATAGGAGAAAAATTAGGCCATTTGGCACATCAAGTCAACACTGTCATTCAATCATGGCTGATCTATCTTTCCCTCTCAACTCCTTTCTCCTGCCTTCTCCGCATAACCCCTGACACCCATACTAATCAAGAATCTATCATATCTGTCTTAAAAATATCAATTTTCCACAGCTTTCTGTGGCAATGAATTCCACAGATTCACCAACCTCTGACAAAAGAAATTCCTCCTCCTCCTTCCTAAAGGATCGTCCTTTCATTCTGAGGCTATGATCTCTGGGCCTAGACTCCCACTAGTGGGAACATCCTCTCCACATTCAGGCCAAGCAGGTAGCCAGGCAGCATTTGTGGCAATAAACTCAGCTGATGGGCCTTTGTGCTGATATGTTAACCGATGTTGGGTGTTTCCAGCATTTTGGATTTTGCAAAAATATGTAAAATGACATCTACGCTATAAAATATTTCTCATCTTGTCTTTCAGGTATCTAGCTCAAGAGGCTTCAAGTAGCTCAAACCAGAGCATAGGTCCCCAAACTACTGCTCTAAACCCCAGTATGAACACAAACAATGTTTTATTAGTAGTCATCCCCATTCTTGTGCTGTTTGGTTTAGTCGGATTACTGATCTGTATCTATCTATGTACTAAGTCGTATGGAATTCATTTATTCAGATCGTGTACCAGAATAGTGAATGCAACACCACCATATATTCCACAAAGCAGGTATGTTGCTCGCTTGGCGAATTCTTCTTCTGAGCAGTTTTGTCATTCGGATGCCTTGCCAAGCTGCCAAGTCAATATTGCACTATATGCTGAAAGAAATTATGAAAATGTTATGATGGATCCCATCAGCCAAGAAGAAAATTGTACAATAACATCAGCTTATGAACCAGCTGAAGCTTCTGAGCAGTTTGATGTTTTTCAGTCAACGGATATCGATGAACCCATTTATGAAAATAATCCATTTGCAAGTGACTCACCTGTGTACTGCAATTATACAGGCCAGATCTGTGGTGAAGAAGATGATACTTACATTATACCAAGTGAATAAATAGCCAGTGGAAAATTGTAAATTCTGCAATATTATTCAATGGAATACAAAGATCATTTGACTGTTATATTTATTGAACAAATGTTAATAGAATGCCTAAGTAATATTTGTTATTAAAAAATACATAATACAACTATGACAGGAGCAAAATCTACATTTCATGCAATTTATCCTTGTGACTTTCGACAAATAAATAATTACCAAGGCCAATATCCTGTTATGAGGGCAAATGGATAAACCATGGAGAAACATTCTGCTGTTTTCTGCTTACTCTATTTTTAAAGCCATATTTCCAGATAGAGGTAAAGAAAAAATAACTGATTGATTCATGGACTTCATGGGCCAACATTTAGTCAATTTGGGAACACAGAACAGGTTCTGAGTTACCGAGTCTTTCTTTCTTGACCAAAGAGAAAGAAGTCGACAGGAAGTCATGTGGACTTTAAATAGCAGCTCACGTATTTTTTTTTTCTCTAGCCTTTACTCTACATGACAAAAATGTATTCACTATACCAACAAGACATTGATTAGCAAAATATCACCAAACTGATGATTATTGATTAGTATCTTGGTGCTAGCAGATAGCCACTTGCGGCAGCTCTAAATCTGGTGATATAGTACGCCAGACTCCTGAAGAGTTTACAGCAAATCCAAGGAGTAAATACCAGTAATTGTGGATAGGCCCCGATGGTCCACCTGTGGCTTTTTATTTCAATAATGCAGTCCCAAGCAAAAACCTTCATCCGTGGCAAGCAGTGCTGTGGAGTTGCTTCCTGCTGGAGTGGGGCTGGTGCCACTATACTGAGTGAACAGCATGCTGCACAACTTCACAGTATAATATTGTTGGACGTTATCATTATTATTTTTAATTATTCATGTGAGATGTTTGAACTAATAAAATGTATTAATATTTTTTAATGAAACAGCATTACAGTGAGAAAGTTAATGATAATGACTAATATCTGGAGAGCAACAGTTTGGCCCATATTAATTTAATATGTGGTGGTGTTCAAGAGGAACTGCGGATGCTGGAAAATCGAAGGTAGACAACAATGCTGGAGAAACTCAGCGGGTGCAGCAGCATCTATGGAGCGAAGGAAATAGGCAATGCAGGGTGATGCAGGGTGGGGGGGGGGGGGGGGGGGGGGGGGGGGGGGGGGGGTGGGAAGAAGAAAGGAAGAGGAGGAGCCAGAGGGCTGAGGGAGAGCTGAGAAGGGGAGGAGACAGCAAGGGCTACCGGAACTGGGAGAAGTCAATGTTCAGGCCACCGGGATGCAGACTGCCCAAGCATAATATGAGGAGCTGCTCCTCCAATTTCCGGTGGTGCTCACTCGGGCAATGGAGGAGGCCCAGGACAGAAAGGTCGGATACGGAATGGGATGGGGAGTTGATGTGCTGAGCCACAGGGAGATCAGGTTGGTTAATACGGACCAAGCGGAGGTGTTCGGCGAAACGATCGCCAAGCCTACGCTTGGTCTCACCGATGTAGATCAGCTGACATCCAGAGCAGCGGATGCAATAGATGAGGTTGGAGAAGGTGCAGGTGAACCCCTATCGCACCTGGAACGACTGCTTGGGTCCTTGGGGAGGTAAAGCGACACGTGTAGCATCCCTTACGGTTGCAAGGGAAAGTGCCTGGGGAGGGGGTGGTGCGGGTGGGAAGGGAAGAATTGACCAGGGAGTTACGGAAGAATTGACCAGGGAGTTACACAGTCTTTGCGGAAAGCAGACGGGGGGGAGATTGGAAGATGTGGCGACTTGTGGGATCACGTTGGAGGTGGCGAAAATGACGGAGGACTATTTGTTGAATGTGACAGCTTGTGGGGTGGAAGGTGAGGACTAGGGGGACTCTGCCCTTATTCCGAGTGGAGGGGATGGGGAGAGAGAGCAGTGTTGCAGGGTATTGAAGAGACCCTGGTGAGAGCCTCATCTATGGTAGGGGAGGGGACCCCACGTTCCCTGAAGAATGAGGACATTTCCGATGCCCTGGTGTGGAACACCTCATCCTGGGAGCAGATGTGGCGTAGACGGAGGAATTGGGAGCAGAGGATGGAGTCATGGGTGGGTTCAGAGATATACACACACACACTGATTGCGCATGAGTTGCTCCTATGGCTTGATGGCATGTCAGAGTGAGGGTAATTTCTGTACATAAGGTTCCTTGTTGTGGTGGAATATAGTCCTGTGTCCTCTGGTACTGAGCGATGCCCGAACCTCAGCTGATAGACCACTTCATAATCTATAACAATAAACAAACTGGTGTCTCCATACAAAATGGAGGTTGCCATCAGGCTTTATGATGATAATAAGATTATTTATAACCATATAACCATATAACCATATAACAATTACAGCACGGAAACAGGCCCTCTCGGCCCTTCCAGTCCGTGCCGACCATTTATTTTCCCCTAGCCCCATCTACCTGCACTCAGACCATACCCCTCCATTCCCTTCCCGTCCATATACCTATCCACTTTACTTTTAAATGTTAAAATCGATCCTGCCTCCATCACTTCTGCTGGAAGCTTATTCCATACAGCCACCACTCTCTGAGTAAAGAAGTTCCCCTCATGTTACCCCTAAACTTCTGTCCCTTAATTCTCATGTCATGCCCTCTTGTTTGAATCTTCCCTACCCTCAATGGGAAAAGCTTATCCACGTCAACTCTGTCTATCCCTTTCATCATTTTAAAGACCTCAATCAAGTCCCCCTTTAACCTCCTGCGCTCCAAAGAATAAAGACCTAACTGGCTCAACCTTTCTCTGTAACTTAGTTGCTGGAACCCAGGCAACATTCTAGTAAATCTCCTCTGTACTCTCTCTATTTCGTTGACATCCTTCCTATAATTAGGCAACCAAAATTGTACACCATACTCCAGAATTGGTCTTACCAATGCCTTGTACAATTATAACATTACTTCCCTACTCCTATATTCAATGCTCTGATTTATAAAGGCCAGCACACCAAAGGCTTTCTTTACCACCCTATCTACATGTGATTCCACCTTCAGGGAACAATGCACAGTTATTCCTAGATCCCTCTGTTCCACCGCATCCCTCAATTCCCTACCATTTACCATGTACGTCCTATTTTGATTTGTCCTGCCAAGATGTAGCACTTCACACTTATCAGCATTAAACTCCATCTGCCATCTTTCAGCCCACTTTTCCAAATGGCCCAAATCTCTCTGTAGACTTTGAAAATCTACTTCATTATCCACAACACCACCTATCTTAGTATCATCTGCATACTTACCTATCCAATTTTCCACCCCATCATCCAGATCATTGATGTACATGACAAACAACAGTGGACCCAACAGAGATCCCCGAGGCACCCCACTGGTAACCGGCTTCCAACCTGACAAACAGCCATCCACCATTACTCTCTGACATCTCTCATTCAGCCACTGTTTAATCCATCTTGCTACTCCGCCATTAACACCCAAAGATTGAACCTTCTTACCCAACCTTCCATGGGGAACCTTGTCAAAGGCCTTACTGAAATCCATATAGACAACATCCACTGCTTTACCCTCATCAATTTCCCTAGTAACTGCTTCAAAAAATTCAAGAAGGTTTGTCAAACATGACCTTCCAGGCACAAATCCATGTTGACAGTTCCTGATCAGACCCAGTTTATCCAGATGCTTATATATATTATCTCCAAGTATCCTTTCCATTAATTTGCCCACCACTGACGTCAAACTAACAGGTCTATAATTGCTAGATTTATTTTTTGAACCCTTTTTAAACTGTACGAGTGTGGTAATATTATCCATTTCATTGCCTAAAACCTTCATGCAAAGCTGCAAATTGTGTGATGACAAACCCAGAGCCCACACTTTAAGCATTCATAGAAACATAGGTGCAGGAGTAGGCCATTCGATCAACATGATTATGGCTAATCATCCAAAATCAATACTGTGTTCCTGCTTTTTCCCCTTATCCCTTGATTCCTTTAGTCCTAAGAGCTAAATCTCTCTTGAAAACATCCAGTGAATCGGCCTCCACTGCCTTCTGTGGCAGAGAATTCCACAGTTTCACAACTCTCTGGGTGAAGACATTTTTCCTCATCTCAGTCCTAAATGGGCTATCCCTTATTCTTAACCTGTGACCCCTAGTTCTGGACTCCCCCAACATCGGGACCATTTTTCCTGTATCTAGCCTGTCCAATCCTTTAAGAGTTCTATAGGATCCCCTCTCATCCTTCTAAATTCCAGTGAATACAAGCCCAGTTGACCCATTCTTTTATCATATGTCAGTCCCGCCATCCCTGGTATTAACCTGGTGAACCTACCCTCAATAGCAATAATTTCCCCCACAAATTAGGAGACCAAAATTGCACACAATACTCCAGGTACGGTCACACCAGGGCCCTCTACAACTGCAGTAGGACATCCTTGCTCCTAAACTCAAATCCTCTCGCAATGAAGGCCAACATGCCATTAGCTTTCTTCACTGCCTGCTGTACCTGCATGCTTACTTTCAGTGACTGATGTACAAGCACACCCAGGTCTCGTTGCACCTCCCCTTTTCCTAATCTGCCACCATTCAGATAATAATCTGCCTTCCTGCTCTTGCCACCAAAGTGAATAGCCTCACATTTATCCATATTATACTGCATCTGCCATGCATCTGCCCACTCACCCAACCTATACAAGTCACCCTACAGCCTCATAGCATGCTCATCACAACTCACACTGCACCCAGCTTTGTGTCATCCGCAAACTTGGAGATGTCACGTTTATAGACAAAAATGCTGGAGAAACTCAGCGGGTGCAGCAGCATCTATGGAGCGAAGGAAATAGTCAATGCTTCGGGAGCTGAGAAGGGGAGGAGACAGGGCACTACCTGAAATTAGAGAAGTCAATGTTCATGCCGCTTGGGTACAAACTGCCCAAGTGAAATATGAGGTGTTGTTCCTCCAATTTCCGATGGTCCTCACTCTGGCGGTGGAGGAGGCCAGGACAGAAAGGTCGGATTTGTAATGGGAGGGGGAGTTGAAGTGCTGAGCCACCGGGAGATCAGGTTGGTTATTGCGAACTGAGCGGAGGTGTTCGGCGAAGCGATCGCCAAGCCTACGCTTGGTCTCACCAATGTAGATCAGCTGACATCTAGAGCAGCGGATGCAATAGATGAGGTTGGAGGAGGTTCAGGTGAACCTCTGTCCTACCTGGAACGACTGCTTGGGTCCTTGAATGGAGTCAAGGGGGGAAGGTAAAGTGACAAGTGTAGCATTTCCTCCAGTTACAAGGGAAGGTGCCCGGAGAGGGGGTGTTTTGGGTGGGAAGGGACAAATTGAGCAGGGAGGTACGAGGGAAAGCAGACATGGTAGGAGATGGGAAGATGTGGCAAGTGGTGGGATCACGTTGGAGGTGGCGAAAACGACAGACGATTATTTGTTGTACGTGACGGCTGGTAGGGTGGAAGGTGAGGACTAGGGGGACTCTGCCCTTATTACGAGTGGGGGGGATGGGGGGAAACAGCAGTGTTACGGGGTATTGAAAAGACCCTGGTGAGAGCCTCATCTATAGTAGAAGAGGGGAACCCCCGTTCCCTGAAGAATTATGACATCTCCGATGCCCTGGTTAGGAACACCTCATCCTGAGAGCAGATGCGGCATAGACGGAGGAATTGGGAATAGGGGATGGAGCCCTTACAGGAAGCAGGGTGGGAAGAAGTGTAGTCCAGATAGCCATGGGAGTCAGTAGGTTTATAGTGGATGTCGGTCAAAAGTCTATCAACTGCGATGGAGCTAATGAGGTCAAGAAATGGTAGGGAAATGGTCCAGGTGTATTTGTGTGCTGGATGGAAGTTAGTAGTGAAATGGATGAAGTCAGTGAGTTGTGTGTGGGTGCAGGAGATAGCAGCAATGCAGTCATCGATGTAGTGGAGGTAGAGGTCGGGGTTAGGGCCGCGGTACGTCTCGAACAAGGATTGTTCAACATACCCTACAAAGTGGCAGGCATAGCAGGGGCCCATGCACATGCCTATAGCTACACCTTGTATTAGGAGGAAATGGGAGGAGTCAAACGAAAAGTTATAAATGGTAAGGACCAGCTCCGCTAGGCGGAGGAGAGTATCTGTAGGTGGGGATTGGTGGGTTCTCCGGTCGAGGAAGAAACGGAGGGCTTTGTGACCCTCCTGGTGGGGGATGGAGGTGTAGAGTGACTGGACAACCATGGTGAAGATGAGGGGGTGGGGGCCTAGAGAACGGAATTCCTGGAGACGACGGAGAGCGTGTGAGGTGTCTTGAACATAGGTTGGGAGGGATTTAACCAGGGGGGATCAGATGGAGTTGAGGTATGTGGAAATAAGTTTGGTAGGACACGAACAGGCAGAGACAAATGGTCTCTGTGGATTTTGGGGAGAAGGTAAAATTGGGCAGTGCGGGGCCGGGGAACGATGAGGTTGGAGGCTTGGGGGGGGGGGCGTGAAGCCAGAGTTAATGAAGTCAGTGATGGTGCTGGGCACAGTGGCCTAGTGCTCGTTTGTGGGGTCATGGTGCAAGGATAAGTAGGAGGAGGTATCTGAGAGTTGGCGCGTGGCCTCAGCCTTGTAGAGATCAGCTCGCCAGACTACCACGGCACCTCCCTTGTCGGCGGGTTTGATCACCCAGTCTGGGTTGTTGCAGAGTGAGTGGAGGGCTGTACTTTCAGGAGTGGAGAGGTTAGAGTGAGACAGGGGAGTGGAGAAGTTGAAAGGCAGTTGATGTCCCATCGGCAGATTAAAATAAAAAGGTCTAAAGCTGGAAGATGGCCATGAGGGGTGGATCCAAGAGGAGGGAGTCAGTTGGAGACGGGAAAAAGGGATCATCAATGGGGAGCAAGGATTCCTTTCCATGGAAGAATGCTTTGAGGCGGAGGCGACGGAAGAAGAGCTCCACATCGTGCCGGGCGCGGAACTCATTAAGGTGGGGATGGAGGGGGACAAAGGTGAGGCCTCTGCTGAGGACAGACCGTTCGGTATCGGAGAGGGGGAGGTCAGGGGGAATGGTGAACACACGGCAAGGATGGGGGTTGGGGCCAGAGGAAGGCAGGTGAGTGAACTGAGGCCGAGGAGATGTCTGGTGGGGGGATGGAGGGTGGTCAGGAAGGGAGGGGGTATGAGGACTATGGTGTGGGTGGGGAAGAGCTGGGGTCACCTGGTTAGAGGGGGAAGGGGAAGACCCCGTGGAACAACCACCTAGGATAGGGAGACCAGCACTAGGACCCAGCACAGTCAAGCCCAGGGGAGTTGGAGTCTGCAGCATTGAAACTCCAGGTCCGGTGCTGAGCCCAGGATGCAGGTAAGGCGACGGCTGCGGTCTGCTGGAGTGCGGTGGAGTGGCGAAGGTCGGTGGAGTCAATGGTGAAAGCCCGCGGAGAGTGGAGTCCGGGTCAGCGGGTGAAGTGTGGGAGGTCCCGGTGGGCGGATGGTCGGTGAGGCGGCGAGGTTCGGCAAGCCCGGTGCGGCGGCGAGGTGAGTAGGCCCTGGTATGATGGCAATGTTCAGCAAGCCCGGTGCGGCGGCGAGGTTCGACGGGCCCGGTGAGGCGGCGAGGTGAGTAGGCCCCGGCGTGGCGGCAACGTTCGACGGGCCCGGTGCGGCGGCGAGGTTCGGCGGTAACGTTATGGTGGCGATAGTCGGAGGAATCGGGGGGGGGGGGGGGGGGGGGGGGGGGGGGGGGGGGTGGCGATAGTGAGAGTTACCGGTAAGGCAGCGAGGATCGGCGTCATGGGTAGGCAGGTGAAGGTCGGCGACAGCATCGACGTGGAGGTCGGCGAAGGCGGCGTCCTCGGTGGTCCGGGCCTGAGATCGGTCAGAGAGGCGGTGAATGCTGGTGCTGCTCCTCGTGGCCAAGATGGCATCACGGGACTCAGGCAGGCAGCGCGGGCCAGAGTTGGGGCCCGGGGCTGCAGGCGGTCGCGTCACGGAGTGTCAATGGCAGGAGCAGCCAGGAGGTGGGCGACTTTAAGGTCCTTGGTGGAGTTCAGGTGGGACAGGAATTGTTGATTGAAGACGTGGATCTTCCGTAGGATGAAATAGAGTTGGGGTCCGTTGCAGGTCTGGGTGAGTGAGGCCCGAAGTTTCGGGAGAGTCAAAGCGAGGTCCTGCTGGTGCCGGCGCATCGCAGCCAGAGTAGATCTCAATAGACAATAGACAATAGGTGCAGGAGGAGGCCATTTGGCCCTTCAAGCCATGTGATCATGGCTGATCATCTCCCCAATCAGTACCCCGTTCCTGCCTTCTCCCCATATCCCCTGACTGCTATTTTTAAGAGCCCTATCTAGCTCTCTTTTGAAAGCATCCAGAGAACTTGCCTCCATGACCCTCTGAGGCAGAGAATTCCATAGACTCACCACTCTCTGTGAGAAAAAGTGTTTCCTCGTCTCCATTCTAAATGGCTTACTCCTTATTCTAAATCTCAGCGTCACATTTAATTCCCTCGTCTAAATCGTTTATATATATTGTAAATAACTGGTCCCAGTAGCAAGCCTTGTGGCACACCACTAGTCACTCCCTGCTATTCTGAAAAGGACCCGTTTATTCCTACTCCTTGCTTCCTGTCTGCCAATCAGTTCTCTATCCATGCCAATACCCTACCGCCAATGCCATGTGCTCTAATTTTGCACACTAATCTCTTGTGTGGGACCTTGTCAAAGGCTTTTTGAAAGTCCAGATACACCACATCCACTGGCTCTCCCTTATCCATTCTACTTGTTATGTCCTCAAAAAATTCTAGAAGATTAGTCAAGCATGATTTCCCTTTCATAAATCCATCCTGACTCTGACCGATCCTGTCACTGCTTTCCAAATGCACTGCTATAACATCTTTAACAATCGACTCAAGCATCATCTCCACTACCGATGTAAGGTTAACTGGTCTAAAATTCCCTGTTTTCTCTCTCCCTCGTTTCTTAAAAATTTGATCCAGTTGAGAGAACATTGGAAATTGTTCACCAATGCAGCCTGGATTTCTAGGGTCACCTCCTTGATTACTCTGGTATGCAGACCATCAGGCCCTGGGGATTCATCTGCCTTCAGTCCCAACAGTTTACCTAACACCATTTCCTGATTAATGTTGATTCCCTTCTGTTCCTCCCTCCCACTAGATCCATCATCTATAAGTATAATTTGCAAGTCTATCCTAGCCAATTCCTGTCTTGTACCTTCAAAGCCTCCTTTCTTTATGTTCATGACCCAAATCTCTGAATTAACCGTGTCACTTTCCATCCTAACACCAGGTGACGTCACCAGTAGTGGCTGCCTCGCCTACAGTCCGTCTGTCCTTTCTTCTTTTTTGTTATTTTTAGTACATGTTAAATGTATGTTTTATTGTTCCTTGGTTTGTTTTATGTCAGGGTTTTTTTCAATCTCCTACCATGACGGAGATGCGATTTTTTTCCCGTATCGTATCACCGTCCCCACTGTTAGCGGCCTTTCCTGGAGACCGACGGGCGATCCAAGCCGCGGGAGTCTGCAGGACTCACGATCCCTTTGCCGGGGATTGAAGCTCCAACCGCAGGGCCTGTGGACTTTAACATTGTGAAGCCCGCGGTCTCTTGTAAGAAGAGTCCAATTCGGGAGCTCCATGACACGGAGAGGGTTTCAACCCCCCGACGCAGGAGTGTCGATCACCCCGACGGGGGCTTCGATCAATGGTTGCGGGGGCTTTGATCGCCCCGACTGCGGATGGTTTGACTGCCCCGACCGTGGGAGAAGAAAGAGGAAGTAGATTGAACTTTATTGCCATCCATCACAGTGAGGAATGTGGAATCTACTGTGATGGATGTTTATGTTAACTTTTATGTGGTTGTGTATCTTGTTGTTTTTCACTTAGTTTAGCTGTATGGTAACTCAAATTTCAGTGTACCTTAACTGGTACATGTGACAATAAACTGATCTTGAAACCTAATTCAGAATTCAACCACATTATGGTCACTGTTGCTCAATGAGCTTTGCACAGCAAAATCCCTAACTAATCCTTCCTCATGTATAACTCTCCTGCATGTTTAACTCCCAGCCTTGGTCACCCTGGAGAAAATGTCTCTGTAATTCCAACTATATCATATTCCGTAACTACTAACTGCACATTCAATTCAGCCACCTCCTCACATTACAGCTCAAAGCTTTCAGGTTTGTTTTTCTTATCTCCCTTCTACCTTTTGCTTCTGTCGTCCTTTTATGTCCCTCTGTCTCCTTGCATTGGGTCCCATCATCTGCCGATTTAGTCTAAATGTGACCTTTCCTACACTCTCTTTCCCGTTAACTGCACGCATACGCTTCCAAGTTGTTGACTCCACCCCCCCCCCCCCCCCCCCCCCCCACTGTTTAGTTTAAACCCACCCGTGTAGCACAAGCACACCTGCTTGCCAGAATGTCAGTCCCCCTCCAATTAAAGTGCAACCCATCCTGTTAGTACAGGTCACCCCTGCCCCAGAAGAGATCCCAGTGATCTAGAAATCTAAATCTCTGCTCTTTGCACCAACTCCTCAGCCACACATTCAGATCCCCTATCTCCCTGTTCCTACCTTCACTAGCACGAGGTACTGGAAGCAACCCAGAGATAACCACCCTAGAAGTCCTGCTTTTCAGCCTCCTACCTAGTTCTCTATACTCACGTTACAGAATCTCCTTCCTCTTCTTACCCTCTTCATTTGTGCCAACATGCACAACCACTTCCCACTGTTCCCCTTCCCTCTCGAGGATGTTCTTAAGTTGGTCTGAGATATCTTGGACCCTGGCACCAGGGTGGCTACATACCTTCCTCGAGTCTCCCCTGTCGCCACAGAATCTCCTGACTGCACCTCTGATAATGGAGTCACCCACCACTATGGTTCTGCCTGACGTCGATCTCGCTGGTCGAGCCTCAGTGCCAGCATATGGGTCACAGACCTGACCGCCGCTCGGACTGGAAGCATTGTTCATCCCACCTGTGAACTCATTTGACTGAAACTTCATTTGGTTCTTTGATCTTAATTTTTTTTTAATTTTAAGTACAGTAGTATAAACCACAGCATATGACAAAATACACTTTGGGTACAACTTCTATTTTAAATTTAACAAGAAAGAATTAGAACAAGAGAGAAAGAACGAGAAAAAGAAAGAGTGAAGGAAGTAGTGATGTGTAAACCCCTAGTCTACCAGATGTGCAGTCCAGGGGTAAACAAGTGATAGCCTATAGAAAAATAAAGACAAAAATCCATACAATAATTTAAAAAAAATATATAAAAGAAAAGAGAAAAGAAAAAGGAAGGAAAAAAAAGGGACCCTTGTGTGTGGATATACCTGCTTCATATCTCACCACACCCATCACCCAGTTCGTAAATCGGTTTATTACCAGAGTTGTGTTGCATCATATTATACTTGTAATGAATCAATAAAAGGAGACCAAGTATTTAAAAATTGTTCTGATTTTCCTGCTAAAGACGAGTCTCATATCTTCAAGATGTAGCGTCTCAGACATGCTTGTGATCCACATTTTAAGCGTTGGGGTAGATGCATTTTTCCAAAATTTAAGTATGTTTTTTTTGCCATTATCAGGCCGTAGTTAAGGAAACGTCTTTGAAATATTGATCTCAGAGCAGGCACCTGTTGTTCCAAAAATAATCAATTCTGTATGGGGGTCCAGTTTTGTTTTTAATAATTTTGTGAAGATTTCAAAGATTTCTTTCCAAAATTTAAGAAGTTTTAAGCAGGAGGCGAAGGAGTGTGTTATAGTTGCTTCATGAGAGAAACATTTGTCACAGGTGGGGGATATATTTGGAAACGTTTAGTTCAGTTTAGTTTTCGAGTAATATAGTTTATGTAATATCTTAAATTGGATTAAAATATGTCTTGCATTAATCGAGCAGTTATGTACATATAGAAGATATTTAGCCCATCTGTCTTTGGGCATTTTTAAACTTAATTCCTGTTCCCACTCTCTTCTAATTGCATCTGAGGATGGACTTTCTACATTTAGAATGATATTATACAAATATGATATTAAATTATTTGACACTGCGTTTCTATTCATACCTTCATCTAATATATCTGGCACCAGAGTTTGATATTTGTGAGTATATTTTTTCAGATAATTTCGAATTTGAAGATATCTAAAATATTGATTACCTCTCAGATTATATTTGGATTGTAATTTCTGAAATGATAAAAGGTTTCCCATTTTGTACAAATCTCCAATCTTTTTTATTCCTAGTCTTTCCCAGTGAGCAAACGTTTTATCTATAGTAGATGGTTTGAACAACGGATTATTAGCTATAGGAGAGAGAAGAGATAAATTTCTTAATTTAAGAGTAAATTTAACTTGTCTCCAAATTCGTAAGGTACTATGAATAATCGGATTTTTCTTGTAGATTGTATTCTTCAACTTTATTGGGGAGAGAAGGATCGCGTCTATGTTAATAGGTGAACAATCCTCTCTCTCCATTGTTAACCACTCTACCTGTTGGGCTGAATTGTCCAACCAGTAAATTACATTTTTAATATTCACTGCCCAGTAATGGTACCAGAAATTGGGGAGTGCCAGTCCACCAAATTATTTGGGTTTACATAGGTGTTGTCTATGAATCCTGTGTGATTTATAATCCCAAATGAAATTTGTAATGTTGGAGTCAAGTTTTTAAAAAAATAATTAGGTAGGTATATCGGTATTGCTTGAAATAAGTAGAGAATTTGTTGGGAGAAAAATCATTTTTATGGCATTTATTCTGCCTATTAGAGATATCGGAAGTGTTTTCCAGTGAATCAAAACATTTAATTTAGTAGCTAAAGGCAGGAAGTTTACATTGAATAAATAATTATATTTTCTGTTTACCTGGATACCCAAGTATTTACATTTTTCTGTAGCAATTCTAAAAGGGAATTTTAAAAGGTGTTAGGGTTAGACTCTTAGGGTTTTATCACCATGATTTCACTTTTATAACCATATAACAATTACAGCACGGAAACAGGCCCTCTCGGCCCTTCCAGTCCGTGCCGACCATTTGTTTTCCCCTAGTCCCATCTACCTGCACTCAGACCATACCCCTCCATTCCCTTCACGTCCATATACCTATCCACTGTACTCTTAAATGTTAAAATCGATCCTGCCTCCACCACTTCTGCTGGAAGCTCATTCCACACAGTAAAGACCACCCTCTGAGTAAAGAAGTTCCCCCTCACGTTACCCCGAAACTTCTGTCCCTTAATTCTCATGTCATGCCCTCTTGTTTGAATCTTCCCGACCCTCAATGGGAAAAACGTATCCACGTCAACTCTGTCTATCCCTTTCATCATTTTAAAGACCTCAATCAAGTCCCCCCTTAACCTTCTGCGCTCCAAAGAATAAAGACCTAACTTGTTCAACCTTTCTCTGTAACATAGTTGCTGGAACCCTGGCAACATTCTAGTAAATCTCCTCTGTACTCTCTCTATTTTGTTGACATCCTTCCTATAACTAGGCGACCAAAATTGTACACCATACTCCAGAATTGGTCTTACCAATGCCCTGTACAATTTTAACATTACTTCCCTACTCCTATATTCAATGCTCTGATTTATAAAGGCCAGCACACCAAAGGCTTTCTTTACCACCCTATCTACATGCGATTCCACCTTCAGGGAACTATGCACAGTTATTCCTAGATCCCTCTGTTCCACAGCATTCCTCAATTCCCTACCATTTACCATGTACGTCCTATTTTATTCCAGTTTATTCTGTATCCTGAGAAAGAACCGAATTCCTCTATTAGATTTAATGTATTTAGTATACTAACGCGATTTATAAATATATAGTAATACGTCATCTGCATATAATGATATTTTATTCTATTCTTTGATCTTAAATTGTTCATAAATAATAACACATGCTATTTCCAGCAAGAGTTGACTTTGTTCCAATTTTCCATCCGTTATTTTAAAATTCTCTCTCTTTTAAGCAAGGACTTTCTGCTGCATTCTCCCTGCACCACATTCCAGATGGATATTGACCAAAAAGTGGTCATTCCTTAGAGCTTCCTACCATTTTTAAATTTTGATTAAAAACTTGAAATTTCTAAATAAAAGTTGAAACATTGCAGAGTTTATTTAATAGTAACCATGTTAGCACATCATAAGGTCATAAGGAATAGTAGAATAAGGCCATTCGGCCCATCAAGTCTACTCCGCCATTCAATCATGGCTGATCTATCTCTCTCCTAACCCTATTCTCCTGCCTTCTCCCCATAACCTCTGACATTTGTACTAATCAAGAATCTGTTCAACTGTTTGTTGAACATGGGAGAAGAACTCACATTTAAGATTTTTTGCGCCTTTTCCTCAAATAAGTGCCAGAAAGCTGAGGATTTCCATAACAAGGGCATGAGAATGACCATTGTTGAATGCACCCTGATGGTTAACCTTTCAAGATGTTAATTCAGTTAGAGAGACTCCTTTTCAGACCACTGCTTCCTTCAATCAAGTCAAATCGAGCTTATTGTCACATGCAAAAGTACGGTGAGGTGCAGGTACAAGGAAAACTTGTTTGCAGCAGCATTAGGGGCACATAGACACAGATAGCGCACATAACATATTATTCATCAATTATACATTCATCACACATAGATTTTGCAAGAATACATAAATTACACGTAACTGGTGAATCCTCTAAAAATGAATAAAGGAAAGGCCATACATTTCCAAGCAAGACTGGTGGGATGGAAGAAAACCTACAAGGAAGAATTCCACTGCTCCTGCTGCCATTTTCCTTCGAGGTGGAGGAAGTAATGGGTTTAGGAGAGGTGGTTGGAGAAACATGCTGAGCTGCATTTTACACCAGGTACATTGCCACAGTGTGCAGCTTGTGGGGAGAATGAAAGCTTTGGGTGATGTTCGATCATCTGTTAAATTAAACAGAGAAGGGTGGCTACCAGCCAGAAGTCTCTGCCTGCACCCCTTATGGATTCTAGTACAAAATCAATTCCTCACTGCTTATGCAAACTCTCCTGATCAATTTTTTCCACATTAGATCCTGTGAAGCAACTGATTTCGACAGAGGTGAACCACTGTAAGGGATTACAATGGCTTTTAGTATTCCAGGATTGTTGCACATTTTAAATATATTTAAGTGTTTAAGAAAGAACTGCAGATGCTGGTAAAATCAAAGGTATACACAAAATGCTGGAGTAACTCAGCATGTGAGGCAGCATCTATAGGGAAGGAATGAGCTAAATTTCAGGTCGAGACCCTTCTTCAGGCTGATGTCAGGGGAGGGGGTGGGACAAAGATAGAATGTAGGCGGAGACAGTAAGACTAGTGGGAGAACTGAGAAGGGGAAGGGGAAGGAGAGAGAAAGCAAGGATTATCTGGTTAGATATGTCAATGTTCATACCGCTGGGCAGTAAACTACCCAAGTGAAATATGAGGTGCTGTACCTTCAATTTGTGCTGGGCCTCACTCTGACAATGGAGGAGGCCCAGGACAGAAAGATCAGATTGGGAATGCGAGGGGGAGTTGAAGTGCTGTGCCACCGGAAGAGCAGGTAAGTTAAGACGGACTGAGCTGAGGTGTTCAGCGAAATGATCGCCGAGCCTGCGCTTGGTCTCGCCGATGTAGAGAAGTTGACACCTGGAACAGCAGATACATTAGATGAGGTTTGAGGAGGTGCAGGTGAACCTCTGCCTCACCTGGAAAGACATTTTAGATTCCTGGATGGAGTTGAGGGGGTAGGTAAAGGGAAAGGTGTTGCATCTCCTGCAGTTGCAGGGGAAAGTACCTGTGGAAGGGGTGGTTTGGGTGGGAAGGGACGAGTTAACCAGGGAGTTATGGAGGAAACGGTCTCAGTGGAAAACAGAAAGGGGAGGAGATGGGAAGATGTGTGTCAACTTCTCTACATCAGCGAGACCAAGCGCAGGCTCGGCGATCGCTTCGCTGAACACCTCCGCTCAGTCCGCCTTAAACAACCTGATCTCCTGGTTGCTTGGCACTTTAACTACCCTTCCCATTCCCAATCTGACCTTTCTGACCTGGGCCTCCTCCATTGCCAGAGTGTGAGGCCCAACCAGTGCAAATTGTAGGGACAGCACTTCATATTTCGCTTGGGTAGTTTACACCTCTGCAGTATGAACATTGACTTCCCTAACTTCACCCGCTGAGTTACTCCAACATTTTGTATCTAAGTGTTCAGTTTAGTTTAGAGATACAGCATGGAAACAGGCCCTTCGGCCCACCGAGTCCATGCTGACCAGCAATCACCCATACACTATTTCTACCCTACACACTAGGGACAAATTTTAGAAGCCAATTAACCTAAAAACCCGCACGTCTTTGGAATGTGGGAGGACACTGAAGCACCCGGAAAAAACCTACGCTGTCACAGGAAGAACGTATAAACTTTGTTCAGACAGCACGCATAGACAGGATCAAACCTGGGTCTCTGGCACCGTATGGCAGCAACTGTGCTACTGTGCCACCCCAAGTGCTTTGGCTATCTCTCGTAAACGTTGTTAATACTTTTTCAACCTGTTAATATATGTTTTTAAAGATTTGGAACAGTTTTGAATATTTCTGAAGTAGAAACATTCATTGTTTTTGACAGCTTTGACATCCAGTTAAGATGTCCAGGTGAAACATCCAGTTAGGATTTATAAGATGGTCCTAGAATCTCACGGCTACACAGCTGACCGACTTTATCCAGCAAGTTCCCTCCAAGAGCTGTCAATAAGGTGAATTCAAACTCGATTCAGTCAACAGCAGGTTTGTGCTGCTTATTAAATCTGGAATCATAGATAAAGAAACATAGAAACATAGAAATTAGGTGCAGGAGTAGGCCATTCAGCCCTTCGAGCCTGCACCGCCATTCAATATGATCATGGCTGATCATCCAACTCAGTATCCCGTACCTGCCTTCTCTCCATACCCTCTGATCCCCTTAGCCACAAGGGCCACATCCAACTCACTCTTAAATATAGCCAATGAACTGGCCTCAACTACCCTCTGTGGCAGAGAGTTCCAGAGACTCACCACTCTCTGTGTGAAGAAAGTCTTTCTCACTCGGTCTTAAAGGATTTCCCCCTTATCCTTAAGCTGTGACCCCTTGTCCTGGACTTCCCCAACATCGGGAACAATCTTCCTGCATCTAGCCTGTCCAACCCCTTAAGAATTTTGTAAGTTTCTATAAGATCCCCTCTTAATCTCCTAAATTCCAGAGAGTATAAACCGAGTCTATCCAGTCTTTCTTCATAAGACAGTCCTGACATCCCAGGAATCAGTCTGGTGAACCTTCTCTGCACTCCCTCTATGGCAATAATGTCCTTCCTCAGATTTGGAGACCAAAACTGCACGCAATACTCCAGGTGTGGTCTCACCAAGACCCTGTACAACTGAAGTAGAACCTCCCTGCTCCTGTACTCAAATCCTTTTGCTATGAAAGCTAACATACCATAAAGAAACAAAAAGAATAATATCCATTCTGAAAACAGTGGCTGAATGAATAATGAATGTATTTTTTACACAAAGAGGGGCGATTAATTGGATATGTTTACACACTGTGCAGGATCTGTGCTTCACAACAGAGAATGAAGTCTGCTCTGTTTAAACGGGAGATATGTATAGGTTAATCAATAATCAACTTCTATATGGGCTTTTTTCAGTGCCATTGTGAGCCAGGGTGACGTTGTAAACATTCAGTACCAACAGTCGGAGAAGCAGTTTGTTAGTATTTTTTTGGTGCATTAGATTTGCGTGCATAGGCTAATAAAGAAGTTTGCATGCTGGGGATATACAATTATTGAACTATTCTGCCAATACTTTACAATCTTCCGCAAGACAAATGGAAGAGACTCCAGTACACCAGAGGCCATGACATGCAGAAGTACTACTTCAAGTGATCATTCTGGTATACTGTCATCTTATCATTATACCTTATCATTCTAGTATACTGTCTCATCATTCCGGTAAACCACCTCATCATTCCCATAAAGGGGCAAACAAAACTGCACAGAATGCTTCAAATGCAGCCTTACCAAAGTCCTAGAAAGCTGTATTATGACTTCCTGACTCCTATACTCAATGCCCCAAACTATGAAAGCAAGCTTAACATATGCCTTCGTTACCACACTATCTAGTTGTATTGCCATTTTCAGGGATTTATGGACTTGGATCCAGAGATCCCTCTGGGCATCAATGCTGTTAAGGGCCTTGCCATTAATTGTATATTTTCTACTTACATTCGACTTCCCAAAGTGCAACACCTTACACCTGCTCAGAAGAAACTCCATGCTCCATTTCTACACCCATTTCTGCATCTGATCTACATCCCACTGCATACCTTGACAGTCTTCCCCACAATCCACAAGGCTGGGTCCCAGCATTCACACGGGAGGGCTGGTCCCCTAACGCAATATTCACCTCTCCACCAATTCCAATATTGGTGGCCAGTGGGGGAAGGGGGGGGGGGCTTTCTGGAGCGCTACTATGGGTGTTGTGGGCTGAAAGGACTGGTTTGCAGAGGGCTAGTATTCCTTTTGTGGGCCGAATGGATTATTGGGCTGGCGGCTCAATCACTCAAGCCTGTTGTGCTGGCAGCTCACTCACTCACGGCTGATGGGCTGGCAGTTGACTCACGGCTATTCCTTGAAATTCCTTTTCAAGCAGGGCGCAAGGCCACCAAATTCAAGTGCAGTTTCTTACCACTTCAAGCAGGGTGCAAGGCCACTGAATTCAAGTGCAGTTTCATACCATTTCAAGCAGGGTGCAAGGCCACTAAAGACAGTGAGTCATGACCTCTCCCTCCTCCATCTTGCAGGACCGTAAAACCCATGCCCACATTTCTGGATTTTACGGTCCTTCCCCCCTCCCACCAGAAGAGGCGTGGTCCTCATGGTGTGATTGACAGGAGAGAGAATCTCAACATTTTTTAAACACTAATAACTCTTTTATTTTTCATCGATAGGAAAGATCCTCGGCACCTGATGAGCGGAAGGGAACTCTGAGTAAGATGGCCAAATATCACAGCTGTATGTGGTAGCGTTTTTTCTAAAATCAATATAAAGCGCAAACAGGGTCAAGATTAGACTTTTAATTATATAGAAGGTAAGGCAAATTTAATTAGGCAAGGCAACTTTAATTGGGCAAGGCAACTTTAATTGGGCAAGGCAACTTTAATTGGGCAAGGCAACTTTAATTAAGCAAGGCAACTTTAATTAGGCAAGGCAACTTTAATTAGGCAACACAGCATTCGCATTTCCAAACCAAAGGCAACACAGCTTTAGAATTTCCAAACCAAAGGCAACACAGCTTTAGCATTTCCAAACCAAAGGCAACACAGCTTTAGCATTTCCAAACCAAAGGCAACACAGCTTTAGCATTTCCAAACCAAAGGCAACACAGCTTTAGCATTTCCAAACCAAAGGCAACACAGCTTTAGCATTTCCAAACTATATTTTCAAACCAAATTAAGGGCACTGACATGTCAGTAAAATCACTCACAGTTCAGTAGACATGTGTTCAGTGTTATTCACAGCTCAGACTGAGAGACGTGACCCTCTCGCTTTCCCATCTTGCAGAGACTGACTGAGGCACTCAACACTTCCAGGTTTTATAGTCCCTCCGGAAGGGGCTTGGCCTCCAGGACAGAGAATCTCAACATTTTTAAAACACTAATAACTCTTTTATTTTTTCATCAATGGGAAAAATCCTTGTCCTGCACAGTGGAGGGGGACTCTGAGTAAGATGGCCAACAATCACAGCCGTGATTTTGTATGTGGCAGCGTTTTTTCTAAAATCAATATACAGTATGACAGGAAGTGGTCAAGATCAGACTTTTAATAATATAGATATCACAAGTAGCAGAGGTCCCAGCACAGATCACTGCAGAACATTGATCTGCCAGTCAGATCCCTCTCTCAACAATGTTTCTGCAATGGCCACATCATCACAGTCTCAAACACCGATCCAGGCTATAAGAATCCGCTTTCTCCACAATACTCCTTGCATTGTAATAAACACACTTCAGCCCATCAGCACGACCATATTTGTTCACCTCTTCCTGTCCATCTATTCTTTGGGACATACTGGTTCTAACTATCTTCCCATCACTCCTTCCAATTTCTGACCTACTATTTGTGTTCCTTCCCCCGTGCCTCTCTAGTTTAAACCCTCGTGGATAGCACAAGCAAACCTCCCTGCAAGAATAATGGCTCCCCTCCTGTTCAGATGTAATCCATCCCTCTGCACCAGACGAGATCCTGATGGTCTAAGAAAATTGAATCCATGCCCCCTGTATCAACTCCAGACCCACACATTCATCTGTCCTGTCTTCCTATTTCTCCCCACCCATGCACATGGCAACGGGTAATCTGCAGATTACTATACTCGAGGTCCAGGTTTTTAATCTACTGCCCAACTCTCATTTCAGTTTGCAAGGCCTCATCCATTTTTTCTACTTATGTAATTTGTGCAAAATAGCCTCTGGCTGCTCATCCTCCCCCTTGAGAACGTTCTGCAGCTGCTCAAAGACATCCAGAACCCTGGCACCTGGGTGGCAACACACTATCCTGGAGTCTCATTTGTTACCACAGAATCTCCTATCTATGCCCCTAACTAATGGGTCTCCTATCGCTATGGTCTGCCTGTCTTTACCCTTCCCCGCTGTGCCTCAGAGCCAGGCTCAACACCACACACCTGGCTACTGCTGTTCTCCCTTGAATGGACATACCGCCCGTAAGAGTATCCAAAGGGGTATACGTGTTGTTAAGGGGAATGGCCACTGGGGATTCCAGTACTTGGTGCCCACTCCTTTTCCTGCTGGCCACCCACCTACTTTCTGCCAGTACCCTGGGCGTGACTGGCTCACTGTAACACCTACCTACGACCTCCACAGTCTCCCGGATGATCCTGAGGTGATCCGGTTACTGCTCAAGTCCCCTAGCGCAGTCTCTAAGGAGCTGTGGCTGGACACACCTTGCACAGGTGTTGGCCTCAGGGACACTGGAAGTCTCTCACTTCCCAGATCCTGCAGGAGGAGCACACCTAACCGCCATCTTTACCAAAGTGCACTAAAGAAAATTTAGGAAAGGGAAGAAAAAGCACAGACCAGACAGAGGGTGGTGAATCTGTGGAATTCATTGTCACAAAAGGCTGTGGAGGCCGTCAATTGATAATTTTAAGGCAGAGATAGATAGATTCTTGATTAGTGCGGGTGTCAGGGGTTATGGGGAGCAGGCAGGAGAATGGGGTTAGGAGGGAGAGATAGATGAGCCATGATTGAATGGCAGAGTAGACCTGATGGGCTGGATTGCCAAATTCTGCTCCTATCACTTATGACCTTATACCTTATCCCACCCATCGCACTCTGCGGAAAGATCTAAAGCCAAAGCCTTGCACTGATTCGCCACACGGCATTTAGCCTCCTCACGGTTGCTTTCAACACAGCTGCTCCTCTTGTATCTATCTTTGTTTTATACTCCCACTAAAGAGCAGTCACTCCGGGTTGCCAGCAGTCTGGATAAGGGCCCTGATCCGTAACGTCACCCATCCTTTATCATCAGAGATGCTGCCTGACCCGTTGAGTTACTCCAGCACTTTGTGTCTAACTCCAGGACACTGTCCATACTGACCATCGATCACCCATTCACACTAGTTTCATGGTATCCCACTTTTTCATCCACTCCCTACATGCCAGGGGGAATTTACAAAGGTCAATTAACTTCCGAGCCACTGCATCTTTGGGATGTGGGAGGAAAACGGAGCACTTCGAGGAAACGCACGCTGTCACAGGGAGAATGTGCAAACTCCCCACAGACAGCATCCAAGGAGAGGATCGAACCTGGGTCTCTGGAGCTGTGAGGCAACAGCTCTACACCACTGTGCTGCTCATGGATCTTTCATCATGAACTTTGCAGGTCAAGAAAGCAGCTGGTCAGTACCCACACAAGAACAATTGACACCAACAATGTCTGTGACACCCGCAACGTGTAGACAGAATAACTAGAATAAGTGTTGGCTTTCTAAAATTAATCTCAAAATATTGGAACAATTCAGCAGACCAATCAGTACTTGTCAGAGAAATAATAATATTTCTTTTTTTTATGTTGATGAACTTTCACCAAAATAGAAAGACATTTGAGGTGAAAGATCTTCAAGCAAGTGGAACCTGAAAGAAAGGAGGAAGGAGTAGAGTGGATAGAAATGTAACAAAGGATGAACAATCTGTGATGAGGTGGAGAGCAGCGGTTAATAATTGACCATATTATACATAGATATCTCCAAAACGTAGCGGAGAGGATTTTATACATAGCCATAAATACGAGTAAGTTAACTTTGTGATGATTTATGTGATGTGAATACAAACATTAATAATGAATGTGCTTCTCAAATCTAAAATAAGGAGTTGACCAGAATATTACTTATTAGCAAGAACGAGTGGTTAGACAAACTTGGATTGTCCTCTCTAGAATGCCGGATGTAGAGAGGAGACCTTTTGGAAGTATATAAAGTTATGAGAGACGTACTGTAGAAAGGGTAGACAGTTAGAATCTTATCCCCAGGATGGAATGTTAAAGACTACAGGGCATAGCTTTAGTTTAAAGGGCAAAGTTTAAAGGAGACGTGTGGAACAAATTATTTGCACAAAGAGTGGTGGGTGACTGGAACACACTTGCATGGGTAGTGGTGGAGATGGATATGTAAGTGACGCTTAAGATCTTCTAGATAGATACATAGATATGCAGAGAATTTGGGGATATGGATTACATACAGACAGATGAGGTCAGTTTATCTTGGCTTTATGTTCAGCACAGATATTGTGGGTCGTGAGGCCTGTTCTCGTGCTGTATGTATTCTGCTCTATGTCCTGAATAGTGCAGCGCATTATCTCAAAATATGTATGATGTGTTGATGGTCTAAAAAGGCTCAATGCAGTACCATTTCCCAGAGAAGCACCCCTTTCTCCCTCAGTAGAACGTCCGTGGTGGATCATTAATATAGTTATCTGCATTAAACTCCATGAGCCACTCCTCAGTTCACTTGCCCAGCAGATCATGCTATAATTTTTGATAACCATCTTCACTACCCCTACTTTAGTGGCATCTGCAAACTTACTAATCATGCCTTGCCCAAATTCTTAAGCAAATTCTTAATATAAATCGCAAACAGCAAGAGGCCCAGCACTGATCCCTGAGCACACCATTTGTCACAGGCCTCCAGTCCAAGACTTAACACCCTTTGCCTCTTTCCATGAGGCCAAGTCTGTATCGTTAGCTGACTTTCCTTGGATCATGCGATCTAACCTTGGAGAGCAGCCTAACACGAGGAACCTTATCAAAGGACTTGCTGAATTCCATATAGATAATGTTTATGGCCCCGCCCTCATCCACCTTAAGGATACTTCCGCAAATAATAAATTAATGAAACGTTCGCCCATGACGTCCCTAATCAGCCCGTCTATCCAAATGCATATAAATCTTATTCCTCGGGATCCTCTCCAGTAACCTACCTACCACAGATGTTAGAAACATAGAAACATAGAAAATAGGTGCAGGAGGAGGCCATTCGGCCCTTCGTGCCAGCACTGCCATTCATTGTGATCATGGCTGATCGTCCCCTATCAACAACCCGTGCCTGCCTTCTTCCCATTAGGCTCGCTGGCCTATAGTTCCCAGGCTTTTCTTTGCAGCCTTTCTTAAAAAGAAGCACAATATTAGCCATTCTCCAGTCGGCCAGCAGCTCACCCGTGTCTAACGATGATTCATGTTTCTCAGCCAGGGCTCGCGGAATTTCTTCTCTAGGTTCCCACAGTGTCCTTGGATATATCTGATCAGGCCCAGGAGATTTATCAACTCTTACACCCTAGGATGTCCCACACCTCTCGACCGTAATACAGACTACATTCTTATGCTTGTTATTTGTGCATTTTTGAACTGATGAAATTCAGCCAACCATGCTGTGTTACAATTGAAATGGTGTCAAAATAGTCAGTAACAACAAAAATAAATTGTGTCTGTTTTATGTTTGAATCCTTTTCCAGATCTTTTATCTGCCACCTTCTCCATTTAAAAGACAGAGTACAATATGGCCTGAACATTTGATCATCCCCTTCCTGCCGTTTCTTCTCAGGCCCACATTTAATCTTCAATTTATTTACAAGCATTTCAAACACCTTTTTACATTCAGATAGCGATATAAATAAAAGTTGTAGCTGCAATGCCTCCTTGTGCAAGAACTTGCACTGCTCATTTTATCATTGCATGTACTGTCTTTATACCACCTCACTGGTAATATTGCTCTCTGGGAGATGCATCAAAATAACAGAGCATTTGAAGGACATTAGGTTTGGTGTAGGGAAAGCCTGAGGAATGACTTGAGGGGCTCGATATTTGGTTCTCAACCCGAAACGACACCTATTCCTTTTCTCCAGAGATGCTGCCTGACCCGCTAAGTTACTCCAGCATTTTGTGTCCATCTGAGCTTGACATTTGTTGAGTCATCTGTGCTGGCTGTTCCTGGATACTTGAACTACTTCCTGGCATGCAGCTTCTGGGTCCTTGATCCATTGAGAGTTTGCCTATAGACGGCAGCATTTTGGCTGCTGAAGGGGGATTTGGCGCAGTTAACTCTATTGATGCCATTAGTTCAGGGGAACAGACAGCATGTCCTGGACAGGTACTTGTCATGTAGTTGCCAATACTGTCAGGTCAGGTAAACCTTCTTCCAATTATCTGTTGAAGCTGAGTGTTGCTTTAAAAGACCTTGTCCATTTGCAGTTCCAAAGTGCATATCAACCTCTACACGGGATCACGTGTTGCCCAAAACAGAGCATGTTTCCATCCAGACCTCAGACTCCCTTGTGGGCCAACTACATCTCTGGAGAAAACTATTACAATAAGCGCACAGTAGAGTGCTGACAACATGCAAAATGACTGATGCAAACTCCTCCATACTTACATCCACAATGCTTACTCTCCACAGGAAGCCTTCTGATGCTCTGGGAGAACTGCTTGCATTAGGTTGACATCTTTCCTTTCCTGATTCAGTCCCAGAAATCTGCATCTCTGTCCTCCTATCTTACCAATGTTTCATTAGGTGCAAGCTCTCTGCATCTTATCCAAACCCAACAAGCCCACAACACCTCATATTCAGCATGGGCAGCTTACAATCAAAGTATAAACATTGAATTCTCTAATTTTAAGTACCCAACCTCTCTACCCCCTCTCTTTTGCCTGTATACCCCCCCCCCCCCAATTCACACCCATTTCTCCCACTCTCCTACCCCTCTTTCTTCCCGTATCTTCTTTCATCTATATCCCTCCCTCTGGCTTTATATTATATTCCTCTTAAAGTCATAGAGTGATGCAGTGTGGAAACAAGTCCTTCGCCCACACTCGCCCACACCGGCCAACAATGTCCCAGCTACACTAGTCCCACTTACTTGTGCTTGGTCCATATCCCTCGAAACCTGTCCTACCCATGTACCTGCCTAATTGATTCTTAAACAATGGGATAGTCGCAGCTTCATCGACCTCCTCTGGCAGCTTGCTCATCAGCCTTCACTCCTCGTCTGACACTGATTTGTCTCCCTTTCATCTTTAGCCTTTGTCACTCACTCCACTCATCTTCCAATCAAACCCCCTCACCTGTATCCACCTATCACTTGCCTGGCTTGGTCCTGGTCCCATCTCTCTTTTCCAGCTTTTCTATCCCCTCTCCCACTACAATCATTCTGAAGAAGGGTCCCGACCCAAAACGTCATCTATACGTTCCCTCCACAGATGCTGCCAGACCTGTTGAGTTCCTCCAAAACATTGTCCACGTACACCAGGGATGCTGACTTAACTGCTTAGTTACTCCAGTACTTTGTGTATTTTTAATTATTATTTCCATTGATTTCAAAGTGAAAATCTATCGTTGTTTCAAAGTCACACAGGCACAGGCTTTGAAAGAGATTGAGGAAGGATTGATGTTGGATGTGTCAAAAATGGCAGAATATTTCTGTACGTGGGGTCTGCATCAGAGCCAGACAGGTCCACCTACTCACGGCTGTATCTCAACAGCTCCTAAACACACATTCATCCCAACCTTATCCTTTGCATCACCAAAGTACAACGGAGTCTAATAGCTACCTACCTAAATATGACACAGCCACAAGCTGACCTTGCATATTCGTCTTTGATAAACAGCAGCAAAGATCAAGGATTGAATGAACCTGGTATATTAGAACAATCATGGAGCATGCTTTACCTTGGTTGTGGAATCTGTCTATTCAATGGCTAGCACATATCATTTACAGGACAGTAGAAATTGGATCAAAATACCAGATTTACAACCTGCATTATTAACTCACTTTAACAATCATGCAGAATGCAGAGAAATCTGTTTGAATGAGGTTTCCCCTTGTGATAATAGGTTAATGCATTAAAAACCATCCCTTGTCATTGTTCTGTGAAACCTCTTTGCAGGCAGCTGCATCTATGTACTGGTAAGTGCAAATCACGATCCCTTGAACTGTGCCATGATGCTGCTGCTCCTGCTGCTGCTGCTGCTGATGATGATGATGATGATTGTCAGGGCTCAGGCTTTGCCACCACTGCATATGACCAGTCCGCTCCATGTTGAGGAGTTGTCCGAGATCCATGCACCATTATCTCTTTCATCCCGATATTCCTTACTCCCGCTCACATGGAGCGATGGGTAGTAAAGCTGTCTGTGTGGCAAGCAACAATATGTATGAAACACACTAATCTAATTTGAACTTCTGTTAAAACATGTAAATAACGGTAATGCTTTCATAAAGCAGGGATGGAATTTTGCAATTTTGCATTGGTTCCGTTTTATCTGATATTCAAACTAACTCACTAACTAATATAACTAACTTATCAATCTAACTAAAACATCAATCTATTTTCAAGTACCAATTCTTTTTTTCCAGGATAAAGATGGATGTATGTTGTCTTCCGTTAAACTAGTATTTTTAAATATAGTGGGGTGGATGTCAAACATAAAGCATGATGCTGAAATGATAGAAGTTGTAAGAGGGGAATGGGACTGAAGGGATTGCTTTTTTAGGAACTAACAGGGACCCGACAGGCTGAGTGGCCTTCTTCTATACCATACTAAATAGGCTCGAATGAATAGTTTCCAATGATATCTTGGAAAGATGATTATAGGGTTAAAAGGAGCTGACAAAATTCTATCCTTAATTATAGAATTACAAACAGGGGATTGATTCACTTTTGATATCCAGCTGATTCCTGGAGGCCTTCTGCTCAGGAAGAAGGTTTTGTGCCTTCACTGCAGGTGGATTACAAACTGTTTATGGAACCAGATCATTTCCTGGGCACAAAATGATCTACCCCAGAGGAAATGCCAAGCTGAATTATGATCAGCCGTTCCGAAAATTAATTTAAAACACAAATCACAACATAACAAGAATCTTTTTTTCTGCACAGGAGCTGCAAACCACATGTAAGAAATGGTTCTAGGATTTTTTTGTTGCTAATTTTCTTTTCTGCCTTCATAATAGCACGGATTAATTATATCGCAAACGATTACATTATCACCATTGAGAAATTTGCATTTCAACAGAGAAATACAGCAGGATTGTGCAGGAAGGAACTGCAGATGCTGGGTTAAACCGAAGATAGACACAAAAAGCTGAAGTAACTCAGCGGGTCAGACAGCATCTCTGGAGAAAAGAAATAGGTGATGTTTTGGGCTCAACCCACAATGTCACCTCTTCCTTTTCTCCAGAGATGCTGTCTGACCCGCTGAGTTACACCAGCTTTTTCTGTCTATTACAGCAGGATGAGCAGGGTATTTTGGCAATAGCAGGTTAAATAGTTAGGCCAACTGTGTCTTCTGTTGACAATCACTTCCAGTACTTTTGCTTGGAGACATCAAATATTTTAACTCTTTCTAATCCCAAAATACTAAGATGAGCAACAACATAACTACTATTTTTTATTATTTACTCTAGTGCCAGGAAGTGGCAATTGCTGGCTTAGTCATTATTGATCATCTGTCCTTAAGTAACCCAGAACTAGTTTAATGCAAGTGTAAGTTTAGTACCAACAACATAATTCAGGTCTACAGCCTCATCGAGGCCAGACCCCAGCAAAGGATGGCAGGTGCCTTCCCCTAAAGTGAACCAGATTGCCTTTTATGACATACGGAGAACTTCATGGTGAGCATTGGTGGGAGCTACAGTTTATTATTGACTTACCTAAGTTCCCCTTTTGCCACAATGAGATTTGGTGTACATGGTGCTGCTACTCACCAGATAGACTTACAAAGGTATTGGCAGAAAGAGTGTAAATGCCCTCATAATAAATTAACTGGATGAGGGACTGTGCAGTTAGTGAAGAGTTCTGACCTGCTTTCTGCAGTTATGACTTCTGGCTCTGACACTGCTTAAAATAAGCTTTCTGGTGTATAATGGGCGGACACAGGATCAATCAGCCAAAGTTTATGCGAGACACAAAAAGCTGGAGTAAGTGAGCGGGTCAGGCGGCATCGCCGGTGATGCTGCCTGACCCACTGAGTTACTCTAGTTTTTTTGTGTTTATCTTTGGTTCAAACCAGCATCTGCAGTTACATCCCACCCAATGTTTATGTGAGGCTTGCTAATTGTCTTGTGAAAAGTTGCACTGTATGGCTGTGGTAAATCAGGCTGAATGCCAGTCAGTATTGAATTGCTCTCTCAAATAATGAGAGCTAGTATTTCATTGCAGAATAGCAAGGACAGTAGATGTGGCATATATGGTAAAGGATACAATTCAGCAATGCTGTGATTAGACCTGCACCAACAGTGGTCTAACGATATCAGCAAAACCTATGCAAACAACAACAGTGCAAAAAAAAAGCTTAACTGATTTGGATCAGCTAGGTTTAATTGAGCTAAATAAACATTAAGCTACTTTTATAATGCAGCTATCAGTCCTGCACAGGATGTACTATGAGTTCCTGCCAAGGATTACAGTATATGGCTCGACCAGCTAGTCTCCAGGACAGGAGGGAGCCGTATCTATTGACATTCACAGAGCTTTTAACATAATAATTCAAGTTTATATAATAATACAAAGATGTTACAATAACGAAGCAAGCCTATCAAACCAAACATATCAGTAAATATTACATATCATATCTACTTTACTGCTTCCATATTCTTCCTTCTCATTTCCATTCATGCAGGTTTAATACTGATAGTATGCACAAAATGCTACAGTAACTCAGCAGATCAGGCAGCATCTCTGGAGAAAAGGAATAGGTGACATTTTGGTTCAGAACCTTTCTTCCGACTCCAGAGACGCTGCCTGATCCGCTGAGTTACAGTCCTTCAGCGTTATATATCTATCCTCGGTTTAAACCATCATTTGCAGTTCTTTGCTACAGATTAAATGCTGATGTTGTCTCTCCTTCCCCCCACCCTCTTTTATCTTATTTTTCTCACAACATAAAAAGAGCCAATTTTGCCCATCCGATGTAAGCTAGTTTTCAGAGAACTCCCATTTGCGACAACAGGTTTTCCCTTCCACCACACTGATTCTCCTACTGCTCATCTACACGAGGGGTAATTTGCAATCATCGGTTAACCTGCTAACCAGGTCAGTGGGAAGTGAGCGAAAATTAGAGCACCCAGTTAAAACCCACACAGTCACAGAGAGAACATTTGAAATCCACCCAGCCTGCACCAGAGGTCAGAATTAAACTGGAGTACCAATGACATAGGTAAAAAAAGAGAAGAGATCTCGAAAGGAGAATTTAGGGAGTTAGGAAGAGAGTAAAGGAAAAGAACCGCAAACATAACAATCTCAGGATTACTTCCTGAGCCACACGACAGTGAGAGTAGGAATGGAGCAAGGTGGAGGATAAATGCCTGGCTGAAGGACTGGTGAAGAGGGCAGGGATTCAAGTTTCTGGATCAATGGAACCTCTTTTGGGGAAGGAGTGACCTGTATAAAAAGGACGGGTTGCACTTGAACCCGAGGGGGACCAGTATCCTGGCAGGGAAATTTGCAAAGGCTACCGGGGGACTTTAAACTAGAACGGTTGGGGGGAGGGACTCAAATAGAGAAAGCCAGTAGACAGGGTCTGAGGCAGGAGGCAGAGAAGGGAAGCATTCAGACCCAACATGTAGGGGGGGAAGAAGAAAAAAATAATAAACAGAGAATAAGAGGTGGTGGGTTTCCAGGGCAAAAATCAAAAGGGACCACTTGTCAACATAATTGTATAAGGAGGAAGAGTGTTGTAAAAACAAGCCTGAAGGCTTTGTGTCTCAATGCAAGGAGCATTCGTAATAAGGTGGACGAGTTGAATGTGCAGATAGCTATTAATGACTATGCTATAGTTGGGATCACGGAGACATGGCTCCAGGGGGACTAAGGCTGGGAGATGAATATCCAGGGATATTCGATATTCAGGAGGGATAGACAGAAAGGAAAGGGAGGTGGGGTAGCGTTGCTGGTGAGAGAGGAGAGAGGAGATTAATGCAATAGAAAGGAAGGACATTAGTTTGGAGGATGTGGAATCGATATGGGTAGAACTACGAAATTCTAAGGGGCAGAAAACGCTAGTGGGTGTTGTGTACAGGCCACCTAACAGTAGTAGTGGAGTTGGGGATGGCATCAAACAGGAAATTAGAAATGCGTGCAACAAGGGTAAAACAGTTATAATGGGTGACTTCAATCTACATATAGATTGGTGAATCAAATGGGCAGGGGTGCTGAGGAAGAGGATTTCTTGGAATGTATGCGGGATAGTTTTCTAAACCAACATGTAGAGGAACCAACGAGAGAGCAGGCTATTCTAGACTGGGTATTGAGTAATGAGGAAGGGTTAGTTAGCAGTGGTGTTGTGAGGGGCCCCTTGGGGAAGAGTGACCATAATATGGTTGAGTTCTTCATTAGAATGGAGAGTGACATAATTAAGTCAGAAACAAAGGTTCTGAACTTAAACAAAGGTAACTTTGAAGGTATGAGAAGTGAATTGGCCAAGATAGACTGGCAAGTGATTCTTAAAGGGTTGACAGTGGATGTGCAATGGAAGGTATTTAAAGACTGCATGAATGAACTACAACAATTGTTCATCCCAGTTTGGCAAAATAATAAATCAGGGCAGGTAGTGCATCCATGGATAACAAGGGAAATCAGGGAAAGTATAAAAAACATAAAATTAAAGCATACAAATTAGCCAGAAAAAGCAGCCTACCAGAGGACTGGGAGAAATTCAGAGTTCAGCAGAGGAGGACAAAGGGCTTAATTAGGAAAGGGAAAATAGATTATGAAAGAAAACTGGCAGGGAACATAAAAACTGACTGCAAAAGTTTTTATAGATTTTGTGAAGAGAAAGAGATTAGTTAAAACAAATGTAGGTCCCTTGCAGTCAGAAACAGGTGAATTGATCATGGGGAACAAGGACATGGCAGACCAATTGAATCACTACTTTGGTTCGGTCTTCACTAAGGAAGACATAAATAAACTGCTGGAAATAGCAGGGGACCGGGGGTCAAATAAGGTGGAGGAACTGAGTGAAATCCAGGTTAGCTGAGAAGTGGTGTTGGGTAAATTGAATGGATTAAAGGCCGATAAATCCCCAGGGCCAGATAGTCTGCATCCCAGAGTACTTAAGGAAATAGCCACAGAAATAGTGGATGCATTAGTGATAATTTTTCAAAACTCCTTTCAAAGATTCTGGAGTTGTTCCTGAGGATTGGAGGGTAGCTAATGTAACCCCACTTTTTAAAAAAGGAGGGAGAGAGAAAATGGGGAATTACAGACCAGTTAGTCTAACATCGGTAGTGGGGAAACTGCTAGTTATTAAAGATGGGATAGCAGTACATTTGGAAAGTGGTGAAATCATTAGACAAAGTCAGCATGGATTTACAAAAGGTAAATCATGTCTGACGAATCTTATAGAATTTTTCGAGGATGTAACTAGCAGAGTGGATAAGGGAGAACCAGTGGATGTGTTATATCTGGACTTTCAGAAGGCTTTCGACAAGGTCCCACATAAGAGATTAGTTTACAAACATAAAGCACACGGTATTGGGGGTCAGTATTGATGTGGATAGAGAACTGGCTGGCAGACAGGAAGCAAAGGGTAAGAGTAAACGGGTCCTTTTCAGAATGGCAGGCAGTGACTAGTGGGGTACCACAAGGCTCAGTGCTGGAACCCCAGCTATTTACAATATATATTAATGATTTGGACGAGGGAATTGAATGCAACATCTCCAAGTTTGCGGATGACACTAAGCTAGGGGGTAGTGTTAGGTGTGAGGAAGATGCTAGGAGGCTGCAAGGTGACTTGGATAGGCTGGGTGAGTGGGCAAATGCATGGCAGATGCAGTATAATGTGGATAAATGTGAGGTTATCCACTTTGGTGGCATAAACAGGAGGGTAGACTATTATCTGAATGGTGGCAAATTAGGAAAAGGAGAGATGCAACGACACCTGGGTGTCATGGTACACCAATCATTGAAAGTAGGCATGCAGGTGCAGCAGGCAGTGAAGAAAGTAAATGGTATGTTAGCATTCATAGCAAAAGGATTTGAGTATAGGAGCAGGGAGGTTCTACTGCGGTTGTACAGGGTTTTGGTGAGACCACACCTGGAGTATTGCATACAGTTTTGGTCTCCAAATCTGAGAAAAGACATTCTTGCCATAGAAGGGGTACAGAGAAGGTTCACCAGACTGATTCCTGGGATGTCAGGACTTTCATATGAGGAAAGACTGGATGGACTTGGCTTGTACTCGCTAGAATTTAGAGGACTGAGGGGGGATCTTATAGAAACTTACAACATTCTTAAGGGGTTGGATAGGCTAGATGCAGGAAGATTGTTCCCGATGTTGGGGAGGTCCAGAACAAGGGGTCACAGTCTAAGGATAAGGGGGAATTCCTTTAGGACCGAGATGAGGAAAACATTTTTCACACAGAGAGTGGTGAGTTTCTGGAATTCTCTGCCACAGAAGGTAGTTGAGGCCAGTTCATTGGCTGTATTTAAGAGGGAGTTAGATGTGGCCCTTGTGGCTAAAGGGATCAGGGGGTATGGAGAGAAGGCAGGTACAGGATACTGAGTTGGATGATCAGCCATGATCATATTGAATGGCGGTGCAGGCTCGAAGGGTCGAATGGCCTACTCCTGCACCTATTTTCTATGTTTCTATGCTTCTATGTTATGGAGCTGCAAGCTTCCTTACTGTTTTTTTGTAATTTTATTTTTATTCCACCCGAGATGCAAGGGGCTTGTAATTCTCTCTTAAAATGAATTCCACCACCTGCCTACTCTTTATGTGAACATGTTTCCCCATTCCGTATTCTTACAAATAACCTCTCAGCAATGTTATTTCCTCAAGTGCAGGTAAACAGAATAGGGCCTTGGTGAACCACAAAAACCTAACCTGGTCCTGTTCTCATCTAACTAAATACGAATTTGGCACCTGTCATTGATCAGGATCAAGCTGTTCCTGGAGACAACTGTTCCTTTTGTTCACCAATCTGTTATGCTGCTGCAAGTAGACCATAAGTCCATAAGACATAGGAACAGAATTAGGCCATTTGGCCCATCGAGTCTACTCCGCCATTCAATCATGGCTGATCTAGTTTTCCCTCTCAACCCCATTCACCTGCCTTCTCCCAGTAACATTTAATGCCCTTACTAGTCAAAAGTCTATCAATCACCGCTTTAAAAATTCTCAATAGCTTGGCCTCCACAACTAGTCCAAGGACATTGTCCTGTACTGTGTCTCAAGCTTGAAAATTCTTCCACATTTTGTAACAACAAAAAGGCACGGTGGAGAATAAGGGAACTGTTCAAGTATCAGTGAAAATAATCTGCAAAACTCATTGCCTGTTGATAAGTTAATGTGTCGAGTTTGGAGCTTATTTGGAGGTTACAATTTGGTGGTTGCAGGGAAGAAACTGCTCCAGAACCTGGACGTTAGTTTTTGGGCTCCTATACCTTCTTCCCGAAGGCAGGAGTAATGAGAGCGTGGTCAGAGTGGTGGGGTTCTCTGACGATGTTAGCTGCCTTTTTGAAGCAATGACTCCTGCAGATCCCTTTGACTGTGCTGAGGTCAGTACTTGTGATTGCATACAGAGATATGGATGAAAGCAAATGGAGTGGAAAAGTTAAAACCTGAAAAGCTGTAAATTGAACAGGAACTACTTCACAAAGAGAAGTTACTATGTGGGATTATGTCTCATTGAACATGAACTACTTCACAAGGAGAAGTTACTATGTGGGATTATGTCTCACATGGAGCAGTAGTGGTGGAACCTTAGGTATCATTATGGAACAGACTGAATGCTGCAATGAAGATGAGTAAATTAAATTCCTCCACTGTAGTTCAGTTTCATTTATGGCTGTGGGTCAGGACCAAATTATATTATATTCCAGTTAAGTGCTTAACATCCTGTCCAGCACTATCCAGGAAATGAACTAAGCAATTATCTTAGAATTGTTGGTAAATTAAGCAGCATCGTTTAGTTTTGCTAATATATCTCTTATTTCTACCCTTGAGAATAAGGTGACGTAAATGAAATGTTTCACAGACAAATTAAGTGCCTTACAGGTTACAATGTGAACAGTTATCCCTTCCTATGGCATCTTAAACCAAATGGGAGTTTGTTTAGTTCTGTGATGCAGGAGGGTTCATGGACCGAGCCAAGCCACTCACAACCAGGAGAAAGATGGTGACCTAGACTCCAAAGCTGAAACTCCAGTGAGGTTCAGGTGTAGGTTTGTTATTGTCACATGTACCAAAAGCTTTATTTTGCATGCTAAACAATCAGATCAGATAATGCTATACATAAATGAAATCAAGTCTAATGCAAGAACAATGTATAGAGCAAAGCGACAGATAACGAGTGCAGAATATAGTTTGCAGCATTGTAGCGCATCAATTTCATGAACAAAGTCCAATGTCTGCAATGGGGTAGAGGTGAATCTGACAGTATCCTAGCTTATGGAAGGACCATTCAGAAGCCTTATAACATAGGGGAAGAAGTTGTTCTTGATTCTGGTAATGTATGCCTTCAAGCTTCTGTTCCTTCTGACCGACAGGTGCAGGGAGAAGAAAGAATGGGATGTCTTTGATTATGTTGGCTGCTTTTCTGAGGCTGCATGATATGTAGACGGAGTCAATGGTGGAAACTCTGGTCTGTGTGATAGACTGGACTACATCTACTGCTCTGTGCAATTTCTTGCAATGTTCAGCAGAGCTGTTGCCAAACCAAGTTCTGATGCCACTGACAGTATGCTTTTTATGGTGCATCTGTAAAGACTTAGGGGTCAAATGTCCTCAGCTTCCATAGGAAGTAGAGGCATTGGTGTGCCTTCTTGGCTGTCAATGTGGTTGGTCCACGACAGATCGTAGGTAATATTAATGCCAAGAAACTAGAAGCTCTCAACCGTTTCCACTTCAGCACCATTGATGCTGATGGGGGCATGAATGCCAGCCACATTCCCTGAAGTTGGAAGATACGAAAAATAGGTGGAGGAGCAGGTAGTGTAGAGAAAGCAGGGACTCTGCAGAAAGACTTGGACAGGTTGGGAGAGTAGGCAGAGAAGTGGTAGATGGAATATAGTGTAGCAAAGTGTGGAGTCATGCATTTTGGTTGTAGGAATAAAGGCATAGACTGTTTTCTAAATGGGGAGAGAATCCATAAACCGGAGGTGCAAAGGCACAGGATTCCCAAAAAGCTAATCTGCAAGTGGAATCGGTAGTAACGAAAGCAAACTCAATGCTAGCAGTTATTTCAAGAGGGCTTGTAAACAAAAACAGGGATGTAATGCTGAGGCTCTATAAGGCACTGGTAAGGCTGCATTTGGAATATTGTGAGCAATTTTGGGCGCCATATCTGAGGAAGGATGTGCTGGCTCTGGAGAGGTTTACAATAGTGGTCCCAGGAATTAGTAGGTTAACCTATGATGAGTGTTGGCACTGGGTCTGTACTCGCTGGAGTTTAGAAGAATGAGGGGGGACCTCATTGAATCAGGCAGAGTATTGAAAGGCCCGGATAGAATGGATGTTTCCACTAGTGGGAGAGTCTAGAACTAGAGGTCATAGCCTTAGAATTAAAGGACGTTCTTTTAGGAAGGAGATGAGGAGAATTTTCTTTAATCAGAGGGTGGCGAATCTGTGGAATTCTTTGTCACAGAAGGACGTGGAGGCTCAGTGGATATTTTTAAGGCATATATATATAGATTTTTGATTAGTACAGGTGTCAGAGGTTATGGGGAGAAGGCAGGAGAATGGGGTTAGGATGGAGAGACAGATCAGCCATGATTGAATGGCGGAGTAGAATTGATGGGCAGAATGGCCTAATTCTACTACCATCGTTTAAGACATGACCAAAGTCAATAACAAACTCTTTCATCATGCTGACATCGAGGGAGCAATCATTATCCTGACATTATGTTGCCACGTTCTATATCTCCTTCCTGTACTTCGTCTCATCACTGTTAGTGATTCAGCCCACCACAGAGCTGTCATCTGCATACTTGTAGGAGTTAGAGCCAAATTTGGCTGTACAGTCGTGAATTAATATAGAGACTGAGAGTGTATGCAGTTACTGGGAGCACCTGGAGTAAAATTTGAATATTATATCTTCTACTGCTAAGCTAATAGTTTGCCTAGCAGCTTCACAATATTATTAAAGTATGGATATCAATTATTTTAAAGATTTAACACTTAGATGCATTTGCTAAATCAAAAAGGTGAATGACCGAATATTGGTGGTGGCGCATGAAAACCACTAACAAACTGTTATATTGTCAGAGATTTTCTGTGTGAAAAATATACATCTTCGAGATGCGCTGGGACGCATCCTCAGTGATGTGACCTGGGGTCATCGGGTGTTTTGGATCTCACAACATCAAACAACCTCACCCAGGCGACCCAACTGGGGTTGATCAGGCCCCAACTTGCGTCCCAGCAGCAACCGCCCACGGATCAGCCATCTTAATAACTACTCTGCAGGGGTTGGGAGATTCTAGTGCGTGGAGGGACTGGGCTCTGTGGGGTGACTCCTGGCCGGGCTCCTCCTGCATCTTACCAGGTTCATGGCCTGTGCGCCGCACCGCTTTCTCCTTCTCCGAGCATTTCATGAGTTAAGGCAAGGGTGAATACATTGCATCCAGAAGATAGAAACACGCATAGAATTGGAACTTAAGATAGAGTTTGGTGATAGTTTGAAAAGTGCGTCAAAATAATTAAATTCAAAAAAGTTGGTTTCAGTATACACAAAAGGAGCAGACAAACTGAGCAAGCAGAGGTGACCAGTTTCATCAGTGACCGAAGTTGGAGAATTTGATATGGAGTTCGGAAGCGAGATGGAGAATTAAAGTGACAGAGAACCAAATATATGGGGTCACTTAGGCAGACTGAACAAGCTATCACAAATTTGGTTTGTTATTTCTAATATAGAGGAGACCACCTTGTGAACATACAATGCAAAACAGTAGACTGCAAGAAGTGCGTGGATCTCTGCTTCACTTGGATGAACTCTTATTTCTTACATGGCCAGTGCCAAAATCCTCCATTCCACCAGGCTGTGCAAGACATATGCCTTCTATTTTTCCACTTTCTTTTCCTTTTGTTCCTGCTGCTCTCCAGGCTCTACCTTGTGTTTCCCAGGATCCAAGTCTGGTTGCTCCTCTTCCAACACCAGCTGCCTTCTTTGGCCATGAGGTTGACCAGAATGCAGCAAATAGTGATGAAGCCTCCACATTCATGAGACAAGTATTTCAGTGTGATAGAAGCAGGAGCATTATAAAAAACAATGCAATTAGGCCCGTCAGCCGAAGACAGTTAATGAGAGGCACGACAATTTAAAGGGAACCGTTGGACTGGTTGCAGCATCCAAATTGGTTAATTGAGTAGCAAATTTAGAAAAAAAAAATAAGGCAAGGTACAGTAGAGTAGACTATTGAGAGCAGTTCAATTTAGTGTCATGTGTACTGAGGAACAGTGAAAAGCTTTTGTTGTGTGCTATCCAGTCAGCAGAAAGACAATACATGATTACAATGGAGCCATTTACAGTGGATAAAGCAATAATGTTTAGTGCAAGGAAGGCCCAGCAAAGACTGATCAAGGATAGTCTGAGGGTCACCAATAAGGTATATAGTAGTTCAGCACTGCTCTGTGTATTGCTTCAGTAAGCTGAGTTGGGAGAGAGGCTGTGCATTGGTGAAGTGTTGTGTGGAGGCCATGTGGGTCTTTTGCTCTGAAGTCTTAAATGCTATGTGGTGGTCATGTGTGAGTCTTTGGCTCGGTGAGTTTTTGGTGAGGAGGCTGAGGCAAGGAGGCTATCTCAGAGGCAGATACATTCAATCTACTCTTTTGTGAGAATCTTGTTATTTAATTATTGGTTTAGTTACAGTGGTGGTGGCAGGTAAATTGGTACAATGCTCCTCCTGCAGGATGTGGGAAGTCTGGGAAACTGCTGGTACCTCGGAAGACTACACCTGTGGGAATTGTGCCCAGGTGCAGTTCCGGAAGGACTGTGTTAGGGAATTGGAGCAGCAGCTGGATGACCTTGGGACCATCTGGAAAAATGATAGCTTGGACAGGACATATAACAAGGTTGCCACAGCGAAGGTCCAGGAAGAGAGAAAGTGGATGACTACAAGGAAGGGAATTGGAGATGGAGTGCAGTTGACCTCAGTGGCCATACCTCTTCAAAACAGGTCTTCTTCTTGCGTATGGCGTGCACAGCCTAAAGTTGTAAGACAACTTGTTCTGTTTGATCTCCTGTTTGTGCACGTCAGGTTGATTGCATTCGTTGAAACAGGGTGGACCCTGTGAAGGTTGCAATCTTCCACCCCTTCAAAACAAGTACACCCTCATGAGTGCAGTCGAGCAGGACGACACATCAAGGTTGAGCAGCAGTAACAGGCAAGTCTGTGACACTGACCCTGGTGCTGAGGATCAGCAGGGAAGGGTGACATCTGGCAGAGGCATATGGGTAAGTGACTCTATAATTAAGGGTGGAGACAGGAGATACTGTGGCAGCAGTCGAAACTCTAGAATGTCGTGCTGCCTCCCTGATACCAGGGTCCAGGATTTATCTGGGGGGGGGGGGGGAGGGGGGACAGCTGCATTATTGATTAAGGAAGATTTCACAGTATTGGTCAGAGGTGTCATTATGGGCGGTTTGTCTCGTGAGGCTATATGGGACATGCTAGAGTGGAAACTGGCTGAGATTTATGAGTTGTCATTAAATAGAGGTGATGTTCTGGAAAACTGGAGGGTGGCAATGTTGTGCCTCTATTCAAGAAGCGCTGCATGGAAAATAGATGGGAACTGCAGGCCAGTGAGCTTAACACCTGTGGTTGGAAAGTTACTAGAGAGTAGTCTGAGGGATACGATGTACATACACTGAGACGGCCAAGGGCTGATTAGGAATAGTCAGCGTGGTTTTGTACATGGGAGGTCGTGTCTCACGTATCTGAGTTTTTTGATGGGATTGATGAAGGCAGAACTGTAGATGTAAATATGGATTTCAACAAGGTTCTGCATGGTAGGCTGCTCTGGAAGATTAGATCCCATGGAATCCAAGAAGAAATAACTGAATGGATAGAAAATTGGCTTCATGGAAGAAAGCAGAGTGTGCCAATAGAAGATTGCTTTTCAGACTGGAGGCCTGTGCCTAGTGGTGTGCCTCAGTGCTAGGCCCATTGTTGTTTGTCATCTATATCAATGATTTGTATAAGAATGTACCTGGCATGGTAAGCATGTTTGTAAAATACCAACAAAGCGGGTGGTATTGTAGATAGTGAAGATGATTGTCAAAAAGCAGCAGGATCTTGATCAGATGGGCTGAGGAATGGTTGCTGAAATTTAATACAGAGAAATGTGAGTCAAAGAGTCAAAAGAGTTTATTGTCATGTGTCCCTGACAGGACAATTAAATTCTTTCTTTGCATAGCACAACAGATCATAGTAGGCATTGACTACAGTTATATACTTAAATACACACATTAATTAATAAATTAATAAAGAGCACATAACAGATGGAGGGGTATTAATGTTCAGAGTTTTGTCCGAGCCAGGTTTAATAGCCTGATGGCTGTGGGGAAGTAGCTATTCCTGAACCGGGTTGTTGCAGTTCTCAGGCTCCTGTACCTTCTACCTGAAGGTAGCAGGGAGATGAGTGTGTGGCCAGGGTGGTATGGGTCCTTGATGATGCTGCCAGCCTTTTTGAGGCAGCGACTGTGGTAGATCCCCTCGATGGTAGGGAGGTCAGAGCCAATGATGGACTGGGCAGTGTTTACTACTTTTTGTAGTCTTTTCCTCTCCAGGGCACTCAAGTTGCTGAACCAAGCCATGATGCAACCAGTCAGCAAGCTCTCTACCGTGCACCTGTAGAGGTTAGAGAGAGTCCTCCTTGACAGACTGACTCTCCGTAATCTTCTCAGGAAGTAGAGGCGCTGATGAGCTTTCTTAATAATTGCATCTGTGTTCTCGGAGCAGGAAAGATCTTCACAGATATGCACGCCCAGGAATTTGAAGCTCTTGACCCTTTCAACCATTGACCCGTTGATATAAACAGGACTGTGTGTCCCCATCCTACTCCTTCCAAAGTCCACAATCAGTTCCTTGGTTTTGCTGGTGTTGAGGGCCAGGTTATTGTGCTGGCACCATATGGACAGTCACTCGATCTCTCTTCTGTACTCCGACTCATCCCCATCAGTGATACGTCCCACAACAGTGGTGTCGTCAGCGAACTTGATGATGGAGTTCGCACTATGACCAGCTACGCAGTCATGAATATAGAGTGAGTGCAGCAGGGGGCTGAGCACGCAGCCTTGAGGTGCTCCCATGCTGATTGTTGTCGAGTCTGACACATTTCCACCAATACGAACAGACTGTGGTCTGTGAATGAGGAAGTCGAGGATCCAATTGCAGAGGGATGCGCAGAGACCCAGTTCTGCGAGTTTGGTAACCAGCTTGGAGGGGATGATAGTATTAAATGCCGAGCTGTAATCGATGAATAACAGCCTGACATATGAGTTTTTGTTGTCCAAGTGGTCCAGAGCGGAGTGGAGGGCCAGCGAGTTCGCGTCCACCATTGATCTGTTGTGGCGGTAAGCGAACTGCAGTGGGTCCAGGTTTTTGTCAAGGTAGGAGTTGATTTGCTCCATGATCAACCACTCAAAGCACTTCATCACCACAGGCGTTAGTGCCACTGGTCGATAGTCATTGAGGCACGTCACCTTGCTCTTCTTGGGCACTGACATAATTGATGCCCTTTTGAAGCAGGTGGGAACCTCAGACCTCAGAAGTGACAGGTTGAAAATGTCCGTAAAAACTCCAGCCAGTTGGTCCGCACAGGTTTTTAAAACACGACCAGGTATGCCATCAGGTCCAGACGCTTTTCGAGGGTTCACCCCTCTGAAGGATTTCCTGACGTCGGCCTCTGTGACTGAGACTGAAATACCATCACAGCGAATGGGGGCTCGGGAAGGCACATCGGTGTTCTCCCTATCAAAGCGTGCGTAAAATGCATTGAGCTCATCAGGGCGTGATGTATCGCCGACATCCGAGCTGCCTCCTCGTTTCGCATTGGAGGAGGTGATTGCATTCAGTCCCTGCCACAGCTGCCGAACATCTGTCTCATCCTCCAGTTTGGAGCAGAACTCCCTTTTGGCCTTTTTGATGGCCTTACCAAGGTCATATCTGGACCGTGTAGACCACTGTATCATCAGACATGAATGCCCTGTGTCTGGTCTTCAGAAGTGTGCGGATCTCAGAGTTCATCCAAGGTTTCTGATTGGGAAACACTCGGAAGGTTTTTGTAGGGATGCAGTGGAGGCGTTGCCCTTTGGGAAGGCTAACATGGGCAGGACCAGCACAGCGAATGGTAGGAGTCTGAGGAGTGTCAGAGAGCAGAGGTATCTAGGAGTGCAGATATGGTTTGTTTAAGTCGGCATCACAGGTAGATAGGGTGGTCAAAAAGGCTTTTGGAACATTGGGCTTTATCAGTCAAAGTACTGAGTATAGGAGAGGTTGTGTTGCAGTTAATGACATTGATGAGGCCAAATTTATAGTATGGTGTTCAGTTCTGAGCACAGTGACATAGGAAAGATGTTGTCAAGCTGGAAAGGGTGCAGAGAAAATGTACAAGAATGTTGCCTGGACTAGAGGGCCTGAGCTATAGTGCATGATTAAGCAGTCTAGGACTCTATTCCTTGGAGCGCAGGAGGATGAGGAGTGATCTTGGAGGTGTACAAAATCGAAAGAGGAATAGAATAAGTAGACTCTCAGTCTCTTGCCCAGAGTTGGGGAATTGAGAACCAGAGGACATAGGTTTAAGGTGAGGGTGGAAAGATTGAATAGGAACCCTAGTGTAACCTTTTCCACACAAAGGGTGGAGGGTGAATGGAACGAGCTGCCGGATGAGCTAGTTGAGGCAGGTGCCATCACATCATTTAAGAAACATTTATACAGGTACATGGGTAGGATGGGTTTGGGGGGATATGGGCCAAACACAGGCAGGTGTGACTAGTGTCGATGTGACATGTTGGTCAGTGTGGGTAAGTTGGGCCGAAGGTCCTGTTTCCATGCCGAATGATTCTATGACTCTATGACAGATCTGACAATTCAGGAGAATTTGGCCTGAAAAGAAACGAACCTGATAGTTTGCAGTTTGCACATTCTCCCTGTGACCGCGTGGGCTTCCTCCCACACTCCAAAGACGTTCAGGTTTGTAGGTTAATTGGCTTGAGTAAAAATCTTTAAATTGTCCCTAGTGTGTACGGGATGATCGCTGGTCAGCATGGGCCAAAAGACCGGTTTCCACACTATCTCTAAACTCTAAAGTATTGTGAAGGGCCCACAAAGTAATGAAGTAACAAATCTCTTCTTCAGGAAACATGTGACCATCCTGGTACTCATGGCTCTCAATTATGAATAATGAAATGTTCAACCTTGGAGTGAAGCCAATAGGATCACAACTCTCTGAAAAGATGTATAAGGTAAAGGTAACTAAACATCCAGTGAAAATACTGCAAGAGTTCCTCTGAAGACAATGCTGAGAAGATTAATTCCTGTCAGGCAGCTAACACTGAGACATCAGAAACTGCAGATGCCGGAACCTAGAGGAAAACATCAAGTGCTGGACGAACTTAGTAGGCCAGGCAGCATCTGTGGAGGGAATGCACAGACCACATTTTGGGTCCAGACCCTTTTTGAAACAGATCAGGTCCCAACCCAAAATGTTGTCTGTCCATTCCCTCTGCAGATGCTGCCTGGCCAGCTGAATTTCTCCAGAACTTTGTGTTTAGCAGGCAGCTAAAATCACATCTTGCTGTTAGCACATGTAATTTTATTTCAAAATCACGTGAGTGATTACGTGAAGAGCCCGCCAGCAGCATTTGCATCGATATGTCGACGCATGCGAGACGGAGCAGTTCGAAACTGCTCTGGCAGGTAAGTTAATTTTATTTTCAGCGGGCCGCTGCGACAGTGGGCCCAGAGTAGCTGATTTGGGCTGCCGTGGAGGTTCCATAAAGAGCTAGATTCAATATTGCGGTTGCCGCCGTTGGAGCTCCGAACGGGAGGAGGCGGACGATTAGCAGCAGGCGGTAGTTTAAATATAGCCACGGCTAGGTTAACGATCGCTGCTAAAGATAACAGAAGCTGGTGTTTTTGAAAATTAGCCGCAGCCAGGGCAGCGAACGCTAGGTACGCTCAGCTGCCATAGCGCCTACCAATTTCTAAACATAGATGCTGCTGGCTGAGGCAGCATATGCTGTAGAACAGCATATAGTGTGTGCTCTATTTATAGGGCAGTTATAAATAGAGCTGGCAATTTTTAATAGCGGTTGCTGTTCGGTCACGTTTGTGACTATCGCAGCAGATAGGACATTTATTATCATACACCATATGATGTAGTAAATTTTGACTTGCCATTACGGCACAGAATGGGGCTCCACTGGAGCGGGTGGCTGTTCGGAGTAATGCTCCGAAAGGGAGTTAGCCAAAGGCCTGAGGAGGCAACGCCTGTTTCAGGGTTGCGTTCTATTTCCTCCCCTAAGAACTCCACTGAGGCTCCAGAAATGAGCTCCTGGCCTGGGAAGCCTTTTTTCAGCTGTGTCTATTGGACACCTGTGGAGCAATACCTGGTGCAGGGTTGCGTCATGATAATCGCCGCTCAGTAGAGCGGACTGTTGGAGATCTTTCATAAGAGACCCCAACCATGTGGATATCGACAAAGCAGTTGAATCTTTGATCCAATGTGGCTATGCTTCTGTTTAATCATATGAACAAAATATGTTCCGTATACTCGAGGCATTACAGACGGCTCCAGTAATTTTCCTGTGACAACACCTGGCAGGCTTGCAGTATTTCTCCCACTCTGTCTAGGGGAGTATTGGGAAGAGATGACTCCGATTATAATGCCGGCTCATCCAAGTCATATGGGGGCCAGAGGCCTGAGGAAGCAACACTTGGTGCAGGGTTGCGCTCTATTTCCTCCCTGAAATATTCCGTTGAGGCTCCAGAAGGGAGCAAGGACTCTGAATCACTAGCTGGTGCAACCTGTCTGGTAAGTATAATAAATAATGATGATTTAGACCGACAAAGCACCCACCTGCACAGCTAGTCCCGATTCGGCTCCTAGAGGGAGCAGCTTGGCAACCCCGAGTCGGGGCAAAGTCAAAGCCAAGTCTGTGAGACAAGTCCTGTCGGACGATTTGCGGTCAAGGGGATTCTGTCCCCACATCTATGGCAGATGTGATTGGCCGTTTGTCTCAATTGGAGCATCTGATGAATCAGATGGTGGCACGAAATATGCTCTGTGTTACGGAGGCATGCACAGGCTGTTCGAGTCATATGCCTGTAGCAACTCCTGGTTCAGGGTTGTAATATTCCCCCCACTCGAATGAAAGGAGTGTTGGAGATGGTGCCAAATAATATGCTCCATGTTACGGGGGCATGTGCAGGCAGTTCGAGTAATACGCATGTGGCAATGCCTGGTTCAGGGTTGCACTATTTCTCCCACTCTAAGGGAGTGTCAGAGATCAGTATGGAGCTGACTCCGAACATGACTCCGAACATGACTATGTGCCTGAATCCCATGCTTTAAAGCATGATGTACGAGATTCGCATAAGGAAGAGCTGCCTGCTCTTGCCTCTAAATTTGCTGTTCCCTCGGGGACGGGCAAGCCACTACAAGAGGAGTTGGCCAGCGGCATCAGCTATCTAACATCACACCAGCTGAAGAAATGGCAAGCATGACAGGCAGGGTCTGCAAATGGAACTTCGCTGAAGCTCCAACAAGCAAATCGACTCGGTTTCAGAGACGCTGGCAGGTCTCTTTACTAACCTCTGTAAAACTCCGAAATGGAGCAGTCTGTCGGCCCAGGTTGGGGTTTACTGGCAGCATGGGCTGTCTAGTACTTTTTCACTGTCTCTGAGATAGATCAGGTTGATGCAGAGACATTGGCAGAGTGCCTTGCATAGTAACCTCTGTAAGTTCCAAGTAGGAACAGCTTGATTACCCTGGTTCAGGCTGGCCATATGGATCATATTGACTAGGGAAGCACTGCCTCATCATCTGTGATTGAGGTTATCAGGTGGCTCAGTAGAATGAAGTAGTTGAAGTCTCCCTTCTTCTTCTTCTTTCGTGTGGCGTGCACAGCCTAAAGTTGTTGGACAACTTGTTCTATTTGACCTTCCGTTTGTGCACGTCGAGTTGATTGCATTAGTCGAAATAGGGCAGACTACATGAAGGTTGCAATCTTCCACCCGAAGTCTCCCTCAACACATGTTTAAATTTCTGCTCAGTTAGTAGAGTTGCCGGTTCATTGGAAACATCATTGCCATCCTCTCTGGGATACGTAGCTACCAGCAGGAAGCTGGTCTGGCATATAATATTTTTATCTCACCTGCAGGTTCATGTTGTGAATCAACAATGTATTTATAATAATCCGTAGGCTCTCAATACCAGTATTCCTGATTGAGTGGTGGGTCAAAGAGATTGTGTTGTGCACTCTGGTGACTCAGACAAGTGGTTTCAGTCAGAGGGCTGCGAAGCAATTCCTGATTCAGGCTTGCATTATGCTATATTCGACTCTGAGGAAGAACGCTGAGAATTCGTGGTGACTCTTATAGTCAAGAGTTGACAGGGAACTCGTATTCTCACATCAAGGGGAGACTGTGTTTTCAGCTCTAGTCATAAGGTTCTGATTTTACTTCGGAGTCACGTGAGTGACTACGTGAATAGAAGCCCGTACAGCCGTTGGTGCGTCATGACGTCAGACGCTGGTGCAGTCGGCCGGTTGGAGCAGCAGCGCTCCTCCGAGCGGTAAGTTTAAACCGCGGGTTATTCGAAGAGCTGGAGAATTCGGCGGGTGCAGCAGCATCTAAGGAGCGAGGGAGATGGGCGACGTTTCGGGTTGAGACCCTTCTTCATACTTCACCCTCGATTCTCCAGCATTTGCAGTTCTTCGTTAAACAAGTTTAAAGAGTTAAGGTTTTTTTTTAATTTTACCGCATGTTCAATTTCTGCGACGGTTTGGGTAGAGAATGTTGCAGAAAGGGAAGAAGGTGTCGGCGAGGGGCTCCGGGGGTAGAAAGGAAAAGTGGCAGGAGAGTGTTGAGAATGGAGGCCCGTCTGGTACACCTGGTCCGGTGTTGGCTACACAGCCAGTGGTTGCGGACCCACTGCCGGGGGGCAGTGGAGGCTTGTCAGTAGGGTGGAAGGCCACTGGCAAGTCTCTGTGGCCCGTAAATGAGTCGGGCCTGGAGGTTATACCCTCCATAGGAGAGTCCGTTTGCTCACGGCTCTCCCACGGCGAGATTCTATTTCAAAAGAATGCTCGACAGGGACCAGCTCCGTGGGGAGGAGTGGTGCCCAAGCCAGGCTGATGGAGAGCTTGTGCTAGCAGCACCTGTTTCAGGGCTGCAGAACTACTGTCTGCCAGCAGTCCTGCCTGTGAGGAGGATGTTCTATCAGGGCAGTTTGCTGACACTGTTTCTATGCTGGGGGAGAGCAGTAAAGGTGTTCGGTTGGAGGTAATTCCGAACATTGCTGGGAAGTTTGCTGAGTGTAGAGGCAGGAAAGGCGATTGATGTAGAATTGGCCGAAGCCATTCAGTATATGCTCTCCCATCAGTTACAGGAGCTAGCTATGGATGAAGTAGCAAAGAACTATAAAGCTCCTGTTAATTGTGATCTCCTGAAGGTACCAGTGGTTAATCACCAAATTTGCATAGATGGGTTTGCCTGCTAGGGCCCAGGAGATGAAGTTTTAAAAAAGTGCTTAAACTGTTGTCAGCAGGTATTACAGCTGTGGTGAAAGTTATTGATACAAATGATATGGTTGAAGCACACCAGGATGAACTGGGACTCCTTTGTAATGCATTTTGAAATTAATAATATCGGGAAGGCCGCTATTAGGCCAGTGCTAACCCGAATTTGTGAGTTGTGCAAACCGACCAGTGTACCACCACGAAATCTGTTGTTTGGTGGTAACCTTGCAAAAAGGGTCAAAGACTATTATGAGGTTGTTATAACCATGGCCCTCATTAAGCCAGCTGGAAGCAAGGCAAAAAAGGTTATCTACAAGAAGTTGAGGACAACAAGGCCGCAAGGAAAGATGCTGGTAAGGAATATAACATTGACAGACGATGAATTAACTGATGTTCCTGTTTCAAATTGGGGAAGGTTAAAATTGTTCTCAAACAATGGCAGCAGTTGACATCAGATTTGTTCATACTTAGTGTATTGAAGGGGTGAAAAATTTGATTTTACTATAAGGACAGTCTACCTAATCAACATTTTCCTAGTCATAAACTTATTTTTCAGATGAGGAAAATGTGCTTATTCAAGCAGAGATTCAGTCGTTACATAAGAAGGGGTAATTGAGCCTTCTGTCTATCAAAGTCAACAATTTCTGTCAAGTATATTTCCCAGATCTAAAAAGACTGGGGGATGTAGAATTATTCTGGATTTATCGAACAAATTTGTTTGTTATAGGCATTTCAAAATGGAGACCTTTACCACGGGGAACCATTGATTTAAAGAATGCGTATTACGCAGTGTCTATTCATGGTGATGATAGAAGATATTTGAAATTTATTTGGATGACTGAACTGTGGCAATTCAGGACATTGCCGAATGGATTAACTTCAGCTCCTAGGTTATTTACTAAATTGGTAAAACCTGTGTTAGCATTACTTAGAGCTCAGGGGCATGTGGTAATGGCCTATTTAGATGATATTCTGATTGTTAGAAAGACTCATGCTGAAACTCAATCATCAGTTTCAGTTGTTAAAATCACTTTTGAACAAATGGGAATTGTTATTCACCCAGATAAATCTAAATTATCACCAGTCCAAATTATTGATTATCTGGGATTTACCATTAATTCCAATCACATGTTGGTAACTTTGCCCAGGGATAAATTGAATCAGTTAATTGAGGACTGTGTTAATCTCGTTGGAGAACAACGGCCTTCGATTAGACAAGTAGCCAGTTTTATTGGGAAGTTGTTGCAGCCTTTCCAGCTGTGCAATATGGTCCTCTGCATTATCAACAATTACAACCATCAAAGGAACAGGCACTGAGAATACAAAGGGGCCATTTTAGATAGGCCTATGCAGTTGTCAGCTGGGGCGATTGCTGACATACAATGGTGGATAGTACATGTTTCAAAAAATTTAAGGAAGGTTTGGTGGAATCACCGTCACTGATATTACAGACTGATGTAAGTGCACTGGGTTGGGGTGCAACAGATATGTCTTCTAGTTGTGGAGGCAGATGGAATGTGGATGAGACATCGCTTCCTCAATTAAGAGGGATTAATTATTTAGAGTTGTTGGGCACCTGGTATGGGCTCAAAGCTTATTGTTCTACAAGGAGGGATCTGCATGTGCAGGTCAGATTGACAACACCACAGCAGTGGCATATGTAAACCACATGGGTGGAGTTAAGTCACAGTCTTGTGATAGACTGGCTAACCAGATTTGGAGCTGGTGTATTGACCAAAATATCTGGCTTTCAGCACTTTATTTGCCAGGAAGAGGTCACGCCAGTTTAATGACAACATTGAATGGATGTTAAATCAGGATGTGTTTAACCAAATGATTGATCAGTATGCATTGCCAGATATTGACTTGTTTGCATCTCGATTAAATCATCAGTTACCTAGATATGTTTCATGGTAACCAGATACTGGGGCAGTAGCAGTGGATGCATTTTCGCTGCATTGGGGGAGGAATGTTTGTGTATGTATTTCCTTCATTCTGTCTCATCAGCAGATGTTTGCAAAAGATCAAGGAGGACTCCGCTTCAGGGGTATTGGTAGTGCCAGATTGGCCTACACGAGCATGGTTTCCCGTTGTATTACAAATGGCTAGGGAGCCTTACATGCTTATGCCCAAGAATAAAAATCTACTGGTAAATCCAGTCACTGGGGATCAACATCCTTTATAGGATCGTATTGATCTGTTAATTTGCAGATTTTAAGGAGGCCATACCTGGGGAGAGGACTGTCTCATCGGACGGTGGATGTTCTCACGTCGGCCTGCAGGGATAGTACACAGCAGCAATATATCACCTATATAAGGAAGTGGGAGCAATTCTGCCTACAGCAGGATATTGTATATCACACTGCAGGGATCACGGATGTATTGGAGTTTGTCAACTCTTTATTTTGACCAAAACATTAAGTTACAGTGCGATTAATTCAGCCAGAAGTGCTCTGTCTTCTTATTTACCTATGAATGCAGAATTGCATACAGTAGGGACACATCCGTTAGTTCACGATTCATGAAGGGAGTTTTCAATTCTAATCCTCCTAAACCCAGGTATGCCAGTATTTGGAATGTGAGTGAGGTTCTTATGCTTCTTCGCCAGTGGGCTCCGGTTACAAGCCTATCTATAGCCAAATTAACTATGAAGGTGGTCATGCTTATGGTGTTGGTTTCAGCCCAACGTGTACAAACATTGCAAAAGCTACAGCTAGATAGAATGCATGTGTCGGCTGATGCCATTATATTTTATGTCTATGATTTGCTTAAACATAATAAAAGAGGCATGACAGGATGTAAGATTGTGTTTTCAGCATACCCCGCAGATGATCGCTTCTGTATAGTCTCACATTTATCTCGTTACATTGAGATTACTAAACCTCTGAGAGGAACAGAGTTGGCTTTGTTTATTAGTCACAAAAAACCACACAGTAAGGTGTCGGTGCAAACGATTTCAAGGTCCTCGCGGCCGCAGGATGGTCCAGTGAGCTAACTTTTCAGAGGTTTTATCACAAGCCGATTTCAAGGCTCGGGGTGTTTGCTGATTCTGGTGTCAGTACTGTTAGATTTTTCCCCTGAGTTAGAGGGGTTTGTTATGATTTGTTTGTAAATAAACTGTTATTTCATTTAACAAATGTATTACTGATGCATGATTGATTGTTAACGACTTTTGAGTCAATCCAGGCAGTGTGAACGTCGGATTTTGAGTCTGCGGCGTGAATTCACAGTGCTTTGAAGTCTTCACGTAGTCACTCACGTGACTCCGAAGTAAAATAATAAGATTAAACGAGAACTTACCAGTTTGAAGTTTGATCTTTATTTTTATGAGGAGTCGAGTTGAGGGACTACGTGCCCTCCGCTCCCACCCTCATAGATCTCATCTGGTAGTTCTAGTTTTATCATCTTACCGTTATACTTCGGTCATTGTTAGCTGTGAATTCATTCCGCTGCTTTGAAGATTGACGCACCAACGGCTGTACGGGCTTCTATTCACGTAGTCCCTCAACTCGACTCCTCATAAAATAAAGATCAAACTTCAAACTGGTAAGTTCTCGTTTAATCTTACTATTATATGTTATCAGTGAAATGTAGCAATAACTAGATAATGCATCTTCCGTGGAAAGAGAAGCCAAAACAATTTCCATCCGTATGGTCAATAGAGGAACAGTGGTTCAAGTGGAATCAGTGACATCTCATCGGAGGATGAGTGGTCTGGCCAAGAACAAGAGGGGTATATTTCTGATACTTCTCAAGATTACAGAAACATGGAGCATGTCGAATCAGGTTAGCATTTGGCTAATCTGATCATGTGTTTAGTTACCCAGTTTAAGATGGTTGATTGGCTTTCAGCAATTTAACTGATTCAGAGAATTGATGCATGATTTGCCATATCTATACACATGGGGCACAGATTATCTGGTGTTTTGATAACAAAGCCAGTGGTGGAAGCCAATGCTGCCCTACTCAGATCAAAGGGCATTGTGTCATCGGGTTTTTAGATAATATGCAACATTTTGCAGCTGATAAAACTTGGGGGTTATCAGTAGATACCTCTTGCGAAATAAAGAAACATAGAAATTAGTGCAGGAGTAGGCCATTCAGCCCTTCGAGCCTGCACCGCCATTCAATATGAATCATGGCTGATCATCCAACTCAGTATCCCGTACCTGCCTTCTCATACCCTCTGATCCCCTTAGCCACAAGGGCCACATCCAACTCACTAAATATAGCCAATGAACTGGCCTCAACTACCCTCTGTGGCAGAGAGTTCCAGAGACTCACCACTCTCTGTGTGAAGAAAGTCTTTCTCATCTCGGTCTTAAAGGATTTCCCCTTATCCTTAAGCTGTGACCCCTTGTCCCTGGACTTCCCCAGGGAACAATCTTCTGCATCTAGGTCCAACCCCTTAAGAATTTGCGAGTGTCTTTCTTCATATCCCAGGAATCAGTCTGGTGAACCTTCTCTGCTCCCTCTATGGCAATAATGTCCTTCCTCAGATTTGGAGACCAAAACTGCACGCAGGTGTGGTCTCACCAAGACCCTGTACAAAGTAGAACCTCCCTGCTCCTGTACTCAAAATCCTTAATATACCTCTTGCGATCAACATGAAATTTAATAGTGCTAATTTTGCTTATTCATTCAGGCCATGGTAAGGCGGCTGAAGCAACTCCTATTTACTCGGTCATGAGTGATGGCTGGGGCAGCCTGTTTTCTCGGGCAGCTAGCTCTGCACAATTGTATGGGAAGTTTGTGAACAAAATATGTGAGTTACTTTTAAATGGAAGTAACAGAGGGTTTGTGTGGCTTTCAGTTTGAGCCAAGAGAAGCGTTTATGTGATAGCACATTTGATACTGTTTGTGCTGCTTTGTCATTCTCTATAGTACCATAAGTGGGACATTAAATGATTGGTATTCACCCGCTGTTCACTAACATTATGCAGGGTGTCTTTTATATGACAACTCTAATAGCCTACACTCATTGTAGTGTGTGATGTATATCAGTAAATTATTATGCAAATATTCTTCTACTGTATTCCTAATGGGAGCAGTATTCTTAAGATGATTATGTTTTCAGCAACTGATCTCAGCACAAAGAACATAGTCTTTACTCAATCTCTGGCTCGGTCTCTGGGTCATAACTGACATTTGGTAGTTTGAAATGGGCATGATTGCGTACATTTGAAGTTGACAGCATACCCACCAGAGCAGAGATTGGTGGTGTCATTAGGTATACTAGTGCACTGAGCTTGCCAGTACCTATGAGATGAAAGATAGTTTCTTTATTGTTATTCAATAGTCTCAAGATATTGCTGATGGCTCATTAGCAGCCAATAGAATGGATAGTTCCCTTTCATCATACAACAAGTGGCTTACGTAGTGCATGTTAATAAATTATAAAATTTGGTTGAATATATCTGGATAGTTGCAGATAGAATTCTGCACAGTGTTGCATGAGTTATTGACTAGCTCAAAGTCAATTCGGACTATGGTCCAGTTAAGAACAATGGCCATGTATGCAAGTTAGCATCATGGTATTAATAACCCATGTTTTTTCTACCATCAATGGTTTATCTGTTTAAGTGTTTCACACACAGATTGGGTTACTGCATGAAACCACAGAGCTTTGGAGTCTTCACGTAGTCACTCACGTGCTTCAAAATAAAATAGAAAGATTAAACGAGAACTTACTGTTTGGTTTGATCTTTATTTTATGAGGTGAGGGAATACGTGCCCTCCACTCCCAACCCCACTTCTCATAAAGATCATTCAGTAGTTCTAAGGTTGTTAATCTTTCTATGGCTTCAGTTCAGCAACTAGTTCATATAGCTGCTCTAAAGATTGACGCGCATGCGGCTAGCGGGCTATTCACGTATTCCCTCACTTCTCATAAAATAAAGATCAAATTTCAAATGGTAAATTCTTGTTTAATCTTTCTATATTGCTGCACTTCCTGCCAAAAATATAAATACGTATTTATGTTTATATTTGTATACTTCGAACAACAAATGAATAATTCAATTCAATTCAACTTTAATGTCATTGCACAGATACAAGTATGGGTACAACGAACCCAAGTTTAGTGACAGTACGAAGTGATAGCAATATATAGATAAATACAGATAAATAAATACAGGTGTGGAAATCTATCGGCGGGACTCTGAGTTCAGCAGTGCGATGGTGTTATTATAGAAGCTACTCCTCATCCTGCTGGTGCGGGACCTGAGGCTCCTGTATCGCCTCCCCGATGGTAGGAGGGCAAACAGTCCATGGTTAGGGTGGGAGGGGTCCTTGATGATCTTCCCAGCCCGTCTCAGACACCGTTTTCGGTGGAGGGCATCCATGGCAGGGAGCGGGGCACCGATGATGTGCTGGGCGGTTTTCACCACCCGTTGTAGTGCCTTCCTGTCTGCTACGGTGCAACTGCTGTACCATACCATAAAGCAGGTGGTCAGGATGCTTTCAATGGTGCATCGGTAGAAGTTGGTCAGGATCAGGGGGGACAGGTGATTTTTTTTTTTAGCCTCCTCAGGAAGTAAAGATCAGCTTGGAGGTGTTGAGGGACCAGGACAGATCCTCCGAGATGTGTTACCCGAGGAATTTGTAGTTGGAGACCCGCTCCACCTCAGTCCCGTTTATATGGATGGGGTGTATCTGCCCCCTCTGTTCTTCCTGAAGTCAACAATGATTTCCTTCGTCTTCTGGGAGTTGAGGACGAAGTTAATTTTTGGCACACCAGGTTGTCAGGTGCTGGACCTCCTCCCTGTAGGCTGACTCGTCGTTGTCGCTGATCAGTCCTACCACCGTGGTGTCGTCGGCAAATTTTATGATGGCGTTGGAGCCATACTTAGGGATGCAGTCATGGGTGAAGAGAGAGTAGAGGAGAGGACTGAGCACACAGCTCTGTGGCACGCCAGTGTTCAGTGTTATAGTGGAGGAGGTGAGGTTGTTGATCCTAACAGACTGTGGTCTGTTAGTGAGGAAGTCCAGTATCCAGTTGCAGAGGGAAGTGGAGATGCCAAGACCGCTGAGTTTGGTGATCAAGCTAGCGGGTATGACAGTGTTAAAGGCGGAGCTGAAGTCAATGAACAGCAACCTGATGTAGGTGTTATTGCTGTCCAGGTGGGTCAGGGCAGAGTGTAGGGCCGCCGATATGTGTCCTCTGTAGACCTGTTGGACCGTAGGCAAACTGATGGGGTCCAGTGTGGGGGGGAGGCTGGCTTTGAGGTGAGCCAAGATCAGCCGCTCGAAGCACTTGGGGATGACAGGGGTGAGTGCCACTGGCCGGAAATCATTGAGACTCCCTGTCGCTGATTGTTTGGGCACTGGCACAATGGTAGATGTCTTGAGGCAAGTGGGGACGACACCCTGGGCCAGTGACAGATTGAAAATGTCAGTGAGGACCAGGGATAGTTGTCCAGCACATGCCCTGAGCACCGCCCGGGGATGCCATCGGGGCCGGCAGCTTTGTGCTCATTCACCTTGCTCAGTGCATCTTGTACAGCAGAGGTGGAGAGACTGAGGGGTTGTTCATGCGGGGGTGGAGCAACTTTGATGGCTGGAGTTTTGTTGTCCCGGTCAAAGCGGGCGTAGAAATGGTTTAGCTCGTCAGGAAGGGAGGCATTGTCTGGGGGGGGGGTTGTTGACTTTATGGCAATCGGCAATGGATTTTATTCCTTGTCACATGCGCCTGGGGTCAGAGTTGTTTCGGAAATGCTCCTCGATCCGCCGTTTGTGATTGAGTTTAGCATTCCTAATTCCCTTTTTCAGATTGGCCCTGGATGAGCTGTATCCCTCAGCTTCGCCAGATTTAAAAGCGGCGTCGCGAGCCTTCAGCAGGAGTCTGACCTCCCTGCTCATCCACGGCTTCTGGTTAGGGTAGGTCTTTATCTCTTTGTGGGTAATGACGTTGTCCGTGCAGAATTTTATATAGTCCAGAACGGTTGAGGTGTATGAGTTGATGTTCACTTGGGAGTTGAAGGTGGCCTGAGTGGCAAACAGACTCCAGTCTGTTTGCTGAAACTGTTCCTGTAAGACAGAGACAGCCCCCTCAGGTCAGACCTTCACTGTCCTCACTGAAGGTTTCACGCGTCTGATCAGAGGTGTGTATTTGGGGAGCAGGAACAGAGAGAGGTGGTCAGACTGTCCCTGGTGGGGGAGGGGGAGGGCTTTGTATGCTTCAGTAATATTGGTGTATACTAGGTCCAGAGTCTTGTTTCTTCTGGTTGGGCAGGAGACATGTTGGTGGAATCTGGGGAGTACAGTTTTAAGGTTGGAGTGGTTAAAATCACCTGCAACAATAAAAGCCCCCTCTGGGTGTGCAGCTAGTTGTTTGCTTATAGCATCTTGCAGCTCCTCCATTGCTAGCGATAATTGAAAGCTCAGAATAAGTCTGAGCTTTGGTCATTATTTAGCTGTATTTAATCATTAACTTCCTTCTTAACTTTATTCCAGTAAGATGACTTTTTTTTATTATTTAGAATGCTTGTGAATTTTACAGCTTCACATATCACTGGTCTTTATCAGTTCTTAGCATCTCCAGCTGGTCAATTCTTAATTTACTTCCACCAAGCCCAGAAAACCACATCCTATAGTCTTTTTCAACATGTAGGCATTTGGTCACTTCATAATGCTGCTTAAACAACACATTCATTTTCACCACAACCTATGTTGGACAATCTGTCTCATATCTTATTGGAAATAGTGTGCATAAAAACATTATTCACAACATTTCTCTGTATTGTTTTCAAATGTATTTGTTATCCAATCTTCCTTGGTGTGGTCTAACATTAATGCACATTTTGCAGTATCACTCGTTTCCTGAGTTTCTAATTTTCATACAGCACCAAAAGACTGATAATTAACAACGGTAACCATGGCTTCGCGGAGTCAGAAGATGTCTGCTACAGTTGGGTTTGCTCTACAACCTCCTCTAATCATTAAGCAGCGCTGCCATGAAGCTCGCCCACAATGGAAATTGAAGGTGGTCAACAGTGAGGTTGGGTTGTGTATGAGTGGATAGTAATGTAGAGTTGGCTTGGATTGAAATCCTGAATGGTAAGAGGAGGAAGTAATGGGTGGAAGAAGTCTATAGGCTTCCAAAATGTGACTTCTAGCAACCGCAGAGCAAAAATAGTGAAATATCTGGGGTGCTTTTGAAGGGAACTGTAAATGCATTGGGAGATTTTGAGTGGTGGAGTGCTGGAAGCCTGGCCGTTAGCTATTTAAGGTGGAGTTAGATACATATTTGATAGATTGAGGGATTGAGGATTTTGGGGAACTGACACAGAGTTGAGGCCAGTAGAAATTACTATGATCATATTGAATGGCAGAGGGTGTTAAAGGTACCTGGTAACTTACTCTGCTCTGATTATCTTTATCTTCTGTTCTTCTGTTATTATGAAGCATCACCAATACGTCACCATAGGGCTATAATTATTGACTCACTTCTTGGGCTTTTAATGCTTTCTCTATCTGTAAGGCTTGTGAGGAGCATGACAAAATATTCTTCATTGAATTGAATACCTGCAGTGAGGTAAGGTGTTCAACACCATCCAGAGTGAAATGGTGAATTGACATGGACCCTAGTCTCTAAATGTAGTAGCACTTCTCACATTTTGTATAGAATGCACTAGACCAGCTCACCAATCTTTCATCAACCACTATCACCATTAACCTTCAACCTCCCCTCCACCCCTTTGCAAACCCACCCAGCAGCATTTACAAACACCATCACCTTTATTTAAAATAAGGGGTAAGCCATTTAGAACGGAGACGAGAAAACATTTTTTCTAACAGAGAGTTGTGAGTGTGCGGAATTCTCTGCCTCAGAGTGTGGTGGAGGTAGGTTCTTTGAATGCTTTCAAGAGAGAGCTGGATAGGGCTCTTAAAGATAGTGGAGTCAAGGGATATGGGGAAAAGGCAGGAACGGGGTACTGATTGGGGATGATCAGCCATGATCACATTGAATGGCGGTGCTGGCTCGAAGGGCCAAATGGTCTACTCCTGCACCTTTTGTCTATTGTCTATTGGCTCTCCAAGTTACACTCCCACCCATGCACCATGGGAGATTGGAAACACACAGCCATTTCTTTGACATCGCATGACCAAATCTCTGAATCCTTCTTATAACATCACAGAGTAGTAATATTGTCAAAAGGTCTACAGTGGCTCGAAGAAACACCTGAGCGATAGCGTCGAAGTGTTATCTATCCACTTTCTTTGGAGATGCTGCATGACCTGCTGAGTTACTCCAGCATTTGGTGTCTTTTTGAGAGATTTTTGGGTTGGGTTATTAATGTCGGCTTATCACTATCACACTTATTGTAGGAACAAAGTAAATGTTGCCACCATACATACAATCCTAATGTGGATTCCCAAACAACATCTTTGGGCAGGCTTTCCTGGGGTTTGTGGAAATCCAAGGCTGAATTGTGCAGGTCTCCACCTTACTTGGCAGAACACTATGATTATCAAATGCTTATCCAAAGAATCCCTCCTCCTATGTATCCCCAGTAATCCATGGTGTAGGATTACTGGGGATACATAGGCGGAGAAAAAATATATAAATGGTTAAACTGAATAATAAAACTTAGTGTGCATGTATGTGGTGTTGAGGAAGTGGGAAGAGATGAGGAAAGCTGAAATATAGTCAGCTGTTGCATTGACAGAATGTCAGGGGGGATGATGCAAGTGATCATCACATTATCTTTATTGTGCATGCATCCTACAGTTTGTTATTGAGAATAATTGCAACATTTTGGTTTACAATGAAAATCAAGATAAGGAATTCATTCTTCACTGCACCAATGCATTAAAGTATCAATGTTACGCACTTAATTAATGTATGCTTCCCTGCTCTTTAATCCACAGAGGTCAATCATAAAGTAACAGAACACTACCACCTCCTGAATTCAATGTAATAATTGAGTGAGTTTGTGGAAAAGGATGCCACTGTCCACATCAAGCAGCTGGCACAACGGCAGAGCGATAGAGTTGCTGCCTTACAGCACCAAAGACCCAAGTTTGATCCAAAAATCCCGCACTGTCCAAAAATCTAGCGCGCCAATGGCCTGTCGGCCTGCAGCGTCTTGATGTCGTACACAGCGTCTAGACGGCGTACGCCTAGCGCGTGGCATTGCGCGATGATGTCACCGCCCGACGCAGTGCAGCGTCCAAATTAAGTCGGCCTGCCTCCTGCCGAGCTGATTGCTAAGTATGATGCAAATTACATCACGCGTGAACTTAGCGCGTACTTTGCGCTTACTTACCGTGAACTTAGCGTGAATTCCGCTTCGGTTTGGTCGCGCCAATCGCATGCAAGTGGGACAGGCCCTTAAAGCCTAAAGCATATCTAGGCTCGATACAGCACAGTTAGCCATGGTGCACTGTCTTTCGCATTCTGATTCAACAATGAGCAACATTGAAAGCTCATTTCATATGCGCACATCTGAGTTTTCCAATTCTCACAACCCATTATGATGAAAGATCTCTAAATCAAATCAGAATCATTGTTGAGCAAAAATATCTAACTACCAATCACTCCCCTTCTCACAACCACTTCCCCATGCAACTCCAGGAGATACAAAACTTGCCTTTGAAGAAGGGTTTCGACCCGAAACGTTGCCTATTTCCTTTGCTCCATAGATGCTGCCTCATCCGTTGATTTTCTCCAGCATTTTTGTCTTGCTTTTAACCTGGTCCCTTTCCACCATCAGGGACACAAACTGATCTTCCAAGTAAATCAGCAATTCACATGCTTCCTTTGATATAAAGTACTGTATTCTATACTAATAACATGGTCTCCTCCATGCTGGGGAAACCAATTGTGACTTGGTTAACCAGTTTGCAGCCACCTCTATTCTCTTTTGAAGGGTAACACTCACAAGTTAACCTCGTTCTTTGCCTTTGGCCTCCTAAAATGTTCTAACCGTGGCAAATGGAAGCTTGAGGATAGTACCTCATCTCTAGTCTGGTCATATTGCAGCCCTTAAGATTCAAAATATAATTTGACAACTTTTGGTAACCACTTTCTCTTTTGCTAGATACCTCAGTTTCAATTTGTTTTTTGACATATTACCTGTTTAGTCTTTGTTATGCGCTCCCTCTGCTGGTGTTAATTGTGTACTAACCTGTTTCTCTGATTCCCATCAGTACCTCTTCCTGCTTGGCTACGCCTGTGCCTGATTGGTCTCCTGGCCCAAGCTGCATCACGTGAGCCTGATGACAGAGCCTCAGCTTAAAAGACCATGTGACTGGCAGCCTCTCTCTGTCTCTCTCGACTCCCTCAGACTGCTGGCAGCAGTCTGGTGTTGGGTTCAGTTTGTTTTGCTTGCATAGTGCTCTTTATGTAACTCTTCATTCTCTATTAACTTATTTTGCTTGGGAAGGAATGGGACTAGCTTTATTGTTTACGTGGTTTTGTTTCCAGGTTTATTTTCACACACAGGCAGGTTTAGAGTCTCTGGTCCGATGACCCATTGAGTGGTCGGCCAGAGCACCCCTTATCTTTTGTTTGCTAGCTTCCCTCCGACCCCTCTTTGTTTGTTTGATCCAGGTTTAGTTCCTTTGTAGTGAAAAATAAATAATTTTTCCATTTGACCCTGGTGTTGTGTTATGTTATTGGCCTCTGAGGTATTTGATTTTGGCGGCCGTAACAGTCTTTAATTGACAACTTTAGTCTTCACCCCTTCAATGATATTCCCTTGGTTCTCTTCACCCCTCCTCAGTTATGTACTTTAAAACACCATTGGATCCTAATTTTCTTTTTGATGAAGGGTCCTTGACCTATTTCTTTTTTGAAAGATATTGGAAGACTTCCAGCAATTTCTCTTTCTGGTCCTGATTCAAAACTCAATTTAGCTGTAGAAATGTTGTGAAGTAGCACCTCAAGAGCATGTACTTGACTGTATGTACAGGATTTTAACTTCCTGACGTGTTGGCAAAAGTGAAATGGGGGAATGGGCACCAAATCCAGGATTTTTGGCGGTCTGTTTCTCACAGCTGCTCCAACATAACCGAAGCAGTAATGCTTTACTTCCAGGCTGAACAAGCATGATACTGGCATTCACTAGGCAGTTTCACCTCCTGTATTTAAAAGCACGTCAATGGCATGACAAATGATGTCCCCTGGTATTGGTCACATAGCTGAGCCAATTGATAAACTATCTGCAGCCTGACAATGTTTGCCTCAAGATCCACAGTCACTTCACCAGAGCTCCAGATGGGATTTATAAGGTCAGCAGGAAACCAGCAATGACTCGTCTCAAAGGAGTTCACTCATTCTGAGTGTGCGCTATCTTGGACTCATGCCAACTGTGTAGCAGCTCAGACGCTCAGACTCCAGGGGTAGAGAACTGATTTGCTTGTCAGTGAATCAGTGTGGGGAGAGCAGGGAGAAGGGTGAGGGGAAACTTTTCTGGTGGGCAAATTGTGTCAAATAGTCACCAGGACTTGGCACCGGTTGATCACAATTTATAATAAAGGAATGCTGGAAGGAATAAGAAAGTATGTTGCAAAATTTGCAACAAACAATAAACTTTAAGGCATCATTATATAAACGGACCTGCAAGAGAAAGTCTGCACCAGAGAGGGCATATTATGAAAGCACTGCTCAGCTAGATTCTGGTACTACAGACGAGTGACTGTTGACCAGAAGGTTCATGTCGGAGCAAAAAAGTATTGAGTCATAGAGTCATACAATGTGGAAACAGGCCCTTTAGCCCAACCTATACACACCCATCTCCACTAGTCACACCTGCCTGCATTTGGCTCGTATCCCTCTAAACCTGTCCCATCTATGTACCTTTCTAATTGTTTCTTAAATGTTGCAATAGTCCCAGCCTCAACTACCTCCTCTGGCAGCTTGTTCCAATCACCCAACATTTGTGGGAAAAACTTACCCCTCAGATTCCTATTAAATCTTTCCCCCTTCACCTCAAACCTATGTCCTCTGGTTCTTGTTTCCTTTACTCTGGCCAAAAGACTGGATCTCCCCGATCTATTCCTCTCATGATCTTGTACACCTCTATAAGATCATCCCACATCCTCCTGCGCTCCAAGGAATAGAGCCAGGACCCGCTAGAGCTCAAACCCTTGAGTCCTGGCAACATCCTTGTAAATCTTCATTGTACCCTTTCCAACTTGACAACATCTTTCCAATAACATCTTGCTCATCTCATGTGGCTCCACACCACTGATTCCCGAGGGGTCCCACGCTAGTTATCCTTTTTCTCTTTATGTACTTATAAAATCGCTTGGGATTATCCTTAATGCTATCTGCCAGTATAATTAAGGCATGTCCTGGCTGCCATTAAGGGATCACCTCCATCATGAATGAATGAAATGCTACCTTTATTGTCATTCAGACCTTTCGGTCTGAATGAAATTTCATGCCTGCAGTCATACATATAATAAAAAACAAAACACACAATAAACAAATATTTAACATCCACCACAGTGAGTTCACCAGGCACCTCCTCACTGTGATGGAAGGTAAAAGTCTTAAAGTCTTTGTCTTCTTCCCTTCTCGTTCTCCCTCTGCGCTGAGGCGATCCTGGCCTCCGATGCTGTCGTCCACTGGGCCTGACATCATAGCATTACATCATAGATAGACACTGTAAATGACTTCCAGACTCCATACATGATTCAAACACATCTTTAATCAGTACTAAAACTTAACAGCATGAAGGATGGTTAGTTATCAACACATCCTGGCTGCTCCAACTGTCGGTGATGAGGAGTAGTATTAATATAAGTATTACAGTGGGGTGGAGTTAGAGATGCTGGCTGGTGTGTGATTGGTTAACATGCAACATCAATCTACATCCTTCCCCCCAAAGGTTAAATGTGAAAGGGCACTCATGCCATGGGGTTAAACATACTCGCCATATCTGTCTGGTGGTCTACTAACAGGGCCCGAGCGCGTGCGGACCAAACCCTCCCCTCCCTCACTTGAAAGATGAGACAGAGAGCCTGGAGGCGAGAATGACGTGGTGGAGGCCTGTGGTGACCGAAAGGGGAAACATGCGGTGGGAGAGGCCCCATGGTTAGTGGAGACCGCGGGACGTGGAGGGGTGCAAGGCATGCGGGGACGGGTGGGAGACATTGCAAAAGGCGGCTGGAACTGGAGCGGTGGAGCATAGGGACCAGCAGGCGGTGGTCGAGGCTCCCTCACAGCAAGCAGGTGTTGTTGACTTCTCCGGTACACCGCTCCCTCACAGTCTACCAGGTAAGACCGTGGCTTGTCAGTCGGGTTGACCACAGTGCCCAGATGGGAATGTCCAGTTGAAGTTCGTAGACGGACGACCTGACCCGGATGTAAAGGCCTGAGTGGTCTGCTGGAACTGTCGTATGACCGTTTCTGGATATCGTGCTTCTCTTGTAGACGTTTCTGGATAGTGGCAGGCTTCAGCACCTGAGGAACCAGTTGTTGTTGTGCGATGGGTACCGGAGGCCTCGTCAATGTCGACATCAGTCGCTGTGCTGGCGATCCCAGGGTTCCGTCCCTGGCAACATTTTTTAGATTCAGGAGATCAAGATAAACATCTAACTTTGAAATCTGTGCTCGCTCCAGCAAGTGTTTGGCGCTTCTGACAGCGCGTTCAGTGAGTCCATTACTCTGTGGATACTCGGGACTGCTCGTGACGTGCTGGAAGTTCCACCGGTCTGCGAAATGCTTGAACAAGAGAGGCCCACAGGAGCCGTTGGAAGAAGAGGAGGAGGGGGAGGAGCGACACCCGACCGGTAAGGATAAAAATCGAGCGCGGGGCTTGTTTTTCCAGAGGCCCACAGGAGCCGTTGGAAGAGGAGGAGGAGGGGGGAGGAGCGACACCCGACCGGTAAGGATAAAAATCGAGCGCGGGGCTTGTTTTTCAGAGGCCCACAGGAGCCGTTGGAAGAAGAGGAGGAGGGGGAGGAGCGACACCCGACCGGGTAAGGATAAAAATCGAGCACGGGGCTTGTTTTTCCAGAGGCCCACAGGAGCCGTTGGAAGAGGAGGAGGAGGGGGAGGAGCGACACCCGACCGGTAAGGATAAAAATCGAGCGCGGGGCTTGTTTTTCCAGAGGCCCACAGGAGCCGTTGGAAGAAGAGGAGGAGGGGGAGGAGCGACACCCGACCGGTAAGGATAAAAATCAAGCGCGGGGCTTGTTTTTTCAGAGGCTTACCAAAATCCATAACGTTCCATTTGGAGAAGTGGGTTTTTTTTTGAGGAAGCCGCTGATTGGTGGAAGAGGACCCGAGGAAGCAGCTGATTGGGTGCAACCCCGGGTTTACAATTTTACATTTCTGCCTTCTGGGAGTGAGGGATTCTGGGAGTTAAGGATTCAGTATTTAGTAGTAAAGTTTAAAGGATAAGTTTTTGTGTTTTTTTTAATATTTAATACAGTGTAATTTGGGAGTAAGGTATGGCAGTAGAGATTGGCCCCGTGGTTTGTTCAGCCTGCAACATGTGGGAGATCAGGGAGATGGTCGGTGTCCCTGGTGACTACGTTTGCAGGAAGTGTGTCCAGCTGCAGCTCCTGGCAGACCGCATTGAACGATTGGAACTGCGGCTGGATTCATACTGGAGCATCCACGATGCGGAGAAAGTCGTGGATAGCACGTACAGTGAGTTGGTCACACCGCAGGCAAAAGGTAAGAGGACAAGAAGGGAACGGGTGGCCAATAGCCAGCAAAGCAGTAGGCAGGTAGTGCAGGAGTCCCCTGCGGTCATCTCCCTCCTAAACAGGTATACCATTTTGGATACTGTTGAGGGAGATGGCTCATCAGGGAATGCAGCAGCAGCCAGGTTCATGGCACCATGGGTGGCTCTGCAGCACATGAGGGGGGAAAAAAGAGGGGAAGGGCAATAGTAATAGGGGATTCAATTGTCAGGGGAATAGATAGGCGTTTCTGCGGCCGCAAACGGCTGCAGAACATTCTGGAGGGGGAGGGTGAACAGCCAGTTGTCGTGGTGCATGTTGGCACCAACGATATAGGTAAAAAAAGGGATGAGGTCCTACAAGGTGAATTTAGGGAGCTAGGAGATAAACTTAAAAGTAGGACCTCAAAGGTAGTAATCTCCGGATTACTACCAGTACCACGGGCCAGTCAGTGTAGAAATAGGAGGATAATGCAAATGAATACGTGGCTTGAAAAGTGGTGCAAGGGGGAGGGATTCAAATTTTTTTAGGGCACTGGGACCAGTTCTGGGGGAGGGTGGGACAGGTACAAACAGGACGGTTTGCACCTGGAATGGAATGGAACCAATGTTCTTGGGGGAGTGTTTGCTAGTGCTGTCGGGGAGGATTTAAACTAATGTGGCAGGGGATGGGTACAAGAGCAGAGAGGCAGGAGGGGTGTAAAATGAGGGTAGAAGCATTAGGTAGCAAGGTGAAAAGTAAAAAGTGGCAGGCAGACAAAACCAGGGCAAAAATCAAAAAGGGCCACTTTTCAGCAAAATTGTATAAGGGGTAAGTGCGTTGTAAAGACAAGCCTGAAGGCTTTGTGTCTCAATGCAAGTATTCGTAATAAGGTGGACGAGTTGAACGTGCAGATAGATATTAATGATTATGATATAGTTGGATCACGGAGACATGGCTCCAGGGTGAACGTAGGCTGGGAGCTGAACATCCAGGGATATTCAATATTCAGGAAGGATAGAGAGAAAGGAAAAGGAGGTGGGGTAGCGTTGCTGGTTAGAGAGGAGATTAACGCAATGGAAAGGAAGGACATTAGCTTGGTGGATGTGGAATCGGTATGGGTAGAGCTACAAAACACTAAGGGGCAGAAACCGCTGGTGGGTGTTGTGTACAGGCCACCTAACAGTAGCAGAGAAGTTGGGGATGGTATCAAACAGGAAATTAGAAATGCGTGTGACAAAGGCAAAACAGTTATAATGGGTGACTTCAATCTACATGTAGATTGGGTTAATCAAATTGGCAGGGGTGCTGAGGAAGAGGATTTTTTGGAATGTATGCGGGATAGTTATCTAAATCAACATGTAGAGGAACCAACGAGAGAGCAGGCTATTTTAGACTGGGTTTTGAGTAATGAGGAAGGGGTAATTAGCCGTCTTGTTGTACGTGCCCCCTTGGGCAAGAGTGACCATAATATGGTTGAGTTCTTCATTAGGATGGAGAGTGACATTGTTAATTCAGAAACAATGGTTCTGAACTTAAGGAAAGGTAACTTTGAGGGTATGAGACGTGAATTGGCCAAGATTGACTGGCAATTAATTCTAAAAGGGTTGACTGTGGATATACAATGGAAGACATTTAAAGACTGCATGGATGAACTACAAAAATTGTTCATCCCAGTCTGGCAAAAGAATAAATCGGGGAAGGTAGTGCATCCGTGGATAACAAGGGAAATCAGGGATAGTATCAAAGCAAAAGGATGATGCGTACAAAGTAGCCAGAAAAAGCAGCATAACCAGAGGACTGGGAGAAATTCAGAGACCAGCAGAGGAGGACAAAGGGCTTAATTAGGAAAGGAAAAATAGATTATGAAAGAAAACTGGCAGGGAACATAAAAACTGACTGCAAAAGTTTTTATAGATATGTGAAGAGAAAGAGGTTAGTTTAAAACAAATGTAGGTCCCTTGCAGTCAGAAACAGGTGAGTTGATCATGGGGAACAAGGATATGGCGGACCAATTGAATAACTACTTTGGTTCCTAAGTAGTTATTCACTAAGGAAGACAATCTGCCTGAAATAGCAGGGGACTGTGGGTCAAAGGAGGAATTGAGTGAAATCCAGGTCAGTCGGGAAGTGGTGTTGGGTAAAATTGAATAGATTAAAGGCCGATAAATCCCCAGGGCCAGATAGGCTGCATCCCAGAGTACTTAAGGAAGTAGCTCAGGAAATAGTGGATGCATTAGTGATAATCTTTCAAAACTCTTTAGATTCTGGAGTAGTTCCCGAGGATTGGCGGGTAGCAAATGTAACCCCTCTTTTTAAGAAGGGAGGGAGAGAGAAAACGGGGAATTACAGACCAGTTAGTCTAACATCGGTAGTGGGGAAACTGCTAGTCAGTTATTAAAGATGGGATAGCAGCACATTTGGAAAGTGGTGAAATCATTGGACAAAGTCAGCATGGATTTACTAAAGGTAAATCATGTCTGACGAATCTTGTGGAATTTTTCGAGGATGTAACTAGTAGCGTGGATAAGGGAGAACCAGTGGATGTGGTATATCTGGACTTCCAGAAGGCTTTCGACAAGGTCCCACATAAGAGATTAGTATACAAACTTAAAGCATACGGTATTAGGGGTTCAGTATTGATGTGGATAGAGAACTGGCTGGCAAACAGGAAGCAAAGAGTAGGAGTAAACGGGTCCTTTTCACAATGGCAGGCAGTAACTAGTGGGGTACCGCAGGGCTCAGTGCTGGGACCCCAGCTATTTACAATATATATTAATGATCTGGGATGAGGGAATTGAAGGCAATATCTCCAAGTTTGCGGATGACACTAAGCTGGGGGGCAGTGTTCGCTGTGAGGAGGATGCTAGGAGACTGCAAGGTGACTTGGATAGGCTGGGTGAGTGGGCAAATGTTTGGCAGATGCAGTATAATGTGGATAAATGTGAGGTTATCCACTTTGGTGGCAAAACAGGAAAGCAGACTATTATTTAAATGGTGGCCGATTAGGAAAAGGGGAGATGCAGCGAGACCTGGGTGTCATGGTACACCAGTCATTGAAAGTAGGCATGCAGGTGCAGCAGGCAGTGAAAAAAGCGAATGGTATGTTAGCTTTCATAGCAAAAGGATTTGAGTACAGGAGCAGGGAGGTTCTACTTCAGTTGTACAGGGTCTTGGTGAGACCACACCTGGAGTATTGCGTACAGTTTTGGTCTCCAAATCTGAGGAAGGACATTATTGCCATAGAGGGAGTGCAGAGAAGGTTCACCAGACTGATTCCTGGGATGTCAGGACTGTCTTATGAAGAAAGACTGGATAGACTCGGTTTATACTCTCTGGAATTTAGGAGATTGAGAGGGGATCTTATAGAAACTTACAAAATTCTTAAGGGGTTGGACAGGCTAGATGCACGAAGATTGTTCCCGATGTTGGGGAAGTCCAGGACAAGGGGTCACAGCTTAAGGATAAGGGGGAAATCCTTTAAGACCGAGATGAGAAAGACTTTTTTCACACAGAGAGTGGTGAGTCTCTGGAACTCTCTGCCACAGAGGGTAGTTGAGGCCAGTTCATTGGCTATATTTAAGAGTGAGTTGGATGTGGCCCTTGTGGCTAAGGGGATCAGAGGGTATGGAGAGAAGGCAGGTACGGGATACTGAGTTGGATGATCAGCCATGATCATATTGAATGGCGGTGCAGGCTCGAAGGGCTGAATGGCCTACTCCTGCACCTAATTTCTATGTTTCTATGTTTCTATGTGGCTGGTGAACTGCCACCGTTGTCGGTTCTCAGGCTGACGGGAGCGCCAAAGGTACCTCCATCATGAGAAGTGTCTTTTCAGCTTCTGGATGACCATCTCCGCTGTGAGGGAGGTCAGTTGGTCTAGTTCAAACCAATTAGAAAAGGAGTCGGCTAGAACGAGGTAGTGCTTCCCGCACCATTCGAAAATGTCCGCCGCCAGCGATGTCCAGGGCAGAGCTGGTGGAGGTTGTTGCAGAAGGGGCTGCCGCTGCTGATGAGGCGCAAGGCTGTTGCAAGCGGGGCAGGAGGCTACGTGGTCCCGGATGTAGCTGGCCATTCCCGGCCAGTAGAACAGGCTACGGGCGCGTGCCAGTGTGGCGTCGGCTCCTGGGTGACCGCTGTGTGCCTCTTTGAAGTATACGTCTTGTAGCGATGAGGGCATCACTACATTGTGACCCTTGACGACAACCCCATCCTGAACTACCAGTTCATCACGAATCGGGAAAAAAGGCTGCACCTCTGTGGGCGTGTTGGATTGTCTGTCTGGCCAGCCTGTTTAGATGATGGAGGAGAGGCCTTGACAGCATCAGGTTAATTTCGGTGTGCAATGTTCATGTAGTGTCAGTAATCAATTTCAAACGTGGCCCAGCGTTCGCTGATATCCGTATCAAAGACGAGAGGGTCAGGCTTTCGACAGGAAGAGGCCATCATAAAGCAAAATAAAAACTCACAAAAGGGTAAAACAAAAAACCGTTATACAGAATGAGTGGATCCCGCTTCTGAGGCCAGGTAAATTGCTTCCAGACTCAGTACATGATTCAAACACATCTTTAATCAGTACTAAAACTTAACAGCATGAAGGATGGTTAGTTATCAACACATCCTGGCTGCTCCAACTGTCGGTGATGAGGAGTAGTATTAATATAAGTATTACAGTGGGGTGGAGTTAGAGATGCTGGCTGGTGTGTGATTGGTTAACATGCAACATCAATCTGCAGACACAAAATGCTGGAGTAACTCAGCGGGTCAGACAGCATCTCTGGGGAGAAGGAATGGGTGACGTTTCAGGTCGAGACCCTTCTTTAGACCTGAAACGTCACTTATTCCTTCTCTCCAGAGATGCTGCCTGACTTGCTGAGTTACTCCAGCATTTTGTGTCTTTCTTCGATTTAAACCAGTATCTGCAGTTCTTTCCTGCACATGATGTCACAGATGTTTGTAATCTTACCAAAGCCAATTAACCTACAAACTTGGAGTGTGGAAGGAAACCGGTGCAACCCGAGAAAACCCGCATGGTCACAGAGAGAACGTACAAACTCCGTACAGATAGTACCCATAGTCAGAATTGAACTTGGGACTCTAGTGTTGTGAGGCAGCAGCTCTACCGCTGTGCCACTGTGGCACCCTTTTTTTATAAGAATGTCTTTCCTATTTCCTTTTCCCTCTCACTCTTTTCCCACATCTTTAAAAATGACCCATGATCCTGTCAAGCACCACCTGTCTCACCCTGTGGCAGTATCTGCATGTGCCACATTTCCTCATCAGCTGCCTGATACCCCAGCAACACCTCCCCAACCCATGGGAATACCTAAGAAGCAGAAGACAAAAAACAACTGATGGCATTTTGCACAATACAAGCTGTTATCCACCACAGGAACGTGATCGGCTCTGCCGGGCCCTCATCAGCCCTCTTGGTGACCTCTTCATGGACTTGCATGAAGTGTAATTATGTCGATATTGAATATACAAATCTGCAGCAAAACAACCAAATATCGTTACAATATTGTACTCATTTAAATTCTTACTTCTTCTTTATTAGTGCGGTTAGAGTTGATGTGAATTTGGAGAAAGTGCCATGTCCCTATTAGAGAGCACCACAATAGTTCCAATTACAGTGACACCTGCCACTTTTTAATGTTATAGGTCAAGACTTCACCCTTTGTTAAAGATGGTCACAGTGCCATCTACAATTGCAACAAATAGTGCAAGCCAAAGAAAGCATAAGAGGAAACATACAGTTATTGCCCTGTGCTTGGCCATCTACTTTATAATGTTTTGAATGAAGCTAATTTTTTTTCATGAGTATATGTTTCCAGGGAACTATTTTCTCTGAGCCAAGAAAACTCATGCAACAACAAAGTCTGGAGAGGTGGTACAACTAAGCTCAAAGATTTTAAACTCACGTTGCTTCCTTATTGTAATTATTTTCAGACTGTTCCTGCTGTGCATTGTCAGATCCTCTCTTGGATCTGAATGTAATAAAAACGTTTCAACTACACTGAACTTAAATGCTTTGTTCTTATTCCTCCGCCATTCCTTTACATCCTGGCAACATGTGTCCTCTGACCTTTCTGATTCATATTAACACGTGATACATTTAAATACAACGTCAGTTACCATGACATGCACCACCACACTTTCTGTGACTATGACATGTACAATGCTGATTGGAGCTGGCTGGACTCATAGACCTGGAAAGTTAATCCTGTCCAGTTCTCCACATGGACTCTGCTGATCCACCGGTTTTCCTGAGCTTTCCCCTTTAATTTTGGATTGCAGCATTTGCTGTATTTCCAGACATTGGAGCACGATGGCACAATGGTAGGGTTGCTGCCTTACAGTGCCAGAGACCTGGGTTCGATCCATGGATGATGTCTGTACGGAGTTTGTACATTCTCCCCATGACTGCATGCATTTTTTCCGGGAGCTCCGGTTTCCTCCCACATTCCAAAGACCTACAGGTTGGTAGGTTAATTGGCTTTGGTAAAAAAAAATTGTAAATTGTCTCTAGTCTGTAGGATAATGCTCGTGTATGGGGATCGCTGGTCAACGCAGACTCAGGATGCCGAGGGCATCTTTTTAAATGCTACTAGACCAAGTGCAGACCCGTTGGGTCTGTTCCCCCAACGTGCGGTTGCAGGGGGGGGGGGGCAGCATGTCGCGTCACACACTCTAACTACCACCCTGCACACACGCTAACTACCCCCCTTGATATTATATTAATATTATTAATTTGCTCCTTTTACCCCATAACCACCCTATCCACTGACACATAGCCCACAACTCGCAGGCATGTCTAGAGGGGAGGGAGAGAGGTGGGGAGGGAGAGAGGGGGGAGGGGGAGGGAGAGTGGGGAGTGAGGGGTAGCAGTGAGAGGTGCAAGAGAAGGGGAAGAGCGTGGAGGGGAGATGGGGGTGAAGAGGGGTGGGGGGGGAGAGAGGAGGTGGGAGGGGAGGAGGGTGCGGGGTGAGGAGAGAGGGAGATGGAGAGGGGGAGAGAGGGTTCTGGGAGGGGGTGGGGGGTGGGGAAGGGGAAAGAGGGAGGGAGGGGAGGGAGGAAGGAGAGGGGGGAAGGGGAGAGAGGGGGAAGAGGGTGGAGGGATAGGGGAGAGTGGGGGGAAAGAGGGTGGAGGGATAGGGGTAGGGAGAGGGGTGGGTGGGGGAGAGAGAGGGAAGAGTGCGGAAGGGGGGAGAATGGTAGGGGAGGGGGGAGTGTAAAGGGAGGGGAGAGCGGAGAGAGGGGGGAACAGTGGGGCGGGAGAGGGAAGGGAGGGGGGAAGAGAGAGGGGTGGGGAGGGAGATGGGGAGGGCTGGGGATGGGGGAAGAGAGAAGTGGAAGAGTGGGGATGGAGGGGGAGAGGTGTAGGGGGAGTGGTGGAAGTGGGAGGGTGGGGGGAAAGGGGGTGGTGGGAGAGAGGGTATGGGGAAAAAGGTGGGGGGAGATAGGGAGGGAGGGGGAGTGAGGGTGGGGGAGGGAGAAAGGTGGGGAGGGAGATGGGTAGGGGAAGGGGGGAGAGAAGTGGAAGAGTGGGAAGGGAGGGGGAGATGGGTAGGGGGAGTGGTGGAAGTGGGAGAGAGAGAGGGGAGGGGAGGTATGGGGAGTGGTGGAAGAGGGGAGAAAGGGGGTAGGGAAAAAGGGGTGGGGGAGAGAGGTGAGGGAGGGGGAAGGCAGGGGGAGAGAGAGGGGAGGTGGAAGATGGGGGTAGGGGAGGGTGGGGGAAGAGTGTGGAGGGAGGGGAGAGGGGTGGGGTGAGAGAGGGAAAAGAGTGGGGACGTAGAGTGGGAGGGGTAGGGGTAGTCCATCTATTCCCCACTCCCTATCACCCCCAATCCTCTTTCTCTATTCCCACACACGTGATCGCGCGCTTCGACACAGGCTGCGGGGGAGGGGGGACGGGGCTGGGGCAAAGGCAGATGTAAATGAGATCCATTCCGATTGGACATCTGTGAGGGATGTCATCGTGACATCACACAATGACATGAGAATTAAGGGACAGAGGTTTCGGGGTAACGTGAGGGGGAACTTCTTTACTCAGAGGGTGGTGGCTGTGTGGAATCAGCTTCCAGCAGAAGTGGTGGAGGCAGGATCGATTTTAACATTTAAGAGTAAAGTGGATAGGTATATGGACGTGAAGGGAATGGAGGGGTATGGTCTGAGTGCAGGTAGATGGGACTAGGGGAAAACAAATGGTCGGCACGGACTGGAGGGGCCGAGAGGGCCTGTTTCCGTGCTGTAATTGTTATATGGTTATATGGTTATAAGGTGCTGGAATATCGGTGGGGGGGCTGGAGCTGGTGCAAAGGCAGATGTAAATGAGATCTGTTCCGATTGGACATCCGTGAGCATTGGGCATTGTGACATCACACGATGGAACGTTCACCAACATTCTATGGGTGAGAGCAGTTTGAGTTTTTTAAGATTTTGAAACATTGGGGGGGGGGGAAGGATTTTATTAAATATTTTGTACATAAAAATGTCTAAATGTAATGAGGAGTAAATCCGTGAATGTAAAAGCGTAATGTCTAACAAAATGGAAAAAATCACGGCATTTGAGGGTCTGGTTTTGGCGGACCATGGAATCAAAGGCCAGAAATCTTATCTGAAAAAAAAAAATGAAATGTGACATATACCCACAAGACACACACCCGGTCGGTCGGCAGACACACACACACAGAGTTTTAAAAGTATACTAGACCAAGTGCAGACCCGTTGGGTCTGGTCCCCGAACATGCTTCAGTGGCAGGTGAAAAAATGGCGGCGATTTTGGAGGAGAGCGAGCTGCAGCAGCTGCCGTTATGGTGTCTGGCCAGCTGGAGGCCACAAAATGAGTGAGTGTGTTTGTGGTGGGTGGGGGGGGGGGGGGGTGAAGGATTTTATTTGAAAAAGTGTACATAAAAATGTCTAAATGTAATGAGGAGTGAGTGGGTGAATGTAAAAGTGTAATGTGTAGCAAAATGGAAAATATCTCGGGGTTTGGAAGTGTGGTTTTGGAGAACCCATGAAATCAAAGGGCAAAACACACACACACACACACACACACACACACACACACACACACACACACAGAGTTTTAATAGTATATAGATAGATATCTCTAAACTAAACTAAACTAAACTAAACTTAACATTGACCGAAAGTCTGATGAAAGATCTGCCGTTTATTTCAGATGAAGGATTTTGACAGGGTCTTTGACCAGAACTGTTAACTCTGTTTGTCTTTCCACAAATACAGCCTGATCTGATGAGTGTTTCCAGCATTTTATTGCTGAAGAAATGTCAACAAATTTACCATATCATGTACACTGATCTATTGCTTCGGATGGAAAACTAAATTAAAATCCTACAAAGAATGGTGACCCGAAACTCTCAACCCGACCAGTCATTATTTGTATGAGATTGGGCAAAGGTCCTCTACCAACCTGCCTCAACCACTTGACAACACCACATATGGGGTGGGAGATTGCAACCTTCACGTGGTCCACCCTGTTTCAACGAATGCAATTAACCCGGCGTGCACAATCAGATAAGATCAAATAGAACAAGTAGTCCTACAAATTTAGGCTGTGCGCGCCATACGCAAGAAGAAGAAAACACCATATCAACACCAGTGTACAATGGACAGGGGTGTAATGGTGAGGCTGTATAAGGCGCTGGAAAAGCCGCATTTGGAATATTGTGAGCAATTTTGGGCACCATATCTGAGGAAGAATGTGCTGGCTCTGGAGAAGGTCCAGAGGAGGTTTATAAGAATGATCCCAGGAATAGGTAAGTTAACCTATGATGAGCGTTTGACGGCACTGGGCCTGTACTCGCTGGCGTTCAGAAAGTGGGGGATGACCTCATTGAAACACACAAAATAGTGAAAGGCTTGGATGCGGAGAGGATGTTTCCACTCGTGGGACAGTCTAGGACTATAGGTCATAGCCTCAGAATTAATGGACATTCTTAGGAAGGAGATGAGGAGAAATGTATTTAGTCAGAGGATGGTGAATCTGTAGAATTCTTTGCCACAGAAGGCTGTGGAGACCAAGTGGATATTTCTACGACAGAGATAAATAAATTCTTGATTAGTATAGGATGACAGAGGTTATGGGGAGAAGGCAGGAGATTGGGGTTAGGAGGGAGAGATAGATCAGCCATGATTGAATGGTGGAGTAGACTTGATGGGCTGAATGGCATAATTCTACTCCTATCACTTATGACCTTATGACATTGAAGGTCCATTGTGAGACTTTGGGACATGCTGACTACTTTTCATATCTGGGGAGGTACTTCTTGGACACGGCAAGCATCGGTGATAAAACCATCATCATCATCATCGGTCACTCAAAATGAGTATGGCTGTCCCCTCCTCTCCTTAGGGTCATCTACTTGTGGGTCTGCAGATGATTGTAGAGGCCGATCCGCGATCCACACACCTTAGTGCAACGTGGGCAGTGGAGACTGGTGGTGGTTGGTAGTTGTCGAGCCCCCTTCTCTCACTCTCTCCTTACGGTGCTGTCGCTTTGTCTCTGAGACATGCCATAGGACTTAATCCAGGGTGTTAAGGTGAATTCCCTATATGGTGGATGCCTGTGCGTGACTTTGTTTTACGTGGGGAGACTGGTGCCCTGACAGCCACCACATGGTCCTTGACAGTTCGGGGTCAGGGTCCAGTGGCATGGGGTCCAAGACGACCGGAGACCCTTTTCTTCTGCAGCCTTCATCCGCTTTCCCAGCCGTTGTGACGCTCCACTAAAGTGTGCCATCATCCTCTGCCTGTTCCACCGTTGAGGTCCTGGTTGGATTGCTCTTTGTCAGAGACCTCCCCCTCGACCATGGGTGGCCCTTGCTCCAGACGGCATCGCTCTCAGGAACTCAGGACCACACAAGCTTCTTCCCCACGACAAGGTGGCAATCCACCGAGAAGCACAAAAGTGTCAGCTAGTCACAAAAAAAGATCCCGAATCTGAGATAATGCCCAATTTAAGAGAATCAGCCTGTACAGGAGAATGCTTCTGTGTTGCTGCCCTTGATTTGTATTAGTGTTTGATCCTGTTGATGTGTGGTGTTCAATTCTCCTTGTGATTTTCAACTGAAATAAAAACAGAAAATGTTGGAAACACTCAGCATGATAGGCAGCATCTACGGAGAGAGAAATAGAGTTAACGTTTCAGGTCAAAGATCCTTCCTCAGACAATCTTTCTCTCTCTGCAGATTCTGGCCCTCCTGCTGAGTTTTTTTCTGTATTTTCTGCTTTTATTTCAGATTTTCGTTTTTCAAAATATTGATTTTATGAACATTTGTGAATGAACGCCTGAAAACACTCGCATAGCATTACATTGCAGGTCTCTATGGTGCCATATTTAGTAAGTAGCATTCGTGCTGCTAATATAGCATCTGTTGAGGTCTGCACTTTGCTGGACAGTTGTCTGACTCCACACACTCTCCAGCTACACAATACATTCTGCTTTTGTTTTTCTTCGATGCGTATATGTGAGCTTAACTCTGCAAAATATGCAGAGAATAATCTTAATTGTAACATAGAGTCATACAGCAGGGGAACTAGTAGGAATTCTTGTAATGTTTTTAATGTGCTCTCTGATCAATTACCTCAGAGTCCAGTTGTATTCAATGATTATTCTTGTTCCAGAGAACATAAAAAGTACAGCACAGGAACAGGCACCTTGGCCTACAATCTCAACTAGGCCCTCAATCTTCAGAGTGCGTGGGAAAATAATTCAGGCTTTCCTTGTAGCAAACACCTGCTAATCCATTCATTATTATGGTGAACCTCTTCTGCACCATCTCCTATTGCCTCCATTTGTTCAGTAACAGTGGTGTGTCCCTTTAAGAAGCTGCCTGTGAAGATTGCACCCGCTGTGCTACAACTGAGAGGGTGAGGACTTGCAGTGCATCAGTTGGGGACATGTTGCTGGAACAGTCAGTTTCATCACTGAATATCGACACAAAATGCTGGAGTAACTCAGCGGGACAGGCAGCATCTCTGGAGACCCTTCTGTTGCTCAAGAAACTTTCAGTGTTTTCACACCAAAATGATGATGTGTAAGAATCTAGGCCTTTGTCTCCCTGTGCTCTAAAATAATCCAGCACACTCAGCACTTCAGTGATGCTGGATCGGGAGATACTCTGGATAATTAAATGTTATTATCTTTTAATACTTCAACATACTTGTCATTTGTGTTATTCAGTGTCACATGGTATTATAATAATAATGTAAATTGTAACTATAAAACCTCTATCTCACTGATATCCATTATCTTTAGCTACTTTGTCTATGATCCGACTCACTTAACCTGGAAAGGCTGCAGAGAAGATTTACAAAGAAGGTATGCCAGGACCTGAGGGCCTGAGCTATAGGGAAAGGTAGTGCAGGCTAGGACTTTATTCCTTGGAGCGCAGGAGGATGTGGGGTGATCTTATAGAGGTGTATAAGATCTTGAGAGGAATGGATAGGGCACAGAGCCTATGCGCAGAGTAAAGGAATCAAGAACCAGATGACAAGTTTGTGAAGGGGGAGGGGGAGATTTAATAGCAACATTTTTACACAAAGGATGGTAGGTATTATGGAACGTGCTGCCGGAGGAGGTATTTGAGACTGGTACTATCTCAGGTACATGGAAATGATAGGTTTAGAGTGATATGGGCAAAATGCAGGCAGGTGGGACTAGTGTTGTGACATGTTGGTCGGCGTAGGCAAGTTTGACCAAGGGCCTGGTTTCAAGCTGTACAACTCTATGACACTTTGCCTCTGGGTTCATGTGCTTGCCGAAGTGATCCTCTGAAATGAGCTTGCAAGCCATTAGGAATGGCCTTGCCAGGAATATCCTTACCCAATGAATAAACAGATGAAGCTGAGAAGCAGGAGGACCAAATCGGAGACTGAGGGAGGCCTGTGAGGAAAGGGTCAGAGGTACAGAGATTGAGAGGGGGGGGGGGGGGGGAGAACAGAGGAGGGAGAGGATTAGGGTGGATGAGCGAAGGATGAGGGCCAAAACCTAGGGCAATACTGTGAGAGTGTGTGTGTGTACGTGTGTGCATGTGCTTCTGCATGTACACAAGTCGACTAAGTCTGTGCAACACAGCCTGAAGATCTCTAATCATCTTGGACCATCTGACCATTGATTTAGGCATCGCTCTGTGCGTGTAATGGCCACCGATTGTTAACAGTATTCATGAAGAGACATATTCCATTGCTCAAAGCAAGAATGGAAACAAGTCGTTCTTTGGAAACTGCTGAGGAGGGAAAGGCTCGTTGAGTGACTAATAGTAATCCTAAAAACCAACTGCAGGAACGCAACAGGTCAAGCAGCAAAGGAATGTTTCATGTTTATGTTTGTTATTGTCACATGTAGTGAGGTAAGTGAAAAGCTTTGCTTTGCATGCTATCCAATCAGATAATACTAGATGTAAATACAACCATGTCAAACTCAAGTAGAAGATCAAAGAGGATGATCCAGAGTGCAGGATATGGTTCTCAGCATCATGACTCTGCATTGGATCCCAGCAACTGCAAATCTTGTATCAGCAAAATATGCCGAGTATGATTAAGTCTTTTAATATGAGAATAAATTTAGCTCTTACAAATTCCACTAGAGGGCGGATTAACATTTATGGAAATTGCTGATGGTCTCTGCTGGACAAAATAAGTTACTGCAGCACAGCATGTGCTTGCGTTTGAAGCTGAATATTTAAATATTTGGAAGACCACATAAAGTATATTTATTTGTATGTGATATTAATGTACCTATCCATTTACGAAGCTGTATGGATTTATATACATTTGTTTATTAATTAAGTGTTTTTCTATTTTTTTCTGATTATTTTTTCTTTTTTATAACAAATTAATCAATAATTCTGAAACCACCTTTGAATCTTCCTGACACAATATGCTTGATTTCACCAGAACCACTGCTCGGCTCAACAGATGTGAACTTTATTTATATTAGGAAGTTTACCTTTAGTGAATCTCCCATCTCATTTATCAGCTTAAACCCTTGCCTCACACCCATATCATTCAATTTGTCAGGCAACTGGCACCAACCTGGTTTTAGTGCCAAAGGAACAGATCTGTCTTTTCTCATTAATGGTGCCAACACTTCTTGAATTGAAATCACTGCCTTCCACAACACGGGCTGCTTCATTTGTTGAGAGTTGCCAACGGAATTGAACATCCAACAAAGATGTATCACTTCACACTTTTTTTAATACTGAAATTCAATTGGCAAGCAGAGAAAGTTATAATCAGCTTTTATTCTCTAATGGTTCTACACAAGTCTGCACTACACCACACAACACTGTTGGCAAGAGTTATTCCTCATTCACAGGCCACGTGTTTTCTCATGTGTTCTTGATATCTTGAGGGACACTCACTGTTAAATCAGGCTGGAAATACAGTATCAAGCCTGACCTCTTTAGATTAATGTTTCTATCAGTGCTGAAAAAAACATCAGCGATAAAGAGTCAGTTATACAGTGTGGAAACAGGCTCTTCGGCCCAATTTACCTACAACAACAAACATGCCCATATATTCTAGCCCCCCCCCCCCCTCCTGCATTTGGCCCATATCCCTCTAAACCTCTCCTATCCATGTAATTGTCTCAGTATTTCTTAAACATTGTGATAGCACCTGCCGCAACAACCTTCTCCGGCAGCTCATACCTACCACTCTTTGTGTAAAAATGTTGCCCTCAGTTTCCTATTAAATCTCCCTCCCACTGGGTCCTCTGGGTCTCATTTTCACAAACTCTGGGTAAAAGATTGTGTATTTACACTATCTAATCCTCTTGGGATTTTGTACACCTCTGTAACATCACCCCTCATCCTCCTGCGCTCCAAGGTATACAGTCCTATTCTGCTCAACCTCTTCCTATAGCTCAGGCTCTTGAGTCTTAGCAATATCCTCGTAAATCTTTTCTGCTCTCCTTCCAGCTTTATAACATCTTTCCTATGATGTGACCAAAACTGAACACCACACTCTAAATGTGACCTCACCAATGTCTACACAATCTGAAAGCTCAGGATAGTCTCCCCTTCAAGTTACAAATAGGACCATGTACATTAAAACAAAAAATCCAATAGTAACTCAATGTATTTATTCCTCTGCATTAGAAAGGAATATAATAGTTTCCATTTCTATACAGATTTATGAATATCCAGATAATTGCAGCCAAAGCAAGTGGTTGTGGTAGATACTCAGGATCGTGAGAGTGAGAGACTTATTGGTTTAAGGTTTCATTTAATTCCCTTTCATGTACAAAGCGATGAGTCTGAACTGAAAGTAGAAACAAGGAACTGCTGTTGATGGATAATGCACAAAAGGACACAAAGTGCTGGAGTAACTTAGCAGGTCAACCAGCATCTCTGGAGAACATGGCTGGGTGAAATTTCAGGTTGTGACCCTTCTTCAGTCTGAAGGTCTCTGCCCCAAATATCATATATCCTTGTTCTTCAGAGATGCAGCCTGACCTGATGAGTAACTCCAGCACTTTGTGTCCAGGTTGGGCTGAACCTTTTCTATTGACTCCACTTGTACAACTCTGCACATCTGGATTTATTGGCCTATTGTTGATCCAGCTTGTTTAGGACAGAGGAGTAATAATTGGTGTGAATCACCTGCTTTTCACTTATCAAGCCTAGTACTGATAATACTGGAATTCAACATGAAATTAGAAATTACTGCAGCCACTCAGCAGTGAAGCAGCATGCATGGAAAGAGAAACAGTGTTCACATTATTGATCAGCCATACCCTGGAGGAAATCCCTGTGACCAGTTCTTCAGGCAGAAAACCAATAACACTAGATCCCAGCCCTCTCTAAACTGCTGAGCTTCACCTGTTAAATTCCCAGGAAATTTTATGTCTCACATCACAGCACAAATGGAGACACACAATGTTATAAATAATATTTGCCTCTCAATTAACATGTAGTACAAAAATAAATTAACTAGTTACCTTGTCAGAGTTTGTGCGATGTTGCTAATGCCCAATGTCTGTCATTTTTGCATGCATAAGAACAACAATTTTTGAGGAAAGGAATTGTGTAATATACTTTGAGACCTTTTAACACAGTAGCAGTGGAATCAATATTTATTAGAACATAGAGCAGTACAGTACAGTCCTTCGGCCCACAATGTCTGTGTCAAACATGATGCAAGATAAACTAATCTTATCCGCCTGCACATAATCCATATCCCTCCTATTCTGTAAAGGTTGCACATATATAAGCTTTATTAAGTTCAATGATTGGGTATTGACAGATCAGATGACATGCCTGGTACTGAACAGCTTTCTTTCGAACACATTTGCCAGTCGCCTGCAGATAGAGGACAATTTCTAGAGGTCGTGGTCGCTTGAGGCGTAAGGGCCGTGCGGGGCCGGTCCCACTTCCAAGCACGGAGGTGTATGGAGTTGTGTGGGGCTGGTCCCAACATCGCGCGGGGCTACGAAAATCCCGCACTGTTCGAAAATTTTGCGCGCCAATGGCCTGTTGGCCCGCAGGCGCATTGAGGGCGTACGCAGCGTCTTGACGGCATATGCAGCATCTTGATGGCGTACGCCTAGTGCATGGCGTTGCGCAATGATGTCACCGCCCGGCCGGGCGTTGCGCGATGACATCACCGCCCGACGTCGTGCGACGCCCAAATTGAGTCGGCCCACCTCCTGCCAGCTGAATGGTGAGTATGACGCGAATTACATCACGCGCGAACTTTGCGCATATTTACCGCTAACTTAGCACGAACTCCACTTCCGTTTGGTCGCGCCAAACGCATGCAATCGCAAGCAAGTGGGACAGGCCCTTAAATCTTTCACCCTTGCTTGTGATGTGCTTGAAATAGTTTATTAAATAATTAATGACCCTAATCATAGTATATTGTGGTATGAACTATTTAAGACTCTCAATATGCTCAAACTTCCACTGTCAAAGGAAGGAAATACTACATTGTCATGTTATTAGTTTCAAATAACAGTAAGATTAAATGAGAACTTATCTGTTCGAAGTTTGATCTTTATTTTATGAGGAGTTACGATGAGGGATTACGTGAAGAAGCCCCGCCAGGCGCATGCGCGTCATACTTCAAAGCAGCGGCGTGAAAAACACAGAAACCAATAGCCGAAGTAAGATAGTAAGGCTTACAGAAGACTAGAATTACCAGATTATCGTTTAGATTATGAGGGTTGGGAACGGAGGGCACGTAATCCCTCATCGTAACTCCTCATAAAATAAAGATCAAACTTCGAACAAGTAAGTTCCTGTTTAATCTTACTATTTTACTTCGGAGTCACGTGAGTGACTTGGTGAAGATTTTGAAGCACTAAGATTTTCATGCTGTAAATTCATTCCATACGACACACTGCTTCAGTTGACACAGTGGTGAGTAAATAATATCATTGAACATTGCTTGAATTATTCAATAACTATGTTAATAATAATAATAACAATGAAAGTAATAACCCCTCTATCCCAGGGGAAAATTACAGCAATGATATGAAACAATGATATGAAACAAAGCAAACAAATTGAACAGAACACACATAGCATGTGCAACCCTGGCACTGTGACAACAGGTTTATCATAATCTAGAAAGTTACTTCTTTAGACCATCCTCCGGCCTCTAGAATTTGGTCGAGCGGCATGTCCTGCGCCTTTGCCGTGGACATTGATGCCGCCCTTGTGGAGTTGAGATTTAACACATAAGTGTGAACTCCAGCTAAATACAGAACCTGTTTTAACCATCTAGAATAGTTTGTATTGTCACTTTTTTATTTATTTTTTTAATTTTGTGGGTAATGAGCATTGGTGTCTCACAATCTTGGAGACTCCTAGTACTTTAATATATTGAGTCAAATGCTTACCACACACAATGTTTGGTTGACATTGGGTATGCTTTAAAGATTACCTTGGTTCCAGCCTTCCCTGGCTTGCTTTGCTTGCTTAGATCATAGACATAAAAAGTAATTTTATCAACAGACAACTGCATACAATCTAAGCACAACATTTGTAATGTTTGTACTCATTGTGCTGATACTAATGACATGAGCATAACCACTTTAAATATTAAGTTCTGAAAAGACAGTGACATAATCGGAGCCCACTGCCGAAGCAATGTGAGAATTATACTGACATCCCAGATTCCTGTATATCTGGGTTTGGTAGGATTTTATTAAAATTCCTCTCATAAATCGGGATATTAACGGATGAACCCGATAGATTGTCATTCTGAAATTGTCCTAAATAGGAGGACAAAGAATTCCGAGCACTATTAATGGCACTATATCTCAGGTGCAACATAGCAAGGAACTCCAATATATCCAATATGTTTGCAGAATGATAAAATATATCTGACCGTATATAAAAGATTTCCCATTTCTTTATATGAGACATATATTGTTTCTTAGTGCTATCTCTCCAAGCTGCAGTTATAACATCCATTGTCCTATCCGACAGTCCATCAGAACCTGCAGATTAACAATTAATACGATCATGTAATGGATGACTTCTCCTGTACTGGATGTACCAACAATTACTACAGCTGGGGATTGTCATGAATGGCTGAGTCTTCATTCTGTGCACCAATGGGAACAATGGCCGTGTAGACCAGTTTGGAACCACCAAACGCCTGCGGCGGAGTCTTGCTCTATTTGGTGACATTGCCTAATCAGGCAAAATGGGGAACATAGAAGATTATATTTCCCCAATGTAGCGAGAATGCATCCACCGCTACTGCTCCTGGGCCTGGCTCCTATGACATATTTAGGCAACTGGAGATTTAATCTGTTCGCAAACGGATCAATATTTGGTACCCATACCGACTGACAATCTTTTTGAACTTCTGGATTTACCATCCATTCTGTATTGTTATTGAACTTCCGTGATCTGTTGTCTGCCACAATATTGTCTCTCCCACAGCTGTGGTATTGTCTACTTGTAATTGAACATGCAAGTCGTTCCTTGTAGAACAATAATCTATCAATGCATAAAACGCCCCCAATAACTCCAAATAATTTATACCATGTGTTAGGAAAATTAATCGTCTTGGACAGTCCATCATCACCTCAACTGGTGGCTCTGTCCTTACCTCCTCATCCGAGAGCACTCCCATCAGTTTGTAATACCACTGAAGGTTGCTGAACCAAAATATATTCTAGTAGCTTGAGTAACATTGAGAATCCACCATTTAGCAATTCAGCTAAAGCTTTAGTTGGTAACTGCATGGACCTTTCAATGACCTGCACGCATTTTTTTCAATTTATTTATTTATTTATTTATTTATATAAATTTATTTTTACTTTTTATTTTAAGTGCTTGTCCTCTGGCTCTCAGCAGACATTGATAATGCAGAGGTCCAAACTCAACAGCAGGAATGCTGCTACCATTTACCAATACCCGTAGCTACTTCTCGGATGGAGGGATAAGGTCTCTCAGCGAGACAAGTACGGACATATGTAATATCCCCAACCTTATATGTTAACAAGTTACTGACATATCATTACTGAATTAATGACAAACCCCAAATAATCAATTGTGTGGGATGCCTGTAACTTAAATGTTGTTGGATGGACAGAACCCTAGCCTTTCAATAAGCTTATGGTTGCTGAAACCAGTTCTTCAGCTGTCTCCTGAGTGGCATTTACAATTAACAAATCCTCTAGATAAGCCATTACAATGTGATTCTGAGCCCTCAGTAACACCAGTGCTAGTTTCAATAATTATGTGAACAGCCTGAGAGCTGAAGTTAACCCATTAAGTAATTCTTTAAATTGCCTCAGCTGACCCATCGAATTAACTTAAAGTACCTGCGATAATGATACATTGGTACTGAATAATAAGGTATCTTTTTTTTTATTTTTTATTTCTATAGTAACCATATAGTAGCCTTGTGATAACAACTGTGTTACAGTGTTGAAGGTGTACTTTATTAAATGCCTATACTGAACATATGAATTAAGTTTGTGAGGTCCAGAATGATTCTGCAATCCTCATCTTCTTCTGTCTGGGATATATTTTATACCTGACGAGTTTCTGGTGCAGCAAACACAAAACCGATCAATATCATTCATTATAAATCAATTGTAATCTTACACCCAACCAGAGGTTGTACCCCAGAATTCTATGTGTGATGGAATAAAGTTACTGTGCCTCTGTAATTGAACTAGAATTGTTTTGGCAAATTTTCACCAATAATTAATCTGGTTATTGTTTGTCCTACATAGTCCTGCATTTTTGGGTATAATGTTGGCCAAATGGCAATTTTCATCATACAATTAGGTTCAAATAGGCACTGCAGGGTAACGCAAGCCTGTCTTATAAGTTTTGGACATTTATCGACCCTTGTATGTCTTCCCCAAATGCAGTGATGCCAACTGAATATCAGCTAGAGAACATGCTGGAAACATATTTCCTGCCCTCGCATCGTAACACTCATAGGTGCCCAGATACTGAGTTTACTGTTGTCACCCTGAGCGAGGCACAATAGACAGGTGTTAATATATTTACTGTTTCAGTCATAACAGTTTCTTGGAGCAGGTGAGAAACCAAATAATGTTGGCAGCCAGGTCTCATCCATAGCCTCACCAGTCCATACCGATATAGCAAACTTGATGCTACATCGGGAACACCCGGAGCGTGGCTCTTGTGCTTTGGTGTATACACATAAGTAGTGACACCAGCATCAGGGTCAGTCTCCTCCTGCCCTGATACTCCCGAGTCTTGCTCTAGGAGACCTCATCCAGACCTAAACAAGGCACTGGAGAGTCAGATTCCCATTTTTTTAAACATTTTTTTAATTTTTTAAACAGGCACCATACTCAGTGTATGGAATTCCTTCGGAGTCTGCCTGGGATCTCTGGGTCTTTGGACCCTTGACTGATTAGTTTTAGAGCATTTTAGTCTTGCTCTAGGGAGACCTCATCCAGACCTAAGAAGGAACTGGAGAGCCAGATTCCCATTTTTTACAGGCACCATACATAGTGTATGGAACTCCTTTGGAGGCTGCCCGGGAATCTATGGGTTTTTGGACCCTTGACTGAGTAAAGTGTGGAGCATTTTCTCCATTTCTAGTCTCCCCCACATTCTTGTCCTTTTTTGGAGGAGAGTAACTTTATTTACATTTCCTTGTGTATTTGTGCATAATCATATATGTTCATGTTTAGAATTATAGATTCTGACAGGCACATTCTACTTGCAGAATATTTATATTACTCTCAGTTTTACACAGTTCTCCCAATATAAGAGTTGATGTGGCTGGATTGGGTATAATATCCATCTCTCTGCCTCTGCTGGCCCCAGAATCAACCTTTGTATTTAACCTGCTTGTTCCCTCAGAGCAGGGATGAAAGTTTAATAATGCACATATACACATCAACTAAGGAACTGCATCTGGTAACACATACTCAGAGCAGACCTTGTATGCTTACCTATCGTTGTGGCCTCAGCCCGAACGACTCTAGAGCAGCTGGAGGGAATTACCTACGGAATAGCGGCCCCCCGTATCGGAACCGGCACCGCACTTATCTATTTTGCCGATCGCTGCGATGGGACCGCAATACTGCGTGGCCCACGCTTGCTCCTCCCGCTGAACAGTGTCCTGCTGACTCACAAGCCAGCCTTACGGAGCTCAAATCTCGCTGGAAGTTTTAAAAACTTACCTGCGAGGTTTCTTACTTACCCACTTGTGGAGCTACGCTCTCCAGCTCCGTTCAGTGCGACATGCGTCGACGTAATGACGCGCATGCGCCTGGCGGGGCTTCTTCACGTAGTCACTCACGTGACTCCGAAGTAAAACAATTAATAGTCACCATTAAGTACTAGTTTGAAATGAAGAATAGGAAGAAAACATGACAACATTGTGAGAACTACGTTGTTAAACCTTTGAGCTTCCAGCTGTATCTGATGGTAGTGCTTGTCACACTATGGTTGCTGGTGCCATGAAGCAAAAACGTTTCCCATCTTACACATATTGTTTCAAAGCAGGAGCCAGTTAAAGAATTTACTGGAGTTCTCACCATCGTATTATAATAAGGACCGATAGATTTGCATGTGTGTTTATCATATGCTGCCAAATTTCTATGCACCACTGAAAATCCCAGGAAATCCCAGGGAGCGGCTTCCTTTTTAACCACAATATTCCAGGATCGTGAGAGTGAAAGACTGATTGGTTTAAGGTTTCATTTAATTCACTTTCATGGACAAAGCCTGAACTGAAAGTAGAAACAAGGAACTGCTGTTGAAGGATAATACACAAAACAACACAAAGTGCTGGAGTAACTCATCAGGCCCAAGCAGCATCTCTGGAGAACATGGCTAGGTGACATTTCAGGTTGTGACCCTTCTTCAGTTTGAAGGTCTCTGCCCCACACGTCACCAGTCTCCAGAACAAATGAGAACAGGCAAAGTTCTATAGAATTCCAGGGCCACATGCTAATCTTGCTTCCAAATCCTAGACTCTTTCATAGAGGCATGTAGTCATGCAGCACAGAAATAGGCCTTTCAGACTAACTTAACCATGCTGAGCAAGATGTCCCATCTTCACTGGTCTCACATGCCCATGTTTGGTCCATATGCCTCTAAACCTTTCCTATCCATGTACCAGTCCAAATTACTTTTATATTTGTTATAGTACCTGCCTTAACTACCTCCTCTGGCAGCTTGTTCCTATTGACTTTTTCTTCCCTCATCATGAACTTATGTTCTCATGTTCTTGATTCCCTTACTCTGGGTAAATGACCCTGTACGTTGACCCTCATGATCTTATACATCTCAATAAGATCACTCCTCAGCCTGCCGCATTCTACAGAATAAAGTCCTAACCTGGCCAACCTCCCTTTAGCTCAGGCCCTGGCAACATCCTCACAAATCTTCTCTTCACTCTTTCCAGCTTAGTAACATCCTTCCTATGGCAGGGTGACCATAAATAAACATGGTAATCGAAATGTGACCACACCAGTGTGTAGCAACTATGAAGTAATGTTCCAACTACAATACACAACTGATGTACTGACTGTTGAAGGCCGATGTACCAAAAGCCTTCTTGACCACCCTATCTACCCATGACCACTTTCAGGGAACTACGTACCTACCCTCCTAGATTCCTCTGCTACACAGCATTCCCCAGGCCCCTGCCATTCACTGTGAAAATCCTGCCCTAGCTTGGCTTCCCAAAATGTTACACCTCACACTTATCTGCATTAAACTCAATTAACCCGTCCTCAGCCAACTTACCCGATCAAGATCCTGCTGTAATTTTTCATAACCATCTTCACTATCTGTGATACTACCTACTTTAGTGTCATCTGAAAACTGACTAATCATACCTTCCATATTCTCATCCAATTTGATTGATAGAAACCATAAACTGTGATGGGCCCAGCACTGATCCCTGAGATGCACCATTAGTCACAGTTTTCCAGTGCAAAAAAACAACCTTCCTCCATCACAATCTGCTTCCTTCCATGAAGCCAATTCTCTAACGGGTCAACTAGCTCTCCCTGGATCCCATGCGACCTAACCTTCCAGAGCAGCCTGCCTTGCCAAAGCCCATATAGACAACAATAGCTTTTCCCTCATCAACCTTTTTGGATATTTCTTTTTAAAACTTGGATTTGTGAGATTGTTTCATAAATAATGACACAATGCATTGCATCCCTATTTTATCTCCCTTGTGTGAGTGAGGTCCAGAAGAAATTCTCAGTGGAAGCATCACATTCTGCCACATTCCAGGTATAACTTGATCATCAACTTATTCGTTCCTTTCTCTAGTGTATTTTTTCCAGTCTAGTTTTCAAATTAGCTACAAGTAGAGGTTGGACAAACTTGTATTGTTTTCTTTGGAACACCAGAACTTTTGGGGAGACCTGATAGAAGTATATAAAATTATTAGAGCCACAGATAGGGTAGAACCTTTTTCCCAGGAAGACAATGTAAAAGGTTACAGGCCATAGCTTTAAGTGGGAGGAATAAAGCTCAAAGGAGATGCGTGGAGCATTTTGAGGGTGGTGGGTGCTTGGAATGCACTGAGAGGATGGTAAGGGTAAATATGATATTGTTGTTCAAGAGGTTTTTAGGTAGGCACATGGATGAGCTAGGAATGGAACAATGTGGATCATGTGCAGGCAGGTGAGATTTGTTTATCGTGGCATCATGTTCAGCATGGTGATTGGGGACTGAAATGCTTGTTTCTGTGCAATGCTCCTCTATGTTATATGTTCAAACAACAGATACAAGTTATAATTTTCTGTCTGGTCAATGCTAGGTATACAAGACAGTGAAAGGGTGTGACCACTAGCTCTATGATACACGTGCACATTTTATGTGATCCGGTATACAAGTATGTGCCATGCGACTCTCCAGAGAAGTGGTTGCTCACTGTCCTCAAAATTCCTGATGATATTAATATTAATTAAAGACAGATCAGAATCACCACCACTACCTTGATGGCTGTTGTAAGCTTGCTCTTGCAATTGTTCTCACACTCGCTACTGATTTAGCCATTTAAGACATTTGATTCTTGATATTTGCACACATGCGGCATGGTGGTGATATGAAGTGTCACTTCAGCTATTGATTTGCATGTTATTCAGTGTTGGGCTTTGAAGTACATTACATGATTACTCTGTGGAGTAATTGATCAGACAATTACATGAAGGGCCCACCATTGTATGTTTCAGTGAAAACTACAAATAGTACAGAAGCATCAAAGCCCATTAGCAGGCATTTCAGTCGGGAAGTTATCATATTCTCCAGAGCACATGTGCATTATACAACTATATAATTTACTATTGTTAAAAGCATTTAAAATATAATTGATCCAAATTATATTCATGAAATATTTATCTCAAAACATAAAATGATTTTGTTTCGGCATCAGAAAGTGAATTTGTTTCCCACTTTGAACAAAGATCCCAACGGGTTAAGTTTCCACTGCACTTATCATCAGAGAAAGGGACATTACAGAAGGAAAAACAATTAAAGGCTATTGCATTTTCTATTCCCCCCTCCAACTGGTGAGCAGTCTGTGGTCAATAAACATTGGCAGCTAGTCAGATCTTACATGGGTAAGATCTGGCCATGGAAGGGAGACTTTGGGGTTACCATTGGGTGGTCAGTGTGAGTGCTCAGCTTCCCAGTATATGCTGCGCATGGAGAGCATAACTCAGCATTACAGAGTCATGTTCAGTAGTCATTCAGGAATTCAGCAGGTCAGGCGACATCTCTGGAGGACATGAATGGGTGATGTTTTGGGTTGGGACCCTTCTCCACATCCGAAAAGACACCTACTCATGCACTCCAGAGATGCAGCCTGACCTGTTGAGTTACTCCAGCACTTTGTGTTTGTGTTTTTTTTTTGCAGAACAGCATTATGGGGGAGGTGGGGGGGAGATCATTTGAAAAATGAGATTGAGGAGAATGGTGAGAGAAATCTTTCATAACCTAACTTGTTGGAGAACTTTGCCACTGAAAGGTTTTGAACAAGATACCAACTTTTTAATGTTATGAACAGTCCAGAGAAAACTCAGTGCTGGAGTAACACAACGGGTGAGGCATTATCTTCAGACAAAATGGATAGGTGACATTGTGGGTCCCTTCTTCAGATTCTTCCAGGTTTAGAATCTACACTGGGGAAAAATAATTAAACATTCACTTTATCTATGTCCCTCATGATCTGGTACAACTTAATAAGGTCACCCCCCCAGTTTCCTATGTTCCAAAAATCAAAGTCCTAGCCTATCCAGCATCTCCAAGAAGGCGGCTGCCGAAAACATCACCTATCCATATTCTCTAATGTTACTGCCTATCCTGCTAAGTTACTCCAGCATGTTGTGTTTTCTTTTGTAAACCAGCATCTGCATTATCCCATCCAAGCAGCATCCATTATTCCCCTGAAGATAGTCTCCAAACTCATGGAACATGGAGTCAGGACTCTCACTGCAATTGGATCCTTGACGTCTTGATCAACAGACTATAATCCATGATGTTAGGTAACAAATCATCCTCTGTGATAATGCTCAACACTGGAGCACCCCGCAAGGATGCGTTCTCACCCCCTTCTATATTCCTTATACATTCCTGAATGTGCAGCCAAATACCAATCCAACTCAATTTACAAATCCTCAAATGGCACCGCCGTAGCGGGCCGGATATTAAATAATGTTGATACAGAGTACAGGAAGGAGTTTGAGAACCTCATATCCTGGTGCTAAGACAACAACCTTTCCCTCATTGACAGCAAGCCAAAGGAGATTATGATTGACTGCAGGAAGTGGTGGCCTAGTATACAATGATGGCGTTGAAGTAGAGATGGATGAAATCATCAAGGTTTTAGGAATAAATATCACCAATAATTTGTCCTGGATCAGTCATATTGAAGCAATGGCCATGAAAGTACACCAATGCCTTTACTTCCTTAGAAGGCTTAGGAAGTTTGGCTTGTTCCTAACAACCCTCCCCAACTTCTACAGATGCGCAGTTGGAAGTATTTTATCAGGATGCATCACAACTTGGTTTGGGAACCAAGACCGCAAGAATTTGCAGAGTTTTGGACGTAGCCCAGACCATCACGCAAACCAACTATCCTCCCATGGACTCCATCTACATTTCATGCTGTCTCGGCAAGGCCACTAGCATGATCAAGGACCAGTCTCACCCCGGTCAATCCCTCTTCTCCCCTCTCCCATAAGGCAAGAGGAACAGAAGTTTGAAAACACACACCGCCAGATTCAGGGACAGTTTCTTCTCGACTGTTACCAGGCAACTGAATTGCCCATTTGCCAACTAGTGTGGAGTCCTGGACTCCCATCTGTCACATTGCAGACTTAGAACTACCTTTAATTGAACTTCACTGGACTTTAACTTGCACTAAACGTTATACGTGTTATCATGTATCTGAACACGGCTTAATTGTAATCATTTATAATCTTTCCGCTGACTGGATAGCATGCAATAAAAAGCTTTTCACTGTACCTTGGTACGTGTGACAATAATAAACAAAACTAAATCTGAAGTTCTTTGTTTCTACTGACAACAGCGCAGGCAGGTACAAGTTTGTGAAAGATGCTGAAGGTATTCTGGATTAATTTGGATGACTTCAAAATGAGCGTATCATAATGAACACTATCCCTCCATTGCATCATGAGAGCTTATTAAACTTCCTCCACCTGCTGTTAACTGTGACTGCAGCACATAACCAGCATTATAAATTTGCTCATTACCTGCAAGAGAAAAGGGAATGAGGTCCTTCGTGACCAGAATCATTAAATGGTACAATACAACTTGAGTATTTCATCTCTCTTTCCCTTTATAAAAAACTGAACACTTTTCATTATTTAATTTGACATTGTGGTTGGCACAGACACTGTGGGCCAAAGGGCCTGTTTCTGTGCTGTAAAGTTGCAAGTCTGCAGCAAAACATTTTGCAACCTTATGATAGACACAAAAAGCTGGAGTAACTAAGCGGGCCAGGCAGCATTTCTGGAGGGAAGGAATGGGTGACGTTTTGGGTCAAGACCCTTCTTCAGACGTCTGTTCCGCTGAGTTACTGCAGCTTTTTGTGTCTATCTTTGGCTTAAACCAGCATCTGCCGTTCCTTCCTACACATTTTGCAACCTCATTTGGGGAGAGTGGTTCACAAGAGCCAAAAGTGGTAGTGCAGCAAAATTTACTCAAGTTGTAAAAGCTTGCCTCCAATACATCAAATCTTAATGGAGCTTCGCTGAGTCATCTGATGTTAAACATATTACAATACCCTCAATAATAAGGTGGCACAAAAATCTCAGCACATTTTGGATACTGCGGAACGAGGGACTCTGCCTCGACCAGTTCGGCATTTGATCAGTCACACAAAATATCGACTGTCCATTTCCCTCCATAGATGCTGCCTGACCCTCTAAGTTCCATCAGCAATTTGTTTTTTGCTTCATTATCAAATCAAACTTAGAAACATAAAACCATAGAAACCTAGAAACATAGAAAATAGAAAGTAGTAGGCCATTCGGAACTCCGAGCCAGCATCGCCATTCAATATGATCATGGCTGATCATCCATAAACAGTTGGTCCTCAAATGGTAATGGAAGCCATGTCTTTGAATATTTTTAGGTAGAGATGGATAGATTCTTGAAGGCAAAGGGGTGAGAGTATACCATGAATATGCTGAGTTGAGGTTACAGTCAGATTTGCCATGTTCTCATTAAGTGACAGGCTTGAGGGGTTGGGTGACCCACTTCCACTGCTCATTCACATGTTCCCATGTGTATTCATATCATCCTCTTCCTTGCGATATCCTGTTCCCTATGAAAATATACACAGTATGATCTGAAGGAAAAAGGACATGCGTAATGGAGGAAAGAAAAGACAGTTATTTTTGTTCCATTTATAAACATTTGAAAGCACCAGAGCAGAAAGGAGGTTGCATTGAAGCATAACCAGCAAATGTGTAAATGTGCGAAAAATGACTGTTGCTGAAGCCTTCTGTTCATACCATCGCGATGCAGCAGATCGTACAATACTATTTTATTTTTAGCATGCACATCCCCAGACCTGCTATTGAATCAGACTCTTGGAGGATTGATTAGAGTTAATTATGTAAGATGAAAAAAAACACATCTAATCTTTATTCAGCCTAAATTGAAATGCTGTTTCAGAAGCAATATTTTTCCATTGCAAGGTAAAAAAAAATTTGAACCATTATTATTAGTAATAGTAGAATTATTATTGAAATCTCAGCTGTACTAAATCAAAACTTGCTAATCGCTTTTAAAGACAGAATGATTTTACTTTGCAGGGAAGAATTGTTGAGGCTTGGGGTAGAACGGCCATAACCATATTGAGCAGCAGGACAGGATTGAGGGCTCAGGTAACTTTCTCCTGCTCGTGTTTCCTTACAGTCTTGTGACGTCACCACCGAAACACGATTGAATTAAAAAATGTGCTATTTTTGTTTATTTGCAGATGCTGCCTGACCTGCTTAGTTATTCAGCTCTTCAAACCCAGGACTCAGCTCCTCCTCTCTGCCAGCTCCCCACTGCTCTCAATTCTATGAACTATAAGTTCATAAGTTATAGGAGCAGAATTCGACAATCAAGTCTACTCCGCCATTCAATCATGGGTGATCTATCTTTCCCTCTCAACCCCATTCTAGTGCCTTCTCCCCATAACCCCATATCACCCTGTATCTAACTTCACAATTTTTAAATAGTTCATTGTGCAGAGGGTGGAATGGGAATTGGTGCAGTATGCTTTGAAAAATGGTTTGTATGGGAATATCTTCCACTGGTATATTTGCATCAAAAGTATATACTTTGTGTAGAGTCAAGCAGAGAGGTGACTTCCTCACTTTGACACACTTAGAAATTAATCGAAACACGGAGACAAAACATGGTTGGACAAAAAAAATTCGTGACCACCTGATTCCCGCAGAAAGAATCATTCTTTTTATGTCATGATTTTTCATCCAGACATGCTCCCTAATGACTGCTGGAATCAATACCCAAAGAATACAATTACTCACCTCAAAGCGCACCCTGAGAGAAGCTGCTAAGCGGCCAATTAGTGGGAAGTTGTCCACACAGTCAGATACTGGTTTTAAATATTAGAGCTCGTCACAGATAATGGAATTTCCCAGTCTGGCCTCCTTTAGTAGTGGAAATAAAGGTAAGTGTAGAATTGGGCTACAAAATGGAATGAGGCAAGACAAAAAAACAGTACCATAACAGTAAAATAAGTTAGAACACCTCTAACTGCACCTGCACAGCCCCGGAGACCCGGCTTCGATCCCGACTACGGGTGCTGCCTGTACGGAGTTTGTACGTTCTCCCCTTGGCCTGCACTCCAAAGACATACAGGTTTGTAGGTTGATTGGCTTGGTAAATGTAAAAATTCCCTAGTGTGTGTAGGATAGTGTTAAAGTGAGGGGGTCACTGGTCGGCGCGGACCCAGTGGGCCAAAGGGCCTTTTCCACGCAGTATCTCTAACCAAAACTAAACTAAACTGTTGTTGAAGTCATGTATTGAGACCATATACATAAGAGAGTAACCATGCAAGCATTCTTACTATTACAAGACATAGCACCCAGTTAAAAACATACTCATTTTCGAATTTAAGTATACAGCATGGAAACGGGGCCTTCAGCCCACTAAGTCCATGCCGAACATCACCTGTTCACACTGCTTCTTTGCATTTTTGCATCCATCCCTGCACCTGAGGGACCATTTACAGAAGCCAATTAACCCTGCAAACCTGCACATCTTTGGGATGCAGGATGAAACCGGAGCACCCAGAGGAAACCCACAGCAAGAATTTGCAAACTCCAAACAGACAACACCTGATGTCTGGATCAAACCTGCGTCACTGTGAGGTAGCAGCTCTGGCAGCTGCACCACCATGTCACTCTGCCATTTTTAAGGCAGAGATAGATAGATTCTTGATTAGTACGGGCATCAGTCGTTATGGGGAGAAGGCATTAGGAGGGAGAGATAGATCAGCCTTGATTGAATGGCAGAGTAGACTTGATGGGCCGAATGGCCTAATGCTGCGCCTATCACATGACCCTTTTCTGCTTCTCAGCCGTTTTTTCTACTAACTTCAGAAGGTATTGATAAGACCCAACCAAATATTGCATGTCTCACAGCAGCATTCCTGTGGCATTAAATGTCATGATTTATTTTACTTCCAATCATGTTGGAGTGCTTTTAAAGCCTGAACTGCTGGAATTTTTTTCTGGACAAAGGTTTACATAATAGTTTTGGGCTACATTTTTTTTTAAGCGCCATTCAATACATTTCAGACATTTTGATTTTGGGAGAATAGTTGGCGAGCAAAGCAAATTAGTAAATTCCTTTCCTGTTGAATGTTTACAAAACTATTATATTGGCAGTTTAGACTTACTTCATCTCTGTCACCAGCAGCACACTTTATCGTTACCACAGAATACTGCAGATGACAAAGGCAAACGGGACTGGACTCAAAACATCACCCATTCCTTCTCTCCAGAGATGCTGCCTGTCTTGCTGAGTTACTCCACCATTTTGTGTCTATCTTCTAGAAATGACAATTGTGTTCACCTGGCTGGATCCTACACCATGACACTTCTCATAATCTTTTATCAGATACTCATCATTCTTTCCCAGACAATTCATCTTCACTGCATTCCTTAGCTGCATGTTCCATACATTCTTTAACTAAAACTGCTAAATCTCAAAGGATTATTTAGCCTCCCACATTTATGTTGAACACTTTGGCATCATGCTGTTAAAATGTTTACTGATATAAAAATCCAATGGCATTCAGATTTCTGCAACAGATTGTCAAGCAGAGCAATGTTTAAGTCATGTTAAATATTCAGCCCCCATCAAAAGGCTTATTAACAGATGAACTGGTAGTCAGGGAATTTGTAAACAGCAGCTAAATCATCTAAAAGGACATAAAGTGCTGGAATAACGGGTCCGGAAGTATATCTGGAGAACGTGGATAGGTGACACTTCGGGTCAGGATCCTTCTTCAGACTATCCTCTTCACTCCTCTCACTCTACCCTCTCTGGATTCTTTATTTTCCAACTGCTGGTGTGACATCAAATGTCATGACTTCTCTACACCCCTCGCCCACTTCCAGTACTTTGTGTGGTTTTGTGTCAACCAGCTAAATCATCTACCTGTGAGCTCGAGACTGCATTAAATTATGTTCATGGTTTCCATTCCGCAAAGACTATCTAATTTAAGTTGGTTGAGGTCAGGATGACCGAACTAAATGGGTTTATGAAAGTTAATACTGAGGACAGTTCCGAGTCTGTTCAAACAGTGAGTATCAAATTAACTATCCAGAACACACATTGAGTATTGATCTCCTACTGAAATGAGCAGGAAGTGTACAGCGTTTATTTAAATTACAGTGAACAAATTTCCTGCTTCAGAGCATCAGACTAACTGGTGAATAGTCTAAAGCAGATCTTGCTGCAGAAATTGGATCAGAGTAAATTACTCACCATCACCAAGATATGCCCAAGTGCCACATCTCCACAAATTGCACGCTATAATAAACGATCTAATTATAAACCAGTTCAAACAAGTGCCACCTGAGAGGAAGTAAGCAGTAAATAGAAAATGCAGTGATGGGATATTTTAGCATCATGCCTTTCAATTTTATTTGTACTTTTGCTAAAAACAGGAGCTCTCCACGTCTCACACACACGCACATAAGGATCACGCAATCACACACACATGCATTTATACGTGCAGCTGTTAGAAGATACTCCCTACCATTAAGATTCTCACCATGTATTTAAGATCATTATTGTTAAATGCAATTACTTCATTTGTCAGCTCATCAAGGTGAACTTCAATTGCTTGTAATACATTCCATAAATATGGTGATTTTTTTTCAACTTCTGGTACCAGTTAACTGAAATATTAAACCAAGCAAATTACTGCAGGTTTTAATGGTCGGCCTTCAGATATCTGATAAAAACCAATGCTAACCAAAATGGCTGCATGATTACAAAATGGCTACAGACTGGACTCGTCCTTCCAGAATTGGCATCCAACCTTCAATACTTGATTTGGTGGATTTCTCCAAGTTGGGCCATGTGATTGATCAGCACTTGATACTAACCACATTCTCATTTCCAGTTGTCATTTCCAGAGATGTGATCTAGCCCAAGTTGTATGCACAGGGAAGAAATTGTTCACAAATTGAGGTTTTGTAAATCCAAAAAAGTCAATAACATTTGAAATCTATATTACTAAAAGTCTGATCTTGACCACTTCCTGTTGTTCTGTATATTGATTTTAGAAAAAACGCTGCCACTTGTGGCTGTGATTGTTGGCCATCCTACTGAGAGTCCCCCTGCGCTGCGCAGGACAAGAGGATTTTTCCCATTGATGAAAAATAAAAGAGTTATTAGTGTTTAAATAATGTTGAGATTCTCTCTCCTGAAGGCCTTGCCTCTTCCGGAGGGACTATAAAACACGGAAGTGTTGAGTGCCTCAGCCAGTCTCTGCAAGATAGGGGAGCGAGAAGGTCACGTCTCTCAGTCTGAGCTGTGATCTGTTTAGAATACATGTCAACTAAACTGTGAGTGGTTTTACTGACCTGTCAGTGCCCTTAATGTGGTTTGAAAATATAGTTTGGAAATGCTAAAGCTGTGTTGCCTTTGGCTGGGAAATGCTAAAGCTGTGTTGCCTTTGGTTGGGAAATGCTAACGCTGTGTTGCCTTTGGTTGGGAAATGCTAAAGTTGTGTTGCCTTTGGTTTGGAAATGCTGAAACTGTGTTGCCTTTGGTTTCGAAATGCTAAAGCTGTGTTGCCTTTGGTTTGGAAATGCTAAAGCTGTGTTGCCTTTGGTTTGGAAATGCTATAGCTGTGTCGCCTAATTAAAGTTGCCTTGCCTAATTAAAGTTGCTTGCCTTCTATATAATTAAAAGTCTAATCTTGACCACTTCCTGTTTGCGTTTTATATTAATTTTAGAAATAACGCTATCATGTACGGTTGTGATTTTTGGCCATCATACTCAGAGTCCCCCTCTGCTCATCAGGTGCTGAGGCCTTTTCCCATCGATGAAAAATAAAAGAGTTATTAGTATTTAACAAATGTTGAGATTATCTCTCCTGTCAATCACGGCATGAAGGCCACGCCCCTTCTGGTGGGAGGGGGGAGACTATAAAACCCAGAAGTTTGGGCGTGGCTCAGTCTCTGCAAGATAGAGGAGGGAGAGGTCATGACTCGCTGTCTTTAGTGGCCTTGCACCCTACTTGAAATGGAATTTCAAGGAATAGCCATGAGTCAACTGCCAGCCCACCAGCCGTGAGTGAGCTGCCAGCACAACAGGCTTGAGTGACTGAGCCGCCAGCCCAATAATCCATTCAGCCAACAATGTCCATACTAGCCCTCTGGAAACCATTCCCTTAAGCCCACAACACGCATACTAGCACTCCAGAAAGCCCCCCACCCCCACTGGCCACCAATATTGGAATTGGTGGAGAGGTGGAATATTACGATGTGGGACCCGTGTGATGCTGGGACCCAACGGGTCCCACTTAGTCTAGTATAACATAAAATCTGAAGGATACTTGACCACAGAACAAAGGTGAATAAGGTGGTGCAAAAATGTTTGCGCTATTGTGTACAGTTTTGGCATAGTTCCTTGAGATTGCACGCACACAAACAGACAGACAGACAGACAGATGTCCAAACAAGATGAGACTTTTACTAATATACTAGGCCAAGTGGGACCCATTGGGCCCTGTTCCCCCAATGCAATAATTCCCCACTCACCCATTCCTCCAACACAACCCATTTCTACTATTCACACATTCCGCCAAAGTAATATTCCACCACTCACCCATAGCCCCAACGGGAGGCCTGGTCCCCCAATGCAACCCGTTCCCCAATGTAAGATTCCACCACTCCCCCAGCACTGGACTTTTTAAAAAGTCCAATTGCACTTCCCCTGCATCCCCCAACACTTCCAATTCAAATTCCACTTCCCCTGGCCTCTTCCACTCCCGTTCAATCAATTGTTGCCAGGACCACGACTAAGTATTCAATAATACAAATGTTGACATCACAACTGCAACTGCCAGCACTGAAGTGTTGAAGTGATTATCAAAGTGGATTTAGTAAATTAAGAAATGTGATAACTTGTAAAATATAACATCAATCTGAATAAAAAGTGATACAAACAACCACAGGTCAATGGTGAGTAAGGTGGTGCAACATTTTATTTGCTATTGTGTACCATTTTGGCATAATTCCTTGAGATCGCACACAGACAGACAAGACTTTTAGTAATACACTAGACTAAGTGGGACCCATTGGGTCCCATGTTCACACGGGAGGGCTGGTCCCCCGACGCAATATTCCACCTCTCCACCAATTCCAATATTGGTGGCAAGTGGGGGGGAGGCTTTCTGGAGCACTGGTATGGGTGCTCTTGGGGTGGCAGCTCAGTCCCTCAAGCCTGATGTGCTGGCAGCTCACTCACGGCTGGTGGGCTGGTAGGCTGGCAGGTGACTCATGGCTATTCCTTGAAATTCCACCAAAGGCCACCAAATTCAAATCCATTTTCCTACCATTTCAAACAGGGTGCAAGACCACCAAATCCAAGTGCAGTTTCATACCACTTCAAGCAGGGTGCAAGGCCACCAAATTCAAGTGCAGTTTCATACCATTTCAAGGAGGGTGCAAGGCCACCAAATTCAAATGCAGTTTCATACCATTTCATGCAGGTTGCAAGGCCATCACATTCAACTGCAGTTTCATAGTATTTCAAGCAGGTTGAACCCACCATAAAAACCACCGTAAAACCACACAAAACACCACACTCACAGTTCAGTTGATTCACAGCTCAGACAGAGTCATGACCTCTCCCTCCCCATCATGCAGAGACTGAGCCACACCCACACTTCCGGGTTTATAATCCCTCCCACCAAAAAAGGTGTGGCCTTCAAGGCATGATTGACAGGAGAGTGATTCTCAACATTTTTTAAACACTAATAACACTTTTGTTTTTCATTGATGGGAAGAATCCTCTGCACCTGATTAGCGGAGGGGGACTGAGTAAGATGGCAAAAAAAATCACAGCCGTAAGTGGTAGCAATTTATCTAAAATCAATATAGTGCAAACAGGAATTTGTCAAGTTTAGACAAACAATCATCTGCAGTGCACTTCAACCCAAAACCCCCAAGCAACCCTTTGCAGTGCCTTTTCACTTCAACCCAACCTCTCCCAAACAACCATTTGCATGCAGTGCCTTTTTACTTCAACCCAAACCCCCCAAACAAACATTTGCATGCAGTGCCTTTTTAGTTCAACCCAAACCCCCCAAACAACCATTTGCATGCAGTGCTTTTTACTTCAACCCAAACAACCATTTGCAGTGCCTTTTTCCTTCAAACCAACCATATTTTCATTTTCAAACCACATTAAGGGCACTCACAGTTGAGTAGACATGTGTTCAGTGTTATGCAGAGCTCAGAGAGACATGACCCTCTGGCTTCCTCCATCTTGAGTGAGGCACATCACTTCCGGGTTTTATAACCCCTCCCCCCTCCCACCAGCAGGGGCAGCAGAGAGAATGGCAATTAAAAAAAAAACATTAATATCTCTCTGATTTTTTATCGATGGGAAAAATCCTCTGGTCCTGTCTGGCGGATGGGGGCTCTGAGCAAGGTGGCCAAAAATGATGGCCGTAAGTGGCGGCATTCTCTCGGAAATCAAATCGCAATGCGTCAAAAGCGGTCAAGATCTTACTTTTAGTAATATAGATAGATAGATATAGTTAGATATTTGCAATGGAAGGGAAATAGTGCCCAACCATCAGGGTGTAAAGGGGCAATGTATGAGGTAAGATTGTGTGTACTTGGTATGCACCGCTTAGGTTTAGAGGACATAAGAAATATAATAAGAATCATGTTCAAAATAATCAAATGATTACGTGTTTAAGAAGGAACTGCAGATGCTTGAAAATCGAAGGTAGACAAAAATGCTGGAGAAACTCAGCGGGTGATGCAGCATCTATGGAGTGAAGGAAATAGGCAACGTTTCGGGTTGAAACCCTTCGGTAGATAAAGATAAATTATCTCCTCTTCAAGGGGAATTCGGACCAAAAGAATGCAATCTCAAAAGTTAGAACCAGGGCATTTAGGAATGAAATTGTATTTTTATTCCTGAATACTAAACTAATTTACCTAGAAACCCAAGGTTTCCAGGCCAACTAAAATTTTGCAATAATGAAAAGGTGATGTATAGTCATTGTGCTGATGAGTAGCAGACAGTGGGACTAAATAGAAACCTCTGTTCCTGCATCCTTTTTGTTTTTTAACAACAATTTCCTATATCTACTTTGTCACAATACATATTTTAATTGCAGCATATGTAATAAAAGACTACAGATCCATAGTATAACACTGTCATGCATTATAAAAGTAATTCCTGGAAATCTGTATTTTTGCTGCCATTGTCACGTCAGATATTAATTGAAAGTCATCCTGATAAGTGTTGAAGCAAGGATTAATCACCATTAATCACCATTTTGGGAATGTAAAGAAGATCTCCAAACTGTTGAGGAATAAGAAGTACAAATCTGGCAACATATTTCTGGCAGATGCAAGAGCACTAGGGCAATAATAATGGATGATTACAATTATCCTAACATTAACCAGAACACAGTCACAGGCAGCACGGTGGCACAGTGGTAAATTTGCTGCTTTACAGCACCAGAGACCCAGGTTAGATCCTGACCACGGGTGCTTGTCTGTATGGGTTTTGTACTATCTAACTGTGATTGGCGTGAATATTCTCCGGGAGCACAATTTCCTCCCACACACCAAAGACATACAGGTTTGTAAGCTAATTGACTTGGTATAATAGTAAATTGTCCCTCGTGTGTCCCTGGTAGTAGTATTAATGTGCAGGGATCGCTGGTCGGTGAGGACTCGGTAGGCCCAATGGCCTGTTTCCATGCAGTACCTCTAAACTAAACATGAGACCATTTTGACCTGTATATCGCAAGCCCAAAAACTGGGGGTGGAGTGGTGGTGTTAAGGGGGAAAGGAAACACAAATCTTTAGTTTAAGATATAAATTGGGGAAGTAGAAGGAATATTACTGGGAGAGCATTTTTTGCAGTAGTGATCATAATTCAGTTTGATTTAGCATTGATATGGAAAAGGTAAATAAGAATAAACATTTGAACACAAGAGTGATTTAGCAAAATTAGACTAGATATAGTACGTTAAATTGAAGTAATTGCAGTAAAAATGGGAGAGTTTTAAGGAGATTCAATAAGTTTGGAATGAACATGTTCCCACAAAGACAAGGAGACATTTGCAATATGTTGACCCCACTGGAATATAGTGCAGAGGGGCTGAATGAGGCAAAAGGAAATCTTTGCCAGACATTAAAAATACAATATGGCAGAAAATGGAGAGGAATACAGAATATGTGAGAAATTAAGAAGGAGATTGGAAAAGCAAAAGGATGTTATGAAAAAATGTTGGCAAATAAAATCAAATAAATTAGAAAAGCTTTTGCACACATAGCAATGTACAGGATAATTAAGAAAAAATGTAGAACATAATAGGAACTAAAATGATTTTTAGACAACCTTTGCCAACAAGAATGAAATTGCTTCAGTTGTAATTAAGTTGTAAAGTTGTAAATATTTTTAAAGCAGAGATAGACAAATTCTAGATTTGAACAGGTGTCAAGAGTTATGGGGGAAGGCAGAAAACAGGATTAGGAAGCAGAGATCAGCCATGATTGAATGGCGGAGTTGACTCGATGGACCGTATGTCCTTAATTCTACTATAACATGTCAACTTGTGAATTAAGGCAATAAGGATGAGGTATTGAATGAAATGAGATTGGCAGATTATTATCCCAAAAGTGTCAGATTAGGAAAAAGGGGAGTGCAACGTGACCTGGGTGACCTTGTACATCAGTCACTGAAAGTAAACATGCAGGTACAGCAGGCAATGAAGAAAGCTAATGGCATGTTAGCCTTCATTACGAGAGGATTTGAGTAGAGGAGTAAAGAGGTCCTTCTGCAGTTGTACAGGGCCCTGGTGAGACCACATCTGGAGTATTGTGTGCAGTTTTGGCCTCCTAATTTGAGTAAGGACATCCTTGCTATTGAGACAATGCAGTGTAGATTCACAAGGTTAATCCCCAGGATAGCGGGACTGTCATATGAGGAAAGATTAGAAAGACTGGGCTTGTATTCACTGGAATTTAGAAGGATGAGAGGGGTCTTATAGAAATCCACTTTGGTGGCAAAAACAGGAAAGCAGACTATTATTTAAATGGTGGCCGATTAGGAAAAGGGGAGATGCAGCGAGACCTGGGTGTCATGGTACACCAGTCATTGAAAGTAGGCATGCAGGTGCAGCAGGCAGTGAAAAAAGCGAATGGTATGTTAGCTTTCATAGCAAAAGGATTTGAGTACAGGAGCAGGGAGGTTCTACTTCAGTTGTACAGGGTCTTGGTGAGACCACACCTGGAGTATTGCGTACAGTTTTGGTCTCCAAATCTGAGGAAGGACATTATTGCCATAGAGGGAGTGCAGAGAAGGTTTACCAGACTGATTCCTGGGATGTCAGGACTGTCTTATGAAGAAAGACTGGATAGACTCGGTTTATACTCTCTGGAATTTAGGAGATTGAGAGGGGATCTTATAGAAACTTACAAAATTCTTAAGGGGTTGGACAGGCTAGATGCAGGAAGATTGTTCCCGATGTTGGGGAAGTCCAGGACAAGGGGTCACAGCTTAAGGATAAGGGGGAAATCCTTTAAGACCGAGATGAGAAAGACTTTTTTCACACAGAGAGTGGTGAGTCTCTGGAACTCTCTGCCACAGAGGGTAGTTGAGGCCAGTTCATTGGCTATATTTAAGAGTGAGTTGGATGTGGCCCTTGTGGCTAAGGGGATCAGAGGGTATGGAGAGAAGGCAGGTACGGGATACTGAGTTGGATGATCAGCCATGATCATATTGAATGGCGGTGCAGGCTCGAAGGGCTGAATGGCCTACTCCTGCACCTAATTTCTATGTTTCTAAATGTTTAAAATTATAAAAGCACTGGACAAGCTAGATGCAGGAAAAATGTTTCCAAAGTTGGGGGCGTCGAGAAAGAGGGGCCACAGTCTAAGAATAAAGGGGAGGCCATTTAAAATTGAGATGAGAAGAAACGTTTTCACCCAGAGAGTTGTGAATTTGTGGAATTCTCTGCCACAGAAGGCAGTAGAGGCCAATTCATTGGATGAATTTAAAAGAGAGTTAGATAGAGCTCTAGGGGCTAACGGAATCAAGGGATATGTGGAGAAAGCAGGCATGGGTTACTGATTGTGGATGATCAGTCATGATCACAATGAATGGCAGAGCTGACTCTGTGCCAAATGGCCTACTCCTGCACCTATTTTCTAAGTTTCTATGTTGAGAAAGAGGGCCACCCCTACATTTCTTGTTCGGGTTGGGATCATCTATAACCTTTAACTACTGATAATTAATAATGCATTTAAGTTAAATTGTGGAAGGTTTCCTAGGAAAAGCTCTGAAAACAATGTGCAAATCCATATTTTCTTTGGAGACTCATAAGGGTCCTTTATTTGTTAAACTTTTATTCCACCCCATTCAGTTTAAAAATTTATCACAGAAATTACAGATAATGCAAGAGGAAGAGTGCATGATGAGGGGAACAAATTATTTAAGATCCTGATGTACTGCCCATTTAAGATGTTTTAGTTTAGTCTATTGCACACGGAGAGTTGTGAGTCTGTGGAATTCTCTGCCTCAGAGGGTGGAGGAGGCCAGTTCTCTGGATACTTTCAAGAGAGAGCTTGGTAGGGCTCTTAAAGATAGCGGAATCAGGGGATAGGGGGACAAGGCAGGAATGGGGTACTGATTGTGGATGATCAGCGATGATCACAGTGATTGGTGGTGCTGGCTCGAATGGCCTACTCCTGCACCTATTGTCTATTACTGTCACATGTGAAAAGGGGTCAATTTCCATAGCAAATGAGATTTAAGGATTGAAAGTGATTCAGAGAAGGGTTTTTCACATTTAAAAATGGGTAAATCATCAGGCATATGGAATATATCTCAGGCTATTGACAGAAGCAGGAGGGAGATTTGTGCACGCTCTGGCTGCAATTTTCCAGTCCTCTCCAGCCACAAGATTACATCCAGGGGACTAGAGGACTGCTACTGTTGTATTATTATTAAAAAGAGATGAAGCAATAAGCCACGTAATTACAGGCCAGTTAGTTTATTCTCAGTATTGGGAAAGGTAGTGACATCCATTCCAAGAGACAGTATAAACCTTTTGCTATCCTGGCATCATCTTCCTAAATCTCCTCTCCAGCTTAATCACATCTTTCCAATAATATGATGACCAGACTAGAACAAGGTGTGGTTTAGCTAGTGTTGTATATAATTCTAGCAAAAACACCTCTCCAACAACTCAAATTCTATATATGGACTAGAACATCCTATATGCACAGTTTAAACATGTACTGGCAGTGTGGAATTGTGAAGAGAAATCGTGTCTCAATAACGGATAATGGATTTTTTGAGCAGGTAGCTGATTAGGAGAGAGTTTGATGAGGGCAGTGTATTTTTTGTACTTTACGTTTATATTAGCAAGATTTTTGATAATGGATTTTTTCCTGCAATTGAGTCCTTTCCATTTCGGACCCTTCTGACAATTTTTCTGCTTAAGGGGATAACTTAACTTGTATCCACATCATTGTGCACTTGCAAATATTCAGTTTGTGCACTCAATCCATTGAGTTACCTTAACCCCTCTCACAATTCACAATTCCACCCTGTTTAGAGTAATTGAGAAACTTCAGAATATTTACATTTTATTTCCTTATCTAAATTGTTAATATATGTTATGAATGAATAGCTGACGCCCAAGGTTTGATCCCTCTGGTCCCCTACCAGTTACCATCCACTAACCTAAAATGGGCGTATTTATTCCTACTCTCTGAATCCTGTCAGTCAACCAATTTGCAATCAATGTCAATAATGTATCTCTAAAAGTGTATTTTAATTTACACGCTAACCTTTTCAATGGAATCTTATCAACACATTTCTGAATGTCCTAGTACACTACACCCACAGATTTTAACCAGAGCTTTCTAACAGTTGCACCATCAAAATCTCCCAGTGATATTGTAAAGCATGATCCTTTCCGGAAGTTCATATTGAATGTGTCTGATACTGGTGATAATTTCCAAATGTCCTTTTATCAGCAGTAATTTCTCACTCATACAATTTGATTTTAGTTTCTCAACTTCTTTAAAATTTTGTTTCCCAAACTCTTTAGAAAGTTCCTTGTGTTCTGTGAAGACAGAATCGGTATTTGTTTAATTTGTTGGCCATTTCTTTGTTTCACATTATGAATGATCATTTCATCAACTGTTACCATCCATACTTGAATAATCTCTCTATTCATATTCTACTTTAAAGTTCCCAGCAAGTTTATTTTCAAACACTATTTTTGCTATTTTAATCATTTTCTTTGTCATTTATTGCTAAAAGCTAAACTGCTGTCAATCATCAGTTTTTAGTATTTTGTCTGAAGAATAAGGGGTAGGCCATTTAGGACTGAGATGAGGAAAAACTTTTTCGCTCGGCGAGTTGCGATTCTGTGGAACGCAGTGGAGGCCAATTCACTAGATGTTTTCAAGAGAGTTAGTTATAGCTCTTAGGTCTAATGGAATCAAGGGATATGGGGAGAAAGCAGGAATGGGGTCCTGATTTTGGATGATCATCCATGATCATTTTGAACGATGGTGCTGGCTCGATGGGCTGAATGGCCTACTCCTGCACCTATTTGCTATGTCTGGGAATCATGTCTGGCTCCTTGTTGCACTTAATATTATCACTATGTATATATTCTTTAATTTAGTTTATGTAATATAAGGGACTGAGGATTCTACTCTTTGGAATCCCACCTGGAATAGCTTTCAACCACAAAAACATTAATTGATTCACTTTGCTTCCCATCACCAAGCCAATTACTTTGGATCCACGGGCTTTCACCTTTTTGATCAGTTTGCCACATGGCACCTTATCAAAAGCCTTGCTAATAAACATACACAAGTACAAAAATTACACTGTCCTCATCAAACTCTCTCCTAATCAAGCTCCCTGCTCAAAAAAATCCATTTTCCGTTATTGAGATATGATTTCTCTTCACAACTCCCACAGTGTCAGTACATGTTTAAACTGTGCATATAGGATGTTCTAGTAAATATATAGAATTTACTGAAGAAAACCCAAAATCCAAACCCGAATGGAACCGAAAGAAATAGACCTGGAAACGATAGAATGCAGAACTGATTAGTCGGCACCCAATTGGTAATGCTTCGAGTGTTTCCCAATCAGAAGCCTCGGATGAACTCTGAGATCTGCACTCTTCTGAAGACCAGACACCAGGCATTCATGTCTGATGATACAGTGGTCTACAAGAAGTCCAGATACAACCTTGGTAAGGCATTAAAAAGGCCAAAAGGGACTTCTGCTCCAAGTTGGAGGATGAGACAGATGTTCGGCAGCTGTGGTGGGGCCTGAATGCAATCACTTCCTACAAGGCAAAACCAGGAGGTAGTTTGAATGTCGGCGAAACATGACTCCCTGACGAGCTCAATGCATTTTACGCACGCTTTGATGTGAACACTGATGTGCCTTCTTGAGCCCCCATTCGCTGTGATGGTATTTCAGTCTCAATCACAGAGGCCGACGTCAGAAAATCCTTCAGAGGGGTGAACCCTCGAAAAGCTCCTGTACCTGATGGTATACCCGGTCGTGTTCTAAAAACCTGTGCAGACCAACTGGCTGGAGTTTTTATGGACATTTTCAACCTCTCACTTCTGAGGTCAGAGGTTCCCACCTGCTTTAAAAGGGCATCAATTATACCGGTCCCCAATAAGAGCAAGGTGACGTGCCTCAATGACTAACGTCCAGTGGCACTAACGTCAGTGGTGATGAAGTGCTTTGAGAGGTTGATCATGGCGCAAATCAACTCCTACCTCAACAAAAACCTGGATCCACTGCAGTTTGCCTATCGCCACAACAGATCAACGGTGGATGCAATCTCGCTGGCTCTCCACTCCGCTATGGACCACTTGGACAACAAAACTCATATGTCAGGCTGTTATTCATTGATTACAGCTCGGCATTTAATACAATCATCCCCTCCAAGCTGGTTACCAAACTCGCAGATCTGGGTCTCTGCGCATCCCTCTGCAATTGGATCCTCGACTTCCTCATCCACAGACCATAGTCTGTCCGTATTGGTAGAAATGTGTCATCCTCGATAACAATCAGCACAGTAGCACCTCAAGGCTGTGTGCTCAGCCCCCTGCTGTACTCATGACTGCTAAGCCGGTCATGGTGCGATCTCCATCATTAAGTTCGCTGATGACACCACTGTTTGTGGGACGTATCACTGATGGGGATGAGTTAGAGTATAGAAGAGAGATCGACCGACTGACCAAATGGTGCCAGTACAGTAACCTGGCCCTCAACACCAACAAAACCAAGGAACTGATTGTGGACTTTGGAAGGAGTAGGATGGGGGCCCACAGTCCCATTTATATCAACGGGTCGATGGTGGAGAGGGCCAAGAGCTTCAAATTCCTGGGCGTGCACATCTCTGAAGATTTCTCCTGGTCCGTGAACACTGATGCAATTATAAAGAAAGCTCATCAGCATCTCTACTTCCTGAGAAGATTACGGAGAGTCGGTATGTTAAAGAGGACTCTCTCTAACTTCTACAGGTGCACAGTAGAGAGCATGCTGACCGGTTGCATCGTGGCTTGGTTCTGGAACTTGAGCGCCCAGGAGCGGAAAAGACTACAAAAAGTAGTAAACACATTGCCCAGTCCATCATCGGCTCTGACCTCTCTACCATTGAGGGGATCAATCGCAGTCGCTGCCTCAAAAAGGCTGGCAGCATCATCAAGGACCCACACCATCCTGGCCACACACCCATCTCCCCGCTGCCTTCAGGTAGAAGGTACAGGAGCCAGAAGACTGCAACATCCAGGTTCAGGAATAGCTATTTCCCCACAGCCATCAGGCTATTAAACTCAACTGAAACATAACTCTGAACATTATAGACCATTATCTGTTTATTTGCACTTTATCTGTTTATTTATTCATGTGTGTATATATTTATATAATGGTATATTGACACACTGATATGTTCTGTATTCATGCCTACTATATTCTGTTGTGCTGAAGGAAAGCAAGAATTCCACTGTCCTATCTGAGACACATGACAATAAACTCTCTTAAATCTTAAATCTTGAATCTCAGGTATTTATACCAAGTGATAGATTATGGGAGCAGATTAATAGACAATAGACAATAGGTGCAGGAGTAAGCCATTCAGCCCTTCGAGCCAGCACTGCCATTCAATGTGATCATGGCTGATCATCCCCAATCAGTACTCCGTTACTGCCTTCTCCCAATATCGCCTGACTCTGCTATTTTTAAGAGCCCTATCTAGCTCTCTCTTAAAAGCATCCAGAGAACCTGCCTCCACTGCCCTATGAGGCAGATAATTCCACACTCACCACTCTCTGTGAGAAAAAGTGTTTCCTCGTCTCCGTTCTAAATGGCTTACCCCTTATCCTTAAACTGTGGCCCCTGGCTCTGGACTCCCCCAACATCGGGAATATTTCCTGCCTCTAGCATGTCCAAACCCTTAACAATCTTATATGTTTCAATAAGATCCCCTCTCATCCCCTCACATCCTTCTAAACTCCAGAGTGTACAAGCCCAGCTGCTCCATTCTCTCAGCATATGACAGTCCAGCCATCCCGGGAATTAACCTTGTAAACCTACGCTGCACTCCCTCAATAGCAAGAACTTCCTTCCTCAAATTAGGGGACCAAAACTGCACGCAATACTCCAGGTGTGTTTTCACTAGGACCCTGTACAACTGCAGAAGGACCTCTTTGCTCCTATACTCGACTCCTCATTCGCTTTCTTCACTGCCTGGTGTACCTGCATGCTTACTTTCATAGACTGATGAACGATGACCCCCAGATCCCGTTGTACTTCCCCTTTTCCCAACTTGACGCCATTTAGATAGTAATCTGCCTTCCTGTTTTTTATACCATAGTGGATAACCTCACATTTATCCACATTAAACTTCATCTGCCATGCATCTGCCCACTGACCCAACCTGTCCAAGTCACTCTGCAATCTCATAGCATTCTCCTCACAGTTCGCACTGCCACCCAGCTTTGTGTCAATCTGCAAATTTGCTAATGTTTACTTGAATCCCTTCATCCAAATCATTAATGTATATTGTAAATAGCTGCGTTCCCAGCACCGAGCCTTACGGTACCACACTAGTCACTGCCTGCCAATCTGAAAGGGACCCGTTAATCCCTACTCTTTGTTTCCTGTCTGCCAAACAATTTTCTATCCATGTCAGCACTCTATCCCCAATACTGTTGTGCCCTAATTTTGCCCACTAATCTCCTATGTGGGACCTTATCAAATGCTTTCTGAAAGTCCAGGTACACTGGCTCTCCCTTGTCCATTTTCCTAGTTACATCCTCAAAAAATTCCAGAAGATTAGTTAAGCATGATTTCCCCTTTGTAAATCCATGCTGACTCGGACCGATCCTGTTACTGCTATCCAAATGTGTGGCTATTTCATCTTTTATAATTGACTCCAGCATTCTTCCCCACCACCGAAGTCAGGCCAACTGTCTATAGTTCCCTGTTTTCTCTCTCCCGTCTTTCTTAAAAAGTGGAAACCTGAGTACATAGAACATTGGAAAATTATCCACGATTTCTAGAGCCACTTCCTTAAGTACCCTGGGATGCAGACCATCAGGCCCTGGGGATTTATCAGCCTTCAGCCCCATCAGTCTACCCAACACCATTTCCTGCCTAATGTGGATTTCTTTCAGTTCCTCCGTCACCCCAGATCCTCTGGCCACCACTATATCAGGAAGATTGTTTGTGTCCTCCTTAGTGAAGATGGATCCAAAGTAACCTGTTCAGGTGTGACTCCTTACAGCTCAGGGGAGCAGTGTGGAAAGGGTCTCAAGTGTCTGGAGGCGTGGCAATGCGACTGAAAATTGATAGAATGCCTACTATTTAAATATTCCGTTGCCGCTATGGAGAGCTATGATATGCACCATTTAGCTCCGCTCCGCAAAACGCTCAAAAACACCTGAAAATAAAAACGGAGTGAAGTAAACGCTTACGGCAAATGCCCGCTGTCGCATATGTGACGTCATCAGAGATCGACCCGACTCGGTACTTTAAATGAGTAAACAGCACCACAGAAGGAACCTTCCCACCCCACCTCATTAGAGGACCTAAAACACGTGGGAAAAACACTACAAAAGAAAGCTGAGGAAGTTTTTCAAGGCTCTGAGGAAGATAGCTCTACTCGACTATGGAACAGGAACAAGAGCAAACACTAAGAAAAGCTCTGGTGCAAGATATTAAAGAGTTGTTGGCTGAAAAGCTCGGAATGCTGGTCACAAAGCTGGGGTGAGTAACCTACTGCTGTAAGAACATAAATATGTGAGAAAATCAATACGGTACAAGTTCGTATAGAGGAGGTGAATTCCTCCCTGAAAGGAGAAATTAAAAGGGTTGAAGCAGACATCGGCAACAATTTAGAACCCATCATTGTCACTTCAAAAAAACACAGCAATGGCATCAGAGAACTGGAATCTGCAACTGCAGAGATCAGCCAGGCAGCTGAAAGATTGAAGATGGAATTGGAGCGTGTTTCTGGGCAATTGGCCAAAATGACCGAAAAATGTCTAAATATTGAAGGCCGCTCTAAACGTCAAAATCTAAGGATTGTCGGGGTGAAGGAATGAAAAGAAGATGGCAAAGAGACTCGTGACTTTGCTGCCAATTTACTTCAACAGGTACTTAATCTGGATGGGAGTCCAAAACTCGACCGGGCGCATAGAGTACAACCGGGACCTGGTGCTCCACCAAGACAGCTTATCTTGAAGCTACATCACGCTCAGTTCCTGAAGACATCATGAAGAAAATGGCAAACAAAAGAAATCTGACCTTTGAAGGAGACAGTGTAGATGATATGTGTATACACCTTTAATTGATAGTGACCGATGTCCATGCTAACCACCCCCCCATCAGTTAGTATAATTGTAACCCACACACCCCTAGCTCTCTCTGGTGATCGTGACAGACCACGTACAGCTAGGGCTATATGATGTATGATTAATAAAGTAGTGAAGACCTTAAGGTGTCTGGTGTACCTTTCTATACATGGTGTCAGAAGTGGGATTGAGGGCATTCTTGTACCTGCAGGGCAACTTCCCCAGCTTCGAGTCAAAAACCGGTCTGGGAATTTGGTCAGCGGATTCAGGGGTGCCTCTACCAGGTGGACATCACTGTGGAAGCTCACCCCAATCCGAGGTCCTGGCAGGCCTCCCACACCGAGCAGGGGGGTCACATTTACCATCTAGCAGGAGAAAAAGAGGGGACCGAAAGATCTTCAGCACCTTGCAGTGGAGAGTGGCCTCCCCTCAAGGAACAAGTACACCACCCCCATAGGGCACGCCAAAACAGCACTGTCTGTGGAAAGGGCTCATTATTTCTTATCTTCCTGAACAGGCTGTTGACATAACAGTTTAGCAGCAGCCCCCGTATCCACCTTAGCAGAGAAGGCCATGCATTCACCGTGACTCGGACGGTCGGGTCCGTTATATCAGAGCAGCTGCACCTCGCAAGGAAAACGCACTCAGTTCGCTCTGAGAAGGAGTCAGTCAGCGACGGGGGGAGTTCTGCATGATGGTGTGATTGTGAAGGGGTGCTGCATGTGGTGTGATTGTGAAGGGCACAAGAAACAATATTTCGAAATGCTCAATCATGGCCATCCCGGGGCAGATGCAAACCTTTCCATCGCTCAGAGCCAGTTTTTCTGGCCCTGACATGCCTCGCTACTTCCGGATAGAGTCTCCGCGTCCCCTACCTGCTACAGCCTCGCTCCGCAGCAGCAGACTGCGGCAGCTGTTCCTGCAGCAGCCAGCTGCTAACCTGCCTGGTCTGCGCTAGCAACGACATCTTCGAGTGGCACGGAAAGCACTTCATGGTGCTTGTGTCTCTTACTCCAGCTGTTTGAAGTTGACCAGCTCCACTCCCTCTCTTCCGCCGCGGTCATCGAAGAAGTTGCGCTGCCACTTTGCCACCTTTGGGTCACCGGCCAGCCGCAGTTCGGGACAACGGCAGCCAGTTCACCAGTGCGAGTTTCGCGCTTTTGCCAAAAACGATGGAACTTTGTCATTACACTGCCGGCCGGATTTACTCAAGGAGCAAGAACTGGGCCGAGACGTGGTCCGCAGTGTACAGGATTGTTGGTACGTTGCGCCTATCCCGCTCCAATATTACCATGCCCTGCGACCTCCGCATCATCTCCACGACCATGCCCCTGGGCTCACGGCTTCAGCGACTCATGTACCGTGTCACGAGGCCCTCTGGTCCGGAGTCTCAGCTGTCCCTGTCCTAGCCTCTGGCTTTAAACTGCCTTGGTACGGAAACGCTTGCCCAAAAACACGGTATACAGCAGCATTCCAATCGTCAGGTCCTGAAGTGTCCTCCACCCTCTTTTCCCCGGCCAGGTCATCCGTTATGAGGTCACTTCTGGCTGTTCCAAGCTGGCCGTTGGTCGCCGGTTTCTGCCGGTTCCTCTCGGTTCGTTTCGTGTCAACCCGAAGGAAGGGTTGTACCGCAGGGTCCCGTCGGCTTCTCGGCTCGTGACGAGCATCTCCTCCTCCGGCAGCTCCCTATGCCCCCCCACCGCGCTGCCACTGTCGCTGGCACGTGCTTTGCCTGTTCCTCTGGGGTCCACCCTCGTCTTCCTCCGTCCACCTTCCGGGCTGGGGCCCGCTTTCTACGGCTTCCTCGCCCTTTCTTCGCGTCCCCCCAGTTGCCTAAAGCACAGGTGTTCTCCTGTCGTAGCACCCACAATGTCCCGGCTTCGTCCACGCTTGTTAACTTCCGGGTGAGGAGGTGATGGCGAGGTTGCGGACCCGGTCTGGTCGACTGGTCAGGGCCGCGGTCAGTAACGGCGTTCGTCGTGATTGTATTCCGTGCTTTACTGTTTGCATTTACCTAGCGCAACGTCTCATTGTCACTCTGTCATGTCAGCCCTGTTCTCACTGTTTGTTTTGGTAGAGGATGGATGTAGATGATATGTGGTATACACATTTAATTGATAATGACATTGATTGGGGAAGTCTTTTTGGACCGAGATGAGAAAATGTTTTTCACACAGAGAGTGGTGATTTGTGGAATTCTCTTGCCAACAGAAGGTAGTTGAGGCCAGTTCGTTGGCCATATTTAAGAGGGAGTTGATGTGGCCCTTGTGGCTGAATGTATCAGGGGGTATGGAGAGAAGGCAGGTAAGGATACTGAGTGGTTGATCAGCCATCATCATATTGAATGGCGGTTGCAGGCTCGAAGGGCCGAATGGCCTGCTACTCACCGAATTTCTATGTTTCTATGTTTCTATGTGCAATGTCCATGCTAACAACCCCCAACAGTTAGTATAATTGTAACCCACACGCAACTCAGCTCTCTCTCTGTTGTTACGTTGAAAGACAACGTACAGCTAGGGCTTTATGATGTATGGATTATTAAGTAGTGAAGACTTAAGGTGTATGATTTGTACCCGACTTACAGACAGCCCATACGAATTTCAGTGATTATCCAGCTGAACAGTGAGCCGATCCTTATCTAGATCTCTTTGGAGGGCTATCCGCTTTTATTACTCTAAGTTTTACCGTGTGTTATCTGGTGTTTAATTCATTCCTTCTGTATTCATTATACAGGATTATTAAAGTAGTATTAGGGTCGAAAATGGGCTAATAATTTTCTTACAGTGCATTACATTTACATGGGTTAAATAAAAATGTCGAGTACAGGTTGGGCCGAACAGTATAGAAGCAAGGGCTGTTAAGTTAGGTGATAGATTAGAGATAGAAATGGAATGCATGGGAAAATTTGGGGGAGGAGACGGAGGGTATGGGGGAGAGATGGAACCGCGAGAGAATTACTCTATCTATGTATAATGCTGCTATGTCAACAAGTTGATATTCTTAACTACGTATCATCATATAGCAATAATAATGAAAAAAAAAACCCAAGTACAATTTACTTTAACATTTAATTATTAACTTTGAGGAGTCACCAAATGTGTTATGGTTTTTTAGTCTGTTCTATCCAGAAGGGCAGGATAAATTGCCCGTTAATGGTTGTTTGGACATCTGACAGTATGATGACAGCAAGAGGGTATATGGCTGAGAAGGTGGGGTGTAGGAGATGATGAGAGTAATGTTTGTAATTGCGAAGTTTATTGAGTGTGTTGTTGGTAAGTTGATGTATTGGTTGGGTGGTATGGAATGAGTCAAGTAAAGTGAGTTTTTGTAGTAGGTGAGCGACAGTGTAAGGTTTTTTAATAAGTTTGAAATAGTTAGAAGTGTGTTTGAGTAGATGATGTGGAAGTTATAGTTGATTTGTATAAAATTTGTAGATAGTGAGGTTTAGTGTGGGTGTGGAGTGTTATTAGAATTATATTTATATATGTTGGAGAGATTGAAGAGGAGTTATAAAAAGAAAATAGATTTAATTTTTTATGCTCGGATTATAATTAATAACCTTCTCTAATTATTTAACAAAAAAAAAAAAAAACCATACTACCCTCCACTTTCTCTACTCTTCATTCCTTTATCTAATTTTCTCTAAC